>CM056954.1:28333394-29533394 GCA_029856935.1 Cyclocarya paliurus | reverse complement strand
AAGTGATAGTATCTTCTAGTACTGCTACTGCAACTTTCGATCATATTCTGGATTACTCTAACACACGCATGAGTAGTACCTTAGCGATCAATTCGGCAAAGGACTGTGAGAGCAGTTCCCAGAAGAAACAGTTGCCTCTATCAACATGATCTGGACCTCTCCTTCCAAGGAAGATTAGCACCATTCTTCCTCCAGCAATGAGCTCCTCGGACCGTGACCGGAGAAACAACGTGAAGTCCTCCTGGAATTGCTTGTAGTATGCTTGAGAAACCTGTGGAGGGCTGGATTCAGAAATGTAAACGTGGCCTTTGTTTATTGACCCACCCTTCTCATCGTAAAGAGCGGGAGGAACCTGCATCAGCCAATGAATGATAAGCATGCAGTACTAGAGAAAACTTGAGATCAAAGATTGAAAAAAAGGGACAGCTAGAGATCAAAAGATCAGTCTGATTAGTACCCTGGAGAGCCAGTGCAAACTGTAGGATGAATAGACAAAGTGCAAGCAATTGTTGGGGAAAAGTCTTCCGTAAAAGGAGCCAGCATAGCCTCCTATGAAAATAGAGGGAATACATGATCCACCACTTTTTTCTTGTCTAAGCTCCCTGTAGAATTCTGGCAAGGCTTTGAAGATTGAGTTGAAGTCATTTGTTGGAAGATCATTAAGGTAGACACGAAATTCTGGTGGTGGATGCAATATTTTATGGCTACTTCCTTCAACAGCTTCGACAATATCTTTAATGATGGTTAAGGTATTGGGTCCAGAAGAGCAACCCAAATCAGCTACTCCTATGCTCTTTGGAGTTGTTTTGATGAAAAGTTCTTGGATAGTATCTGTCATGATGTGTCTCACCATATCAGAGGCCTTCTTCTGTAACCATATTCAAAATTGACAAAAGAAATGAAAGGAAACAGTCATGAAACTTAGAAAATTTAAGAGTTTCAAGAGATCTAGGCGCTAGATCATCAGATCATGTGGGTAGACCTGAAGTGAGGAATTTCTGGCATAGCTGGTGACACCAACCCCTCCAGTCATGTGGAACACTTTCTCCGGATCCATGTTTGGTTGAAGTTCTTGCTTTTCCACTGCCCTTGAACATGGTGCTTTTTTCTTTGGTTGGTCTCATTTTAAAGGCAGTTCTAATGATGTAGTTCTTTACCTTTTTGGCTTCTACTGTTCTTAAAAACAATATATATCTCAGTTGTCATGGTAGTTGAAAGCGCATCTAATGTGTAATCAATGATTATGGGATTGAACTTAATTACTTCATGTTATGCATTAATGCTGAGAATAGGATATGCCATTCTAAGTTTAAAACTCATATATGTATATATATTATATAATATATATACATAATATATATATTTATATGGTCCATGATGATCACCTGAGTTCTAGCTAGCAATATATATATATATATATTTTTTGCACTAGCTAGCTAGCTAGCAAGGTCGACATAGACAAATTAATTATGGAAATAGCTAGCTAGCTTAATTAATTAGATATGTTTGGGCTTAGGGTACTCCGATATTGATCTCATGATTGGCATCTTATTCTTTGGGCCAATCAGTTAATTTTACTTTAGTCGGCCGGACACATGAGATTCTTATCTATATATCGTCTTTCCAGCAAAAAAAAAAAACACTGGTGCAGGACACGTGTTGCCTGCTCGAAGGACAGTTGAAGGACCTGGCCCTAGTGGGTGCCACGATCGAAATGGCCATTTTCACTATACATGCATATAATATGTAATACACAAACATATATATAGCTGCCAATATTGCTACTATCTTAATTCCAAGATTACTGTTTAAGTGCACGGGTATGAGTTAATGTGTGTTATGGTGGTTGGTTAATGTTTGGATTTAAGAGTCCAATATGTATTGTTTAGTAGATGTCATTTTCAGACCATGAGCTAAAGTCATATATGCATGCATGCGCACTTAATTCCCAATTTAATATATATTTACCTAAAATTAAATACCTCTTAATTCCATAAATGTGAGTATATAATTAATTATCTTGATGCAATATATATATATATATATATATATATATATATATGTATGTATCAGTCGTAATGCATGAATCTTAATTTTATGGGGTATTAGCATTGGCGAATCTAAGGACTAGCTAGTAAATATAATTTGAAGTAATACTCTTTTTTTAATGAATAATCCATCTTTATTTGTCTCCATCTGGCCTCTTAAATTAATAATCCATATTCAAATTAAAAACATACACTTTGCATCTTTAAATTTTTAAGAATTTGATTTGACGTACTTTGCAACCAAATCTATTAAAATCGACAATTTGCATAATCAAACTACCAAATGGTTTATACTTTGTAACCTTGTTTAACTAATTTGACCGTTAAGATGAATAAAAATTAGATGAGATGCAAGTAGATCATGTCTAATTGGTAGTTGATTAATTAATCTAGAAGGTTGTATTTTGGTGGAGAGTCATGTTAGGGATTAAATTGACTGGGTCCAGCCCATTGAAAACCTATCACTAATAATAAGGGTATAGATAAAGCCAAGAGATAAGGTAGGGAAGAGATAAACCAAAAGAAACTATTTCAGACTTCAAAAAAAAAAATGCTTCATAAGACAAGTTGAACTCAATCACTCCAAGAAAATAGATTTCTATATAAGGAGGGGACTCTCCACAGGCTGGGGACGACCTCTCGATGCCTAGACTAAATTCCTCCATTCTATTGAGTGATATGAGAGGCCATGAGAGATTGTAAAATCACCAATCATAATGGATTTTGCCCCAAAACAACTTGTGGACGTTGGTTTTTATGTCGAACCACTTAAATCTCGGTGTTTCTTTTTCACTACAACAAACTTACTCTTTAAGGATGAACATTTTCGTCCTAAAAAATTTCAATTTCATCCCTTAAAACATTTTGAGATGAATTTTTTTTTTATCTCTAATTCATCCCAAAAGACGTGTACGTTGCAAAAAGTTTTATGGAACAAAATCCTGAATTTCATTCTAAAAAATATTTTTGAGGTGAAATTTTATTTGTAAGTGTTCGAATAGATTTTTTTTTGGACGAAACAAATTTCATCCCTAATTATCGTTCAAACACAAAAAAAATACGGGACGAGTTGAAAGACATTGAGATTGCAGCTTTGTTTGTAGAGAGTAGAAAAAAAAAAAAAGAAGTGGGGGACAGGGGGAAAAGGGGTGCTAGAGGAGAAGAGGGAAACATTTATTTTAGGATTTGGGGGGTGTTGGAGGAGAAAATGAGAACAGAGAAATAGTTTCTAAATACGTTCGAACAGATTTTAAATGCATTCAAACATAAACCATCATTGTTTGAACGAAATTTGTGCATAGAAAAAAAAGGGTACATTCTACTTCCCGAATTATATTTGATTGAAATTTGTGTTGGAATGGATTTAAGATGGTTCAAACATATTTGTTACCATTCAAACGGGTTTGGTACCATTTGAATGGAATTGACACTGTTCGAATGGATATAATAAATTGTTTGAACATACGATCACTTTTAGGGATGACTAATTTTGTCTCTAAATATTATCGTTCAAACGATAAATTATATATGGTTCAACTAGTTTTTACAACTTGTACTGCTTTTTGGACAAAATTTGAATTTTGTCCCTAAAAATCACTTTTAGTGATGAAAAAAATTTCGTCCCAAATAAATTTCATTTCTAAAAATCAAATTTATTGTAGTGTTTATTTATTTCTATTTGTTTATTTATTATTATTTTATAGATGAATGTGAAGAGCATCGTATCAAAGCCCAAACCACCATCATGGGCCGGGGATAATTATTTTCTCCGTTCTGGTCTGTTATGCGAATTTAGGCATCAACTAGACCAAAGTGTTAATTTTTTTCATATAATTTAATAGACCAATGAATAAGTTTTTATAATTTGAGATGTAAAGTACAAAAATCTTAATAGTTTGAGTGGGTATTAATGTGTCGTATGGTATTGGTTATTTCTTTGCTAACATATATTAATTGTGCATATATCCCTGTGATGTACGAGAAAAATATCAATTTTTAATTTTTTTTTTATAATCTGATTGTGGTCATGTTTTTTTAAATATACCTGGCATTATCCGATTACTAGCAAGGAAGAAATAGGAAGTCATTTTTATATTTATAGCCTTTCAAATTATTTTAATTTCAATGATATATGAAAAAGTCATGATAATCATTTATTGCAAGATTGGATGATATGTGTGAGGGGGTAAAATACACAAGCCCAAAATGATTCTCAAGACCTAGTCCATCAAAGGGTCATCACTAGAAGATAAAGGAAGAGAGAGGAAAATGGGACAAGGGGATGAGGGCATCAAGAGGCATGGAGGTGTCACGAGAAAATAGAAATGGAAGAAACGGTCAGACACACAAAGCAGACATCCCTCGCCACTACTAAGGCTCACGCGTGAAGAGAGATCAGATAAAATGGGACGTCCAGGAGACATCAAGGGTCTCTTCTTCGACTTCTTCTTCAATCTTAGGAAAAAATGGCTCTAGAGAGAACATTTTCTCCAGCAAATAAATCTACAGCTCCTATTGTATAGTGAAAAATGAGACGTTATGAGAAATTGTAAATAAACATACTATAGTGGAATCTCTCCTAGCCTTCCCAGACTCACGTGGATGTACGCCTAGTGTCGAATCACGTAAATTTGTATGTCAACTTCTTCTTATTTTTTCAATATTTAAATATTGTTTATCGTCATGAATGTATGTACTGACATCGTACAGTCACACTGAACCACTGTCGGGGGCTCTGCACTTCACCAATCAAGGCTCAACCCACCTCAGTGCATCCTAAGAATGGATCTTTCTTTCCTTCCAGATTACACCGTTTTTGGGCATTGACAGTATGATTCAACAAAGAGTAAAACTCCTACTTCAAAAATTATGATAGTGAAATTATATGGTAGGATGGTAGCTAGCCTGGTAGGGCATAGATCTAGAGACAAGGCTAGTGTGGATATATAAATACATGCAAGAAGTATATAATAAAGATGTTGGAATATATAGTCAAAGTCTTTTGGTCATGAGCATGCAAGTAGGACTAATGGGAAAAGCGAATTAGAGATAAGGTTGCTTTTTTCTTTATGCACAAGTTTTTCAATGCATCAGTACACAAGGAGGAGCTTTGGTCATGGTTCATTGGTTCTCTTCCTTGGTTAATTTAATTGGAAGATAATGATCAATGAATCCAATGATTTTCTTTTGGTTTTGTTTTCTTTATATAGCTTTTGGTTCTCCCTCATAATGCGTTTCTCAATCATGTCTTTGCTATTGTTTTGACTTTTATATATGTGTTTGAAGTCGTCGTCAATGTCGTCATGTCAACCCAACAAAATAAAACTTGGAAACACTTTCTTTCATGGAACCCAAGTTATGCAAACTAAAGAGGGAATTATATATGCTAGCCAGCTCCCTCCTCGTTTTAATTCTTAGAGATGAAATCATTGAAATGTGTTTAGACAATATCTTGAGTAGTGTACCGTTACATGCACTGATTATGCATTATCTTTAACTATGATATCTCGTAGTGAATGAGATCGATCTCACATTATTAATTCGAGCGTAGAAGTTTTTATTTTTTTATAATGATTTCAAGAGTTTGATTGTAATATCGACTAATCCCTCTTTTAAGTATTGAAAACAATCAATTGAAAATGTATGCCTTGAGTGGCGCCATTTTAATGGAATGACCTGCGTGATTCTGCCACTTCACCTCACAACTCTGCAAACAGTATATATGTTGAGAAGTGAGAACTTGGTGGACATAACAAATTGAGATATGTTGGGAGTTTCAGAACAGTTGCTAAAGAAGGACAATGAGGCGTTATTAAAATATATACGAATTGTAGCAAATAATTAACAAGTTTGAGAATAAAGTGATGTCCAATGTCCGGACAAGAAAGTTAGAGAGAGAGAGAGAGAGAGAGAGAGAGAGGCATGCGGTTGCTTGCACTCTTAAAAAGCAGAACACGCCCTGCCCTCACCTTCCCGGACACGATGGGAAAGGGTCGCAACTCGTAAGCCATACAGAACGGGCTTAATTCTCAATCTGTGTGATGGGACGGGATGGGAGGTTTTCTAATTTTGTTGGGTCACCCCTCAAGTGCCAGAATACCTAACCCAGATTGCAATGCCACTAAAATTGAAAGATAAAAGAGGGAAGGAGAGAAGATGAGTTCACAAGCTTTAACCGATTATTAATTAATGGATTATGTACTAACCGAAGGAAGCTTTATAATGATTAGAATTATATAAGTTAGAAATGAAAGTGCAAATCATATGCATTATTTATTTTAGTATTTAACTCAATTAAACTTCCCCACACATATCTTTCATGTGCGGACATGTAGGATGATTTTAATCAAAGTGGTAAGAGAAATGCTTCTAGGTATAAAGAGATTCTATAAAAATAAACTCATAAATTAATAAGAATTGATATGATATATTAGAATATAAAGTAAATATAAAATATCATATAAAAACATGTTAGTTTGTGAGTTTATTTTTATAAAATATTTTTGTGGCTTTTACACTTCTAGTGGTAATTAGGGGTGGGCAAAATTTTTGAGATTCCGTCTCGAATTTAAAAAAAAAAAAAAAAACACATGATCAAAACGACGTCATTCCACTTCAAAATGAACGACTTCATTTCGCTCAACATGGGACATTTTGGTTAGGTAAGTGTCACTAAACGAAGTCGTTACATGAAGAATGAGGTCCAAAATGAAGAACCCCTTCTTCCTCCTTCACTTTCACACAATAGTCCATTTGTCTCCACATGAGTTCACCTCCCCTGCCGTCTATCGTCACTTGAGACCACCACGAGCCACCTTTCGAAGTTCATCACAGGTTGTAAGAATGATTTGTTGTTCCTCCTCCAATAGATATGTTGTTCCTCCTTAAATTGTAAAAATGTGAAATGTGATTTGTTGTTTCTCATCTTCCCTTTGTGAAATGTGCATAATTTGTTATTCATTTCAGTGATTTCGGTTTTTAGGCTGTTGAATTTAAGAATTGAGGGATTTAGGTTTTGAAAAAATTGGGTGTTTTTGTTCTAGGTGACATTTGCTCGAGTGTGGCTCGAGTGAGCATTACAAAGATTGTTCGTCGAGCCTTCACTCGGGTTTGGCTTGAGTGAATGTCACACAGATTATTCGATCGAGCCTTCACTCGAGTGTGGCTCGAGCGAACATCACGCAGATTGTTCACTAGAGCCTTTGCTCGAGTGTGGCTTGAGTAGACGTTCATTTTTTTGTATTTTATTTATTTTAAAATGACAAACACAACTAGACACATGTTTTTTCTTTTCAATGTATTTCTAATATTTAGATCATTTTCATAACATGTTAAATGATAGTTGTTTGTTAATTGTTTCAGACTATTTTCTCAAATTATGGATGCTACACCATCTTGCCACAATTCTCCACAAAAGGATGATGCACATCTATTGCCGTCACTGACAAGTACTTCAAGTCGTAGACCCCCATCTAGAGCAGATACCTCATACGTAGTCAAGTCCCAATATGTTTAGAAGACATTAATATGCTTAATGAAAAGGAGGAGTTGATGAATAAGGCCAATCCACCAACATGACTTAGTAAAAAAAGGTCATGGATATGGGAGCATTTCCCACATTTTCCCTGTGATGGTGAGAACCCGTAGGCTCGATGCAAGTATTGTGGACAACTATGCAATTGTCATTCAAAAAAGCAAGACACTTCAATATTAATAGCACATCTTACGAGCTGACAGCGGTATAAGATACAGAAAGAGCTGGTAGCAACTGATTAGATGAAGCTAAATTATAAGACTTCTACGACCACTGATGGCATGTAGATTAAGAAGATATCAATCCCTCAATACAATGAGAAGATGTTGATGGATATTCTTGCGAAAATGATCATCATTAATGAAATATCTTTTACCATGATTGACAAGGCAGACTTCTGCAAATTTATGCACACTTTAGAGTCATAATTTTTCATGCCTTCACCGTATACTGTGATGCGCAATTATTTGAAGATGAATGCCAAGTTGAAGGCAACAATAAATGAAATATTTGTCGCCACTGGCCAGAGAGTGTCATTTACGACAGATACATATACCTTCATATAGAATGTGGGTTATATGTGTATCACAACTCACTTTATTGACAGTGAATGGACGTTGCAGAAATGGATTATCGGTTTCAAAGAAATTTTTGATCACAAGAATTCATCTATTGGCAAGGAGATGGATGACTGTATAAAAGGTTGGGGTATCATAATAGTGTTTTGTATCACCGTTGACAATGCCAGTGCGAATGACATTGTCATTGATTGGTTCAGGCGAAATACGACAATAAAAGAGGATATCATTCGCGAGAACCAATTTATTCATGTTCGATGTTGTACCCATATCATCAACCTCATAATTTCTGAAGGGTTCAAGGAGGTTAATGATTCTATTATTAAAGTCCAGAACCTTATGCGATATGTGAGAGCTTCCTGCCAACAGCTCTGCTAATTTAAGGCAATAGCCGAACAACTTAAGATCTCATCTTCCAATATGTTGCAACTGGACTGTAACACCCCCTTCCCGTAGGTTAGGAGTGTCACATGTTTTTCATAAAATAAACCTGGTAAGAGATCTCATGATTTAATAATCAAACTAAATAATAATTAATTAATGCCTAGAACTAAATTCAACTACTCCATCTAAGTCTGACCCGCCTGCTTGTGGTCATCATCCTCACCTGGTTAGTTTAAAAAATATGAAATAAAAAAAAATGAGTTGAAAACTCAGTAAAAAATTCATCACACCGTAAACATAATATAACATAAGGTTTTCATAAAAGTTTTCATGTTGAGAGCTTATATTCATGATTGTTCATGTTGATGCTTATATTATACATGACTGATTTATTTAAATTAACTGACTGATCGAACTGGCCAACACACTTAACCTTGTGTGCGAGGTTGTACATCAGCCCCACGTCCCTCTACAACAAGGGGAACTACTGATAGTATTCTGGTATATTATGGTGAACCACGCTTGAGTCCGTGGCTTGCACATCTACCTTGAAATTGCATTGATAGCATGCATCTGAATGACCATCTAATTTACTGATTAACTGATCTTATTTTATCTTACACTTGAACTTAGATAGCTTATGTGTCTTATGCGACGTGAGATACATGATTTACATACTAATATAAATATTATAAATTTTTGAATTTGAACATGATGTTGAATGACATGATTATGTGCTGTGCTTGGTGACATGCTTGCATATGACATAAATGGTACAGAAAAATAGATGTCAAAGAATTGCCGCTAATAATAATTTTATATAAGCTGAACTGTGATGATTCTAATTTGTGATCAAATTACTTATCTCGTTGCGTTGCTTCTAGAATTTTACTTCATAGCTTGTCACCTATATAAAGTATTAAACGTCACTAACTCTATCTAGGAAAACGTGTTCTAAAATCATACTTAATTAAATTTATGATGTAGAAAATAGTCAAATAAATATTTTGTTTAACACCATAATCAATGAATCCTGATATTTTAAATTATTTAAATACTAATAACATTTTATAATTTAGTAGTATACTTTGGCTATTTTAAATTCTAATAAAATAAGTCGTGAACCCATCTCTTAAAATAGGTATACTTTCTTATAATTAACATAATTATTCAACTTTACCATAAATATAATAAATACTAATATCATTTAAATATTCTTAACATATTTCTTTATTTTAAATTTACAACTTTAATAGCATAAATATATCAAAATTTATTATAATAAACATTATAGATTCATTTCATACAATAGATTTAAAGTGTTTAAAATAAAATAAAAGATTAAACACTTACTATTTACTATTTAAAACTAATTGTAAAATTAATAATAAATAACATAGTTTAAATTCTTTAATTATTTTCTATAGAAAATATAAGGTTTCTGTAAATAGAGTTTATGGCTAAACAAAAGTAAATCAAGCCCAACTTAATAAAATTACCGTAATAGTTAAATTGAGTCCAAGATCTAAGCCCGTTGTAAAAACATAAGCTAAACTTAAGAATAGCCAAACTTAAAAACAAAAGCCCACTTGAAGATTACACTAATCCAGACCACTAAAATCTGCCATGTTAACAAAAGTAAGGGCAATAAGGTAAATAAGCTCTACCCGTTGTAAACACTAGGTTACGTAAATGTACATGAGGCCTTTCAGCTTGAGAGCATTAGACCTGGAAGAGAGTGTTGGCGGCAGAGGCTTACTGAGCAGAACAGAGGCACCGTGTGAAAGAAGGTAAGGTGCGACGGAGCTGGGCAGCGGCAATTTCTGGGCTGTCCATAGCTGTTTTGGCGTGGTGGAGACTCGTCGGTTTCTCTTGAATGCAGTGGTGCTCTGTTTTGAGGAAGAGAAAACAAGGGCTGCGTTGGTGTTCAACGGCTCATGGTGGTTGTCTGGTGGCGGTACATGTGGTGCAACACGGCGTTGCATGGTGTAGGTAATGATTGTCGGATGGGCTTCACGGCGCAGAGCTATTGGCTAATTCTGTTGTGCAGTGGCAGTGGCAATGGTAGTGAACTGCAGTGGCTGCATGGCGTTCGGCGTCTCACTGAGTGGTGTCCGTGCGGCTTTTCGTGGCATGGGCATGCTCTGTTCCGTGAGTGTAAAACAGAGACATGCTCTTTTGCTTGTTCCGTGCAATGGTTTTTTATTTTGGCTTAACGAGGTCAACAGTGCTATTGGTGGGTGCGATGCAGATCGACTTCATCGTGGGGGCTTGCTTTGATTCCAGAGGAGGTGGTTTGTTGCGAAGAAATATAAAAATGGTTTCTACTCATTCACTGTCGTCGGTTACAAACTAATAACGTGCATATCCATGATTCAGGAAGAGGAAGAATGTGACGGAGGTTTATTCCACTACGTTCATTCTATTAATGGATAATAGATAAAATAATAATAATAGCCTCAATTAAAATTTTTACTAATAGAATTTGATAAAATTCATAATCGAAATATATGTTAAAAATAAAATATTTTTTATAATATTTTAAAATTTAAATAAATAAATAATATATTGTCTAATTTAGCCTCATGACACAAATCTAAATAAATAATTGCATATCACATTAGCCCATTTAACCTAATTTAGACCCAATAAGATATCTATATTCCAACATTAGAAATATTGGTCCGGGCCGTTACATAGACATTTCAACTCAATAGAATACTACATATATGATGTTGGATGTAGCGTAAAAGTACCAAATAACGTTCGAGCGGATGAAGGTCGAGAATGGAGGCATAAGGTATGCCTTGTTGGAGTCAATTAGGAGAGAGAAGGAGGTTTGGTGCGCCGGACATACTTGATTGGGCCAATATCAGGTATTTTGTTTAATTTTTAAAATTATTTTATGACATGACTATGCGAATATCTATGACAAAATATCATACTACGAACATGTACTTCGATGAGTTCTTGAGGCTTTATAACCACTCGCAAGAGAGTTTTGATAATAGTGTGGGTTTGTTGAATGCAATGGCTATGAAGATAAAATACAAATATAATAATTATTGTGAAGAAAATAAATAGATTATTATTTGTGGATTCGATCCTTGACCCCCAATATAAGTTGGCGATTAGAGAAGATTGGATTAGGGATGTGAACAGTTTATTAGATCATTTAAATGTGATATTGGTGATTTATATAGTCATTACAACAACAGTGGTTAGTCTTCAATCAAAGGTGGTAGCTCTTTACGCATGACTAACTCGACATCTTCCTGGGATGACACACATGCACGAAGTTCAAATTTATATCGGTTACGACGGTATCATAAAAACTGCGCTTCGAGGAATATTATGCAGTGTAAGTATGAGGTTGAGCGTTACTTTATAGAAGATGTCAAGGCACTTAATTATACATTTTATATATTAATTTGGTGGAAGATGAATTCTAGTAAGTTTCTAGTACTTTCCCAAACAGCCAAGGATGTACTAGTCATTTTTATCACAACAGTTGTCTTTGAGTCAGCGTTTAGCACCAGAGGTAGTGCCTGGATGCTTATCGAAGTTTATTGTCTCCAACCACCGTTTAGGCCATCGTTTGCACATAGAATTGATTAAGTTCAACACGCATATGAGTAGATATCGTTGATGCTGAGAGCTATAGGCTTGAATCAGGTAATTTTATGATTTTAAATGATTTTTTACATAATTTTAATGTTTTCATTGTTTAATTTATAATTTATATGATTTTGTAGACTTAGTTATGAACTCTAGACTAATTATGAATGACTGAGACGGATGCACTGTGGGATGACGCCTTTATTGATGAGAAACTCACTACCATGATTACCCATCATGCAAAACTCATTAGAGTTAGAGGTGGATGTGAGTTCATAATGTGTCATATTTTATGTTATATATTACTTGGCTGATGGTTTAGAAGTCTAAAGTTAAATGGCTAGAGAAAAGATAGTGCATCTGATCAATAAAATCCTTTGCAGGAAAATTGAAAATCACTATCAAGTCATCAACTCAAATGCATGGACTGTCAAAAGACTGAAAACTGATAAGAGGGATTGTGGCTATTTCATATTTGAATTTATTTTGGTGCTATAAATTTAAATTTATTGCGATTTTTAGTTTTAAATTTAATTTTATCATTTTCGATTTGTAGTTTGATTTAGTGATTGTATTTAAATTTTAGCTTTTAACTTATTTTTTAATTGTACTTTAGATTCTTGTTAATTTTTTTTTCACATTATTTTTTTTTTTTGTTTAAATATTTTTAAATAAGGGCGGGCCAATCTGAATTTCAGATTGAGCCTTGGATATTGGGCCACGACTTCGGCCCAATATGAGAAAGGCAATTGAGGCCTTGTAGCTGGGAAACCCACTTAACTCTGATCGGAGCTCCGAACTCCGATCAGAGTCGACCTCTAACTCCAATCGGAGTCGAAGTTGGAGTCTCTTTTGACCTCTAACTCGGATCAGAGTTGAAGGTGGGCACTCCGACTCCGTCGAAATCGAAACCCAGCATTATTGGTAATAATTCCTATGATAGCAAGTTAAAGAGTGATGGGCCAAAGAAGTTGGCCAATCAGATAAAAAAATGGGGCCTTCAAAGGGCTTAACAAAAATGGGTCGCATGTGGACCAAGGAAAAGCTTTCTTCGATTCAAATACATTTTTTTTTATCAGTAACAAGGTTTTGGACACTGGACAGACTTGGACAGAGTTTTCTCAAACCTTTTTTGGCAAGATGGTGATTTGTTCATCCACGTGGGGCTACTTTAATTTCACATTTGTTATATGTGGATGATTTATTAATTTTTACTAATGGGGAGAGGAATTCTTTGAAGGTGCTCTTCAAAACGTTAGAGAAATATGCTTTATGTTCGGGGCAACTTATCAACAGAGAGAAGTAGGCTTTATTCTTTTCTGGAAAATCCCTTTGGTAAGAAGGCATCTTTGCTTTGGCTCATAGGTTTTATAGAAGGAAAGTTTCCAACTTGGTATTTGGGTGTACCACTTATTGCTGGGAGGTTGATTGCTAGGGTGTTGGAGCTGTTGGTTAATAAATTTCATAACAAAGTCGCCAACTGGAAATTTAAATTTTTATCTCAAGGTGGGAGGTTGATTCTTCTCAAGCATGTCCTCTCTAGGATGGCAACTCATTTGCTAGCGGTTTTAATATCCCGAAACTTGTTTTGAGAAAATTGAATTTCATTTTGGCTTCCTTTTTTTGGGAGGCGAGAGCATGGAAGGGCTAAGTGGAAATGGAGGGCGTGGTCAAACATGTGTAAACCAACGTTGGAAAGGGGAATTGGTGTTAGAGATTTTTCCGAGATGCAACGGGCATTACACATGAAGTTTGCTTGGAGACTTATATCTCTTGATAACTTGTGGACTTGGTTTTTTAAAGCCAAATATTTGAGAGCTAAGCATTTTTTGGAAGCCAAAGTTAGAAGTTCAAATTCCCATTTTTGGAAGTCCATTTGTATGGTGACGCCTGAAGTTATGGAGAATATGTTTATATGGGTGCGTGAGGGACTTGTCTTGTTTTGGTTCGATAAATGGTTGGCTTGTGGGCCTCTAGTTGCTTCCGTGCCTAACGGGTTACAATCTCGGTTGGAAATTAAGAATTGTTGGGTGGAGGACAAGTGGGATAGGGACTTACTGGCGAACTTGGTAGGTTCTAGTAATGAGGAGGACATTATTGCAGAGGTTCCTAGGGGACGTTGTGGTAAAGGTATTATGATTTGGCATCCTTGTAGTGATGGGTGCTTCTCAACATCAAGTCCATGGGAGATAGCCCGTGTCAAGTGGCCATAGTTGGAAGGCTTGGAATGGATTTGGTGTAGTTTGCTTCCAAAAAAATTTTCAGCTTGTATATGGAAGGCAAGATTTAATTGCCTCCCATTGGATATGAGAGTTTAGTCGATGGGGGTCCCATTAGCGTCTGGCTACAATTGCTACTCAGTGGGCAACATTGAGGATAGAGATCATGTGTTATGCACGGGGGAGGTGGCTAATGCAGTTTGGAGGAGGGCAGCACAAGCTCTGGGAGTTTAATTTATGGAGGTTGGCAACTGGTGGGCAAGAGCTTGCTGCTGGTTTTGATGTGCTAAGAGGTCATCGCAGATAGGGGTATTGATTGTGTTAATGACTAGTTTAATTTCTTGGAGATTGTGGCAGTGGCGATGCGCAGTAAGGATGATGGGGAGGTATGATTCAGTGGATACGATTTGGCTCTCAGTGAAATTTTGGTTGCAACAGATTTCATATAAGTTGATGAAGCTGGGATCAATGTCTAGTGTTGATTGTTGTGTGCTCTCGAAGCTAGAGGTGCCTGTGCGTGAAAAAAAGTGAGGAGGCCAAAGCTCATTTCATGGAGA
Source organism: Cyclocarya paliurus (assembly GCA_029856935.1). Taxonomy (NCBI): domain Eukaryota; kingdom Viridiplantae; phylum Streptophyta; class Magnoliopsida; order Fagales; family Juglandaceae; genus Cyclocarya; species Cyclocarya paliurus. Next base: position 29,518,457 of record CM056954.1, on the reverse strand, counting down.
CGACCTAGGGAAGGGTAGGTAAAATTGAATACGGATGGTTCATATAGAGGTAATCTAAGAAATTGTGGAGGGGGAGGAGTTTTGAGGGATGACAGAGGAAAATTATTGGCAAATTTTTCAACAAAGTTTGGCTTTGGTACTAATAATGAAGCCGAACTTAGGGCACTCACTTGTGGTTTATTGCTTTGTAGGGAGCTAGGCATTCGGAAAGTTGAGATTGAATGTGACTCGACTTTGGTTGTACAATGACTTAAAAATAAGTCTTGTACGGTATGGTATTTATGGAATTTTTGGTAAGAGCTCTTGTAAGCGATTCATGGTTTTCTTTACACGACTTCTCATCAATATAGAGAAGGAAATAAAGTAGCAGATTTTCTAGCAAGGCAGGGGGAGGGTTTAAATTGTACATATTGGGTTTCGATGAATTGCCCCTACGTGTGAGAGGAATTCTTCGATTGGATTATCTTGGTTTGCCTAGTATTAGGCTTAGTTTATTGTTGGGCGTATATTTTGCTTTCTTGTCGTTTGAGTTTGAATTAGTATTATTTGTTTATTGTTTTCCTCCGCCATAAGGGAAGTTTGTTTTGAATAAAAGATGGAGGTGCTGCCCTCCTTTTATTAAAAAAAAAGTAATCCAATCCCAAAAAAAGTAGATCAGCATTGGATTGCTGAAATGTTGATAAACTAAAATTCTAACTTTTATGAATAATGCTAGATATAGTCGTCTTGGAAAAGAGTGTGATCTATATTTACTCATTTTTTTCAAAAATATTGCGCGGCACTTGCACATACACTCAAGATTGCAAATATAATTTCTTAACTTTTTAATCCAAACAAAAACACAGAAATGACTTGGCTTTAAAATCAAAACTAGCCTCAACTTGGAACATACATACATGATTTGGAGATTCTATTTCAAGACTTTCGCATTAGTCACCACCTGAATGCCAAATATCTATTATATTTTTTAATGTTGAAATCAAATGACAGCCCATTTTTGAGTAGCCTCCACCATAAGGTGCAGGGTAGCCACCTGCCCCTGCCTTGCATGAGGCGGGGTGGCCCCAGCTAGGGGGACCAGATGCGGGGCGGGGCAGTAGGTTGTTGGCTCCCGCTGCCCACCCCTAGCCCACTCGGTTAAAAAACATTAACCATACAACATCCATCATCCATCATTCTCATTTAGAAACCGCTAAATCTCAATTATTGTGCCCTTTTACATTTATTTCTAAAAGCACTCCTAATGGATTCTTCATCTTATTCTTTAAAGTACATACCAAAATTTATTTATTTTTTATTTTACATACTGACTTTTACAATATACTATAAATTAGCTTATCTAATTTTTCTTCATATCATTTAAATATTATACTTTTTAATTTTTTTATTCATTTCAAGTATTTTCTCTAACTACCAATTATATCCTCATATTTTTTTATATTTTTAATATCTTCTCATATACAATATCATATAATTATGTTCTATTTTAAATTAATCTAAATTTATAAGCTAAATCAAAATAAAAATTAATTTAAAAAATAAAAATAAGATATTTTGTCTGCGTTCAGAAAATAGTTTACTTGAAGATATGGAATTGTTATTCGAAAGGAATCCAGAAGCTAAAAATCATTATTTGAGCAAAACTCGGTACCTAGGGGTGTTATTTGAGAAAAACCTAGTCTTTAATGCCAAACAAAGAAGAAAGTGTGGGAAAGAGAGAGAGAGATAGGGTTTGAAATGAAGATAAAAGATTTTGAAAAAATGGGAAAAACCAGACAAGGAGAGAGAAATGAATTAAAAATGTTTTACATTGGTGAACAGTTCCCTATAGATGTAGTGGGATCACTGTAGTAAAATGGAAAATGAAGATAAAATACAACATCTATTGTAGGTCATTTTTGAACAAATTTGTTCATATTTTAAAGAAAAATATATTATAGAGCATTCATTGAAAGTGTTCTAAGAATAGTAAACTGTTAAATTTCAATATTGAATATTATAGAAATTTACAAAATTGTGTAATGTATATATATCTCTCTCTTTCAGTCTGAATTTATGTAGTTTTTTTTTAATATCATATAATAATTCTCCGTGTGCAACAGTCCATTATGCACATTTCAAACACAAATTAAAAATAAAAATAGAAGTTATTAGATACCGTCCAAATACAAGTAACGTGTTACTTCTAACCTATCATAATATATTATAATATTAAAATTAAATATTTTATTTTAATAGTATGATATTTTATAATAGATTAAAGATTAGTTTAATTACATAAAATTAAACTATCTTATCTCATATCATATAATTTTTATAATTTTTTTAAATTTTTACACAATATATAATAAATAATTTAATTTTTTAAAATTTAAAATAATTATTATATTATAATAATTTTTTATTTAATTTTTTAATAAAAAAATCTTACATTATTTTATTTTAACTGCCTAACCAAATCACGCCTAAGAATTTGCTCTTTAAAATTATTTAATAATTACTAAAAAATATACTTGATTTGCTCGTCTCCGATACGCCTATAGCTAGTCCTTACTCGTTAATATTAAATTTTACCTCTTCGAAATGACCAAAAACACCTCCTAGAGCGTCCCCACCAACCCCAGTTCCCGATCGCAACCGTACACGTCTCTCGTCTATCGGCATTTTAAGGTCTAGATATGAGATACCACTTCATTTCCTAGTGGCTATTTTCGTCCAATCGATAAATCCAGCCATCCCATTGAATTAAAAAGACAATCTCCCCCTTCACTCGGATCTCTCTCGGTCTCTGTCCTCTGCGGGATAAAGAAACCCCATGGAGCGAGTACTTACCCGAACCGAATCCGAATATCTTCTCGGACTATCCGCGCACTTCTTGACCCTCCGGAACCTACCCATGTGCCGGCAATACGCCCTCCGAGTCAGAGAATCCGGCACTGACAAACACTCCGTCTCCGAGCAGATCCTCGCCGTCGCCGACGTCCTACTCGCCGCCGAGAACCACCTTCGTAATCGACATCTTGACTACTTGTCCATCCTCCAGATCCGCCGGGCCGACACCGGGAACCGCCACCTCGTTCAGAGCCAGTACGAGAAGCTCGCGGCTCTCCTTAACCCCAACGTCAACAAGTTCGCTTTCTCCCAGGACGCCCTCGGACTCGTCTGGGAAGCTTGGTCCGTGCTCTCCGACCCAGAAAAGAAGGCCCGGTACGAGAACGAAATCGGCTTGCCGGAAAAGCGCAACGAGCACAAGGAGAAGAAAGGGACCGAGAGCGAGGGTACTGACACATTCTGGACCTTGTGTCCGTACTGTTACTGCATGTACGAGTACGAGAAGGGTTACGAGGGATGTTGCCTTAGGTGCCAGAACTGTAGGCGGGCGTTTCATGGGATGGCGGTAAATGCGCCGCCGAAGAGTATATTGGTGGAGAAAGGGACTGGGAAGGAGCGGTACCATTGTTGCTGGGCCTATTTTCCTCTGGGGTATAACAAAGGAGCAGAGAGCCGTAGGAAGGGGAATGCCGGAATCGATGTGGGAAGGGAGAAGAGGAACGTGAATGCTGTGGCTAGGAAAACCAATTATATTATGAGGAGTAGGAGGAATGGATTGGGAAGAACGAGTTCGAACTTGGAATTTGGAGAGGCAAGTGGGAGTGGAAATGGTGAGGTTGGGTTGGAATTCTATGAGGGGGATGATGATGTCTATGTTGGTATAGTGGCTACTCCCTGACGCTTGATGTTGAGAATTGGAAATGCTGAGGGACTCAACTCAATAGGTTTGTAAAGGTAGTTCCTTTTTTCGTATTCTAACTCAATAGGTTTGTAAAGATAGTTCCTTTCTTCATATTCTTGTCTATAGGATTTAGCATGACTTAGCAAGTAGTACTGGATAGGGGATTTTGTGTGTTAGTTGCCTCTTCAGTTGGAAAATGGAAGGTAAATTACTATATTATAGTTGCTTTTGAGTAAAATTGCTTTCATTTTTTAGTTCAAAACGAATGCTATAGTTATGATATATTGTTGAAGATGAAAAAGGTGAGGAATTGTGTCGGTAATATTTTTCAATGATTTGCTTCCTGTTTGTTTGCAGTAATTTATTCATGCGGTTGTAAATTATGCGTTACTTTTGGGGACATGTTATTCATGGGCGAAGGTTATTGTTTTGAATGGGGACAACTTTCATGATCTTCTTTTAGCTTCTACTAGTTCCTAGCTTCTATTTAAGTGTCTTCTCTTGTATACTTCCTGTGTACTTAGGCTATGCTGACTCAATGAAACTTCTTATTACTTATATAAAAAAAGTATTGAATATTGAAGCTTGGTTTGCTTAATAATTTTAATATGAGTTGAATTTGAGCTCATTACTGAGCTAGGTTCTACGCTCAGTCTGTTCCTTAAAGTCTTTTAGCAAGCATAATGTCAAGAATATAGAAAAAGGAACCTTAGCTTGTCTTTTTCAATCATTTGTCTAAAGGTTGAAATCTGATTTCAGATTTTTCCTAGAGGAAATATTGGATTATATCAAGCATTTTAGATTATATGATCTTAAGTATAATCATAAAATCCACAGGTGTGTTAAATGCCATTTTTTTTGTAAGCGTGTTAAATACCAATGATGAGGTTTCATACCCAATCTCCCTGACTTAATTGTAAATATCCTCATTAAATTTGCTTCAAATGGCACCACAAAAGCAAATATTTTTTCTCATAGTGAAAGGTATATTCTGTCGGGGCAAATTTGTTCTCACTCCATGGCTTTCCAACAGCAGGTAGCATTTCTTCTTACTGTCTAGGTGTGCATCATTTCATATTTGGTTTATCTTCTCTGCCATCTTATCTACTATTATTTTGCTTCATTTTTAATGTTACACTTACACGTGCAACAGTTTCAAAGTTGCAAGTCAGGAACGTGTACATACAAAATAGCATTTCTCGAGGACTTAATCTCAACTGATTCCATGGGCAGCAGATCATTTCTTCAAACCAAAATCAAAAGTCAGACCAAACAACTCAATGCCAAGAAACACAGCAAGGCAGAGAGGAGACGTAGGAAGCGAATCAATGATCAATACCACCCTTCACAAGATCCTCCCAAACTTAATCAAAGTAAGAAATACAAACTAATCAGAGAAACGGTACTATTTGCGAATTCATGAACTTTGTTATTTCGTTGTTATCATCAATGCATGTAATAAAAGAGATGTATTTATCTCAACTATGATTCCAAACCATGCACTAATATACACGTGCATGGAGGATCATGTGTAATTCAAATGAACAGACGACAAGGCAAACGGTGCTTGCGGAGACGGTGAGGCAAGTGAGGCAGACGGTGAGGGGGCTGAGGAAGACAGCCTCAGATTTGGAAGCAGTATGCGATGGTAGCAATAAGGACTGCATGTTCCCATGTGAGGCAGACAAGCTGAGTTTGGAACACTGTGACGATGATTGGGAGGCAGTTAAGGTCATGTTCAGCTGCAAGGATAGGCCAGGATTGATGTCAGCCATGGAAAGGGCACTCAGGTCAGTGCAAGGGAGGGTGGTGAGGTCTGAGATGGTGACAGTGGGTAGGAGGACCAAGAGTGTGTTGTGGGTGCAAGGGCTAAGTGGTGGCAATGCCGAAGGGATTGTATAGCTAAGGAGAGCTTTGAAGGGGAGATCATAGACAGGCCCATCTTGCCAGGGATCGGGAAGAAGCAACTGCTCGCTCGATGAACCTTCAGTTAATGCATGAATTCCATAGCTCTAGATACATTCTAAGATGGGTGGTTTAAAAAAATGATGGTTTCTCCAGTTCAGATATTTCTTGTTTTATTTTCATATTTATTTTCAGTTTAGTAATTCTATCTGATTATGTTGATTGGCGATGCCTCTAGACTATATTACTAATTCTGTTATTTAGTCTTTAACTGTGGGCTAACCCGGAGGCACCAAGATTGCCCATCGCTTGCAATGAGTTACCCCTCCTGTAGCTTACCCTTCGACTTCAAGTGTTTCCTGTCAATAGGGGGGTATTGTTGGGTTAGCCCATGAATTTGAGACTTCGTAGTAGTTCTTTCTTCCACCCACTACAACATTCCGCTTTAAAAGAATTGAGTATGCTAAATTACCGCTCATCCACCTATCCAAAAAATGGTATAGATCATAGTGTTGAATGGAATCTAAAATGTGAAGACAGATTTGCAATCCCCAGAAGGCTGACAGTGTAACAGTAAATTGGTCAAGGTATCGCAAAGGGCTTGGCTTTAGGTTTGATCCTCGAGAAAAACAATTATGATGCAAAGTAGGGAGTTCAGATTGGCTTTTAATGCTAGTTTAGTTGTTTAAGAAAGAAGAGAATCGAACAGATTGTCAATTTTCATCAGGTGAAACGTGCTGGCCTGGCCTGCTTATACCAATCACTGCTTGCATGTAGATTTTCCCTACTTTGTACAATAACTAAAAAGAATTGATTGGTAAAATTGTGAGAGGTTGTGAGTCGTCAAAATGCCCTCAAGGGGGTAGTTGGGTTTGAATTTTAGAGGCTTCCAAATCTTGTTGAGGAGGTGATCTAACTTGAATTTCTTCCACAAGTCCCCAACCACATCTCATCAAACACTTGGAACCCTACAACAATCCACACTTTAAATACCAATCAGGATTTGTCCTGCCTTCAACTCAAAACAGAACTAGAAGCTCCTAATATATTGAGAAAGAACTAGCTCTCTCTCTCTCTCTCTCTCTCTCTCTGATCTCTTCAAACAATGGCGGGTTCCAAGCATTGTTTCACATTGTCTTTGCTTCTACTAATTTCGTTGTCAAGCATTGATATGAGCTCGGCAGCTAGGCACCTTTTGGATACACCGGCAGCTCCACCGGCAGCATTGACCCTGCCTACAATTCCATCTCTTCCCAAGGCTACATTGCCTCCTTTACCCTCTGTGCCAACACTGCCTAAAACCACTTTGCCACCTTTGCCATCCTCCCCTTTGCCAACACTTCCAACTCAACCCACTCTGCCAAAGCCAACATTACCACCACTGCCTAGCACCCAATTCCCATCTCAACCAACATTGCCAAAAGCCGCATTGCCACCATTGCCTACGACACCCTTGCCAACTCTTCCAACTCAGCCCACACTTCCACCATTGCCAACTCTCCCAACTCAGCCCACAGTTCCCAAGGTGACTCTACCTCCTCTGCCAGCCACTCCATTGCCCACCATCCCAACTACAATCCCATCTATTCCTACCATCCCAACGATGATTCCAACAATTCCAACACTTCCTTTCCTCTCCCCGCCGCCATCAAATTGAGCTAGCAGTCATTGAAACTCCATGGGGCCTTTCAATTTCTCCTACTGATCTGGTTTTTGGATGGTTCTTAGCCTACACCACTGTTTGAAGCATTTCTTGAGCGTGTTGGAGCCTGCCTTTACTCTATATATACGTTTTTTGTTTATAGGCTATAGTGGATTTTATCATATTTGTTTGTATGTGTCATTGTAGAGTGATTAATTTCTCATTTTAATCACTCAGTTGTTATTATCATTTTTTATGTTTTATCCTTACGAATATGATTTCTTATTTATTTAATGATGAGTCTCGATATTATACTCACTACTAACGAGTCTTACTTTCAATAATACTAAAAGAAACAAAGGAAAAGAATGATAACAAAAAATGAAGGAAAGATTATCATGTGCTGCCTTAAATCACTCAAACTAGAATAATCTCTAGGGCTGCAAAATCTTCCATCCATGCAATGCCAGCCCATCAATATAAAGATGATTATGATGACACGAAGATAATGCCAACACTGATTCTTGGAAACAACTTGCAAATGCAAATAGTAGTTGCTTTTTGGAAAATAATAATGTGCTACTTTAAAGAACTGTTGATTTCCTATAGAAAAATGATTGAAATATGCCTGTAATTGATGAATAGGGTTAAGCTGTACATTAAAATATTGATGAACTAGACAAAGATTTGTAAGTGGATTCCAAGTGGAAGATGAAGTTTGTTCATTATAGAACACCATCTTTAGGCCATAAGGTTTTACGATGCCTGCACTTAACCAATTAAGAGACCTTGGGCTTCGAGTAAAACTTGATAGATTTACTTGGTAAGATTGACATTTTTCTTTGCGTTTAATGTCAATAGAGCAAATTGAGAGGTTTACAGGTGAATTTGAGACTCCCTCCCGGCTCCCACCACAACATGAATGTTGTGAAACCAAAAGCAAGAAAAATCAGTATATTTGCCCCCTCATTGTAAAATCACCATTTATCCTAAAAACGGATAGGAAATGGTGAATTTAATTATTTGAATTATATTCTCTAATACTCCCCGCGCATGCGAGAATGAAAATCACGAGGACCCACCTATTAAGAAATGAATTTGATATTTTAATATGGAGAGAGTAAAAAATCAGAGTTTGAACTCATAACCAAAATCATGTTAAATCGTATCATTTGTCCTAAAACTTAAAGACAGGTAGGAAAAGATGAATTTTAATCATATGAGTTATATCCTCTAATAACCTACAAAAATGGAAAATTTTCCCGTTAAGTTTGATGTCAATATTAGATGGGCTCCACTCTTGAAAAACAGTTAGGATGGAACCTAGACAGTCTAGATTGGCTTCATACCAGTTCAGTTTAGGAAAAAAAGAGTTTATATTCCATCAGCTAGTCAATTCTCGTAAGGTGGAATAGCTGATGGAACGTTGATTTTATTTACCATGTACTATAATTTGGAGGCATTGATCACCATAATCGAATAGAACTATTACTTAAGGCCTCCTTTGTTTTCACAGATGAGATGAGTTGGGATTAAAGTTAAAAGTTAAATAAAATATTATTAGAATATATATTTTTTAATATTATTTTTGTTTTGGGATTTGAAAAAGTTGAATTGTTTATTTTATTTTATGTGAAAATTTGAGAAAGTTGTAATGATGAGATGAGATGAATTGAGAGTAGTTATGAAAACAAATGAGGCTTAATGGAATTGTCAAATTTTGAGAGATAATGAGTCATTATGTTTGTTTCCTTAGCACATTGCCTTTGTTAAGCTATCCCAAAGTAAATAGGTAGGTTAGAATTTTGCATGCTTCCCAAGTCTTGTTGAGAAGGTGAACAAACCAGAAATTTTCCAACACTTTCCCCAACTACATCTCATCAAACACTTCAACATTCCCCTCTATATATACCAATTAGGACTTGCCTGCATTCAACTCAAGTCACAGACAGAAGTTGTTCCCTTTATTTTGATAAAAGGACTAGCTCTCTCCTATCCCTACAAGCAATGTCTCGTTCTAAGCATTGTTTCATATTGTCTTTGATTGTGACCTTGTCGTTGTCGAGTATCAATATGTGCTTGGCAACTCGTCGCCTTTTGGACACACCGGCAGCTCCACCCCCGGCATTGACCCTGCCTACAATTCCATCTCTTCCTAAGGCTACACTGCCTCCTTTGCCCTCTCAGCCAACACTGCCTAAAACCACATTGCCACCGTTGCCATCCTCTCCTTTGCCAACACTTCCAACTCAACCTACTCTGCCAAAACCCACACTGCCACCACTTCCCAGCACCCAATTCCCCTCTCAGCCAACACTGCCTAAAGCCACATTGCCTCCATTGCCAACTCTGCCAACCACCCAAGTCCCCACCTTACCAAACCCAACTTTGCCATCAGTCCCGAAGGTGACTCTACCTCCTCTGCCAGCCACTCCATTGCCCACCATCCCAACAACAATCCCATCTATTCCTACCATTCCAACAACGATCCCAGCAATTCCATCCATCTCCCCACCACCATCAAATTGAATTAGTAGTCAGCGAAACTCCATGGGGCCATTCATTTTCTCCTACTGATATGATTGTTGGATGGTTCTGTATCTGGATTCTGCACCACTATTTGAAGCATTTGTTGGAGCCTGTCTTGGCTCTACGTTCTACATTCTAGCGCTTGCATGTTTTGAGTGGTTTTATATGATTTATTTGCTTGTATAATTGTAGAGTCATTCTTTACATAATTTCAGCGTCACTCGATCGGATTGTTGTTGTTATTGTAATATTTATCCTTGCAAATATATATTTGTTATCTACTTAATGTTGAGCCTCTGTCTTATACTGACTACTAAAACGCTTTACTTTCGTTACTTAAAAAGTAAATGAACGGAAAAATACATCAACAATAATAAAAAGAAGGAAGAAGAAGAGACAAAATTGAAACAAAATTGACTTGCTATTCCACTAATTGATTTGAAGGTTTTGCTGTTTTGTTGTCTTGCATTTTGAATGGCTTTGCATACTAGTGTTTGGATAATTCTACTTCTGAGGCTTCAATCGTTGCGAAAAACGTCTTGATGACTGATGTTTAGACAAAAGTACAGTGCTAGCGGGTTCTCACTCGGCATACCGCTAGTCTATTTTTTTCCTTTCATTTATTTTAATAATTTTTTAATATCCTTAATCATTAAAAAAAATAAAAAAGAATACACAATTTCACTAATAATCACTTTCTTAATTATTAAATAAAAAAATTAAAAATTAAAATAATTGAGCTGTAACTTTGATGGACTCCGCTAGCATTTTCCTAGACAAAGGGTAAGAAAATCCTCTAATATCATCCCCGCCTCCTACATCGTCACCAGCTGCCGCAAATTTGTAGCTCATTTACCCAAGATTTGGAAAGAATTTGTTCAGTTTCATCTTCCGTTTTTATTTTTATTTTATTTTTATGTTTTAGAAAATAAACATGGTATAAGTCAATTCAATTACATTCAAGAAACTCGGACAGAAAATATTTTTTTTTCTTTGTAATTGCTTAGCATTTCTTTAAAAAATATTGACAATTGATTTTTTTTTCTTTTTTTATAGCATAAATACCAGTGCCTACTTTCAACTCAAACCTCAAGAAAACGTTTGAGCTGATCTATTACCACCTATTCTTCTTAATGTTACACCAGAATTTACAGCAAAATGGTTAGCAAAGCCAGATTGCTCCAAGTCCGTGTCTCTACAAACACCACCACTACTACCAAACTGGTTGCTAGACTTTCTAAACTGTCTAGATGTGTTAGGATACAAAATTGCAGAGTTGCCATTCCCATCCAAATCCTCTCCCCAACTGTTCCCTCCTCGTCGGGATGCTAACCTTGAAACATTTTTGTTCATTTCTGAATCAGCATCTAAGTTCCCATAGGAGGATGATGGAACCGATTCCGATGAAAGCCCGTAATGGTTGTACCAATTGAGTCCCATTTCACCAAATAGATAATCAGACAAGTCTCCTGTGCTTGCTGAGTCCTTGGTGCTTGCAGTGCTGCAAGAACTCGCATCTGAGCTGCTGAATATGGAAGAACTCTCACTCAATGAATCGAATGCTTGATTTCTTTGCATTGAATGTGATCTCCAATCATCTGGATGGAACGATTGATTATTATATCTTCCAAGCTTCTGCTGTGCGGCCACAGAATTAAACTGTGTCTTGGATGTAGTAAGGCTGGAAGGAACAGCTTCCAAGTTCCTTTTCTTTGACAGTCCACCATGAGACACCCCATTGTTCCTTATGAAAGCTGGGGCTCGTGGAGAGTGCCTAGTAACATAAGATATTGTCATTTAGAAAAACTGTGTTTATTCCAAAATGTAACTCTATGATTCCGAATATGTAGGCTCAGTTACACGGCAACGGTACCTGGCATATAGGAGCATATACGCCCCCTCCAGCGAGACCCTTTCCAATTCTACAGGTTCTACCTGCACATAAAATGCGTGCCTCCAATCAGCTCCAAAAATCAGAGAACATAACTTAAGCCAAATATTCTAGATAAGCAAGTAACGCTGGGTTTACTTATAAAAAGGATAAGCGAGTAAACGCAAACTTCTATTTATCTGGCATTAGACTACATATTTTCGTAACAATCCCACAAATACACCACCCAAGAGACTATTCCAAAGGAAGTTCCATCCAAAGGAATGACGTGCAAGGCGACAAAGAAAGTATATAAATGTATCATTGAATAAACATAAGCAACAAAGATTTTACTTCAGAACATAGTAATAAATTTGTCTTTTCATCTAAGATGCAAGAAGATTTTGGCCCTTCTTCGTTCTTTCTTTCTTTAATAAGAAAATATTTTGGCAGTTCATATGCACAATGTTCTGATAACTGGTCAAAGGTTCAATAAAACTTGTAGAACCCGGTTTTCCAAGCCAAAAAGTAGAAAAGGGGTTTCTTTAATAGGCTTATAATAAACAAGAGCTTACTTATTGTTTTTGGCAAGTAAGATAACAAAAAGAAAGGAGGAAACGGAGTGTATATATATATATATATATATATAAAAACAAAAATCAAAAACCAGGAAACCAGCTTGATAATATTTGTATAGCTTAAGAGAACACAAAGAACTTACAGTACTATCATCTATCCTGAACCACTCCTCATTATTCTTCACATAACACACGTAGTGACCAGAAACTGCAGCATTCATGATATTCAAATGAACCACCACTGCATAGAGACTGTATAAAGAAGATTTTTCATTCATCCCATTTATATACGGGGCCATGTCGAGAACCTCAGGAAACCGAATGGATTTGTTTAGCTTCTCGAGGTTACCAGACTGCAAGGGATTGAAGAAAAAGCATTAGGATTTGTTTTGAAGGATGAAGCACACAATAACAAATCAATAATAACAAACTCACCCGAAATCGCTTCAACACAATTGTCAAAATATTTGGCAACTCCAATATTGTCAACTTCTTTTTTGCCTTCTCATAACACTTGCACCTAGATAAAAACAAGTACAAAGAAGAGTGCAATGAAAATTAAAAAAATAAAATACCCAGAAAAAAGCTACGCAAATCTCAACCAAAAATAAAAAGATGGCTCGAATCACCAACACAACTCAAAGCTTCATTCTTTATAACTCCTAATAAAAAGTCAAAAGTTTAGAATACATGAGAATGCAGAAACAGTAACCAATGAGTTTCGTGTAGTTGGTTTGAGTAGTTATTGGTCTCGAATTCAACAAGTGCTAAGATGTTCTTGCAGTGCAATTAAGAAAAAATAAATTAAAAAAAAAAACACTCAAAAAGTTATGGTAAAACGTCCATTATCAATATTCAACCAACATCCGTATAACAGTGCCTCATCCAAGCTATTACTGCTTCACAATATAAATCCTACTACAAAGTCAAACCAATCTTTAACACGTGCACAAGCTGAAAGTAGAAAGTGAGGTGGACAAGATGAATGAACACAACCTATAAAAGCTTAAAACTTACCTTAGTAACAAAGACTCCAACAAAAATATTGGACACAAAACAAATTAAGTGTCTAACTGTCTCACACAAAATAAAAATTCCTTGCGCCAAAAACTTCAACCGTAATTGAGGAAGCAATACAAAAATAATACAGAAAAGGGGGGGTTCAATAGCAGACCACAACGATGGTTTGGGCATGTAGATAAGATGTAACAAGGCAATACTTATAAAAAAAAAAACAAGGCAATACAGATTTTCCTTGTTACAAGAGAAATGACTGTACTGAGTATTGTGTTAAGAATACTTGGAACTGAGTATTGTGTGTAAAGAATAATTGGTATACAGGATATACTTAGTAGAAGGCAATACTGAAGTTGTCTTGTTTAAAAGAAAAATGAGTTTACTGAGCATATGTTAAAAATGCGCAAATGAGTCCAACCTGTTGCAATAGTACTTGTTATCTCGGTCCAACATCTCAGTAGCTGTAAATTGTGCGAGAGCCTCTTCAAGAGTTCCAATGTCCCCATCTATCTCAACGGTAAGATCCATCATCTGCTCACACCGGACAGATTTGCCAAGGCACTTCATGCATTTTATCTGAAAACACCAATCATGGCAGTCCAAAACAGATAATTATTACCAACACAGAAAGTAAAGTTAGTGATGGAAGTCTTCTTTCATTTCTTGGCGGCAAAAAAACTCGTCCTTTAGCAAGAGAAAAAAACAATTACTTAAGTATCATCAAAATAAAGAACCACCTTAGAACGAAGGTAACCCCCAAAAGTCAGGCCTACTAGAGTTGTATCTTCTGCCATTGGACCCATACTCCCAGCTTCCTTGAGGCAAACAGATTGCATTGTATCAACAGCATACCTGCCATCTTACTAACTGATCATGTGATACAAATGAGGGGCAGAAAAGGAAAGAAGATAAAAACTTGGATGAAAATTTACAAGTCCAACAAGTCAAGTTTTTCAGATAGCTCACCTCAAAAATTCATGGGCATCTTCTTCCCTCCCATGACCAAGATTACTTCCAATTTTAGATAGTACCCCAATGGGAGACAAAGGAGAATAGCCTTCCTTTGCCTTCTGAATTAGACATTCAAACTCACAGATAAAACACCACCCCTTCTTTCGGCCTGGGACAAACAACAAACATTGTAAACTGAAGTCATCAAACACACTGCACAAATAATTGAGCAAGACATAATTCCACATGAATCGTAAAAAGAAACTTGCATGATTTAGAATGATGCCCATGAAGAAGATACGTAGTAAGAGGCCGAGTAAATGCCAGGCACTGGAGCACAGCATTAGCATAACAGCTGCAGAAATTCAAATGAACAGTTCATTATATTAGCAAAAATAATGGACATGTGACCTCGTCTCTTTATAAAAAATATATATATTAGCAAAAATAAATTTGACAAAAATAACGCATTCAAACTAAAAAAGATTTTGTGGGAGAGAGAAGGAACGGATGTTTCAGTGTTCATATCGCATAATAAATAAAGTAGAAATCAGAGCATCAAATTCCAGCAATGAGATGTCGTATACCAATAACTACTGATAGAAGTGAGAGACTTTATGCCCAACCTCATAAAAAGACATAGCCTCTCAACCTTGTTTTACTTGAGTAACAGTAAATAACAGCACGGCAGCTTCCAATTTAGCATTCGTCAATATTATATCATATTCATTAGGTCAGAAGCTCAAAGAAATCTTAATACCTGTTCCCACAATTTGTTAGGCCAAATGGACACAGTTCCACGTTATCATAACAGTAAAGTTTCACAAACAGTTCATACGGAAAGACTATCTGTCAAAACAGAAGCAAGTTTGGGAACAAGAATTAATACCAAGTTCATTACAAAGAGAATAATGAAGTTATTAAGAATAAACTATAAATCTTGTTGTCAGACCTTGCAATTGTACTTCCCAGCAATATCATTCCCAAGACCTGAGAGTTTGTGCTTTGAGTCTTTTGAAGTCCTAAACTGCTGTACAACTTTCTGCACTGAAATTTTCAAGCCATTACGAACATCTTGTGGCAAGCTTGGGGGGCTACCAACTTTCGCAGGAAAGACATGACAATCATCAAGTTTTCCCGACTTGGAATTGGAAAGGGGATGCCTTCCAAGGGCTGAAGATGGATGATCACCGGATGCTTTAGAAGACAGATACCTGACTTCTTTACACTTAAATAACTCAGCATCTTCTGTCCCATCATCACCTACAGAATCTGATCCCGAACAGCTCAAGGATGGCGGGCACCTAAACTTTGAGGCATCTGCAACTGACTTTCCTGCTAAAGCAGATCCTCTGGGGAGCTTGATATTGCTCAGATTTTTTGGCTTCGCATCATTGGTTACAAGTGGCTTGGGCTTAGAGAATTGAGCTTTAAAGTCAACTTTTTCATCAATACGACCAGATTTCATCTTAGTTGATTTACTTGCCCAAGCTTTACCATCAACAAAATTTATCTTATTAATAGACTCTGTGGGCAGCAATGTAGTTAGCTCCATTTCATTAAAGCTAGAGTTTGTAGTAAGCATATCAGGGGCAACACCATCAGAAAGGAGTTTCTCTGATCTGTCAATTGTGCCAGACCTAATTGACTGATTGGAAGAAATATCATCATATGATTCACTTCCAACACGAGATAGGGAGAAATCTGAAGATGATGAGGCACAAGAAGATGCAAAACCAGTATGTAGTCCTTTGGTATCTGCACAAAGACAGATACATTATCATCATCCATCATCAGTGAAGATTTAGAAAAAAAGTTAAGATTATCCTACTACCCCCAAATTATTACCATATAATTCAGACTGTTTTGCCGGCATTGCGTTCTCACCGAAGTCACTTCTATCTTGAAACTCCGCGGTTCCAATTTGAAGACAACATTCATCTCTATGACCATGTCTCCAGTGCATAATCTGGCACTTGCCAGAACTAAAATTTAAAAAAAAAAAAAAAAAAAACATAATCAATAACGTTATACCTACCCACCCCCATAAGACAGAGGAATGTACTTTTTGTAGAAAAAAGTAAAAAGTATAAATTTAAATAGGAATTTATCAGAGATAATCGCCTCAGTTTCAACATCTAATCAATAAGTTTCAGAGTGAGCGACGTAATGCTAACAAATCTCAGAAGAATAGAGATCCACAGAGCAGGTTAGATTGCATTGAATGATACATGCTAACTGCCACAACATTTCTATGATTGAATGAAAGAAAATTTTTCAATATATATAATCGTCATATGTGTATTTCGGCATGTACGTGCCTGACAAGTCAAAAAGGGTACAATTAAATATAGACCACTTACCAGAAAACCAATCCACCTCCCCCGAAAAAAAAAGAAGGAAAGGAATGTGTAAATATATTTTTCCCCAGATAAACTATCGCCTTATTCTCACTCAAACCCATAAACTTTGATTTGGAACAACTTAAACCCCATTTTGAAGTTTTGGTGTCAGTTACCCTCCCCCACCTTTCGCACCCATTACTTGATTAAGGGGTAATTTTGGGAGTTGTTAAATTTGTGTTTGATTTTTTTAATTTTGCAAGTCCACCTTATGGGTGGCTTTAAAGAAGTGCAGAGAGTTGTTTAGGGCCTAGAATTAAAGAGTAACAAGGCCCAATCCATGTATTATGAGGTTAACCCAAAGAAAAATTCAAGAATAGTTAGATGAGTGGGAACAACTACAAGGTAAAGATCCTGAATAGGAACTTACGAAAGAAAAATGTGTAGGAACAAAGGGGGGAAACCAGGCTAAAATATGCCTCCTTCGTTTCAGAGCCCGCTCAAAATTCCTGCTTTTGGTCCCCTTTTCAGATGATTGGTGAATCACTATATCATCATTTTCCAAATTTTCTACTTGTTAATTTCACTTGATTCATGTGTATATTTCTAAATTCACGCAATAGAATTGGCTTATCTTTAAAGGCCTTTAATTAATTTTTAACCCGTGCTATCTTAGTAATGGCCAACCTCTACAATTTTATATGAATATTCCTAGGCTTTTCTTATCACAACTTTTTTCATAGCAGAACATTTATTGCTCTATAAGAGTCTATTAGGCTATTAGGTTGAAACAATGTTGAAGAACAAAATGTCCATCTGAAATGTCAAAACAATGGCAATGTTCTTGCCAAGCAAGTAAAAGCCGGAAATGAGTGATCGAAGGTCCTAAGTGTAATCCAATCACACCCAGAGAAAGAAAGCACGTCCGCCTATCAACTTTACATAGTAAATCTTCCCTCACTCCAAATAAAGAAACTGTTGGTCAAATAATACAAGAGGTCAGATTCTGACGTTAGTAACGAATTATTCAAATCAAATCACACCCCCTAAGTAACAAATTGGAAGCATTGTGACTTCTGGAAACTTGCTACAAACAAACATAAAAATTCAATGTATGGATTCTAAGGCCCCCAGAAACCAATTCAATGAACCACTTCAAGGTTCAACAAAATACACAAGTAAAGAAGTAACGGTATAATGACAAGTATTTAGTTTAATATTACCGAAAAAAATAACTTGAACAGGAAATATTTTGAAAGTACGAACCAGTATCTAACTGTTTTGCACCGAGAGCACCGCATAGTGGTGTCGCTATAGCAGACAGCACAGTGGTAGCGACGCAACGCCGGCATGGAAGTGTACTCAACGGTGGCTTCGACCTCGGCCAGGGCAGCCTCCTCGGAGGCCATAGCAACCAGCCTCATGATCTCCTCCTTCTTCGCCGCCGCATCCTTCGACTTGTGACGAATAACGAGGCAAACAAAACAAATCAGAGCGAAGAGGACGGTCTGAAACCCTAAGATTCCGGGAACCAGCATTGGCTTTAACCAGCGCCGAGGATCAATCCAGAACAGAGAAACCCTAGGATCGAGAGTTTGCTATACATAGATTTGGTGGTGGTGCTGGCAGCGGTGGTGTGGCTCGGGTAAACGGAGTGGTGCGTGGAGGACTAAAACGGAATTTGAGGTTACGGAGGTGGTCGTGACGATAAGCATCTGCTGGATGATATTGGAAGAGATTTCGTACAAAAACGGTCGGGAAGAGAGAGAGAGAGAGCTGGGGTATGGGGAATGGACTGCCGTTTTGTCGTGGGATTCACACTCTGTTTCAGTCTTTATGGTTAGGTGGTCTGTATTGTGTGCACATGCACAGAAGAGGCATGTCTTTGATCTTTGTCTGTCTCCTCATTCTCTCGATTATTTAATGTCCGTTCACCCCTTCGACTTGGGTTTTGTGCACATTTGCCAGCGTTTTCTTTTTCTTTTTCCTTTTCTGAGCGTCGAGTTCAGACGCCATTTTAATTTGAACGAGTTCAGACTTGACGAGTTTTCGGGTCGCATATTGAGATTGATTATCCGACCGTTTGGATAGTTTGGACAGTAGTGCAGAGGAGATAAGGTAGATTTAGATAAAAATTAAATAAAATATTTTTTTAATATTATTATTATTTAAAATTTTATAAAAATAAAATTAAAATTTAAAAAAATTAAATTATTTATTATATTTTATATATAAATTTAAAAAAATTATAATGCTGAGATATAAAAATTCTAAACATATGAGTACGGTATAAGTTTTTTTTTTTTTTATGAAATATGAATTCCACCAAGAAAAAATAAATTTTTTATATTTTCTTTATAGTGAGTTCTTTTTTTTATAAATGCTTGTCTGAGATTTATATATCATAAGCTTGTATATATCAATTTTCATTAAGATTTTTTTAATGGAGACTGCTATAGCTACGAAGAGTGTCTGCCGAATGTGTTAATTTTTTTTTAATCAAATATTTTTAATTCCCTTAAACATTTAAAAAAACACAAACTTATTAAAAAAATTTCCTTCATCATAAAGTAAAAAAAAAAAAAAAACAATAAATCGTTAGCTTTTATCGGTCGTGGGTATAGTCAATAAATACAGCATTCTCTTTTTTTAATTTTTCAATATAAAAAACTTGTTATCATATGAAGAGATAGATATAATTAAATACTTTCATCAATCTTTCGTTAGAAAATTGATAAAAGTAATGTATCAGTCTTTCTTTGATTAACTAACTCGTGTCATTAATATTCACGTCAACTAATTAAAGGCTGACACGTGCAATAGAGTATGTCATATGGAAACCCTCTTATTAACTTTCTAACGGAAGATTACCGGAGATGTCTAATTTTGAAATTTTTTTAAGTTTGGATATCAATTTTACAAAAATTTAAAAATTGAAAGCTTCAAAATGTGAAAATTCAAGTAGCGGTTTTTCAATTAATGCGCAGAATCGCTTACAATAAAATCTATTTTCTAACCAATCCTATTGAATGGATGAGCGTATTAGTGCGCAAAATCATTTAAAATTATATTTTTCTTAAATATAATAAAATCTATATATTGTGATTTTTTATCTTTAAATAGTAAAAAATCATAAGAAATCCTAATAAAAAATATATCCAGCACTTATTAAGTATGGGAACTATTAGGGCCACCGAGAGTTCCCGCCGTTAAATATAAAGGATTTTTTATTTTTTTAATTTTTTTCAAGTATTTTTAATTCTTTTTAAAAAAAATAATAAATTTATTAAAAAATACTTCATTAATTATTAAATAAAAAATAAAAGTCAAATCGTTAGAAACTCTCGGGACAATTTATCGGCGGCTTAATGCTTGAAGCATTTTTTCACTGAGCATTTAAGTTGTTTGATGAGTTTATTTAAAAAATTATAAATATTGTAAGATTTATTTGTTTCATCTAACTCTCATTCATTTTAAATCTTAAAATTTAAATACAAACTCTAAAATGAGAAATATTCTTCTTTTATCCTGAATTTCTATCATCCCAATCACTCTAGTTGACGTGTCGTGTCATCTTTTATAATAGTTTTTAATCTAAATTATTGACGTAAAGTTAAATTAAAATGTGCCGGATTATAGTACAAGGATAATAACATAAGAATAGAAAGTAGCTTGTTCCTCGAAAAAACTTTAAGGCTCGTACTAGAGTATTATAATATTTTATTTTTATTTATTTTTTATTTTTTATTAGTTAATATTTTATTTAAAGAAGGATTATAATATTTATTATTTTATTTTATTTTATTATTTATTATGTTTTATCTATTCTTACCTCACTACTCAAAAGTTTGATGGTATTGAATATAATTGATTGGCGTTGTCCTTTGAAATGAGATGAATAGCGTGATGATGGCAATGAATAAGCTTGAGAATGAGGTAAATATGATTAGGATATTGAAGCTTTTGACAGCTCAATCAGTTGTCAGAGTACAACGAAATCATTATTGAATGTCTCGATTTCGGTGAGACTAGAGTTTTGCATGTTATGACGTTTTATTGTAACATGCTTTGGGTAAATATAGGTAACAAAACCAAACTCATAAGATACCCAAACATGCCAAATATCATTAGTTTATAACATGTAATGGTTGAGTCTATGACTCCATGCTATACTTCTGATTTGTAATATAACTTAGAGATTACTCATAAGAGAAGTACTACATATACAAAAAAAAATTATATAAAAATAAATTTATAAACTAACTTGATTTCATATGATCAGTTAGATTTATTTTATAATAAAAATATATTCACAAACTGACGTGAATTAATAATCTAAAGTACCGCATCAACCCACATCAATTTATAAGTTTACTTTTATGTAATCTTTTTACAGTTAAAATATTTATTTTTTCATAAAACAATTATTTTAAGGGAGATCTTTTATTAAAAAAAAATATATTTACAAGTTCTGACCCAATGAAGTACTCATACGGAAACTCACCACCCAATCAATGATTAAGGAAACCATGAAAAGTGGAGGGAAAGGAACAATAAAAAAAATGAGGGAGGATTTAATAATTTATATACTAGTAGGTCGGAATCATATATAAAATATTGATATATACTATCCAATTATGTGTATTATATTATTAATTTATGTAGACATATAATATATAATTATTATAGATAAATATAAACTAGTTATCTAATAATCACTTTTACAATTTCTCTAATTTTTTAATTATTAGATTTTATTAAAAAAATCATAACTAAAGCCGACAACTCATTTTTGGATGATCTGAGAGTTAAGTTCACGCTCCCATAAAGATTATAATAAAAAATTCAAAATTATGCATTTACCATACGAAAACAATAGGCAACACAACATAACATCAAGCGTCGCTTTGGCCGAGTGGTTAAGGCGTGTGCCTGCTAAGTACATGGGGTTTCCCCGCGAGAGTTCGAATCTCTCAGGCGACGAAATTAAAGACTAACATGTCTTTTGTCGTTTTCTTGTCACACTTTCAATGTTGCAGCTCGCTCGTGTAGACCGACTACTCAGTCAACTCCATTTTCAAAGTCAATATGTTAATTAATCAGAGCATTGGAAATGGCTGCCAAATCTAAAATTTGATTAGAATATTATCTTTTGGTTATAATATAGACTTTTAATTAGATTAATTTACATTAAATTAGTTATTTTAAAATTTAAATAATAAAAAAATATTATATATTTTAATAATATTTAATATTTTTTTAATATTTTATAAATACACTTAATATATTAATTAATAAATTTATTTTTATATTTTACAAATACACTTAAGATATTTTAATGATATTTGACAACAACAAAAAAAAATTATATACAATACACATCAGCACTGAAGCTTTTTTTTTTTAAAGACAAAACTGAAGTTTTTTTCCCCTCCCAAACTCATCCCTATGAAATAAATGATACTATGTGATCAAGTAGGAAAGAGAGAGAGAGAAGATAGGTCCTTTTACGCCAGAAACGGAGAAAGGCTAAAACAAAATATTGTTAAACGAACATCAACTGAAAATGCAGATGTAGAGAGATGAGAAGTTGATAAAAATAATAAAATAATAGGATGGAGGGTGAATAGTAACTCGCCAACAATGAAGAGCTTCCTTAATTTACTGTAACTCAAGTTTTAAACTTTGAATTTTTAGCTAGTCCAATGTATATGTTTTTTTTCACATATAGTCAAATTATAGATTTGCATTGACATTTGGTTAGATCATTACCAATGCTCTTATATGGCCATTTGGTACCATCCAAGGAACGCTTTTTGGTTCCCTTCCTCCATTATTGAACACTTCTAAATTCATAGTTTAACTGTTTATTTAATTTAATTTATAACTGATATAAAAATGGTTTTATCTTATTATTATAATTTTTTTAAAATTTTACACAAAATGTAATAAATAATTCAATTTTTTTAAATTTTAAAATAATAATAATATTAAAAAATAATATTTTAGTAATATTATATTTAATTTTCATCTAAAACTATCTAACTTTATCTTACCATCTAAACGGGTCTTAAGGTGACATCTACCCACCTCCCCCCTTTCATTTTTGACTTATCCTAGTTTAAGATTTCAGCTAATATTATTATCATCATCATCATCATCATCATCATTTGTTGGTGAGTCAACATAACAAGTCGCAATTGAGATAAGCATTAATCCATAAAATAATCTATAAAAGTTATATTATATATATATAATTGTATAAAGCTAGTAAAAATGAGTATAGGTTTATCATTACTCACATGCATAAACATCTTCCTCTTTTATTCTCTATTAGACACGTTGAAGCCCAATAAGGAATTCTAATGCAACTAATGAGCACAATGAAGGTGATTTGCAAAAATGTTGGAGCAAATATAATATAAATCAAAGTCTACTCAAGTTATTATTCAAATTTGAAGATCTCAAATGAGAGAATATGAAGTGGGATCTAAATATTGTAGAGCCCCCTTCAAGCATCTATCTTCCACTCTTTATATATCTTCAAGTTCTTATCCAAACTCAAGTGGATATTTTTTCATGTACTATATATGAATTGGTCAAGGATTATTGAAAAAAAAAAAAACCACACATAAATGTTACCAAAAAGTACAGAAGAGTTGGTCAAATTTCTCTTTGAAATGGAAAATTACATACAGATGCTATATTTTTTATTTCATAAGAATAAAAATGATATCTTTATTATCAAAGAAATGGACAATAAAAAAACTGTAGATTTTATTAGACATGTTGAGAGATGGTCCCCCCCCCCATCTCACCTTCGAATATTTATCATAGGATTTTTCTTTACTATCATCTCTCCCATAGCATTGTTTTACTCAAGTACAGATCTAGATACCTAGGTATACTTGAATCCAAACTCGAGAATGTAATGTGGCCTGGTTACCCACTCAAGTTAACCCAAGTCATACCCAGGCAAATACCTAAAAGAATTTGGGTTTTTTAAACCCCTGGTCCGACTATCGCTCGTCAGTTGCAGGTTGCAGGACATCCACCCATATGGTGAAGCCATGCGAGGCCCCGTTGGGCTTGACCTGCACACACAAACACACAGACACACACATATTTATATATAATAGGTTTATCTCCCAAAACAACGTCGTTTCATTACAAGGTTACAAAACCCTACATATAAATTTTACATTTTCTCTCTCCTCTCATTTCTCTCATTCCAAACTTCCTAACCGCCTACCTTCCACCTCGTCTTCTCTGTTCTTCTCTTATCCCCTCTTCTTTTTTGAGTTTTCTCCCCCATTTGTTAGGCTTTCACTCCTTAGTGCCAGTGGACACAACCCACCATCCTTGAATTCTCTCTCCTATCTATTATACTCCCTCTTCCCTTCTTCTCCTCCTCCTCTAATCCATCAGAGATGAGAGAACTTCTCTTTGTAACTTCGTTGTCATGGGAAACATTTGGCCACTACGACCGTGGGACATCATGAGTCAGTGACGTTGTGACGGGATATCGAGTTTAATGACTCATGACCACGACCATGGGCCATACAGATCTGCCTGTTGATCTCTAAATATCTGTGCACATGTCTATATGACCCATGGGTCTATTGTTCGATTTATTTGATTTTTCTGATTTGTAAGTTTGTTTGGTTTGATTTATAAGTTTATTTTTTTATTTTTGTTTAGATTTGTAAATCCTGCAAGACTTTGTGTGATTTTGTTAAGATTTTTTTGTAAGATTTGTATTCTATAATAGAGTATTAGAGAGGGTTGTGGACGGACTATGGGCCAATTCACCCCTGCATCCAAATGGGGCCATCAGCATTGGCCCACAGGGGGCGATGCTTGGGTTTGGGGGCCCAGACTGTCCCCCCTCTCCCACCCATGTGGGGGTAGGGGGCGGATAGCTCCCCTAACTAGTATTGGGTTTTAAACTCAATACCTATCTTATATACTTGTACCTGCCCTCGGATATAGGAGAGTGAGTAATCTGGTTATCGGTTCGGGTATAGGCGGGTTGATAATCTAGTTATTGGTTCAGGTGATTGCATTATCAGGGTTTGGAAAGAATCGACCCGGATGAACAATGCTACTCTCCCATTGGATATAGGAGGATTAGTAATCTAGTTATCGGTTCGGGTATAGGCGGCTTGGTAATTCGGTTATCAGTTTAGGTAACTGCCTTATCTTGGTTTCGAGTCGGAAAAGATCGGCGAGATGAAGAATGCTACTCTCCAATTGGAGTTATTCTCATTATGTTACTCTCCCATTGGATTATTCTCATTAACTGAGGGGTTCCACTTGCTAGCGATAAATGGTTCTCCCTTTTCTCTGCATGGCCTCAAACTTCCCCTAGCACCATGAGACACGATTTTTTTTGTTCTAATTTTAAGATCTACGCAAATCGGGCCAATACTAGCTGGGCACGCCCCATAGATACGATATCCACCACCAACTCCATCTTCGACATCGATAAAAGTGTCCAAACCACCGTGTATGTGAGGGTCACAAACTGCCTTCTACGCGTTAATCTAAAAATTTATATCTTTGTAATCTAGCATCATTAATCTAATCAAAACGCGTTCCTGTCTCACACACGTACCCAAAAAACACGTGACAGCTAAATACGGTGAGTTCACAAAACGGTTGAACAAACAGTCAAGAATTGAAAGCACAGTAAGAAACAGCTACCAATTAGTCGGCCACTAGGCCGGGACTAACCTAGTCAAGTTGATTGGTTCGTGGCAAGCCCAAAGCCATCTTTGGCGACTTCGAAAGTCAAGCCCTAAAAAGCTCTGGAAAGAAGAAACGCTGCGACTCGAGCTGGAGTTTTGAGACCTTGTATTTCAATACGTCCAATATCATAGGTACGAAATCAATCCTAATGTCAAAAAATTAAAAAACTTGAAGAAGAAAAGTCTTGTGGACTTGGGAGTTTGGACACAGCTACCGCGTAAGTGAGTTGACCCGTTCTTGTTTCGTGATGTTCTCACTGTGAACCAGTTCGTGTGAAATAACCTTCATTTCCACCACCCTTCCTGCACTTTTTCTTTGTATAAATTCTCTTGCCCGCACTGTTTTCCCCAAACACATCCCTCGTTGTTTTCGTTTCCTCACCCCAAATACAACCAAACTCTGACAGCTTATGTCTCAGAGGCTCAACGTTCCTCACTCTTCCTCCATAGCCTTCTCCCTCCATTCCCATCTCCTGGTTTCAAGTGAGATGAACCCCAGCTCCAACTGGTGTTTTAATTTTCATTAATTGAAAGCTTTTTACTCCCAGTTCCCACCTGATTAATTCCTTGGATATTCTAGACCCATTATTTCATTCTTTCAAATCATAGCAAAGTTCTTTCTGTTTGTTTCCCGAGGGAGAGAACAAAAAGAAAGGTTTAGCTAAATTCAAGATGGGTCTGACAGGTTTTGTTGAAGGAGGCATAGCTTCAATTGTTGCAGGCTGTGCCACCCACCCTATGGACCTAATCAAGGTCCGAATGCAGCTCCAGGGCGAAACCAACGCCCCAAAACCGACTCCGTACCCTGCCGTTCAAACTCTCCGCCCCGCTCTAGCCTTCCACAGCACTACAGTCACTGCTCCGGGGTCGATTCGCGTGCCTGTTCCGACACCGCAAGTGGTGCGTGCGGGCCCAATCGCCGTCGGTGTCCGTATCCTCCAACAGGAAGGTGTCGGTGCTTTGTTCTCGGGCGTCTCCGCCACCATCCTCCGCCAGACTCTCTACTCGACGACCCGAATGGGCCTCTACGACATCCTGAAAAAGAAGTGGACCGATCCAAACTCCGGCACCTTGCCGCTCGCGAGCAAGATATCGGCGGGCCTCATAGCTGGTGCAGTCGGTGCGGCGGTGGGCAACCCGGCCGACGTGGCCATGGTCCGCATGCAAGCCGACGGGCGGCTCCCCCTGGCTCAGCGCCGCAACTACACGAGCGTGGTTGACGCCATAAACCGCATGGCACGCCAGGAAGGGATTGCCAGCCTGTGGCGCGGTTCGTCCCTGACGATAAACCGCGCCATGTTGGTCACAGCCTCGCAACTCGCTTCGTACGACCAGATCAAGGAGATGATACTGGAAAAGGGGGTGATGAAGGACGGGCTGGGAACCCACGTAACAGCGAGCTTCTCGGCGGGATTCGTGGCGGCAGTGGCGTCGAACCCGGTGGACGTGATAAAGACGAGGGTGATGAACATGAAGGTGGAGGCAGGAGCGGAAGCTCCGTACTCAGGCGCTCTGGACTGCGCGTTGAAGACAGTGCGCGCGGAGGGGCCATTGGCGCTGTACAAGGGGTTTGTGCCGACCATTTCAAGACAGGGACCCTTCACTGTCGTGCTGTTTGTGACGCTCGAGCAGGTTCGCAAGCTGCTCAAGGATTTCTGATGATCACGAAGATATTTAGGATTAAAGATGAATTCCATTTTCTCTTCTCTTAGATCGTCCTCTTCCAACACAAAAAATAAAAATTTATGATCTAGTGCGTGTGAGAGAGATGAACTATTGTTTATTAAATTGAGGATTAAATTTTACAATGAGTTTTATAATATTTTTATTAATTTATTTTTAAAAAAACAAACAGCATAAAAAATCACAGAATGCACTGTCACCAAGTTATCGATCCAACTTGGCCACCAAAAGGTGTTGGGTCAGACTTGTTTCACGTCCCATGCGACAACTGGTAGAGGTTGGCAACTTGGCATCACGAAAGAATGAACTTTAGTCTTTCAACAACCGCACCCAAAAATCTCCAACAAAAGAAACGCAAAAGATGATAATTAAGCTATGATTCACGTGTAAAACTTATTACACTTGCAAAATAATTCATCAAAAAGCCTAGATTTCAGAAACCAGGACTCCCAACTATGTCAAGGATTTTTCACATGCGTTGTTAAGTAGATATATCCCATAAACAGTAGTTTTAATCCTTTATAAGCATTTACGATACAAAAGTTCAAAAATCGCATTTCAAAAAGGGCAGACAGATATCTCATCTCCTGCAGTGCCCTCAACCACAGCATTTCTCTCTCCCCCATTCAAGAGGTCTTGTGTATGCACTTTTAACTTTAGAACCCTTTAATTCAACCTTGGCAAAACAATAATTCGTACCAATAAAACTATCGTTTAATAAACTAAACATTCATCCCTTCATTGTGAGGCAAAAAACTACCTGTGTAGAAACAAAAATTATTTATTTACTGGCAAAAAACTACATGTGACTTTATCTAGATTCGTAATAACACTCCAATGACTACTTCGCAAAGCAAACAATCAAAAGACTCTTCTGTATCAATCATCATTTAAACCAAGAACCTCTCGATTAAACTCCTCAATTTTAGCAGTCAACTCTTCCCTGTTTTTCTGCAAGACAGTAGAAATTAATTAGCATGATTTCTCATACAATGCAAGTAATTCCACATCCAATCTTAATATTAGGTACCTTAAAGATCAGATAGCGATAACTGAACCAGAGTGTGTAGCCAAGACCCACTACTTCCATCAACTTGGGGAACTGATTTCATTACATCAAACTTAATTAAGCTTGCCAGACTGAGAAAATAACCTAGTTCATAATTTCAAGAACTACTAACTTAACACAAAAAAAAATATATAAATACGCACCAGTGGAATAGCATCAATAGCACCAATAATGGCCGATGCAAACCACAGGGCAACCAAGGCACCACCACCATATAAAAGAATAATATTCGTCTCATCCGAGTCAAACTGCATGATGTTAATGAGCAAATCATCAATATAGCTAGAATAAGTGACTAACAAATACGAGAATCAAATTAAAACCACTCAGCTAAACAAAAATGTAAGTTCAAAACTACTGAAATTAACACGTCATATATATGCAGTATGGAGATGTGCCAATCTAATGGATGAGCAAACCATAACCTTGTGAATATCCTCCATTTTTTTTCTTTTGCATAAATACATGATTAAGACAATCTCGAACCATGAAAATTTCTGATGTAAAAAATAAGGAAGAAAATCGTGACCATACATAAATAGAGATAACTTTAAGATAAGTTCGAGCCCCACTAAAAGTTGAAGAGTTCAATGTGCAAATGGGGGAAAGAGAATAGATGGAGGTGAGCTGTTATTAAGGAAACATTTGTTATAGGGGAGTTTTTGCTTGAAGGAACCATCTGTTGCTCAGGTAACCACTCAGAATTGACTTTCATCAACCAACTATATCCAGAAAGTTTCGTATTGTTTTATCCTTCATCACAGCAACTTATTCGCCTTACTATTATAAATCATGAAGTTAAAAAGAGAATTTACATGGAAAGTTATATGATAGCAGGATGAACAAGTAAATAATCTTTTACTAATCTATATTGACTCCGGTCATTGTACCATTGAAAAGGAGCAGGAATGTGTATAATATAATCCTCATCATTCTCAACTATTACATACAAATTAATCACACAAATAAGCCTGATAGTCAATAAACAAAAAGATGGGACAATGGAATACATGGAAGGAGAGAGAAGGAAAACATAAAAAATGAAATAATGACAATTTATATAAACAACTGGTATTCAGGGTTGCTCAGGTAACCGCTCAGGATCGACATGGCTGTCGATGTTTCATCCAATGTTCGATGAACACTGTCAACCATTTAAAGCATCATCATAGCAACCAAAATCACATTTTCCTCCAATGATTTTGTCTAAACCTTGGAAGTAAAAAAATAAAGTAAACAAAAATTCACAATTGACTTGTTAAAAATAGGAAAACAGAAGCAAATGAGCACAATGAGGCCAATGCAAACAAAATTATTAAAAGTATAAGAACAAGCTACCCATTATTATTCATGAGAAATATATATATTTTTTATAAGTAAGAGTAATTTTATTAATATTCATGAGAAATATATAATCAAACAACAAAAGAGAATAGCTGCTAACAGTCACCTACAACTCTATCTCTGTCTCCCTCTCCCCCCCCCCCCCTCCAAAAAAAAACAAGTACCTAGTGCTATATATTCCACGCTCATTTAGTCACGAAAAATACCCCATACTTG
The DNA here is from genome assembly GCA_029856935.1 of Cyclocarya paliurus. Taxonomy (NCBI): domain Eukaryota; kingdom Viridiplantae; phylum Streptophyta; class Magnoliopsida; order Fagales; family Juglandaceae; genus Cyclocarya; species Cyclocarya paliurus. The sequence continues at coordinate 29,488,828 of CM056954.1, read as the reverse complement.
TACAAAAAAAAGAACATTGTTTTTTATAAGATAAATTTATTAATGCTTAATGGAAATGAGAAAGGTATAATCGAAGTTTAGGGGGTATACACCAAAACTGCCTATTCAGAGAAGAGAAAAGGGCAAGAACATACTAAAAAACAAAGCTATAGAGACCGACTCGCTGCCATCCAAAGGCAATGTGCATTTGGAAAAGAAAACCTCAAGGTCTTCACCATTCCTTGTGATGTCTTTGAAACGTAAGTCTTTTTTGGTGGCCATCTTTCAAGGCTTCTCGGCAGGTACCCATAATGAGGGACCTCTTATTTCCCACTTAATATTTGCAGGTCACGCACTAATTTTCTGTTAATAAAACCTTGAAAGATTATTTTTTTCACCATTTGTTCCTATGCTTTGAAGTGGTTTCATGATAACCTAGTTAGAGAGCCCCATTTGGGACAACCCAAAAGATCGAGCAAACTAAAGTGAAAATAATGGCATGATTGAAACTAAGAAATGCCAACATGATTCAACTCATTTCCAGAAAAAGTTTTGGATAAGTAAACAAAGGAGAAGAAAAAGAAGGAAAATTGAAATGCGTGTATGGAAAAGTTACTAAGTAGACACCTCAAATTGATAAAAAGAGAAGGTAGGCGTCAATCAGCGAAACTTCCAACCTTGCTTTTGGCCTCCCATGAATCAGATAAGCATCCAATGCTTTAGCTTATCTGGGATTATGAAGGCAGCAAGAGAGAGTTTAAACATAAAACTATTGCTTCTTTTAGGCAATTTCATTGGAAGTCGGAGTTAAAAAGAGAACACTATTGGTCCTACAAGAATTACCAACAAATTAAAGACTGTCAGCAGAAAATCACCCTCACTTGGCCAACCTCCATTCAATATAAAAATAAAAATGAAACATTGAGAACTGTAACAGAGTCACCACAGCACAACTGTGATCTGAACTTAATCATCTCATGCCTTTCTTTGTTTATGGTCCAATACTCTAGCATGCTAGGCATAGAGGAAACACTCCAATCCATCCCAAACATGGTGTTAAACTAAATGCTAACATCACATAACTATTGACAAACTTGCCATTTCATTTATCGTTAAATTAATTTTAAGTCTTCATGAATTACTAGTGCTGCATAATAATCTTTCCTGGAAAAGATGGGCAAAATTAAGCATTCCAGCAATTTTTGCTCCAATTAACCAAGTATTCTTTTATTTCAGGTATTGCCACCAATGCCTACCAAATTAATTCATAGTAGAAAGATACACAAATAACTCAATTGAGGCAGATTCTGCATGTTTCCTAGTCAAGTTGATCCATTTGAGACCATTTGTTCGACTCCAGTATAAACCTCCTCAACTTAAAAAAAAAGATATGGCAAAAGACATATCGGCCCAATACAGTATTTCCTTAAAGAAGGTACGAAAAGTTTTAGAACTATTAAGTCTACACATGATAAATAAAAGGTTTGTAATGGGCGAGAAAGTTGTAGCATTATGCCACAAGGAAATACTATGAAGTAAATTATTTACAAATTTCAAAAGGATTTAAATATTTAAACAGAGAATGCCTTGTCATAATATATCTGCAGTTTGACAACACAATCATAAAACTCAAGTTTTCTAAGGATTTGAAAGGACCTTTATATTAAGCTTATCAAAAATTTCAAATGACTCTGTTTGCTCATCCGCAAGAGACTCTTCTTTAGGAACTTCTGCTACAGTTTCATTAAATGTCTTCTTCTCAGCTGGTGGAACATCTTCAATGGTTATCATACTATCGAATTCTCCACCAGCGTACGGATTTGCTCCACTTGATGTTTCTTCTGATGATGATGTTGCTCTGGGCAATAGACTAGTAAAAACCAACCCTGAAAATAAGTGAAGGTTGAAAGTGCATCGGAAGATATACTTGGAAAACGAGGGAAATAGCAGATACAAGTGTTTCAAACGTTCTTAAAGCATGCTTATGCAAAGTACAGATAAATTCCGTTCAAAAAACAACATTTTCTATTGGCACTAGTGTCCGAAACAAAATCCCGCCTAATTCTAGAGTGCACAAGCTCTCGGCTCTTGGTAAGAAGTTTTTGTAAGTGCACCTAGGGAATTCCAAGGAAAGTTTTCTAATCCGATGCCCCTAGATATTGTTTGCACCCAAGGGTTTCGAACTTAGATCTCGAGAGAGCATGCAGACCAAGGCTCCACTTGAGCCAACCCCGGTTGTTGGAAAAGCAACATTAATTTACTACTATAGAGCAAACGGTTGAACAGTCAAGAAAACACCACAATAAAGGTTTAGAGAGCTGAGCATTACACAATAACATACAACAAAATTGCAAAAAAGAAAAAAGAATGAAAAAAACATAAACTCAAAGAAGCATATGAATAAATCATCGGAAAACGGAGAGAACAGGAACGTACAGTGAAGATAATAAGTAAAATAGACGTACTCAAAATACAAACGCCCTCCCTAAAACAGCGCAAAGGGAACAAAAAACAAAAAGCAACGAAAATGTGAAACTAGAGTCTCGTCTTGATTTGGAACGAAATGTAAGGGATGGAGAACGTACGGGAGTGAAGGCCCCTGCAAGAGCGAGTGAGCAGGGTTGGTCTCAGAGGGAGAGAGGACTTGGAGCGGAGGAGGCGGGTAGGGGTGGTAGAAGAGAGCCTGCTGGAATACTTGGGAATAACTGAGATAGCTCGTGCTGTGGTACAGAGCTCCATATCTGGAGGTGGAGGCTGTGGGGGACTCGGGTCTCTTCTGCTTCGAGACGCTTCTAGGGCTTGGTCTATCCTTTTTAAGGGAATGCGCCGCTAGCGCTAGGCTTCTAGGGCTTGGTCTCTCTCTCTCTCTTTACTTCTTCTTTTCATTTATTTTCACCAAATATAAATAGATATATTTAGATATTAAGAAAATTTCAATTATCAGAATATCTTATTTTTATTTTTTATTTTTATTATAATTTAATATTTTTTTAATATTATTTACAACTCTTCAGCACACTTTTTACTATCCAACATGATAACATATTTGGAAGAATTATTTTTTTTATAATTTTATTAATTTCAAAACAAAATATAAAAATTAATATAATTTTTATAAAATTTTAAAATATTTAAAATATTTTTATTTATTCAAATTATTTTATCATTATTTATAAAATTTTAATATATTTGAGAGTGTCTACCACTCTCAATTTATCTTAAAAATAAAGTTTTAAGGAATTCGAGATATGACGTACAGAATCTTAAATGGATACCTAGGAGTTTTGAAAGGACTGATTAGGTTGAGGATTTTTCTGAAATTTGATTTGATAATTTTTGTGACATTTTGTAAATGTGAAAAAAAAAAAAAAATCAGATTTAGGAGCAAAAACATCATTGAACAGTGGAGTTAGAGTAGCCCAATCGAATTGGGCTTTTGGTCTAGACGAAACTTGCACTGATGGACTGGGAGCGGCCTAAATCAGCCGTCGCCGAAATTTGACTTTGGAGCGAAATTTAAGATTGGTTTTCTTGAATTGAAATGAGATGATATAATATTATTTTTTAATATTATTATTATTTTAAAATTTTAAAAATTAAAATTTTTATTATATTTTATATTCAAATTTAAAAAAATTATAACAGTTGAAGATTGTTAAATATCCAAACGAAGCCGGACATCTCAGCTTCTATACCCCGTTCTCACTTTACACGCGCTCGTATACCATTCGCATCTATACTCGCTGCTTACCCCCGAGGGAATCTGTGCTCCTCGTTCTCTTCTTGCACTTGCAAAATTCCCCCCCCCCTCCTCTCTCTCTCTCTCTCTCTCTGTGGTTGCTCCAATGGCTTCCATACTGACTAGAGACCAGTACGTGTACATGGCGAAGCTCGCGGAGCAAGCCGAGCGCTACGAAGAAATGGTCCAGTACATGGAGAACCTGGTGACAGGCTCCAACCAGGTCTCCGAGCTCACCGTGGAGGAGCGCAACCTCCTCTCTGTCGCCTACAAGAACGTTATCGGCTCGCTCCGTGCCGCTTGGCGCATCGTGTCCTCGATCGAGCAGAAGGAGGAGGGCCGCAAGAACGAGGATCGCGTCGCGCTCGTCAAGGACTATCGCTCTAAGGTCGAGTCGGAACTCTCAGAGGTCTGCGCCGGGATTCTGAGGCTGATTGACTCGCATCTGGTTCCGTTGGCTTCGACCAGCGAGTCCAAGGTGTTTTACCTGAAGATGAAGGGGGACTACCACCGCTATTTGGCTGAGTTCAAGATCGGAGACGAGAGGAAAGCGGCGGCCGAGGATACTATGCTGGCTTACAAAACAGCTCATGTATTTCTTTATTTATTTTATTGAGATTTTTTTTACTGTGTCGTATAGATTATAGTACTGCGTAATTAAAAGAATTTATTATTTAGCAAACGGAATTTGGGTGTGGTTCTTAGTTTTTCCTGAACAATTTTCGAAATCCGTATGCATTTTTATAATGACTAGGAAAATCCGGTTTTGTTCTGGAAATGTCCGGGTAGGTGTGCATTGAGATTTGAGTATGTGCTTTGCTTTTTTTTTACGTACGTCTGGGTCTGTGAAGTGCATATAGGTGCCCTTTTTCGTTCCAAGTAGCCATATGTGATATGGAATTTTTTGGATTTGTTTCTGTTTGTAAATTTTATCTTGAACTTCCCGAAATTATTTTTCTATATATGCCAAAGAAATCTTGAATACTGATGATTGTGTAATTTTCAGCTAAATAAGAAAAAAGGATTTTGTTTGCTGAAGAAGACATAAGATAACTTCTTCTGTTGTTAGAAATCTGAAAGTCACTGTTGCGCAAGTGTCCATGGAAGTATCTACTGGAAGTGCAAGTGTTAATCCATGTTCCAATAAATAATAAGAAGGTTTTCAAACTTAGTATTATAAGATAGTCAACTGACCTCCTACATCAATTACTTAACGAATTTACTTTGTCATTCAGTTAATATTCACATAGCTCAAAACCCCTGTGTATCTCCAACGATAAGCCAGAAGTTTCAGGCTTTCACTCCTACAACGTTGTTGAGTTTTCTTCAATCTCTCTCTCTCTCTCTCCATGTCTCTCTGGTCAGTTGTTCTGTAGGGTGTTTCCTTTGCTAGTTTTTGCACACAAGGGAATTTTACGTGACTTTTGGGGAAAAAAATCTTTGTGCTCTGTTTTCAATTGAAAGAGTTCCATTGAGGGCTGCTCTCATTTATGTGCTTATATAGTTATTTTTTTGTTTGAAGGATCTAGCAATTACCGATCTTGCTCCGACACACCCTATAAGGCTCGGGCTGGCGCTTAACTTCTCAGTTTTTTACTATGAGATCCTGAATTCATCAGAGAAAGCTTGTAACATGGCAAAACAGGTTTTTATCCTTTCTTATGTACTGCATGTATGGTGGAGAAGAACAAAAAATTATACACATTAATTTTGGATTGGTAGAAGAAGCAAATTATGTGCTTTACTTGGATTGGAAATACATATAAGAATTTTGTGGATATGATCATGAATACGTATGCTCTGTTTCACTATCATGACCATGCCTTTCAGCCTGCATCCTTATCTATTGGTAGCTATCTTTTGTTTCTGATATAATTTAATGGATTCTTATATGTGGGTAGTTGCCTATTGGACCTTCATTTGCACATTTTAGTAATTACCTAATGGTGTTATGTGCATCAATTGCAGAGCTATATGGAGGGAGCTGTCCCTAATTTAATGACGCATGGTGAAAATAGTTAAAATTGATATGACAGGATAAAGCATTTTTTGGATGAGATTTAGTATTTAGACTGGACTAATTGACTTCGGTTCTGGACCATCTATTCTATATAAATTTGGATCCATATCTGGTTGAGTCCTAACCTTTGGATCCATATTTGGTTCAGTCCTATTCCTAACAATAGGGATCAGCAGCATGTGCATAGTATTTCAATTCCAAAGTGTGATCTGGTAGAATTCGGGAAGATGTGATACCTATCCAAAAAAAAAACTATCAAACAGAATTTGCGAAGATGTGATCATCAAGGCCACTGAAGGAACTTTCTCTTTCGGCAGTTCTTTTGCTTTGAGTCCAAATAGGATCAGGATTAATTCTAATTGAGCCTATGAGTAACTTCAAGCACATGAGCTGGTCCATAAGCAGGATACATTTAACCAAATCAAATTGGCAATTTGGGATATCATCTTGGAATTACTCCATTAAATGCTGTAGGGAAACATTCATTGAGTTGCAACCCTAATGCAAATGCACTTTTATTGGAACAATGCATTGTTACCATTTTGAACGTACCCTCCTGCTGTGGGATGCATAGGTGGACTGTTGGTAAGAAATTGGAATGAGGGTTATGTTGGTAATGAAGGGATGTGCCTTATATCAACAGAGGTTTGGAGATTTAACATCTTGTGGAAGATCACATGATATCACTGATTCACTGGCTTATTTTCTGAGGTATTTCCTGTGACAAGAAATTCGTTTAACATATTGTTTTGGTAAAATGTGGATGAAAACTGTTTCATTCAGGTTGGATAGTGAACAACTTATATGAAAGATCACATTATTATCCTTCGTAGACTGGCCCCTTTGGTGGTGTAGTTCAACATACAAAAATGAAGGGTTGATTTCAGGGGAAAATAGAAACTATTCTTCTCTTGAGGTTTCTCTGCATTTATTTGACATGGATGATCAATAGTGGTGCTGGAAAAACATATAATGGTAAATGCATTGATTCTCTGTTTTCAGATTTTGGCTTACATTCATCATATATAAGTTTTTGAACTTGCCTAGCTTTTATCTAATAAAACTCTCCTTAGAAGGGTAACTGAGGTCAATACTGAGTCCCTCAGTTGCTATGGAAACAGCAACCAAGTGAAGGTGCAAACTCTTTTCTTGACAAATTGAGCGAGAGGCTTGTGGAATGTCATAGAGTTATAAAATTCATCAACGCTTCCCACGCCCCCTAGCCACCCAACAAAAGGGGAAAATGATCACCAAAAAGAACAAAAAAAATAAAATCTGCATGATAAATAATAAATGGAAGATGATGTTGGTCTATGGTAGATATGGATGCACCCCAATATTTTGGAACTTTTTTCTATTATTAGGTTGAAAGCTCTCCTAGAGGCATAGGTAATACCGTTTTGACTAACATTTAACATTACTTATCTGGATTTTTGGACCTCTTCTTTATCCACAGGCCTTTGAGGAAGCTATTGCTGAGCTGGACACATTGGGTGAGGAATCCTACAAGGATAGCACTCTCATCATGCAATTGCTGAGGGACAATCTTACTCTTTGGACTTCAGACATGCAGGTGAGTGCAACTAGAAGTTAGAGGAGCCTTTGGTCATCCTGAGGCAACATACTCATTAAGCAATTATTTTTATAGCAATAGAAGCACAAATCAGACCTGCAAAGAGATACAGAATAAAAAGTTATGGACCATCACCAGAATATGGCTCTTCTTCAAAATTTAGATAAGAATCCTGATAATGTTGTGAAATAATACTTATAAAAAATATTATACTGTGAAATAATATTTAAATTCAATGAAAAAGAAGACCTTCAGAGCCTTTTTGTTATCGAAACTACTCCTGGGAAATTTCAATGAATATTGCCTGGAATGTGCATTCGCATGAGGTAAACATGCTGGAGAAAAGGAAAAAAAAAACACAAACAATCAATAGGAAAGATTATTGGAGCAATTCTGAAACTGTTAGGCTGAATTGAAATAGAAGTTATGCAGACATGGCAATCCAAGAAGTAAAGAGTAAATGCACCAAAGCTAATCTTTTTTTTTTTTTGTTCTCCCATCGGTATGGCCTTTGCTTCTATACAGCTTCAGGCTTTAGCTGTCAGACATGTGCCCCTTCTCAATTGGTTCCTCTCTTCATTTACTGCCCCTATACTTTTCCACTTCTTTCATGATGTGTGTTCTGCCTTTTCACTATCTCCTTTACCTTGTGACCTCAATTTCGTCTCAGTCTATCTAATACTTAGTTGTTCATATCCTCCTCATCTATTGGCCCTGTGACATCTTCAGCCAAGATATGTGGATTTCCTTGCTTCTAAATCCAAAGCTTTTAATTGGTCTGGCTGTTGAGTCTCTCTTGTCCTCGATTCTTGAGTCAAATTTGGATGGTTATTACATCTGCCCAATATTGAGTGTAAAAACCCGCATTATACATTATCAAAATATTCGAGCTTGTAAAGCTTGGGATTTTTTAAGCCAAATTCTGATTTATTTTTCTAAACTAATATGCAGGAGCAGATGGATGAGGCATAACCAATGAAATATTGTGCTACTCGGAGGAGGTGGGCTTGAATGTCATAAATTATCTGTAATCTGTGTAATGCTGATGAAATTTGTCTTTCTATATACACCATGTTCATAGGATGATTTGTTTTATTTTTCTTTTTTGTGATTTTGTGGCTTAAACCACACTCCTGATAGTTTTCTTACACTTGCTCTACTTTTATTTTCTTATTGATTCCAAATGTCTGTAGTAGTATCAACTTGAGGTGTGTAAATGTCTTCATCAAAGATAACTTCTAATACCCAGTTTGATTCCCATTGCCTGTACTAAATTTCTTTAGGAGAGTAGTTTTAAATTAAGTTCTTTGGCCTGGAAACTAGTACAACCCTTCTGAGATCAAATGGGGATATTTTTTTCCCCCTGTAAAGCTTGTGCATCTTACTGGAAAAACAACTTAAGATGGACCGGGTTTTGTCTGTTGATTTGGTGTGGCTGAAAGGATATATCACTATCAATAGGTTAAAGTTTATTACTAGGACCAAAGACCCCCCCGCCAAGTATTGCAATTCAGGTATTATCGTCTATTCTGTCGGTTGTACTGCAGTATGAGGTACCTGCAAAGGCTTAATTCTAGGTTCATTCTTCTGAAGCTGCTTCTGGGACTTGCTCTATTTCTTATTTTGAAGAAAGCTATAAATGATAGAGGCACAGCTTACTTCTGGTAGCTTTGGCTAGCAATGTTCTTGGATGCACCTATTCTCTTGGGAAGTTATGGAAATTTGAATTATAGGTTTAGAATTTGGTAATTATGGTTATGTTATAGAGGCCGAGTTTTGCAGTGACAATTGACAAACAAGTCTTATTAGTGTGGATACATAAGGTTTGTGTTCTAAAATCATTCTTCTTCAGTATTCTTTTGTCATCCTCCAAATTGCTTGAAATGATTGCTTCGCACTTGGGGTGCAAGTTGCAACTTGGAGTTGCTGTCAGGCCGCTTGGCCTTCTGGCCTGCGGTGTTTGTGCCATTTTCTCATTCAGAAATACTTTTCATCATCTTTTTAATCATCTCCTGATACAACATCAAATCATTGGATAATTATTTGTTGAATAATGCTAAGCGTCCCGCTCCCAGCTCCCGCTGGGAGCTACCGTTTGCATTATAATTTGTTTTTTTATCTGATTTTTTTAAGTTCTTTTTTATATAAATTTTTTTAATAATTTTTAATATTTAAAAAAAATAAAAATTTTATAATATTATTAAAAAAATTTATTTTACTTTGTGATTAAGAAAGTATTTTTTAATAATTTTTTTTACTTTATGATTAAGGAAGTGTTTTTTTAATAATGTTCTATATTTTTTTATTTTTTTTAAATATTTAAAAATATTAAAAAAATTTATGTAAAAAATAACTGAAAAAAAATACATAAAAAAATACATATTAGATCCAGCTGTAGCTCCCTGCGGGGGCTGGTAGCAGTAGTCTTATTTGTTACTTTTTACTTGTCCGTCAATTATTTGATGTCAGATCAATAAATGATGAAAGGTTGATTAATAGCATAATTCTTTCGCATTTTTTACTAATCACATAATTAAATTTTTACCTCAATTTTATTGACCTCACCGTTACAATTGTTTCAGTAAGAAACTTCCCTTTCAAGGCAGGGTGGGGTCTTTGAATGGCAAACAGAGAGACTGACTGTTCATTATTTTCACTAGGAACTTGAAGCAGCTCAATTATGAAGCGGTATATTTATAAGTTCGACTGAAATTCACATCCATCTCATTGATGTCACAAAGAAATAGATTTCTTCCCGAAGTGTCACAAAAGACTCTTTAACCGCTTATTCATTTTTGCTGTTAAGTCCCAGCACATTCTAAGCACAGCCCATGTTTCAAGAAGGTGAAGAAATTTTCTATTACCAAACAGGCTTTGGAAAATTAGCTTAATCACTGTTGATAAAACCAAGTAACAGTTCATGATCTTTAGCTGAATCTCCGACAGAATCACTATTAATATCCCCTCATCTGAAATCCAAATAGTCATTGAGACCTTTCTCTGCTGAGCATGAGGAAATATTATGCCTGCAAATTGGTGTGAAAGATATGTAGTCCACACCATTGATATTTTAGGATTTAACTTATGATAAAAGAATTAAAAGTTTAATTCTAAATCTTGCCACATTATAAGTGTCATTGGCGTGTCATGCACACCTCTCTAATGAGTGCTAGAGAATTAGAGAAATACTTGGGGTGATCATTTTGGGTCCCGAGCATTCTACCAAGACCCTCTTTTTTCTTTTTCTCTATTAACTTAGTGATTAAGTATTTTTTAATAATGTTATGACCCATTCTCGTGCTACACCTTCAGTAGCTATTGGGTGTAGCACGACTCATAATTAAGGATAGATAATTGACATTATTATGGTGATGACTGACAATCAGAGAGAGAGAGAGCGGAAATACCTCGAATCTCAAATACAAAAAGAATAAAAAGAATCGTTTTGGACCACCATGGCCATGCAGGGCCAAGAAGAAAGGGGAGGGGGGACTTTAACCTTTGCCAATGGGTACGCATCTCAACAAAGTGTGCAAAGTAAGGCTGTGATTAGAATTTCTAATACACGTGATTTAGGAGGTGTGGTAAAAAGCATTATCATACTTTGTTGTACCAGAATTTTTTGGGATAGCAAACCCCATTAAAGAGGTGCTGCTGGAAAGGTTAAGTACTTAGCAGTATCCCTCAAATGAGAAAGACAGAGCATCTCTAGGAGAGGAAAAGGGTTAGAAATTTTTTGTTGCAGTTAAAGTCTTACTAAAGATACAAAAAGGTTTAAGCCATGTGTCTTTTTAGATCTCAACACTATGATTTCTTAATTTCATTCATGCAGGATCAAGCATCCCTTGTGGGCATTAGTTTTTAGATTACCCAATTCACCTCAATGTACTTAGTTTTTCTCAATTCTCTTCATCTTAATCTCTGTTATAGCGGCAGCATTATACACTGTTTGGATTAGAAACTTATCTCAATGCATTTTATCTCATCTCAATGCATCATTCATTTTTTTCAAATCAATATTTTATTTAACTCATTTAAAATCATCTCAATTCATTTATGAATCCAAACGGCCGAGTTGAGAACCTGGAATTGGCCCTCTTCATGCTGGTTTGTGTATATAAACACTATTGAATGAATGATGATTTCTTTTCAGCCTCAAAGTTGAATGATGATTTGTCATATAAATTCAATCATCACAGTCAATAGTAGTGCTTTTAATTTGACTGAAGGCCACCCATTAAATTAAAGCATTAATATTTATGGTCAAATAAATATGTAACCACCGTATTTCATTGTACTTGTACTTTCAAAAGTTTGGTTATGTTATAGTTAGCATTTGGAAAATACTTCGATGACTTCTCAAATGTGTTTATCAAATATGTCCGTCTTTTCGTGTATTTTATTTTTTTAATAGTTAAAAAAGTGATTATTAGTAAATTTGTATATTTTTTAATTTTTTAAAAAATGTTTTAAGATGTTTAAAAATATTTGAAAGAAAAATGATTAAAAAAAAGTGCAATTGCACCAGGGGGAATATTTGGTAGATACATTTGCGAGTCATCCTAGCATTGCCCCTCTTATAATCAATAAAAAATATCATTATTTTTCTTACATGAATTATTTTCTTTCTTCAAACCCCTTAAAAAAAAATTGCTCCAAAATAAGCAATAGAGGTAATAGAAGTAGTTCGTTACTTGATTTGCTATAGATGGTTTCTATTGAGTCCCTCCCGCTATGAGCCTCCTCTTAAGATCTCGATCATTTGGTAAGGTCTTGTTCCTCGATCAACTTGACTCGACGATCAAAGACTTAACCAAAGAAAAAGATAGAGAATGGTGTCAATTAAGAAAGAGATGACACTTATAAAAATTAAGAAAGTCAAGCACCACACTAAGGAGTAAAAAAAAAATAATAATAAAGGGTGAATTGATAAATCGGACCGAACCGATTTAGAACTCGATTTCATTTTATTTAAAATCAGTCGAAATCAGTTCAGTTCTAATTTTTCTTTTTCTAACAACAAACTGAACCAATTTATATAAATATATATTTTAATTTTTTATATTATATAAAATAATTTTTATATTATATATAATTTTATATCTAATATATATAATTATATATAAAATAATATTGTATTACATGCTAAATTACTAATTAAAATAACATTAAATTTTAAAATCTTATATAAATAACTATATATTATCATTATAGTCTATAGTATTAATAGTAATTATACTAATACAATATTACTATATATTATAATATACTATAATATATCACTGTAGTCTATAATACAATTACAATATATATTATAATATACTACAATATATTATCACTATATTATTATATACTATAATATATATAATATATTATATATACCATATATATAATATATCAGGAAAATGGGGACCAGAACTGATTTAGAAGTGTAAGCGGTGCAGTATCAATTATTCAAATATCAAAATCAGTATATACCAATTCAATTCTAAAATATATCTAAAATCAAACTGATTACACTCATAACCACATAAATCCAAGTTGGCAAAAGAGAAGCATGTATCTACTCAAGCGATTAATGAGAATTTAAGGCAGGTTTGGGGGTGAGAAAATCTTCAAAATTCTTATCTCATCTCAACTCATCATTACATATTTTTTAAATCTCTATACAAAATATAATAAATAATTTAATTTTTTAAATTCTAAAACAATAATAATAATATTAAAATATAATATTTTACATTTTGAGATGAAATTAAAAATTCTCATCCAAATCCCCAACCTGCCCGCAGACTTTGCAGTCCTCAACAACAACCTATTCTCAATCATTCCATAAGTTCTCATAATCAAACAACCCCGATCTCAATAAACATATAATCACAGGCATCTCGGCCTCTCTGACTTCAGTAATTGTTGCCATTCGTGCAATTCAACAAGTTCTTTCTGTATCTTTTTTCTTTCTTTACTTCCAAATAAAAAAAAGAAAAAGAAAGAAATCTACTACAAACTTACAAAGTACCTTCCAATTAGGAAATTTCGTAATCGAAATTTACCTTCTTTCATCTTTTTTTTTTTTTCAAATGTTTTGGCCGATGAATTTACAGCCTTCTCCACGCCAGTGCCTCGGTACTTCTTACCCTAAAAGCAAAAATTATTTTCCTACATAAAGCTCCCCTCTTTACTAGCCCCATGTTCAGGCCATTTCCGCCACTCGGTCACCGTCCTTGTACGGACACTGGGTGTCTCTAAATAGAAAAAATCTACTCAACCTCTTACTATTCACATCACATTCCACACTCCATCTTTTTTTTAATTTTTTTTATCAAATATATTTTTATATGAATAGTGAATAAAAAATTATAAATAATTTTAAAAAAATAAATTCAAAAAAAAATTTTAAAAAATATTAAAAAATATTAAAAAGTGTGGAGTGTGGAGTGTGAAGAGGTTGTGTAGCAAAACTCCTCTAAATAAACTATTTCACCATCCTTTTGGTTTACCAAAGGCCATTTCTCTCTTGTACTTGTACGTTCAGTCATTCACTGGGTGTCTCTTAATACATTTCTCCTATTGATTTTATTTGTAATTTTCTTTTTAAATAATGCTCAAGCCCTTATCTTTGACAATCCCTTGTTCAGACCTCTCATTTGATTTAATTTTCTCTGGTTTTCAGAGGCTTTTGAGGTCCTTTCAATGGCCGGAAGTTTTGATGGCTTTGATTGCAACACCAATAATGGGGTTGGGATTTCCCCCTTTTGGAACAAGCAAAGCAATCACATACACAATCAAGACCCCATTGTTGATATAATTAGATCCGAATCGTTGATGGGTTTTCCACTGGAAAGCGAAGAGAGAGTCAGAGAAATGGTAGAGAGGGAGAGAGAGTGTTTGCCCTCGGATGATTACCTCAAGAGATTGCGCAGTAGGGACTTGGACTTGAGTGCTAGGATAGAGGCTCTTGATTGGATTTGGAAGGTTGGTCTTGTTCGTTTCCACCCTCTCTGCTTGTAAGATCCATCTCCAACGCCCCCCGCCGCCGGGGCGGTGGTATACACCATAGTTGAGTTTTTGCAACTGGATTTTGGTTCTCAACAAAACCATGATGATGGGTTAAATATTCTAATGTGTTTTGTCTTTTCATGGAGTTCCCTTTAATTTATGGCATTGGTTTTCTGTGATTTCTTTGTTTCGTAATTTTCTAAATTTTTGATGGATCAGGGGTGGTAATGTTCATTCCTTGATAAGTTTTTTTGCCAACTCGATCAGATAATTTTGCTGGATTTGAGTTTTCTTTCAATCTTTAGCCTGGTTTCCCCTCAGTTTACTCATTTTAATGAATTTGTGTGCTATGTTTCCATCTTTTCTGATTAATATTTTGAGGATGAAAGGTATCCTCTTTCTTGTTATCGGAAGGGTCACTTCTATTGGTGACAGAGTATGGTGCATTGTGATCAGCAGGCTCGTGCATGTTTCAGTTTTGGACCATTAAGTGCTTGTCTATCCATTAACTATCTGGATCGCTTCCTATCAATTTATGAATTACCAGTAAGTTTCAGACATTGAAACCAAGTATGCGTCTATCTTGGTTTATTCGTATTATTGTCTTTACTCATTGATTGTCTCTATCATCGACATTTTTTTGTCACTTTTCTTGGGCGTATAGAGAGGAAAAAGTTGGGCTGTGCAGTTGTTAGCTGTGGCTTGTTTGTCATTAGCATCCAAAATGGAGGAGCCTAAAGTGCCTCAGTTGGTAGAGTTACAGGTATGAAATTAATGCTCGGCAATTCAAAATTTTGGTTTGCAGTTTTATATAATCTGATGGATTTGAGGGCAGGTGGGAGAACCCCAGTTTGTGTTTGAAGCTAAAACTGTACAAAGAATGGAGCTTCTGGTGCTGAGCACATTGGGGTGGAGAATGCAAGCTTTTACCCCTCTCTCTTTCATTGACTACTTTCTCAGAACGATTAACGGTGTTCAGCATCCATCAACATTGTCCATCTCTAGATCAGTACAACTGATACTGAGCATAATCAAAGGTCTGTCCCAAACCGTGTTTGTGTTTGTAGTTTTTCCCCTCAGCAAACTGTGTTTGTGTTGTACTTGAGGATTAATGTGGTTAACGCACAGATAGTTGGGCATTGAATGTAGGTATTGACTTCTTGGAATTCAGGCCTTCTGAAATTGCTGCAGCTGTGGCTATTTCTGTTTCAAGGCAAATGAGAGCAGTGGACGTTGATAGGGCCATGACTTGTTTCACATATGTTGAAAAGGTAAAATTGGTGGTGCCCACGGATATAGACACAGGACAGGACAAAGATGCTTTTGCTCTTAAAAGGGATATGCTTTTTTAACTCCCCCCACCCACCCACCCCATTTGATCATCTAATATGAAAATTGATTTTTCTTTCTGTGCGATGTGCAGGGAAGAGTGTTGAAATGTCTTGATCTGATCGAAGATCTGTCATTATCATTGATTAATGGGTCTGTTAATGTGGCTAGTGCCTTAGCTCCACCTGTACCCCGAAGCCCCATTGGGGTTTTAGATGCTACATGCTTGAGCTATACAAGTGATGAATTAACAGCAGGATCATGTGCAAATTCTTTACATAATAGTCCAGATATAAGAGGAATAAACCAGACAGGACCATCTGATGTGGACATCTAGTCATGTGAATTTTTCTCCTCCACACCCCAGTCCAATCAGTTTGCTTGACTGAGATTGGATTCAGAGAGAGAGAGAGAGAATTTTGAGTAAATAAATTATGATGTAAAGCAATTTAGGCAGAAGATGTCATACTTGCAGCAGCATGAGAAAGGAAGTCACTGGCTGTCTATAATCAGAAATTATGAAGCAGCCATACCAAATAGAGATGATGGTGGTTGTCAAGGTACATATTGTTGGTGCTTACAAAATCCAGTTTTTTGGTTTTTTGGTTGTAGCTTCCATTTCAATTTTCTAATGAGAGAAAAGGAAGTGAGAGAAAGTATACAGAGGGAACAACATAATCTCTCTACGAGATTTGGAAAATGTCCTTCCAAGGTGCAAATAACGATGTCGTTTTCTTCTTGAAATAAGTGCAGTCTTTTGTGTTTAAATTGACCATGTTGGGCTGATGTCAGGCCCACGACTCTTTTGTCTTATACGTGACCGGTCAATACCTGCACCCGTTATAATTGTGAAAAGACGTTCTAAGAGTATTGAAGCATAATAAATGCGTGGTGCAAAGCTCACTTTTTTGGACAAAAATGTCATTTGCATTTTAATTATTTTAATATAAAAATTTTTATTTATAAATAGATGAATAAAAGATAAGTTGAGATGATAAGATTTAATTTATAAAATAAATTTGATTTATAAAATAAATTTAAAATCTAAATATAGTAACAATATAAATGCGTAAATTGTTATGAATAATATTTTTTAATATGAGATAGAGTTACCGTAAAGTGCATGGAACATAGACGATAGTATTGAAATTTTAATCGATGTCAGTGGATGGTAGAAGGTAGAGTTGTAGGAGAGGAGGCATAGGATTGGGGCAGAACATGAAAGTCACAAGTTCTTAACAATTGATGTAAGAGCTTATATTAATTGAGAGAGCAAGGATTGACAATTTTTTTTGATAAAAATTGTAATAAATACTATTTACCCATTTTAATGTAATATATAATCATATTTTTACTTATGTACTAAGACATTGTTTTCACTCCCTAGTTTAAGTGATTTAAGTTTTAATATCTTAAACCTCCACATTAACATAACATACCTTAAAACTATTAGAAATTAGCACATAGCATCCTCCGATTTTGAATAGACTGTTTACAATGATGAAAAAAAAAAAGCACTGTAACATAATCTTGATAGTCAATCTTGATGAAAGATGTTAATCTCAACAAATGATAGCTCGAAAGTTAAAATTAAGAGTGTCAATTCGTGTTAGCGGGTTGTATTCGTATTGTATCAAGTCATAGATTCAACTATATCGGTTAATCCAAACATAACCCATTATGTTAAATGTGTCAAATTTTCAAACTCGAGCATTCTCAATGGATTAGCTAAAAGTTAAATCTATTGAGTATTTAGCTATTAAAGATCAAAAAAGGATCACAATGGATTAACCAAATTCCAAATATTTGACTTTTAGCTACAGTAATATCTAAAATAATTTCTAAATTTGAATGTTTCTATTCATAGGCCAAATTCTTATTTTATGAATTATTTCTCTCCCTTTCTTTCTATCAATGTCTTTCTCTCTTCCCTCTCAAGAATATAACTTCTTTAACCGATAATTTAATTAGAATATGATTACTAATTAATATATAATATTATGAATAGTAAAATATGATAAAATAAAATAAATGAATAATTAAAAAAATTAAATAATTTTAAAATTATTCATTATTCATTACCATATAATGAATAAATAGATAATTTAATATGAAAATTTAATGTGAATAGTTAAAGTCAAATTCATCTTATATTATTTTATTGTTATATAATGAAAAAATGACTATTCCAATGTGGAGATTTATGTGAATGGAATAGCCAAAAGTCAAATTTCTCTTAAATTCATAAAAAATGTCCTTTAACTTTGGCTAATCCATTGAGAATGCTCTAACACTACCAATTTAAATAATAGGTAACACGACATGACCAATTTTATGTAAATTGATTGAACTGACCCTCATAACACATTTGACCTAATTAATATAATTTCATATAAAAGTTATAATATATATTTATTGGCAACCGCAATATCTCAAATAAATAAATAAATAATAAGACTATCTACTAACAAAAAATATTAATATTTTTCAGATTTTAACCTATAATAAAACTAATATTATAAATCTAACAACAACAAATATGAGCATAGGTCCAAAATTATAATTTCAATAATAAAAATATAAGTATTTTGAGAAATACAAATATTACAATCTAATGATAATGAAATTGTAATTTTGAAATAAAATTTAAACGGTTATTGCGGGTTAATTTCAGGTTAAGCAGATTGGCTCTTTATTGACCTGTTTATTAATCTTCTCTTAACAGGTCAACTCATTTTGATTCGAACTCATTTATATCAAACTCAAATCTATTAATTTTATATTGTGTTCGTGTTGAGTTCACATGTAGTATCATATATTGCCACTCCTAATCAAAATTTACCTCTAAAAGTGGCATAATTTTCACACACATGCACACACACACACACTATATATATATTATTATGTCGCAAAAACAATCGGACTTAAATTAGCATTAACCAACATTAGACACCCAAGAAACAGATTTTCATGTTTAGTTTCTTCCTAGTAATTATGTAGTGATCATAACAGGAATAAAAACTATAAATCAATAATGAGAGATGCTAGAGAGCCTGTTTTGGGCTCTTCAATTTTTTGCCTGATTCTTTTTTTTTGAAAGTTTTTTTACTTAATGATTAAGAAAATATTGTTTAATAATATTGTGATTTTTTTAAAATATATATATTAAAAAGTGTTAAAAAAATGATGTGAACAAAAAATTTTAAAATTTTTTTGTATTTTTTTCATATTATTTTTTTAACACTTTTAAATATTAAAAAAAATTACAATATTATTAAATAATATTTTTTAATCATTAAATAAAAAAAACTAAAAAAAAAGAGAGAGAATCGGGCAAATAAATCGGGAGCCCTTCTAACATTTTTCATAAATAATTATTTTTCTTCATTTTTTAAAAATATAAACTATTGATATTGTTTGGGATAATTTAAGGCTTTGTCACTCCCGATGTTCAAGCGTTCTCAAAGGCCTAAACAGTAAACAGTACAATTTTTCTATTTTTTAATCTGACGCAACGAAGCATGAGGCAACAGTATGCCTGAAACCCTAACTTTCCATATCAGTACAATTTATGTAATTAAAAATTATCAAAATATTTTTGTTTCACTAATAAAAAATGTGAGAATTTTGAATCCTACTGCTCGATGAGGATAGGAACAGGTTGGTCTCATTTCTTGGTAAAATCTTGAGAAATGAGATGGAGTAAAATTTTTGTAAATAATAGTAAGATAATTTAATTTAAATATTTTTAAAATTTTAAAAAATAGAGAGAAAAAGTTAAATAAAAAATATTATAAAATTAAAATATTATTAAAATATAATTTTTTATTTTAAAATTTAAAAACGTTGAATTATTATTTTTTTATTTAAAATTTTGAGAAAATTGTTTATGATTAGTTTGAAAAAATTATAATGATTAATTAAAAATATTTGTGTTTGAATAATATTTGAGAAAGAAATGAGATGAGATAAAAGAATGAAAACTTTTTTCAAACATGGATGTAGAACGAGAAATTCTATATATCAACTACTATTCAATTTCATACCTAATACTATTTTTTTTTTAATTTTTTTTATAAAATATAAGAGTATTTTTTATTAGATATGAGATATAAAATAATAAATAATGACTGAAGGATCAAATTTTCATGTAAGTCGGGTATTTCTTGTCTCCAGTCATGGAACACGTGTTCCCCATCAAATCAAAACCAGTAAAAAAATCCAACACCCGAGCTAAATTCAGATCCAACGAGCATCTAAATTATTTTCACGGGAGTGAATCCAAATGTAATAATCTTTTGTAGTTCTTGAGACCCACAGTTTATTTTTAGAGATGAGATAAAATAAGATGAGATAGATTGAGATTAAAATTAAAAAGTTAAATAAAGTATTGTTAGAATATATTTTTTAATATTATTTTTATTTTAAGATTTGAAAAAATTAAATTATTTATTTTATTTGGTATTGGAATTTGAAAAAGTCGTAATGATTAGTTGATATGAGATGGATTTGAAAAAGTTAAATTGTTTATTTTATTTTGTATTGAAATTTGAAAAATTTGTAATGATTAGATAAGATGAGATGAGATATTTTCTGAAAACAAACGAGAAACATCCTCATTGGTTTGGTCAAATCCATCTTCAAAATTTAGTTAACATCACATTTTTTTACATTTTCCTATTTCATATAAATTGTTTGTTTTCAGAAATGAGATGAGTTGAGATTAAAATTAAAAAGTAAAATAAAGTATTATTAGAATATATTTTTTAATATTATTTTTATTTTGAGATTTGAAAAAGTTGAATTGTTTATTTTATTTTGTATTGAAATTTGGAAAAATGTAACGATTAAATTAAGATGAGATGAGATGTTTTTTGAAAACAAACGAGACCTCAATCTCTACATTGGATTATCCATTTACTCTCTATATAATAATAAAATATTAATAATTTAATAATTTTTTTTATTTAATTTATTTTTATCACATTTTATAACTCTACCAATTAAATGTTAATAATAATTATATTCTAATTAAATTAATATTAAAAAAAATCATATTTTCAAAAGTCATTTAATGCTAACAACAAAAAAGATTTGATTAAACTCATCTAAATTTCTATCCAAATTTCTTAATTACAAACTAAATAGTATTTTTACTTGAAGTGAGAAATTAATATTTTAATGTTTGCTTAGAGTGAGAAATTAATATTTTAATATTTGGTGAATCAATTGTTCTCCATCTTTGGCCAACCACTGTAGCAAAAGTCTAATTTTAGGTTTGCCCAATTTAATGTGGGATGTTTTTTACATTAATTATGCAAATTTGAGCCAACCTTCTCATTTAGCCAAGCCAATGAGGATGCTTAAGACATGAGATTTTTATACATTTAAAGAACCTTCACGAGTTGGATTAGAATAATCTGAAATTTCATTTCATTTGAAATGTATATCCTCTATTTAATATAAAATATGAAACATTTTGATCATTGTATTCGCAAGTATAATGAAATTCACAAGTGAAACGATTATGTTTTTGTACAAAATGGCATCCATTTCAGTCTAGATGCAGAGCACCTTACTCCCATCTTACTCACATCCATATAGGATACTATGTGTTCCAGTTGCAAGAAAATCCACACTATATTACTTTGACAACCATAGTTTAACGAGCTATTCATGTTTGTCATGCGCATGATTAGCCTGCTTTAGGACCATACCAGAATACAGCTGTTTTTTTTTTTTTGAGCACACGTGAACACCAAGAAAAAGAAAGGAACCTAACAAATTATTCCTTGATTCATGTGCATTTGCCAGGCATATATAGGAACACTTCCAACATTATTCCTTGCCTAGTGCTAGTTTGTACACAAAAACCCCACCCATGAAAAAGGACCGTAAACAAAAGGGAGGAACAAGCATAAAAAAGACATAGTTACAGCTAAAACCATGTAGGCATTGCGATTGATGTTACATACTATAATCTTAACAAGTAATGGTTAATGTCATCACAATAAATATAGCATTTTCCAGGCATCACTGCTCATGCAAAAATATGATCAATGTCTTGTTGGATCAATATACAGATCATGTTAAGCTGTATGCTATAGAACAGTAGAAGCCGACAGCGACCAAGATATACGTACCTCAGTGGATTTAATAATCATGTTGTTCAAACTGTTCTTACAATTGAGCACTCTGCGTGATTTATTACTACTGAAAATCATTCCAACTCTCTCTATCTGAAAATGGCAAGTGTATTCTATGGACGAGATCATTGCAGTTGGTACACAATTGGTAGTTTGTATTATTTTTAACAATGGCAAACATATTTCAGAGCAACAATTTAATGTTGTACTAAACATTAAAACTACGCATACAATGCTTGGTGGTTCTTCGGGAACTTTATTTTGAAAGGAATCCGAGAATTGTAATGCTCTACACTCTTAAGACAAAAATTCAATGGTGGAGGGAATGCCATCCTTTGGTATTATTGCTTTTAAAGCATGGCGTGTGCCAACTAAAAATGAACCTTCTGAAGTGTCCTAAATTCTACTCTTTGGAAGCTTATATTTTTCAAGCCTCCCAGCATAAATAAGACGAGCTTAGTTTATCAGATAAAGTCAGGCTGGCCTGTTGAAGTCAAGCAACGGTGCCACATTCTACTGTTGGGGTCCACCAACCTGGGATAAGAAATGACCTCAGGAATTGGAAGGTAGACATAATGAGTGTTGCATATGCCTACTGTAATGCCGCTATATCCTGCAAATGCGCCATGAACCTGCCGGGGCCAACAATCCAGATTGAACACCCATTAGCATGAATGAACTGTTAAGAAAAAGAAAAAGATGGGCGGCAAGTGTAAACAATAAGTTAAAGCCTGCTTCACTGAGGAGCACTTGGAGAACAACCCAATATATGCCAGTGTGGTAGCTGGCAAACCCTAAGTGGTTTTAAAAAGGTTTGGTTAAACCTAGGCCAAGAAAGTGAAAGAGCTTAAAGTCTTAATTAAGGATAAAATTTCCTAACTGGAAAGTCTCAATTATTTTCTTAAGGGCTTAAAGTCGTCTTCTTCGACACCTTGCTCCTTTGCACAGTGGCAATAGATTTTAAAGGACTAAGTGTCCATGAATTTCTAGTTTCAGTTGCAAATCCTAGTTAGGTGTTACTCTTGTATACATACTGTGTACTTGGAGTATGTCTATTGCTTTATTTATAAAACCTCTTGATTACTTGTAAAATAAATCAATCTTTTCTAAACAAAACTTCTGTAGACTTTGATATTTATCTGTCACCAGCCTTTTTAAATCTTAGAACTTTTCATAATCATAACATAACATATCTAATCATATCATACTCTTCATCAGTAAACACAATATGGCAGCTAAGGCAATATTCCATATGAACTTATAATATATATATATATATATATAGACAATTCTCCATTGAAAGTTAGAAGGGTATGGCACATAACTTGCTCTAACATGTATCTCAGATGTCACTTTTCTAGTGTCACCAATTATTATCAAATCGGACCCAACCAAACTGCTTCGATCCTTGTTTTTGATAAATCATCCCATTTAGCAATTAAAAGCTTTACCTTGGCTCATCACTTGGTAAATAAGCCAAGCATTAGATGTTTATTTCTGCTCAGGTGATCTACTGGCTAATCACTTGGTAAAAGCCCTGTTGGTACAACTAAAACCCCAGTTGATGGTGAGGTTGTTAAGAAATGACATTTGGTTTAATGGCATACAAGGTTTTAAAGATTTATTTCAAAAGAAACTTGCACCACTTTTTGGCCTATATTTAGCCACGATATTCCTGTGAATTGTGTCTAAACAAGAAGAAGAAAGAGATGCCATGCTAGAGGATAGTGTCAGCCAATCAGGTTAACTAAAACTATTCCACAGGAAACCTAGATATTGACCATCACCTTGAAATCCCTACCTGAGAACTGCGGCAAACCAAGGCAGCAGAGACTGTCTTACTCAGAGAGAGAGAGAGAGAGAGAGAGAGAGAGAGAGAGACTCACAGCATTTTGTCCTAGTACAGTGCATAGAATTCCATCTGATGCATTTGCACGTCCACAACGGATCATGTACGTTGGATCAATATACTTCACGTCAACTGGAACACCGATCCCCTTGAAATGTTTTTTTATCTGACAGAGGAATGGTTATCATATATCAGCATCCTATAGGATAATTGCAAATAAAACTCCACCAAGGAAACCATTTAGAATATGCATTAAATGATTAAAAGTCATTAATTTTATGGGTTTCTTTCCACAAATGTTAGCAATTCTTCAGAAGCAAGAGAATACATGATAGCGAAAATATATTTTTGTGAAAACTCAAAGCACCTAGCCTGCTGAAATTTTGTTTAACAAGACAAAAAATGCAAAACTTGTTAATGTGCAGTTCAATATTAGAAAGAATATATGTCATTGGGTTAATAAAAAATATAACATCATAGCTATGTCATCACTGAAAGTTGTCCCATTATTTGATGATGCAGCCTTAAGGCAAATTTGTATCCAAGAAATAAGAACACTCCAATTGCATCCAAAGCCACATATGGCTTATACTTAAAAAGAACCAGTCAAGATTACAATTTCAGCCCTTGGAATTCATTAAAAATACCAAAAACCTCCCTCCCAAACATTCTGGGATCTTAAGATTTTATTAATTCGCCCACTCAAATCTCTAATGCTCACCAAGCAATTCGGTTGTTGCATGGGTTAAGACTTGGAACGGCTTAAGTTTCACGCCACTAAGATTGACTCTGATACCATTTGAAACGATGCAAAGAAAGTCAAGTCACATTTGGAATTATATTCTAAAAAGATAGTTAAGGTTACAAATGGTATCAAAGTCAATCTCTACTATGTGTAAAACTTCAATCAAGCCAAGCCTTGAATCATGCTACAATGGGATAGTATAATGAGAATGTTAGAGATTTAAGAGGGGGAGATTGTAACACCCCATATCCATAGGAAGGTGGTTAAAAAGAGTTTAGTGCATGAAATCTCATATTGTTTGGGAAAAGTTTTTGACCTTTATAATGAATTCAAAGGGCTCTACCTGTAATATTAATTAGTCCTTTTAGAGTAGAAACCCAAATGAGCTTTCTTTAGATCGTTACATGCTTACACCAAATCTTTTCATGATTGAATTCACAGATTGAGTGCAATGCCTCA
Source organism: Cyclocarya paliurus (assembly GCA_029856935.1). NCBI lineage: Eukaryota > Viridiplantae > Streptophyta > Magnoliopsida > Fagales > Juglandaceae > Cyclocarya > Cyclocarya paliurus. Next base: position 29,463,990 of record CM056954.1, on the reverse strand, counting down.
CATTTTTTTTTATAAGGAAATGCCTCAAATTTAATAGCAGGCAAAAGTTGCATATCCATCAATAGAGATTTTAATTGGAGAGAGAGAGAGAGAGAGAGAGAATTTCGGGAAGTATTGATGAGATAGGCTCTACATAAATTCAGCACAGGCTGAATGTTTCAAGATACATGGTAGGTATTAAAACCACCAACCTCTTGCTGAATGTGTACACCGATATCTCCGAGTATAGTGTTCCCAGATGCATCTTTAGCATTAGTTTTCTGAAGAAAATCCTGCATTAGAAAGCAACAGAATACAGCATTTTACCATATGTTAGAAGAGAAAACATCAGGAAGAAATTATAAGATCTATGTAATGTAGTGGAATGAACAGAAGCAGTTATTCATGGAATTCAACAAAGCCAAAAAAGAAGGAAATGTAGGCCAGCTGGTCAGTGAATAGTATTCAATCTTTATGGTACATTTGGATATATAGATTGGAATGGAGGATTAGGATTTGAGTCTATAAATCCAAATGCCCCATTAGGGGGACATTAGCTATAGATTATTTGGATTTAGATCAAATTACATCAGGATTTTAGTCACTCAAAATCTTGAATTCTAGATTTTATTTATGCAAAAGGAATTTCAAATAACAAATAGGTTACAATGGATTCCAAATTCATTCATTTCTAAAATCCATCCAAACAAAGTTTTTTGAAATCAATAGTTTTTGAATCAATAAATTTTAAATATCTCAATTTTTAATTGAAATACAAATCCAAATTCTTTCATCCAAATGCAATCTTGAGTGAAAGTAGGAATTCCTTATGTAACTCACCTGCCCTGCTCCCTCTGCAACACAGATAACAGCTGAGCCCTTTGTCTCAATCAGGTATTTCAGATGCCGCAGAACGCCATGAGGCCCGTGCAAATTAAAATGTAGCTAAGATGTGCATATCAGTAGGATTAATAAGGGCTCACCAAATAACTATTGAATCAGTTTCTAGAAATAAGTACCTCGGGAATCAAGCATATATCAATTTGCCCACTAGCTAGTGATGCATGCATAGCTATAAATCCACTGCTGCGACCCATCAATTTCACAATGCCAACGCCATGATAAGCACTGTGTGCCTATATAAAAATTTGAAGCAAAAATAAAAAATATATATATAATAGATAAATAAATAACAGAAGTTCATGAAGGAACCAACAGCAGGAAATAATTCATCAGAAGCCTTATGTAGAGAGATATAAATATCCACACATGGGCAACTAAAAGGCACGTGGTGTACCTCTATGTATGCGGAGTTTATTGCTCTTTGTGCTTCTTCCACAGCAGTATCAAAACCAAAAGTTTTATCCATCAGCAGTATATCGTTGTCTATAGTTTTTGGCACACCAACTACAGCCACCCTCATCTGTCTTTTACGACACTGAAAGCAGAAAATATACGACATTAAACTTCAGGAAGGCAGTCCCTAGAAAGGAATAGGAACACATTAGCAACATACAAAAACAAAGTTTTCTTGTGTCCATTTCTCTTTCTAGATAGCTGATTCACTTGTATATGCCCTGCGTACTTGAATTGCACCTTCTTGTGCTTTTAATGAACCTTTTTTTCATTACTTATAAAAAAATGCAAGAACAAAGAATGGAGCCACAAATGTAGACCCTGTAAGATACCTGATGTTATTATCTTAAAGATATAGCAGCATACTATTATTACACTTCCATTGCCTACAAGATGAAGATAACAGCAATATTTACAGTATTTGGTACTCAAATAATGTCTGCCATTATTTATTTATTTATTTTATATATGCATCCATTCATTCATTTATCTTATATGTCATAATTTTGCAATGCAACTAGATGAACAACTTCAGTAGCAAATTTTTACATTTAATATTTTTCTCAGTTGCAGGTTCCGTGCAGATTTATTCTGGCATGATAATCTTACTAATGAACAAGAAAACTACATGAGACAGTGAACCGAGTTACTAGGAGGGCCACAAGCTTAAAACCTCATTGTGTATCGCATCAGCCCCAGCATGCGTGCCATTCCCACCCAACACAAAGAGCATGTTGATTCCTCTTTCCTGACATCAAGATGCAGAATAAAAAATCAGATAACTCTAACTACCAGGAATCATGATGCATTCCCGAATTAATTGACTACTCATTAATTGATCAACGGGAAATGAGTTGAGCACCTCCATACTGTCCACGATTTCACTTATGGAAGGTCCTCCTCGTGAAACGCCTAACAAGCTTCCACCAGAAAGATGGATATTCTGAACCACTTTCCTCGACAGCTGATGATCAAAGCCAGAACCTAAACAAATTAATCTATAACTATAACAATAAAGAAGATAAGAAACATGCATTTATCTTAAGTATGCAGCAGCATGGTTGGATGAATGAATTAACGTTTAAATAATTGCAAAGGCACAGAAATACCGGCATTTCACTTAATTCTTTGTCAGAAAATCCACGATAACCAAAGGGAATCCCGACAATCTTTTTCACACCATATATTTCGAGTGTGATGACAATCTGCAAAAGGACATGGATGGATTAATTATAAAATCAATCTAAGGCATGATGAATTAGTTTTTTCCTTTAGCCTCTTAAGTTCTGTAACTCCATTACCAGATTTAGTAGTGAAATGTTACATAAAACTTGAGGTCACAAAGTACATAGGCTTCAAACAATGCATTGCTAGTGAATGCTGGGGGCATACTTCTTGTCAGAATGCAGAATTATGAAATTTCTCAACTCAATTTTACTTTCCGTAGAATGAAAGTGCCAGTAAATTATACAGAATTTATTTATTTGTCTGAATTTTACTTTCAGTAGAATTTATTTGTTTACTTATAAAAAAAAAACTTTACTTTCAGTGGAATGCTATGATCAATGGAATTTTGTGTTTAACATACAAGCATCATCATGTAAAGAATATTATTTACAAGCAAAATTGTCACAGGTTAGGTTCTGTACTGTTCTTCTTAAGCAGGAAATGTTCGTTGTTAAGCACCCAAGCTACAATCAAGTTACCGCAGTTTTGATACGAGCCAAACAGAAAGAAACATAGTAATGTCTAATTTTGAGTCAAGACAATGACCTGTCTGATGACATCATTGAGACCAGGGCACAGCCCCCCACAAGTTACAATTGCTGCTTTCACCTCTTCGGGCTTGAAGTATATCTTCTCCCGAGGCCCAGCACGATGAACCCTGAAAAGTTCCATTTCCATACCACCACATTATGAAGTAGCAGTCAAATTGACATCTAATCTTACATAAACCAAAGCATACATGCATACAATTGTGAGTTAATGTGAGAAACTTGATGAGGTAAAATATGACTAAATGTGAAGTTGCACCACTTTTCAACCAGGATGAAGCTGATTTGCAGAAACTTATTTTCCAAGGTGCCCAGTTATTGTTTTGTTCTTACCATGATTGGACATATATGAAACTTTTTTTTTTATCAGTATTGGACATATATGAAACTGCTATACATATATAGAGTACATCATAACAATCTCCCTTGAAGTTTCCTTTTATTTTCAGAAACAGTACTCCATCCCTGAGGTTTGTGATCCATATAACAGATACATCCTTACGTACCCTTACACTCACAGTTTGTGACTAATTGTGAAAATGTTATTTTTTTTAAACCATTCCCATCCAAAATAACCTCAGTTATTAATGCTTTGATCTCTAGTTAGATGAGAAGGAAAATCAGGGAAATATATGGTTATCTCAAGAGGTGGAGTGTCATCAACATAAAAGATAAGCACCTGACATTTTTTTTTTTTTTTTTTTTTTGTATAAGTATAAAAAGTTTTATTGAGCCCAGTAAATAGGCAACATTTTTCTAAATATCAAGGGAGGTAGGGTGTGGTTATATGGATACACACATATACATGTGGGTATGAGTATGTGTGTGTGTGTAATTTGTATCTAAAAGTACATTTTCTCATGCAAATTCAAAAAGCTGGTTGACCAAACCAAACCAACAATTTCTGGAGCTTCTTTTTTCGGTTGAATCTCCTAAGGCAGCCTAGTCCAAATCAAAGAATCTTCTCGGAAAACCTTGATCCTTTTTCATGCCTCTCCAGACCATGTTAATCCTTCACAATTTCCTCATGGAAAAAATTGGCATGTAATTGTTCCACAAGTCAGAAAATAAAAGGACTTTCATGGAACTTTTCCCTATGCTTGATTACACTTGAAACCTCCTCATTTGTGTACAATCACCCACCCTTCTGGTAGTTGATTCATTATTTTGCAAACACATAGACCATAGACCATAGAGCCATAAACCTTCCAACACTAACCATCATCACTACTTCCATTTTTCTACACCAAAATCCCACATCGGTAAACCTCTATGGATCTCCATTCACTTCAGGTTCTACTTCTTATAGCAACAGTATCCCAATTATTTTCTGAATAAAAAATTAGGAGTTTAAAAAGTCTTCTACTCATTGCTAACAGTTACAAATTCAAGGATATCACAACTCCTACAAGAGGTTGAAGATACATATTTACCATTGTTCTACCCAAGTACAATCAGGATCAATGCACTCCGCACCGGCAGATGTAGGTGACGTGTAGTTAATGACCTGAAATATTGAATAAAAAGGCAGATCACAATGCATATATCAGTTTGCAACCTCAAATATTGAGCACCATATTACGCAATTACATTTTTTGCATCATATAAAATGAAACAGAGACAGGTTTCTACAGAAGAGAGGAAAACGAGCAGACCCAAATGATACAAAATAAAAGAAAAAGATAAATTTTTTATAGAAATTGATAGAATAGTCTAAATTTGAATGAGAAGACTAATCCAATTGAAACTACAAAGAGTTCCAGAATAATCTAACACAAAAAAGTTTCATAGAAAGGAAATATACCTTAAGAAGAACCCTGTCGTTAATATTTATGTAACCATGCCACTCCTCGTCGGATGGATAACCTCCTGCAAAATCTTCAGACACCGGTGTCCTGCCATCATAAAAAAATAAAAATTAACACTAAAAACAAAAGATTCAAAAAGACAATACATATGGAGTTTTGAGTTATTTCCAGTTTTAACTAAAAAAAGGCAACGCGCCAAACATTCCACAAAAAAAGAAAAGAAAATAGTTTTGAGTAATTGCTTTGATAAGTACGATCATGCAAAAATATTCAGTGTCTAATGCTCCAACAGTAGTATAGCACGAAAAAAAAAGGAAAGATAAAAAATTTAATATGCAATTCACAATATGCTTTTAACAAAGCGAAACAAACGGAAGCGGACCTCATTCTGAGGCAAAAAGTGGATGGAATTGGGGTGGCATCGGGGAAAATGTCGGTGATGTGAGGAATGTTGAAGCGCCTCTCGAAGTCCTTCTGGAACTTGGATTTCCAATCAGGATCATTGAAGTCGACGTCGGGGCTCCGCTTGGCGGTTGCAGCAGACACAAGGAGTTTCTTGGCGACTCGGGCAGAGTTTGATCGCCGGCAAGGAAAGTTCAAGCGCGGAAGTCCATAAGAGGGTTGAGAGTCGAGGCGCGGGAGAGCGAAATTGGGGGTGATCGAATGCGAGAGAGCGCCCATGAAATAAAAACTCGAACAATGCGGGGATCTTTGGATCGCAGAGGAAATAATCGAATTGCAGAATATGAAAGGAAAAGTTCAGGGGAAACAGAGACAGTTCTGTGAGTATGCGTGAAGCGGAAACAACAGAGTGAGCGACGAAGGCGAACGTCAATGGGGGCCTGCTGACTTTAAAAACCACGAAAAAGTGGCTTTCCAATGTTCGATAGAACACCTTTGTGACCAAAATACCCTTCTGTATTTTTCTAATTCTATAATTTGTTTATTAAAAATTCAGAATAATAAACCAAGCTGGGACGATTTTAATTTTCAATCTGGTTTCGATAATTTAGAAAGAAGAAAGATATATCATTTAAAAAAAAAAAAAAAGGTGAGGGTTTCGAACCCCATTTTTTATTTAAAGAATCGATTCATATCTATTAGATCATATCATCTAAATATTAAGTTTACACACAAATTTTATATGAGGAGAATTACGTACTGAGATAATTTAATATAATACGTTATATTTTTTTTTAATAAAAGTATTTTATAATTATATTAAATTATATTAGTGTATAAATTATTTTTATATAAATTTTTGTGTAGAATAAATATTTTTTTTAAATTATTCGTATAAGATTTTTATAGGTTTTAAAGTTTACATAAATTACTATTATCTCTTCTACCATTCCAACGGGAACAAATGATAAAAAAAAAAAAAAAATTTTACTATATTATGAAGAATTTAGGTCTAGTTTAGATATTAAAAATATTTTATTATTAATTATTAATTTTTTATATTTATTTAATACTATTTAATATTTTATCATTACTATTCACAAAATATTTTACTATCTAAATGTAATTTAAGTATTCATATTTTATAATTTGGGATATTTTTATTAAGTTTAAAAAAAAAAAAAAAAAAGGAAAAAGCAGCCGGTTGGGTTGACTTGGTTTGGTTGGAAGCTTGGCGGTTGGCAGTTTGGCACCTTCTTTACCTACTTCCGAATCACGAGCACCAGATTCGCATTTGGCATTTCCATTCGGAAGTCATTTTCCTTGAAGGAAAAGTACTCCATTTCCAAAGTTCTAAATTTTGAACAGACATATTATACCTACAACTTTATTTATTTTCAATATTTATTTAAATAGTTAATATTATTTATATTTCTCAAGAAATTAATTATAACAAATCTTTAATCCAATACTCCATGTCTCTTGAATTGAATATACAGTACTGCTACGTATACGTACAATTTTATATATTGAGTGACAATTATATTTCATCAGTATTTTCTTTTTTAATTTATAAGTTTGGCACGTTAATACAGGAAAATTCATTATAGTTATAAAAAAAAAAAAATCCTGACATTTTTCGCAAAAACTTGAACGTATTTTTAGGAAAAAAAGAAATTCGTTGCCTCACCTAAAGAGCCTTTCATTTAGGCAGCTCCATATATACAAACAAAGGTTAATAAAATTTCAAAAACAAACATTTTGATTGAAAATAAGATTTCTTCATTTTAGTTTTATTTATTTGATCAAGTAGTGTTACTTCAATTTTTTTCCCATCGATTTAGAGCTTAGGAATTGTTTGGACACAACGATGAGATATGAAATTCATAAAACATTTTATAATTTCATTCCCAAACAATATCACTTAAACAAAAAATAGTTTTCAATTTCAAATTTTCAACTTTTTTTTATAATTATTACTTAATCATTATCCAAATATAAAAACCAATATAGTTTTTATAAATTTCAAAACAAACAACAAGAATCAATACAATTTTTTCAAAATTCAAAACAAAAATTGTGTATTCAAACAATTTTTTAATATTTTTATTCAATTTTTTCTCTTTTATTTTTTAAAACCCCATTAAAACATCTTAAATCAAACTATTTAATTATTATGAACAGAATTTCGAAATACTCCAAGCGTCAAAACAAATGATAAATGATAAAATATTCTAAGAGTATTCATTAGAACACTATTTTGTATTTTATTTCATTTTCTTTTTTTGGAGCAAACGATAAAGTGAATGTTTTTTTCTTAGGAAGCCAAGTCTTGTTAGGCAGTCGTATAAATTGACTTGTCTCGTCGCCTCCCAAAAGATCCAAAACTCTTTTTAAAGTGTAATTTTGAGGATTATTCCGTATGTTCGCATATTTCTGAATATCAGTTTAGCGAATGATTTTGGAGATTGAATTTTCTTTTTTTAAAATTTAAAAGATACAAATTTGATTGAGAGAGAAAGGCCTTTAATTCTAAAAATTTCGGAAAATCGTTTTGAACCAAACATGATTTTTGAAACATTATCTGATATGGGCCGAGGAAGCTCAAATGGTCTCGTTACGAGTAGTAATTTTTTTATATAAAAATTTTATATATAGTGACTTTTACATATTTTTTAAGCACTTCATTAAAGACTACTTTCAACAAAGCCTCTTTAGCCCAATGGAAGTGTTACTATCCGTGGACTAGGCACACGTGCACGTGAAACATGTGGGTATGGTACCCTATATTGATTGTGCTTTAAGGGCAACCCACCCCTAACCCAGCAAATTCCTTCCGCGTAAAGAAAAAATACCAATCTTTAGAATTGTTATTAATATCCAAGACATCCTAAAATCAATGTCCCATTAATTGAAGCTGAGGTATTTGGCGCCTGAAGTTGAATGAGCCAACTAAAATAACGTCTCTAACGGTCATTCGTTCCTTAAAAACATCCTCTCTTATGTCCTCTTCGTTCAAACTCTACAGCAGGTCCCATTCTCAGCAGTCCCAATCATTCTACTAGGATTTAAGGATGATGAATTTGCTGTGCAAAGTGCAAGCATAGAGCAGCTAGAAAATGGACAACAAAGCAGATATATTACTAGGTTAAAAGTCTGATTTTTCTCTGATCTGTTTTTGGTTCTCTGCCTCGATCGCTCATAATATTTTAAAGTTTCAGCTCTCTTATTCAAGCTTTTAAAAGTTTTGCAGATTTATCTCATGTTGATCTGCCGTCATTAGGGGAGGAGTCTGATCATCTGAATTCTCATATCAATGCATATTGTCATGGGTCATTGGTAAATCATCACAAAGTTTGCATTTTTTTTTTCTTAACTTACTGAGCATATATATATATCAATCATGTACTAATACAAGACTAATTCTGGTACAGATTGATCTTAGGGAGACCCATTCAAGGACTGATGTCCTGAAAATGAAAGCGCGCCTGAGATCAGAAAAAGAACTGGGAATCCGCAGAGATTTGGAGGAAGAGATTAAAGAGGGAATATACCATCATGCTCTCAGGTTGCACCGATTCTATCAGCAGCAAAAGGAAAGGAAAAACAAAACACTTCTCGAAGTGAACATAAGCATAAGAATGGAAGGAGTCAAGATTGAAATAAAAGAGACCAAGAAAGATCACGGTCATGATCATGTGAGGGGTCGAGTACCTCGGACTGCTAGTGCTAGATCAGAAAACATGATGCAGCTGCAGCTTGCAGCAGTACCGCAGGTTAATGCCAATACCACGAAGTTCGATTGGGTGAAGTCTCTACGCTCCAATGCAGGTCCGGTTGGAAACTTACAATATCAGGCTAAAACATTAAGAACCAACCGTTGCTGCTATCTGAATCTTGACGGCCTTAAAAATGGCAGGAGAGTTTGCAGTGCTAGTTCTAGCAGTACCTCGGAGAAGCCGGCCGGCCAGGGTCTACGCAAACGTTAGACGACAAATTGCTTGAACGTCTGGGATGGATGGATCAATTGAGAGGATCATTTGGTTTGTTTGTTTGTTTGACATAAAAGTAGATAATAACAATAATAATGATGATCATGTTTTGTTTGAAACATGATGTTGTCGTTCTGGGATTAATCGATTTATAGTAAGTACGGTTATGTTGAAACGATCGAGTGTTGATCTGTTTATAAAACTCGGATTAAAGTTGCCAATGAAAACCATGTTCAGCTGACTTGTTGGGTATATATTTACGATTATAAATTTGTAAATTGTTGGGTATTTGTGATCTTAATATAAAAATACTCAATCCACGACGATGCACTCTCTAATTATGATTGATTTGGATGGTTTAATGTATAGAGGGATAAGTACATTATTAAATGCTTATGTGAGGCCCTGCATGCAGTACTAGCTATTCGAAAATTTTACAAGAAAACATTAATATTGTAGAGTTCACAAGATCACGTCTTCAACTTATATCTAATTTTGCTAAACAACAGAAAATGATGTCTACTGATCAGAAATATGGCTACCTCGTAGGAGAAAATAAATTAAAGAATATCCGGAGTTGGAGCTCCACAACAATCATGTAGCATACCAATTGCCAGGCCTGCATGGAATTAAATAACCCAAGTTCTTTTTTCCAACGTTCCCCGATGGCCAAGTGGGCGTGAATGAGTTTTCTAGAAGAAAAGGGAGACCGCCACAACGGGAGACAAAAATGTGAGATAGATGAATATGCAAATTTGGCAGACAAAAAGATGAGCTGGACAAGCTAAAATTAATGGCCATTAATGGTTTGCCATGGACTCGGAAAATATTTGAGAGTGGTCCTACGCCTGAGGTCCCGTTTGAAACTTAGATTAATTTGAGATTAATTTAGTTCAGTATAATTTTAAATTAAATATAACATCTAAACATTCAATTCTCAAATTACTAAATTTATCTCAACTCAAAATTTTTTTACACGTGGAACCCACAACTTTTTTCAACTCAACATTTTTTTACACGTGAGACTCATAACCTTTTTCAACTTCCTATAAATATATTTAAACTCATTTTAACATCTAAACACATCTAAACTCATCTTAGGTGGGCTCACAAAACTACTTCATTTGGTTATTAAACCTATCTCAACTCATCATTACAACTTTTTTAAATTTCAACACAAAATATAATAAATAATTCAACTTTTTCAAATCCTATAATAATAATAATATTAAAAAATAATATTTTAATAATATTTTATCATCTCAACTCAACTCAACTCACTTTAACATTCAAACACAACCTAACTCAATCATCTCAACTCACTACTATTTATAAAAAACTCAACTCATCTCAACTAACTCAACATCCAAATGTGACCACATGTTGCTAATTTGAGACATGACTTCTACTGCTTAATCGTAATGTACCAAGCATTCAATGCCACAGTTGGTGGTTGAAAGCTATAAGAAACAGAAGGGGTGCCCCATATGCCCCTCCCCATTCTGCTCACAGACTTTATGCTTGGGATGATGGCATTAATGGCTGGCCAGTCATAGGTTTCCAAAATAAAATCCCCTTGCTTAAAGCACATTAGTGATACTCTCTTCTGGTGGCATAGGATTAGGGTAAAACCATCATCTTTCCAAAATTTAAGAAAATGCATCTAGGTTGGGGGTGTTCGAGTGTGTCTTTAGTTTATCTACCAATGTAGCACACTCGGCTATCGAGTGAAGATGAAATTAGATCACTCGGAGACTTTTACACTGGATTCACTCATGGAACAACTACAAAAACTAAACTTGAGATACATTTTCTTCTGATGTGTATGATTTCCATGAACTCCAACATTTGTATCAGAACGCATCTAAATGTTGTTCCCAGTGAAACTTATGTCTCTGTTCATGCATAGGTTGCCTCTATTTTATTACCAAGCATGCCTTTACTTTGTCCATAACATAAGCATGACTTTATTTTTATCTACTTGTATTTGTTCTGAGATAAGCTTACCATGTATCATCTTTGCATAGATTTGAGCCTCTGGTTATATATATGTTGGATGCCCCTATTTGTCTATGCATTTGAGCCCCTATTTGTTGAGCAGTATAAAATATGACCATGTTTTAACGTTTGACATTTTGATCATGGTTAGATGTTTTGCTTGAGAAGAACTATCATAGTTACCAATGTCCCTGCCTTTGTATGTTTCGTTTATAACAAAAGAAGAAGAAGAAGAAGAAGATACACAGAGGCTCACTGAGCAGTTGTTAGGAGTGCTACCCACACTTCCCCAGCTGGGCCGGGGGGGGGGGGGAATTGGTCCTTGGCTCTTGCCTCTCGTGGGTGGGTGCCCTTGTCCGGATGTAGGGGTTAATTAGTCCCCAAGTATGTTTGGCCATCTCGTTTGGCGCTAATACCACAGTTGTTACAAAAAATTCCAACATAATCGCACGAAACAAAGTTACAAATCTGAGTATCTTACAAATCCAAACAAAAATCTAAAAGAAACTTACAAATCAATGCCAAAACAAAGACCAAAACAAACTTTAGATATGTGCACATACCATTCACAAACCAAAGAGCCACGGTTGCGGTCATGGGTCATACAAATCTGTGCACAAATTTTCAAAGATTTGTGGGCGATCTGTATAGCCCATGGTCACATCCATGGGCCATTAAACTCGAAGACCCGTCACGACATCACCCACAGTCACAGCCACCAACCGTGGGTCTCTAACAAAATATGACTAGCGGGCGACGACAACAGAGGGCTATTGAGAAAATAGATTTCGTAGCCGCCAGCCGTTACCCACAACAACAAAGAGAATTAGTTCTCTGCTGGCTTAGAGGAAGAGGAGAAGAAAATTGAAAGAGGGAGAAGAAAAGAGAAGTTGAGGCTGATAGCCATCAGCACTAAGGCGTGAAAGCTTGACGGACGGGGGATAAGAGAAGAGAAAAAGAGGAGCAGAGGAGGGCGGCTCGAAATTGGAAAGGTGAGAAATTAGATGAGAGAGAGCGAAAGTGGTATTTATAGTTTAGGTTGTATTATTAATATATTAACTAATGAAACGACGTCGCAAAATGGTGTCGTTTCATTATAAACCTATGTGCATGCGGGCCGGACTAGGGATATTTCAGGCGGGCTAGGGCCCAAAACCCAACAATAACAAATATGAGCTTATAAGGTCCAGAATTACAATCCTAACAATAAAAATATAAGCATATTGAGAAATACCAATATTACAATCCAACAAAAATAAAATTGTAATTTCGAAATAAAATTTAAATTGGTTATTGTAGGTTGGTTTCGAGTTAAGCGGGTTAACCTATTTATTAATCATGTCTTAATGGGTCAACAATTTTTTACCCGAACCCATTTATCTAATTGTAGGGTAAAAGCGTACATATTATTGTTAGGTTACAATAATCATCTAATTTTTTACCCGAATTTCCATTCGAATGTTAACTAATCAATTTTTGAACGTTACAAGTATAACGTTCAGACGTTAGTTTGAATGTTAACGAAGAAGAGTTCGAACACACGTGGTACATTTGGAGGTTTGTTCGAACATTAATCGTTTAATCGTTCAGACGTTTTGGTCGTTTCAAGGTGAGTACGTTTGAACGTTGACAAGTACGTTCCAATGTTATGTTATAATTTTGTGTAATTACATTCAAACATTTTTTATTTACATTTGAGTGTACAGATCAGAAATATTAATTTCATAAAATTAAAAAAATATATCAATTGTGTCATATTACACACCATCATTTAACAACTAACAATATCTTATAAAATTTTAAAATTATATATCAAAAGTTATATACACTAATAAAATTAATCAAATTCATTTCTTCTTTTCTCGCTCACCGCGATTCTGTTGCAATGACATAATACGCTCCATTAGCACCATCATCTTCTACTGCACTTGCTCTTGGACTTCACTGAGTATTCTTTCCTCCTGGTCTCTCTGTTGGTCTTACAAACGCATCTCTAAATGAGACTGTCGCTCTAAGAGGGACTCCAACTCTTGTTATCTCGACCTCATATACTCATTCTCGCGCCGTGCAGCTTCTAAATTTTTGGTAAAATTATTAATTTGTGAAGTTGATGAGGTTGAGGAGGATGAACCAGAATGCTTGAAAGATCATCCCAAACATCTTGTCATACTAGACTTGGGCCCAAGCAGTTACATAAATATATCTATGTCACTCGAAGAGAATTCCCCAGAAGCTAATTGCATCTCCATCATTTTTTCCTACAATTTGAAAGAAATACACAATAAGTAACGATGTCAAAGAAATAGTAGTGTTATATTGTTAAATTAGAGAGAGATGGAAAATTTGTTCACAAGTTTCCTGTCAGTAGACAACGAGGGAGAATAATCTTGAAGAAATGTCTAAATTTTAGTCTAATTACTTAACTATCACAAACTCTCCAGCCTTGACAATTTTAGTCTAAATTGCTTGACTATCAAAATCTCTCCAACCTTGAGAGTTGTCAAGGTCGGAGTGTTTGTAACAGTTAAGTAGTAATACTATATATTAGTATATTAGTATTATATATTATTTAATTACTATATTAATATTACTATTATATACTATATAGTAATATTAATATAAATATTAAACAGTTAATCGAGAATTAGGGTTTGCTAATGGCCAAAACAGCATAATTAATAAAAATAACTGTAATAATTTTATGAATATAACAATAATATCACATATTTATGCTAAATCAGTTGATAAGTTTGATGTAATGTTATTTTAGACAACTTATTAAGAACATAATATATTCTTACAATCTAATATCAATTATTGGGAATTAATTTTTACATTTTAAAAAAATTTGAAATTACTAAAAATATTAATCCTGAACCTAATATTATTACTTATAGTTAATTCCATTACTTTATACTTTAATAATTTATCCAACATTATTAACACTATTCCAAAAGTTTTAAAATTCTTAATAAATTGCTTTATTTAAAATTAGATGTACGCATTAGAGATAAAACATTATAGTATTAATTAACGAAGAATAAATTAATATATAACATAGACATTTGGCTATAATTAACAAAAATAATATACTATATATAGTATATAGCAATATAGTGTATATATAATACTATATATATACCATATATATATACTATACTATACTATTATATTATAATATAATATATATAATATATAACATTATATATACTATATATAATGTTATATATATACACTATAATATATATACTATAATATGTTATATTATACATTATAATATATAACATATATTAATAAAATAATATATTATTAATATATTTTTAGAAATTCAATCGCGAAACGTTCGAACATAATATTTTCTCATGTTCTAACATTTCCTTCCACGTTGGAACGTTACTTAGAATGACATTCGAACGTTTCGTGTATATAAACCCAAAACCGAACGGAGAAACGTCATTTTCACCGTTTTTCTTCCACCGTTTGCACGCCGCCACTAAATTGTCGCCGCCGCCGTCAAATCCCACCACAACTGTCGCAAAAGGTAGGCATCCCTCTTTTATCCTCTTACATGTTTTTTTATTTAAGATTTAGTAGGAAATTGTTCCAAAGTGAAATTAGTGGTGGTCGGATTTTTAACTCAATTTTTCAGCCATCACGGGTTGTTATTAGCCAAATGGTCACCGTAGAAAAGTTTCTTGAAGTGTATACTTCATTTCTATGGTGGCATCTCGTCACTTAGAACTGTGGTACGTGATTTTCGAGATTTTTGAGAATTTTATATCATAACATTCGAATGTTTTGACAGAATGTTCAAACATACGACATTTCAATTACATAGTCGTTATGCCTTTCATGTTCGAACGTATATTTTTTACATTCGGACATTACTTTTTGTAACATTTACATTTGAACGTACAACTTTTTAATTTATTCGTTGTTATTCCTTCCACGTTCAAAAGTGTATATTTTACATGCAAACGTAAAACACATACGTTAGAAATTGTCATGTATACATGCAAACGTAAAACACATACGTTTGAATGAATTATATCCACGTTCGAACGTGTAAGGTATAACGTTCGAATGTACCACATTTCAAAATTCTTAGTCATTATATCTTAACGTTTGAACGTGGATACTATACGTTCAAACATTAATTGTTATGTTTGAATGTTAAACACATATGTGCGAACGTTTTATCTGAACGTTCGAACATATGTTTGAACATAGTTTTTACTATGTTTGAACGTTAATGTAGAGTAGTTTAAAATTAATACAAAAAATACATCAATAATACTAATAATTGTTTTTCTTTTTCTTTTTTCAAAATATGGCCCATCCTTTGCATACCAAAAAGCGGGGGAGGGAATGAGCCACTCAGAACATTGCTCGGATTGGGACTCGTACTGTTATAGTGGAACGAGAGGTTGTGATCAATGAGTTTGACGAACTCAGATGGGAGCAGACGAACCTCAGAGATGTCTTCAATAGTAAAGGCTAGGGAAATATCTGCACATTGAGGAAAAATGTATACCCCTCAATGGTTCAAGAGTTCTATATGAGGATGTGCTCCATGCCTCAGGACGCATGTTCTCACACCATGACTGTACGCGGTGTTTTGTTTGAGATTTCACCGGATGTCAACACCGAGCTCCTTGGGATTCATCGAGGAGTTGAGTTGAGACATTGACTACAGCTGACACTCTAGCCTTGGTTCACAAATCTACATCTACACATGGTACACTTGATGCAAATGTAGGCACTTCTGCATCATCTACTAGCCCAGTTGAGCCGTCATCAGCCATAGATGCAGACCGGTCAAAGGTCGAGAGTACTGACCTTAAGGCTTGGGATGATGACCGAGACGAAGATTTCTACATCCTCACTAGGAGAGACTGCATGCAAATCGAGAGGAAGAACTCCTTCAACCAAATACATCTGCTACCTTTCTTCTGCATGTTGCAACAAACCTGAATCCTAAGGCACATAAGACCACATTTAGTAGGATTCAGGCACAATTTTTAATACGAGTGACACGTGGAGATCCCATCGATTTGCCACTACACATCTTTGGGAGGATTGTTACATCGTCTCCACGGACAACCTCCCATATGGTGTCATCATCAGTTTGCTACTACTTGCTCAGAGAGTGCCACTCCAGTCAGAGGAGCGAGTCACAGATCAGATAAGCCCCCTCGACATGAGCATGCATTGATGTAACATTGGATAGGTGATGGGGTATCCTCGACATCAGCCACCCCTTGTAGTGGATCTAGGTCCTCTGACGCAGCCTGAGCCCGGTGTGAGGAATAGTAGTCAGCAGCCGAAGAGTACATCTGTGAGAGATGCGCAGCTTGTTTAGGTTGATGTGATGATCTCACAGCTGACTGCGTATATAGATCAACAGATCGTGGCTGTAGAGGAGTCTGTTGCCAAGATAGCCCATCGTGTAGGTATCCTCAATGAGAAGGTTGATAGTTTGACTGAGGAAATACAGAGTACAAATTTCGTGAATAACGCGTTCGTCTGAGTGTTGTTTACGAAATTCTATAATATTTGTATTTTGCTTTTAATATATGTAAGGAACAATATTATTTAAAATATCAATTTTTATTTAATTTCAATTCTCAATCTTCTTTAATGTTAGATTTTCCTACTTTAATATTAAATCACTACACTTCAAATATATATAAATATAAATATATTTATATATAAAAAATATTTATGTTTATAGAAATCTCATCTGTCTTTAGTGATGGTTTATAGAAACCGTCACAAAAAATATTTTTTAGAAACGATTTAGGCACTGTCATAATTTCTCAACCGTCACTAAAAAATAATTATGTTGTAGTGACGTTGGTGCCATGCAAAACTAATTATCGAATATTGGTCAGCAGGCTTGAGGCAATTAAGCACGGTCGAGCGACCCGATCGATGGAGCCTTATCGAATTGTTCTCTTGAATTCATTGATAATCGATCCATCTCTACAATCTCTCTCTGTGCAAGACGATGCGCTATGTCTATATATCTTATATCAAATAATCTTCCCAACCTCCTACTATTCACCACACTCCACACTCCACTTTTTTTTTTAATTTTTTTTATCAAATATTTTTTATATGAATAGTGAATAAAAAATTTGAAATATTTAAAAAAAAATAAATTCAAAAAAAAATTTTAAAAAAATATTAAAAAATATTAAAAAGTATGGAGTGTGGAGTGTGAGTGAATAGTAGGAGGTTGTGTAGCATTTCTCTATAATATAATTACTACACTGCATGCAGAGGACCCACCGCCACATAGAAATCTACCCCATCAATATCACTACGTTGCATGCATGGCTAATTGATCAGATCAAGGTGCCGAAAAAACAGATCATAAAGAGGAGAAAAGCACGCATAAGTTCGCAAGGCCACTCAACCAGCTGAACTGCTAGCTTTCAGTACCCCACACCTAGGAGCCTAGGAGGACTACTGCTCATGGCGATCGAGTGTACGTACAGTGAGCAGCTGCGTCAATGGAATGGAGGTCAAATAATCACAAAGGAAACCAAAGAATTATATGATCTGTTTGTTGAGAAAGAAAGGACCCACCTCCGAATTAATCAATGACCGGGCGCAAAAGTGCTTGAAACGCTCAATGAAGGAAGAAGAAGACAAGTGGTCATATGGTTGTTAATTAAAGCTAGCTATATTTGCGAAGTTGAAAGACATTATATGATTGACATTTTCCGAGATATCCCTCGATGACATTGGACTTGTCAACAGGCCAGGGAGGAAATGATCATACGGGCATAATAATATTCCTTGACTTGAGTGAAATAATTGTGCAGCATTGTCACTTGATGTATGGAAGATGGAAAATATATCATGTTAGGAATGACAAGAAGTTAGGCATGTGACGCCAAGTGGTGATGGCTATTTTAACAAAGGATATTAGCTAAAGTTAATTGATCTTTTCACTATGTACATAGTTCTAGATTTTGAATAATGTTATATCTAATGCCCTAATGGAAGGCTCAAGCCACATGACCTGTACTCCAAAAGTATTAGTCAATGATGATACAATTGAAGTAATATTGGAACATTATAAAGAATAGGAGATTCTCATTCTCAAGTAATGTGAGATCTCATACACAAAGCACCTACCCTTACTTATCATATAGGGCATCATAATTGCCCCCTTAAATTCCTAACGTCCTCGTCCTGCTTTTCTGTCATAGGTAGCACGACTCAAATCCCATATTCTTTGTTGAGATAGGCTCTGATGCTGTTTGTAAAGCCTCAATGGAAAGTCCAAGTCACATGATAGCCTATACTTCAAAAGGACTAAATCAATGATACAATTAGAGTCTGATCGAAACATTATAAAAAGTAAAAACTTCTCATTTCAAGCAATATGTGGTCTCATACACTACCTACACTGACTGATCGTATGGGGTATCACAATATAATACTCATATCTTATCACATAATGTCATGTAATTAATTATAATTTGTTTACATAAGTATTAATTAGTTTTTAATGATATAACATCATGATGTGATAATTATTAAGCTGGTGACAATATATCTTATATCTATACTTCAAAAACACTAAATAATTATCCAATAGAAATAACAGAGTTTCAAGGATGGTTGACCACCGCAAAAAGGCTGACCATCTTCACAACCCAGCACGTACGACCACCAATGATGAGCCCAAGGGGTGATTCCGACCACCCCGTGACTTATGGGGTGGTCTTATTCATCACTGTAATCATTCTCGTGGGCCATCGCCCACCCTTACAGGGTGGATCTAGCCAACACCAACCACACTACATGGGCGGTTAATGAGCAATCCAACCACCCTACATGGGTACTGGTTAATGAGCAATCCATTCTCGATTTACCATTCTACCCATATCATGCATGGCCGTGTCACTGTATCGATATGGAAGTACTATATATCTTTGTTAACATTACTTCCTAAAACAATTTCACTCCCCATAATAATTAATGGCTCCCATTGGATTTCATTAATATATATATATATATATATATATATATATATATAGCATATCTGAAAAATCTATCAATCCTCACAATCCCGCTGCTTCAATTTTTTCTAAACTTAAACCTATAGATTAGTTTCAAAGTATTTTCCCGATCATGATGTACTTAAGATTTGGACTCAATTTAGATCAGTCCCTTTAGAGATCAGAGTAAGGGAAAAATGTAGTACATTTTAATTTTCTAAGCAAATAAAATATTACAATCGCTTATAATACCATTGTCTTTCCCGATATGAAAGAAGAAAAAAGAAGTAATATAAATATATATATATTATAAGCCAGAAATCAAACGAACCCCATCTGCAATTCAGCTCTTTAATTCCTTCCCAAGGTGAGTACCCATTAATGATGATCAGACTGCAAAAGGGTTTTCCTTCTCGGTCACCAGAGAAGGTGTGCAGAGACCAAACGATGATAATATGTACAATAAAACTAATAAAAACTATATATGATTGATTCCATATAGTATATATGCTTAATGTCTTAATTAGTGGAATACAGGAAAACGAGGGATGATCAGTGTGTGCAGTGAGGACTGAAAAAAGTAAATGCAATATATGCAAGAAAGAGCAGAGTCTTGGCAACAGGGACAGACCAGAGAGGCCGGAGGTATGTCTGAGTGACAGTGATCGACCTTTGCTTCTTCCATGATCATTTAACGTCGGGTCAAAGTATCTTCAGAAGATCGAAAAGATGAATAAAAAGGAGAAGTAAAGAGAAGAAGAAACGAAAGCAAGCAAAGGTACTTCTGCAAACGCATCATCAAGTAAAAGCCCAAATTAAAGCACATGCATCCACATTGAATGGAGGTCGAAAGATCTAATATATATATATATAAATATATGTATGTATATATATGTTGGAAAAAAGGAAAAGTAGTGTGTACTCATTCCATACGTCCATCAATAATGCTTCTAACATAAATCCTCATACCCTCTCTCTCTCTCTCTCTCTCTCTCTCTCTCTCCTTCCAGTACATGAAGAGATGGAAGTTCGGTTACTACACGTAGAAAGGGATGTGTAAATGCAGTTTGGCACACGTACAGAGGGATCAGCTCCTTCCAACTGTCTGAAATATTTACGCAAACTTACAAATGAAAGGTCAATTTCTGAGATAAACAAAGGAACCATCAACTCCAATGCATGCCCTCATTAATATTCCCCACCTCGCTGAAACAAAACCTTAAAGATACATAGAACGAATGAAAATTTGAATTGAAACCCATTAAAGCCTACTCTTGTTATAGCACCAGTACTATCTCACACCAATGAAAGCATGTAGCGGATGTAAGAAGGCAAAGATTCTTCATGCACAGAAATCATGAAAATAAAATTGAGCTAACTAGTCCAACAACAATGCATGGTCTATTCTAATCCAAGTTGACAACATATTCCATTCAAACACCAGAACCACCTAAATCGAAAACCCTCCAGACAGACTTTCTTCTAAAAAGAAAAAGGTGAGATGAAACAAGACGAGAACGAAACCCTAAAGGCTAAAACCCAACTAAAATCCCGAGAAAGTCGCAGAATTTCTCAGCAAAGTCAGCAACACAATTTCCCCACTCCCAGTTCCTTCAAGTCATCTCGTACCACCAATCTTTCTTTCTGTGCACAGCTAGAGAGAGAGAGAGAGAGAGAGATACTGATAGACAGAAAATCGAAACGAGGCCCTTAAAAATCCTCCTTCAATGCCTAGGATTAACTACGAAAGGGAGATTTTTTTTTTCTTGTTCTTGCTAGGGCTTCTTACCAAGGGTGTGCTTGTTGTTATGCATCCACACCTTAAGAACGTGACGCTTGACGCCGGTCTCGTTACAGAACTGCTGCACCACGGCCTCGTCGTGCTTCTGAATCCTCCACCCCACCCTCTCCGCCAGCTCCAACATTCTGTCCTTCTGCTCCTGCGTGAACTTGGTCCTAAACCTCTTCTTCGACACGGACCCACCAAGCCCACCACTCGGATTCGACACGTCCTCCTCCTGGTCATCCCTGCTGTGACCTCCCGAGGTCGACGGCAACGCCAGTGGCCTGTGTAGCTGCGGCGCCACGTGTAGGTACCCGGCCGGGGTCCGATAATACGGAGAGAATTGCGGATAGTTTGGGACCTGCTGGTACGGGTCCGCAGAGCCGACACCGACGTGCAAGTCACTCTCCTTGCGGTGGAAGTTGCGGTGGCAGTTGCAGGCAGCGCATTTGAGCCCGTCGAGGGTGCCCTCGCCTCCTGCGGGCATGAACTCGCCACAGCCGTCGAGCGCGTGCCCGCCGATGCCAACCGCATGGTTCTTCAGACACTCTCGGTACCTCGGCCTCTTGGTCTGCTGCTGCTGAGCCACGGCTAAGTCAGGTCCTCCTCCTCCACCTCCCGAGCTCTGTATTTTAAATCGACCCGAGTTCCCGAGCGAGTCGTAGCTCGTGCCGTCCAGCTCCATCTCCTCCTCGTGCTCCTCCTGTTCCTCGAACTCCATCTCAGTAAAAAAAACTTATCCCACACTGCCGCGGCCACCAGAGACGAGAACTGTACGTATTTTGGCTGGGTTTTGACTTCCGATCGAGTATAACTGAAACTCCAAAAAAGAAAGATTAAGCGGAAGAGAGAAGATAAGAGGAGTGAGAGAATGTGGCCATGAATCTCTCTCACTCTCTCTCTCTCTGCGCAAAAAAGAGCTGCCTTGCTTCAAAAGCCCTGTATACTTTCCCCGTTTCCCGTTTCTGAAATCGATCACTAATTGGAGGCTCTTTCCTTATCCGCCTTTAAATCAACTCGGTAAGCAAGTGATTTGTTTTTTTTTTTCCTTTTTACCTTCTTTACTGTGACGTAAAAAGAAAAAAAAGGCGAAGGAAAGATGGTGAAATTCAGTTTTGGGGGAGGGGAAGAGATGATGCTGATGCTGGGAATTCTGATAATTCAGAAGTGGTGGAAGTGTCGTGGGAGATACAGTACTCTGCACAGAGAGAGAGAGAGAGAGAGAGCAGGTAAAGGAGAATCCGAAATCAGCCTCGCTTTTTTTATTTACTCTCCAACACCACGCGCTCACCCTCGCAAAACCAACCGATTCTACGTTAAGGATAATTATTATCCATTTTATTATTATTTTCTCAACATATTATAATATCTTATAATATGATATTAAATTATTAAAAATTATTTATTATATTTTATTTATAAACTTATTATTTAATATTTTATAAAAAAATATCAAGAAGGTAATAATAAAAATAATAATAAATAGATTTTTTTCTAATTATACATATAAGCCGTGTATGCCTTTTATGAAAAATGTGAAAAACTTACATTTTTATTCTGAGAGCTATTATTTTATAAAACACTTGCCCAAAATTTATGCTTTTCAAACTTCTCCATGGCATTGCTCTTACGCTTAAACCTTTGGTATGCTAGGCTGAGAAAAAGTTTTTGAGATTTATTAAAATCGGTATTTTGCTTATTGACTTTTGTAAAAATTAATAAAAACTTTAAATAATTTTCTTGAAATATGTTTTGGTATTAAGATTCATTGATTTACATAAGAGTTTAAAAGTTGTTTGAATATAATATTTTAATAAAAATAAGCTCTCAAAATAATGTTGCTTATATAGTAGATCATATTATAAAATAAATTTTTACTATAAAATCAATTTAATGTATTATATTTAGTCAATTTTTTTTTTATAAGCAAGCATTTCATAGATAAACTAAATGATTACAAGATACTAGATTCAACAGGATAAGAGTCACTAACAATCATCTCAAAATAAACAAATGCAACATAAGAAAAATAAAAAAGAGAAATATGGAGTAAAAAATTTGGCTCATACCCATTTTCCACTAAGGAGAAACCGTTTGAAGCGGTTTTTGCATAATCTGATAAACAAACTATAAAACTACAACTAAAAGTCACAGTGAAATATTATGTGTTGCATTTTGTTGGTCTGGATTGGCTGAATGAGACTTTCACAATTATTTTATCTTGATTCTTGATTAGGAAAAGCGGGAACACAAGAAAGTAGAAACCGGAAGATGAGTCAATACGCTGGCAAAGGATTGTCACTGGCTATGGATGTGCGCATGATTCACGTGCTACTCTTGAAAAGAAGGTAATAGTCGGATATATGAGATCCGAAGTCGATGATCCCAATGGCGTCGCAACTTTGCCTTTGATTGTTAATTTTTTTTCCCAATTGCGGTTGAAAATTCCTACACTTTCTTAAATGTTAACCAAACACGGCTTTGGCTTGGATTCTTAATTTTTATTGAGTAGTGCTACACCTACAGAGGGTGTAGCTGGGTCTTAATAAGGTTAAATCCTCTTATTTATTTATTTGTATAGATTTTTTATATCTTTAAAAATTTTCAAAAATTAAGTTCACAAAATCATTAAAAAATATATCATTAATCAGGAAGTAAAAAAAAGGTGCCTGGACCCATGTCGGGACCCAACTCTCGGTAGCTCTATCATTTTCCATTTTTATTTATAAATGTGGGTACCTACATAGAAGTACTTTGTTTTATTTATAGGTTGATGTGAAAAATATAATATATCTTATAAATTAAATCTTGCAATAAGAATATTGAAAGATTAATCCCTCATACTAGTTTATAATTATGTTCAAATTAATTTTAGCACTAATTAATGTAATAGTATTGTTTTAATTAAGTCAGAAGTATAAATGGTGAATGAAACAAACTGAGACGCTAGGTTTAGATACAAGAAGCATTTAATCTCATCTAATCATTATGCATTTCTCAAATTTTCATACAAAATATAATAAATAATTTAAGCTTTTCAAATCTCAAAAAAATAATAATATTAAAAAATAATATTCTAACAATATTTTATTCAACTTTCAAATTTTATTCAACTTTTAACTTTCATCTTAACTCATCCCATCTCAACTTTGTAATGCAAAAAATTATTAATTACTGATCTCAAAGTATGAATGATATAGTATTCGCATCTTATCACAATATATCAATATATATAATGAAATTATCGTGTGTTCAGACTCAAAAAATAGCCTGATAATTCTTTAGACATAAACGGGAATAAGTCTATTTGACAATTGAACTGTTCTCTACTTATTATCAGATATTTCATTCTCAAATATCATTTAAATATAAAATATTTTTTTAATTTTAAATCTTCAAATTTTTTATATAATTATTATTTAATCATTATAATTTTTCTAAACTTCCCAACAAAACATAAAAAATAATATAACTTTTTTAAATTTAAAAAAAAATTAAAAACAAATATTTTAATTGTTTTTTTAATTTAAAATATTTTGATTCAAAATTTTCTTTCTTTTTATCCAAAATTTAATAAAACATATTAACTTAAATTATTTTATTATTATTAATAAAATATACTGCGATATTATAAATATTCAAACGAGGTCTGGGTGGAGGCGCGTGTAGTGTTTGGTGGTGGTGGTTTTGAATTTAATATTTTGTTGTTTGGATCAGTGTACGGGGGAGAGACGTGGGACAATGGAAAATGGTACACTCGACACGGACACTGAATTACTTGGGAGAAACAAAAAAAACCAAACCCAAAAGAAAAAAAAAAAGAAAAAGAAAAAGAAAAGAAATTGTCGGTATTTAAGGCTGCGACTGCCTACGTGCTCTCGTCCAACTCCGACATGGCTGACGCGATCTTGGCGTCACTTCAACCATGCATTTAATATTTTTGCTCTGTCCGTAGAAAAACCAGAGTCTAAACTCACCCCCTCATCTTGAAACAACGTCGTACTTCGATTTCCTCGAACTCTTTTTTCTTCCTTTTGTTTTTTTCTTGAGCAATTCTACACAATTTTTTCAACCTTTTTATACCATATTTTTTTAAATTTTAATATTTTTTAATTATTTTTTAAAAATTTTTTAATTTTATTCTTTTTAAACTAATTTAATTTTTTTATTCATTATTCATATATTAAATATTTAATAAAAAAAATATAGTGTGTAGAGATTGTGTGAATAGTAAGAGGTTGAATAGATTTTTTATTTTTTCTTTGTCTGAGATCTTTTGAGAAGTAGGAATGCCTTTAAATTCCTTTTTATTATTTTTGGATTAAACACCATTCTTTATCCTAGCTAGATATATTCATACTGCTGATATTATTGTTTACAATACAAATGGAGAATAATCCTAAGAAATTATACTGTGATTTTAGCTATCATATATCATGATCAAGCACTAATTAATTGAAGATGTGAAGTTTGGTATTGGAAGACTTCTAGGAGGACATTCTTGCTCGTATATATGAATTTTATGGTTTGCTCAATTTGACATATATTCAGAGAGAGAAATAAAGCTACTGATTGGCTTGCAAAGTATGGCGCGATGAGTCAACAAATGAAGTGTTAAGCCTTTGGGGAAGTACCGAGAATGCTGTGAGGCATCATCAGATTGGATAAGCTGAACATTCCTTCGCTTTGCTGCTAATTTTTTATTGATGTATTCTGCTTATTTGCTTTCTTTGGTATTTTTTTGCTTTTCTCTTTTGCAGGTGCAAACATTGTTTTTGTAGGTTGTGCAGTCCTTTTTGCTTTGTTTGTATCGTTTTTTTATTTTAGTTTAATGTTGTATTGTGGAATTATAATTTTAATGTTTTTGATTCCTGGGTTTGGGCCTTTATGCTTATTTGTAGCCCCTAGGTGTCTGGTTATAACCATGGTTTTTCTCTGTAAAAAATGAGAGTTATCAATAAACTTGGGATACCATCCTCTTTTTTTAAAAAAAAAAAAAACACTAATTAATTGAAATATATAACTAAGATTTCAGGAATAATAACGAAAAACAAAATTTATGATGTTTAACGTATTTTGGGAGTGAATTGTGGATATGTAAATCATGTTATTATTGACTACAAGTTTAAATAATTACAACTCTAATCAAAGGAATGTATGTTTCCAATCAAATTAGGATAAAATGCAGCCTATTTTTGGCAGTCATGCATGCATGCGCTTAATTTTGTGCTCATCCTATATATGTAGAACTTGTACGTGAAACGTTCTAACCGATCCGAGTGTTTTTTGTAGGATGTAGCTAGGTAGATATGTTGTTTAATATTGCTGAGATTTGCCAGTCATGAGTTGCTTGGTGTGGCTAGATGAGGGCGCGCTTGATGGATTGTTTTTTAGCCTCTCTCCACGATATTGACCTGTTTGAAGTTGAGTCGTCGATCGATGATCTTCTGAGCTGGTTGCTATATATAAGACCTGCTAAGGCCTCAATATCGACGGTGGTGGCGTCTGTAGTGAGACATAATTTTCTGGTCCATTGGTACTGTAGCGTTCTAGCATTTGATCAGTCTCTGCAGATGACTACTATACATGGTGGAGTAGTCAGTTCGCATGCATAGCCACGTCGTAGTTGATCTTGAGCCACGATCCGATCGAGCTTTGGCTTTCCTAGGACCTGCAGGTTTCTACTTTTTTAGGGGTAGAATGATTGATTGCACGAATCTAGTCGGTTATGGACCAGTCGACAAAGTTAGAGGTGGTGGATTGGTCACGAGCATTCACGCCAGATGATTTTGGGTGAAATTAGGGCATGTGATGATGTCGCAGAGACGCCTAGCTAGCTAGTATTGGAGGGTGCATGGGGTTTGGTGTTGAGGCCGCGGAGAGGTTTTGATCAAATCTTTTTTGGAGAGGAATCCATGCATGGATCGGTCCACAGTACTCTTTGCTCTAGTCATGAGATCCTATGGATTGGCTAGTTCCGGCTTTAGATAGAAGATCTCTGTGTCCAAGATATTGCCCTTGCATATCCAAGAGTTGGCTTGTGGGAGATCTAGTGTTCCGGGCAAGGTATAATTTGAATAGGCCCGGGTGGACAGCAGGGCCCTGCACCCCGTTGCCACGTCCCACTGGGCAAGACAACTACAGGGTACCCCGCCCTTGGGATTTGGGAGCAAAAACCCTACCCCTGGCCCATGTGGGGCAGGGGGCGGGGAAGAGGCTACCCTGCATTATACCACAGGGGGCCGGGGGTAGTTAATGGTCTTGTAGGGCAGGTTGGTTTGGAGGTTGTAGGTAAGCTTGGCTACTAGCTAGGTCAATATTGGAGTACTCGTGGGTGATTCTTATTCTTATGGGAGGTTTTGACAGTGAGTTGAGTTGAGATGAAAGTTGAATAAATTAATGTTAAAATATTATTTTTGTTTCAAAATTTAAAAAAGTTGAATTGTTTGAGATTTAAAAAAATTATAATTAATAGATGAAATGAGTTAAAATAATTTTGGTATTCAAGATAATCTATCAATGATTTGGGAACACATATGGAGGCCTAGCTAGGACCAGGATTCATGAGTTTTGGGTTTTTCCGTACGTCTTTAAAGCCTCACCTCACCACAAGTTTTTGTACAATATTGCCATGTACTCTAGTGTTTGGCAAGCTGTTTTGGGAATGAGGATTAAATGTGGAGTAAGGGTGGCAATATGTGATATGATTAGTTAATCCAACACGAATACGACACGAAATTAGGGAGTTTGGGTTTAATGTTAATAGGTTTCAGTCAAAACGAGTTGACCCGTTAAGACACGATTCATTAACAGGTCAATCTGTTTAGCCCGTTAGTGACCCGTTTAGACTCATTATACTTTTTACTCAAAATTACAATTATATCATTTTTAACCTAAAAAAAAAAATACCTTAACCCTATTTTGTATTTCTTATATATATCTCTCTCAGTTCTTAATTGAGTCAGTTCTCACGAATCACGACTGGCTTCATACTTTCTTTGAATTGCAATTTTGATATTTTTATTATTTGGATTGTAATTTTAAACTTATATAGTTAATTTTATATTTTTGAGAGATATTGTGATTTAAATTTTATGTGAAATTATGTTAATCAGGTCAAATAGATTATTTGGGTTAATTCAATCCATTCACATAAACGGGTTGACACGGGTCAAAACAAATCGTACCATATCGATATATTTTTAATTAATTCATAACGAGTTAAAACTGGTCATGTCGTGTGAATCCATTATTTTAATGAGTTATGTTAGGCTTTAAAAATTTGACCCATTATGCTTAATAGATCATGTTCAAATTGATCCAAATCTTATAATATATACATAATTTAACATGACACACGAATACCACCATTAATACGATCATTTAACACTCTTTGTGCACATGAAGTATCATGTTGTCATGGCTACAACCATTTTATATATAAATATATATATTTATAGGTTTGCTTTTTCCAACCTGCGACTTCTTCAGTTAACTTACCCAAGAATGAGGAGAGGAGTTCTTTAATTTTCTCTCTCCCCTCCTCCATATCACCTTTCCCCATTGCTCATGTCCTTTTCTTCTCTCATCTTCTTTTTTATTTGAGTAGTTTTTTTTTTTTTTATAAAGTTTTATCTATATATACAAATTTGACCGTAAGCAAAATGAGTAATAATATTATATACAATTATGGATTGTGCAAGCGCCACACACTTTCTTTAAAAAAAGTAGACTTCACTATTAAAAAAATTAACTTTTTTATGTGAATCTTATATTTACTTAATTTTTTCAAACAAAATGTGTGACGCTTGCATACTCTATGATTATAAATATCATTTCTCAATTAAAATTCATGTGCCACTCTCTAGTACCGTCGCATTTCATTTTACGGCATGTGAGACCCATGCACTACCGAACACGAGGTGCTTCGATTATAGATCACGAAATTTAATTATTTTTATCATTCTCAATCACACTAAATAATTAAACGATCAAGTTTTTATACCTTACAACTTTAATAATACCGCTAAATGCAATCCATTCTCTATATATGTTATAAGATAAATGATATTTTCAGTCGTCGAGTGTGTAAACGCCACACAATTCTTTTGAATAAAATGAATAAATAAGAGATCCACATAAAAAAAGAAAAGAAAAATTAATTTTTTAATAATAGATCTCATTCTTTTTTAAAAAAATTATGTAATATTTACGCACTTAATGAGTATATCTAACGTCACTTATATTACAATAGGACTGCCTTATTTTTCTCATGTAAAAATCAATTGTATTAATGATCAGACTTTGATTAATTAGTTGACAGCTAGTGACAAACTCTAGATGAGGAATCTTTGGTCATTTCAATATTGTATTCTTGATTGCTACTTTCCTAGCTCTATATGAATATTAGCATTGCCAAAAGAAAATAAAAACAACAAAATGGTGACCAAGTCAAAAAAGTAACAGAAGTCACGAAGGGGCCGGGGCGGTGAACATTCCAGAAAGGGTTCATAAAAGTAGTTATATGAAAACAATATCGCGATGGCGGTCTAATCAAAATCAGAAATGGCCCTAATAATTGTGGTGAACTTAGAAATTCACCCTCTTGATCCCCAGCACCTGACACTCTCTGGGTGTCTCTCACGTGTTGACATTCCAGGACCAGACATAACTTATCACCTCTAATATTGACGTTTATTGCATGGGTTGATTAATGTTTCTTTGCCTTTTTTGTTTAATTAATTGGGTAAGTTAATAAAACTGTCCCAACTCATATAAAATGAATGATTTGATAGTTTGGATGGATTAACAATAGGCCAAGACAACCTGGGCATGATCAGGACAATGAATTCACGTCATGAGTTCTTTATAAAAAAGTGTCAATTTTGTGTTATATATATATATATGCCTCGAGTGCGTTAGTCCTTAAGTGTACTTGGTATAATGATTTAAATAAAAAAAATAAAAAAAATTAATAATTTTTTTATGTGAGAAAAGAAAATACAAGATTAAAAAAAGATAAAAAATTAAAATTAAAACATAATCCTTGATTAAATTCTATAAGGGAGCTACATATCAAATGGTCAAAAGTCTTAAAGACCTTTTGGTAAAGTAAGATCCTTCATTAAATTCGCGCATGCATGCTCTTGTTGTAGGATAAGAGACTGCCCTCCAATGCTCAATTATGAGTCTATGACTTCTCATGTATACATCCATCAAACCATGCATGCCTTTGCCAATTCGACCACATATGATTAAGGAAAGTACTTGAAGTTGAAGATAAAGTACAAAGAATAGCATAAAATATAAAGTATTAGAAGGATATAAAAATATATTTTTCTTGGTATATAAAATATATATAGGACCGTAATTAATTATGTTTGTGTTGGCCTTTTTCAGCCACATATGAAGTGACCTGTGAAGTTTGCATGGATATGGAGTAGATTGTATAATTTGGTTTTGGAATAATGGAGAATCATTCAGACAGTTGAAGAAAAAAAAAAATACTGAGCGATTAAAAAAAAGTTAATAAAATTACCAAAAAGAAAAAGCTTTTTAGGGCTCAAGTTCCGGGCATGATCATGAAAGGGTTACATGTGAAAGCAGAAACAGCCAACGGGATGGAGGGACGTGTGAGGGGACGTGCTGACATGCATTTCTGAATTCTGAGAAAGAAAAGGAAAGAAAAGATGAAAGATTTGTAAATTTTCTTGGCTGTCAGTTGGCGGGAAACCGCTAATTATAATAAAAGAAGACAGAAAGAGAAAGGACAATTTCATTGTGTCATCCATTCCATCCTCATGCATGACTGAGCTTTCCTTCTCTGTCTGTCTCTCATACCCTTTTGGCTTCACTCTCCGCCAAACCTACTTTTTTATTTAATTGTAAAAGTGCTAGCTTCTTGATCTCCATCGACGGAACGGCCATTGATAAAACTCATGCAGAAACGGGACGGGGTCGGCGGAAGGGAGGGGGCCGGCTTGGAATTAGAACCAAAGTTAATAAAAGGGTCTCCGTTCAGTAGGGATGCTGCAGCTAGCGTGCAGCATTACAAGCTAACACAGAGAGAGAAATTTGCGGAGAAAAGGAAAGTAGATGGTGACAGGACGAAAAAAAAGTGGGACGACCGTGATTTCCATTTCGATATTCTCTGGCAGCCTCTCTCTCTCTCTCTTACAGACACAGAGAGTAGAACAGTGGCCCCCAGATTGCTTGTTGCAGGCTGCAGCACCATCATCCACCAACAAATGAACAAAACCCATCTCCTTTTGTTTTGTTTTCTTTTGCTTGTTACGTCCCCGGTATTTCATGTTCTTCCTCTTCGATCTTATAACTTATCATTCTTTGTCTTGGATTTTACAACTCATTGCAGCAAAAGTATATCGGAATGATTTAGCTTTCCATTCATCATTGTAACTTTTTCGCCGAAATAGGGTTTCTAATTATACATTCTTCTCTAGTTCTTGGACCGAGTTATTAGCTGGCTACGATTTTAAACTCTGAAAAAGATAAATATATATATATATATATATATAACTAGTACTGTAGGTAACCAGGAATTGTTATTATCGCTCTGAATGAAGATATTAGATATCGTTACAATGAGGACCACCACTTGGGATGTGGTACAAAAGATTATAACGTGGGTTTTTTTCACACATGAGTAATTGTAATGAACATGCCCAGTAGGAGAGAGAGAGAGAGAGAGAGAGAGTTTAATTGTGTGTGCCTGACATTGCCACCCCCACAACTACTGGTTTGGTTGACGATAATATTAAGAATACTTTAGTCATAAAGATATTACATAAAAATAAATTTATAAACTAACATGATTTGATGTAGTACGTCAAATTATAAAATTACGTCAATTTATAGATTTATTTTTATGTAATCTCTTTGTATATATAACAATTTTCTTAATATCAATTCTCTTAAAAGAGGGAGACTAGAGAGAGAGAGAGGGGGGAGGGAGGGGGTGGGGGGTCCTGTTTAGTGTTTGGAGATGTATAGGGGAAAGAAAAGCCTACGAATTAATGAATGAGCTACCATATTTGGGCTGACAATTTCAAATGCTTCCTCAACTAGCATCCAGCTTGCACCTAAATGGAAGATATATTGATTCTCTTTCAGTGACCTTTCACTAATTCTTGCGTGCAATGAAAACCCCACCCATCCCTCTCTGAATCATGATAATGGGTAAATTATGACAATTACAGCAACTTGTCCTTGCAAAATCTCTGAAATTTTGCTTTTGTTTCCATTCATGTCATGACTTTGTACATCAGGTTATCATGATGCTAAATGAAAATTTCTTAATTTTATGTACATTTATAAGAGTTTCTTTTAATTTGTTGTCAATTCTTAGGTTGTTAAAGCATTAGTAGGACTCAATAAAGTTTAGCTAAAATTTGATTAGAGAATTTATTTTTATAAATTTAGTTAGCCACTTTTCAACAACACCAAATAACACTCTCCAAATTTATCACTATTATATTAAAATATTTATTTTCACATTTTCATTTATTTTAATTCTAATTGTAATTTGAATAATTACTTGATATTAAAAAATTACACATTAATTTTCTAACGTTCATATTATTTCAACGGATAAAATTTTCTAATAGTCTTTTTTTTACAACAGTCATATTTTTTTAATTGAAATATTTTTTCAACGGTCATATTTTCCCAACGATCATATCTCTAAAATGGAGATATAGCCTTATTTTTTCCAACGGCTATATGTTTTTGTATTTCAGTTTTCTTCTTTTCCAAACTGTTTCTTGGACTGTACTAGCTAGGTTGTACATCATGGAAAATAAACCTGGTTTGGCTATTGATATGTTTAATCAAACGGTTGAGTTAGGGGCTGGGATGGATTTAGTGGCATTCGCAATTGTAATTGGTGCCTGTGGCATGTTGCAATTGGTACAACAAGGAAAATAATATTTGGCCAGTAACTTGGGCTGGCCAAATTTGGCCAGTGAAAATGATGAAAGTTAAAAACACTGTAGTTTTGTTGAGTCCACAACAATGAATTTTTATACAAATTAGTTAAACTTTGGCAAAAATATAGATTTGTTGAGTACACTACTAGTGCTCTTAGATAAGGTGATTAATTCCTGACGAAATTAAAGTTCCATGATAAGGTCATTAATTCTCCTTTGTTTTTGGATTTGTATATATGTAAAGTCATGATTAAGTTGTTCATCGGAAGGGGAATAAAGTACCAAAAGCCAAGATGTGAGGAGATATTCTAGCTTGATATTCTAGCTTGAAGAGTACAAGGAAGATCTTCTTTTTATAAAAGAAAAGTGCAAACAGATAAAAGCCACCATTAATACAATGGTCATTGGTCGCATGATGATATACAAGCTAGCTAGGGATCAGGGATGATCAGCTTACCATATAGCTAGCTAGCTTGTAAAATTCACTGTGACAAGGCATTTATGCAACTCATGCATTCTAATTCCTATATATATGATCACTTAAATGGACCTCTAATTTAAGAGGAAAAAAAAACATATTTTTATTAGTTTAAGAATAATATTACTCTTCATCTGTAATATTTTTGTCATCCATAATCACATATATAAAAACTATAATTTTATTTATCTACCACTTAAACGAACAATTTAATTAAAGTTCATCTTGCTCATCAATAAATGAGAGCTTTAGTGAAAAAGTGATGAGCATTAAAAATAAAAATAGAAATGCATGGGGCCAGAAATTAATGAGTATGTGTTAGAACAGAAAGAAAGATACTGTTAAAGCTATATATTAATACACATGATGATTGCGCCTATATATATGGGAGGGGGAGCTATTACACACAGCCATGCATTAGGATACCGACATACTCATTGTTAAAGAGTACTACTCATGGCCTGAGAAGTAAGCTGGATATGTAGATATAGATACTTAATATCCTATAGATTCTGGATCATAAAGATCATGAGGACAGAGTTTTTTTTTTTTTTCGGAATGGCAATGATTTAATGGAACAGTAGAATTGCATACTTTGGTGAATGTTAATGGCTGTAAAAGCCTTCGGCTTTGGCTTTAGAATGAATCCTTCTTCTCATGTCGAAAGATTACAGTAAATAGATATATATATATATTATATATAATATTTGGGGCACTCCAATTAAAAGGAAGATGCGAAACATTATCATCATGATGATACCCATCAAATCATTGCCTTTCCTCAAAACTACATATATCTATAAATCACTTGAAATTATAGTAATTACTAGAAATTGAGATACGAGCTAGCTAGCTAGCTAGCTAGGTTTAATTTCCTGCATGCATGGATATATATCTAGCTAGCTATTAATCAAATTTCTTATAAATTATCAGGGGGATGCATGGGTCCTGAAGGTATTGCTTGCAATGCATGCATGGGTTTTAAGATGGAATTGGCCGGGTCTTAATTAATATAATCTATAATTTATTATAATTAAGGAATTAATTTCAGTTACATATATAATTATTTGGACCATTTAGGAATATGAATGATAAAATAAATGCTTCTTTAATAGTGATCTAATTAGGGTATTGCATGTTTAAATACCCTAGCTAGCTAATTTGAAGATCGACTTGAAGTAATAGAAGTACTAGTCTTAATTAATTTGATATTATTGCTGATCATGCGGCCACTCATTGGATGATCAAGCTAATTTCGAGAGATATATATAGACACAGTATTTAGCATGATCTACATATATATTGTATGATCTGATGCCTTGATCTTCTTCTAAAATATGAAGTATTCGAATCAGAAAATTATATAAAATATATGCATAATATAGATCCGGCCAGTACTTGTTTAGATTTCCAAAAATAATTGCACTGCATGCTTTAATTATCAGGCTACTCGATCTAAAAATTAGTGAGTGATGGACTTAATTAATAATAATTAATCTAAGTTATAATTAAAAGTACTGTATTAATCTTAGGAAATGATGGGTGCATTCGGGCGTGCACATAAAAGGTACCAGTTAATGGTGGGTCAAATATTATCGCTTTAAGCATGATGCATATATGCATGCTTTAGCTAGAAACAGTACTACTTTAATTAAGTCATGATATGATCGATGTTGATTTTGAGATTATCTGTTAATCATCATTAATTAAAAATGAAACTATATGTATATATCATTATAATTAGTGTAAATCCCAATCATGACATGCCCAAAGGAAACTATGTGGTGCCAAAAACCATATATATATATATTTTTTTTCCAAAGACTACATACATATATAGCATTAATTAATATAAATAATTAGGCCAATTTAAATATATATATTTATATAAGAGTTGTGGTCCACCTCTAGCTAGCTAACTAGCTTTGTATTTATATTTTATAGGCCATGACATTTCTCAAGCGGACATCAACATATATGGTTGAGTCTAACCCAATAATTTTTAGTGGCAGTGAACAAGAGTACGTGGGATGTATACGTGTATTAAAATAAAAGAATACGTGCTTGTCATAGGCTCAAGTGACACTTGTCAATTTTTAATTGGGTTGAAGAAAACTTGTTTGAAAGAAAATTGTGTGGTTTGGCAAATAACAGAGTTTTTCTTCAAACTATGAAAAACTCTACTCAGTAATCCTATACCGCACACCTGCTGAGAAAAAAAAAATAAAAGAATTTTTCTACTCAATAAGTGTGTTGTGTAGGATTGTTGAGTAGAACTCTCAAACTATATATGTTCTATAGAATAATGATATATACAAGTTCCAAATGTACAAACCTTGTACATGCCTTTCATAAAAAAATGTACCTCACCGTGAAAAAATGTGGCTCGCTTTTTCTTTATAGATCTATATTTTTACAAAAAACTTGGATGAACTTGTGCATTTGAGACTTGTCTCTAACATTACTCATGTTTCAAGATAAGGCCTTTAAGCGTGCTGTAGGTTGTACTTACCATTTCGCAATCTGACAAATAATAAAACAAATAAACAAGAGATTAGGGATAGACAAGATCTTACTGATAGTACACAATAAATAACATTATACAGAGAACTGTTAATTTCAAAGTGGCAGAAAGCAAATGATCAGTCACTTTAACTAGTTTTGGTGCAGCCGATTCTCATTAATTTGCCAGTTGGAATGAAAAACTATAATAAGCCCGTGCCAAAGGAGAAGGCCCCTTTCATACTATTGACATGACAACATTACTTTGTAAGTCTATTAGATCAACATTTAAAAAAGAGACCAAGATCTAAACTGTACAATTACATGGTTTCATTTCAAAGGAATACCAAGAGTTCTCAATTAAATGTGCCCGGATCTAAGATTCTCTGAGACCAGCACGTGATACGTACAACTGTCTATAACCTGTTAACTCTGAGTTACATGAAAAGCACATTGTACAAAAGAGTAAAAACCATGAGACACAACAACAACAACAGGAGGTATCATACAGATTGTAAGTTGCTGGCTTGCATAGCTTCCTGTAGGCATTTCACAGCATCATCGTAGCTTAAGAAGCCCATGAACCAAAATTCATGGTTATCAATAGAGATTACCTGAATATACCTTTCAGCGGGATTGTTTCTGCTTGATGATGGATTAACAGCTTTGAGCTGATGTAATGGGATAACTACCTATTAAATCATCACACAGAAAATAGGTAAAATCCCACAGAAAACTCAGAAATGGAGGCAAGTTCCATCTTCACATCCAAAAAAACAGAAAAGAATCATTCCAACGATACAGTAGTTTATGGATACTACAAAGAAGTCTGATCAAAACACATGTTACAAGCCCCAAAACAGGTTCTATGACTCCATCACTTTTACTCTCTAAAGGAACATCTCACCACATCATTCCAAAAGAGTATTGACCTCAGAAAACACTAGCTGAGAAACAGAAAGGTATGTGTAGGATAGCTAAAAATCAGCAATGAAGTCTTGATTTACCTGTGATATTGGAGTTCAAAATATTAGTACTACAGTTAGCAACAGGTCTTTCCCATCATAGAAGAAGACTCAAACTTGATGATAACCAAATACCAAGTTTTCGCCAGGGATGAAGCCAAGATATACTTAAAGAGAAATTGAGAGAGAATTTTTTTTTGTGGGGGGGGGTTAAGCCAACAACCATTTCATAACAGTGACTTTAAATTGAATGAAATTCTCTCACAACAACATAACTTCTCTCACAACATTATCAAAAGCAAAATCTTTCAAATATTTAACAAAGAAAGTTTTATAACATTCATTTAGTCTACCTTTTTAGAGAGACAATGCGACTTCAAATTACAAAATAGAAGAAGACCTCTTAAACATCTAAAGAAAGTACCCTCATAGTAGCCCAACTTCATATCATCAGCTTCTATTCCCCCAATGAAATGGCCCCGAGATAATATCATAAAATAAAAACCATGTCCAATAAAAAATGTAAATGGAATACTGTTGAGAAGTCTCACATGGCTTAGAATAAACTCATCCTAGGCTTTATAAGGAGTTACCCCACTCCTCCTACTAGGCCTTTTATGGGGAGAAATGGGTGTTTCTATATAGTATCAGAGCAGGCTAACCTATGACTGATGAAGGGCGTTTACGACCTACCTATGATGATGATACTAGAAATACCGACCCACACGTTAGGGGGTGTGTTGAGAAGTCTCACATGGCTTAGGAATAAACTCATCCTGGGCTTTATAAAGAGTTACCCCACTCCTCCTATTAGGCCTTTTATGGGGAGAAATGGGTGTTTCTATATGGGTAGGATGTGACTCTGAAAAATTGTTGTACATGGGCCCATAACAGATCAGGATCATAATAGTTCCTAACTTGAAATCATCTAAAAGATTTCAAACTTCTTATGCTGGCATCATATCTCAACTTAAGCAAATTTCCTATTCGTTGAATTGATACTTGTCAAGTTTTGTGCCCTGACATTGTAGGCAAGACCATCAAGTTGACAGGCAGTCAAAAACTACTCCCCCAGTGTCTGAAATGAATTCTGATTCAAAATCTTAAGTAAAAGCTACGCACTGCCAGAGGAATTGTGGACTAGCCAAGGGGAACAATGCCTCTCTCCACCAAAGCCCTATCAAGATTGGAAATTCATATTGGAATAAATAAGTTAGTCAGACTCAGGCCCAAAACTCCCTCACACCTTTAGCATATTGCATGTAACCCCATTCAACTAAATAGTCAGTCAAGTCTGGTCTTCTCATCCCCTCTCTCTCCTCGTTACTGTTATTCAATCACAAATATATACCTGAGGACTTGTGGGGGTAGCCAAGGGGAACAATGCCCCTCTACACCAAAAGCCCTGTCAAGTTTGGGTATTCCTAGTGGACTAAATAAGGGAGTCAGGCTCTGGACAAAACTCCCCCCCACCTTTAGCATGGTGCATGTAACCCCATCCAACTAAATAGTCTAGTCAACTCCTGTCTTCTCTTCCCCTCTCCCTCCTCGTTACTGTTATTCAATTACACACATATAAAGGTGCTGAAAAAATTATATAGATTTTGTTTCAAAAAAAGTCCAACAAGATTCAGACACTCGAGATGAAACTTGCACTAGGTTAAAGTAAGCATTAAAAAAGAAAAGAAATCTCCACAATATATATCCTATTGTGTGCAAGCATATAGGATTTGTCCAAATGTACCTTATAATAGCTCCATTCAGTTTGGCCATTAACTTTATATGAAAGAGGATTATCGCTACAAAAAGCAAGCTTTGCTGAAGATAGATATAAAACTCCTATGACTGGACCGGCTGATGTGGATAGGTAACATGCATATGAATCTTGAAGTTGCTCTTCAGTAACAGTCTCAAAAGTTTGTCGGAAAATTTTCTCATAACCTCCTTCTGCTAGGACCTTCGTTCCTTGTGCAATTCTTCCCATAGCAGCATCAGCAAAACTAGGGCTGGTTTTCACTATTTTCAAAAGGAGGTGACTATATTAGTAAAGAGGAAAGGAAAAAGAAAAAGTAATTATAACAAATTAAAAGCAACCTACATAAAAACAAACAACAAAATAGAAAGAGACATTAATCATCTCTCTTTCGGTACTAAAATTATAAAAACAAAATCCTCATTTTGTCCTTAACATGAATTAAAAGAGAAGATTCTAGGATAGGTGGTTTGGTCCCGTTTGAACAGGACCACTACACAGACCAAGGTTACATGTACTGTTATGGTGGAATAAGCGCATGGACCACAATTATGAGAAGAGGCATCATCATCTAAAATTTTAACTCCAGATGTCTGCCCAAATGTAACACCACAGCAGATGGCATGCTTAATAGTTTGGCAAATAAAACATTGATCTAGCTGTGCATTTGTAAACCAAAAAGACACAAAATAAAAGGCAGGTTTCTCCACTTCGAGTTTACAAATGCGCATGAAAGCCAGCTCAGAAATTCACCTTTTAGATTTGACTAACAAGCTATGCTACTTCTAACACCACCAACATGATGCCCACATAACACCACTGACGTGACAGACATACATTAGCCATAAAAAATTAAAATTAAAAAATCATACCCAAATCTTGAATACCTGTCAGTCATGACAGTTGTATTGCGTAGCATTTACTCTTGATTTTCTTTTTCTTTTTTTTGCTAGGAAATAGGTGGGGGGATTCGAACCTTAGTTCTCTAGATGAGAAATTAATGCTAATGCCATTTGGGCCAAAGGCCACTGGCACATTACTCTTGATTATACAGCAATACTGGCATCACCATAAAAAAGACACTAATTCCTATAAGCTGCTTATAATCATATGTCACCCCAGCATTATTTAACATCTGCTTATTTTAAAACTTATAATGATATATCGCTGAGAATCTTGACATCAAACAACCCTATAGCCTTCAATTTTATAATCAGCAAATAAATTTTTTGCCAGATAGGGAGTCCCAAGACATCCTATCAAGTGGATCTTCATAATATGGGTCAATAATTTCAACAATCTAGGAAAAGGATAGTATATTGGACAAGCCCATAATTTTTTTTTATAGGTAAACAGTTAAAATATATTAATACAAATAGGCATAGCCCAAGTACACAAGGGGTATACAAGAGATAACACATATTTAGGAGGAAGAAAAAGAAACAAGAAAATCGTGAAAATCGAGGCCATTGAAATCTACAGCTTCAGCCCAAAGAAAAAGAGTTCTAACAAATAATAATCTAATCTCCTCCAATGAAGCCTATAATTAAATAAAACAGAATTTCACAGGCAATAAGAATCTCTGCTTACTTCTTATCAAAAGAATCTCTACTTACTTAAATGCATATAAACACCAAGTTTTAGTATTGATGTTCATAATATTTGGAACAACAGAACAGAGTTTGGCAATGTTAAGGCTGTAATTAATCTTAATGGACTCATCAAATGGATTCCATTATTTACATTCCCAAAGCTTGAGAACCATTTCCCAAAAATCATAGGTTTGGTATTCCAAAAATTGCAGGAAACTTCGCCAATTGAAATATGTTCTCTAGAACTGTATTTGACACTTGTCTGAAAACATCTTAAAAACTCACCATCTATACCTAAGAGAAATGCAAAATTATTATTTTGCACGACTGCAAATCTTTTTCATGATCGTTAAAACCTATAGTTCTTATGCATGTGAAGAGATAAACATGCATACATAACTAATAACATATAACACCTATCCATGTCAAAACACTAGTTTCTGTGTCCACAACTTTAAGAAATTGATATTGCTTGCTCAATGAGGTGAAAGATGCTACCGATACCCAATGAGCAATGATCTTCGCAAGAACTATAATTCAAGCATTCAATGCTGTAAGCAAGACCAGTATTTTAATTTTCTGCACTCGCATCATGATCTGAAGCATAGTCTATTTTATTCCTTCAATGAGAAAACATAAGGAAAAAGAAGCATCCTCTTCACTTTTACCCTCCCATTCATTCATGTGGATAACTTTTACTAGCCACTTTTTGAAGTGATCTTCCACAGAATCCTGAGATTAATATTTTCGCTATTCTCTTACTTGTCTCTTTCATGGAATTGTTATAAAAGATCAATGAATCGTCACCTCGATATTGTTGATCACACGCTAAACTGTGTCACAATTTTTTCCCAAAGTCCCCCAAAACCCTTTACCTTGAAACAAGCAATATAACCCCCAACAAATAGAGCTATAATAAGAAAGTCCAATAACTAAAGGAACCACCAGACACATCTACGTACAAAATTTAAGGTTTTTAGCACTTATGTTTATCTGGATATTTGAGTTTCCGATCATTGATAATCATAGGTGCGCCAATACCTATATGCAGGGAATTAAACAACTTAACCATGCAGCATTCAACACAATAAAAGAACAACATCTTTAAAATAAATTGAAACGAAAGAAAGAAGACCGAATATAAAAAGACTAACAGTGTTGCCAAGTGTTTCCAGCGAGATCTTCAGCCTTCTTGGTGGCTTCCCCAACCTTCTTTCCCCACCTACCGAGGACATTCCGTACATTGTCCATCTTATCTGCCCAAGAAAATAACACACAAAGTCCATCAATACCAGATGATTCACGTAGGAAAAGCCAATACCTAGCGTATAAAAACAAGAATACTATTACCCTTGAAGGAAAATGAAGAGGAGGGCACAGGGGAAGGAGAAGCGTATGAATTGGATCCGCGAGGGGACGACATGGCGGACGATTCTGTCACCAGTTCGGAGCTCCAATGCACCGATTTTCTCGAAGCCGTACGGTTCGTTGATGGCTCGGTCTCAGCCAGAGTTGGAGTCTGATTCTCAATCACGTTTCGAGACTCCGATCCCAACACTAAACTCGTCCTCTTCGCGTCCCCGCTCGGTTCGTGACCGGGCTCTTTGGAATGTGCATTCGTGGCGGTTTCCTCTGCCTCAGGACTGTGATTTTCCATTTTCTTGGGTCGTTCCTTTGGAGGTTTCGATAACGCTGATTGAATATGAGATATTGTGGTATGTAGGCAAACGCTCTTATAAATACTCATTTGAACGTTCGATCGGAGAATATTCAAATGAAAATTTGTACGAATAATCTTAAAAAAATTATATTATCATCACCATTTCGAACATTATTTTCTCTACAGAGTCGCCAAAGTAGCCCGCTCTGACCGTACCTTACATTTGTGTTTTTTTTTTTTTCTGTTTACATTTTTTTAATATACTTAAATATTTTTAAAAAAATAAAAAAATATATCAATAAACTTAAAATCATTTTCTTAATCATTAAGCAAAACGAGCGGTACACTTGAGTGGTACCATTGAGGCGGGCAGATTAACTTTTCTCTTTCTATATATTTGGCTCATATTTGCACGTAGAGTTTGAAAATGTTGCGTATTTTTTTTAAAAAATAATGAAGTTTATTATTTTTAAAAATGAATACGCGATATTTACACAACA
The DNA here is from genome assembly GCA_029856935.1 of Cyclocarya paliurus. Classification (NCBI taxonomy): domain Eukaryota; kingdom Viridiplantae; phylum Streptophyta; class Magnoliopsida; order Fagales; family Juglandaceae; genus Cyclocarya; species Cyclocarya paliurus. The sequence goes on along the minus strand of CM056954.1, from coordinate 29,421,484 downwards.
CATAATTATATTTAACATTACTCTTTAGTTATAGATAAAATATAATAAATTTTTTTTAACTATTTAGTATTATGATTGGTGATTTTTGTATACATATTTAACTATTTAACAGTTTTAATAATTACTATTTAAATATTTAACTATTTAACAGGTAAAATATTCGTGTAAAAAATTTATTTAAAATTTCTAATGACTTTGATAATAGGAAAATGCTGGAGTGCATACCAAATATTCATTCTATTTGCAAACTAATGAAACGCAGAAGTCGCAAAGTTAAACAGTAATGTTAGATTATAATTGATAAATGGCAAAAAATTATTACACTCTTTTTTTTTTTTTTATGGTTCATGAGCATATGATGCAATTAAGAAGCCTTATTCAAATATGAAGCTAATCTCTTCGTCATGTCATGGTATCGTCTCATGAGTAATTTTCTCAATCAAGTTTTCAGGATCATTCTAGAGGTCGTATATACCACTTGAAAACCCCTTTTGTTCGAATCATTTTTTTTTTAATTTTTTTTTCTTATATTTCTGAATATTTTTAGAAGAAAAGTCATTTAAATGAGTTATTTTTAGTTAAGAAAACACATAAATGTTGATTTTAAAAATAAAAAAAAAAAAGAAAAAAAAAAGAAGAGAAATGCTAGGGAGCCCGTTTTGGACTCCCGATGCATTTGCCCGTTTACTTTTAAATTTTTTTTCAGTTTTCTTTTTAACTTAATGGTTAAGAAAATATTTTTTAATAATATTGTAAATTTTAAAAAAAATTTTTGTCACATAATTTTTTTAACACTTTTAAATATTTTTAAAAAAATTTTAAAATTTACAATATTATTAAAAAATATTTTCTTAATCACTAAGTAAAAAAAAATTAAAAAAAAAATCGGACAAATACATCGAGAGCTCAAAATGAACTTCCTAACATTTTTCAAAAAAAAAATATATATTTTTATTCAATTCAGTCAAAGGTGGGCTGTTAGGAAAAAATCCAATTTGGAAAGCCTCTTTGTTCATTTTTGCTTTATGTTATTTTATTAGGTGCATGGATTAAGGTTCTTAGACTGACTTGGGTCTGCAAGAAGAATGGGTCAGTTTATAACTTCCACATACGGTATTATATATATCCTGCAATAACCGTTTTTTTCTGACTGCTGCGAGCCTGCATGGATAAGTTCAAAGTTCACTTTGACTCTTTCAGACACAAAGCTTCTTAATTCTTCGCTTGACCTTTTCATTGTTCAGATTATTCACATCAAAGATCTTTTCTCTCCGGCCGCTTGAATAGGTCATGATCTGAATCGTCTGATTAAATATTACCGAGTGATCTCCGCCTCTCATCCATCAGCTCCTATATATCATGAGATTGAGATATATAGGCAAAGCATTAGAAGCTAATTATTATATGAGGTTCACATTAATCAATAATTCATCTATATATGCTGACTATTAAGGACAAGTTTAGACATTTGGAGTATTTCAAAATTTTTTTAAATAGTAGTTAAATATTTTGAGTGAAGATGTTTTATTAGATTTTGAAAAATGAGAAGAAAAATTTGAATAAAAATATTATAAAGTTAAAAATTATTTGAATATAATTTTTTAATATTACTTGTGCTTTGAAGTTTGTAAAAATTGTATTGATTTTTATTTATATTTAAATAATAATTAGATAAAAAAATAAAAATTTGAATTTAAAAAATACTTCGTATTTGATTGATGCTTGAGAATAAAATTATGATAAGTTTTAAGCATCTGAGTGTCCAAACATACCTGTGTTTGATTGTTAGAGTGAACTCAACTCATCTCAAACCAATCATTGAAAGGACTCGTTACGTTTTTAACTTCTCATAAAAAAATTAATTAAACTTATCTCAACTTACTTCATGCATTCAACCATATATTTTAACTTATTTATATTCAAACACATCTCAATAAAACTCACAAAATATTACTATTCATTTATCAATTCTAATAATTTTAAATCACTTCAGTATTCAAACGCAGCCTAATGTTGTAATGTCTATATAACGCGTCTATTTATCTTTAAAATTGGACCATCTAATCAATTTGATCAGACAATTGAAAAACATAATCTCTATTCACAACCTATAATGTTCCCAATTTAGAAGTTGCTTTAAATTTTATAACAAAACCATGTATATATGGAAATCCATATATAGGATATATATAGATATGATTTTTCCATTTTGATCATGTCTTTGGATCCTAGTAGAAAGGAATATTGATTAGATCAATTGGTGTAGCATTCGAAGCAAGTCCTTTATGAGACGTTTGAAACATTCAGAAATAGTAATGGGATTTGTCATCATCGGAGACAACCATTCTCACCTGCTCACCATTATTGGGAAAGGAACTATCAGCAAAACTTTTGACAATTTCTATCCAAACTTGGCTGAGTCTTCAAGTATCGTACGTTGTCAACATTTTCTCACATCAAAATAATTTGTGGTGACAAAGCAAAATTCGTGAAAAGAAAGGCAACTTTTGCTTCTCCAATTAACTTTTTACTTGTGTCCCAATTAAACTCGTGACCAAATTCCCAACTGGGGTCCCAACCATCCGTGTCTTCTTTCCTTAGTTTTCTAATTAGGAACTTTCCAGACAGTGGAAGAATTTAACAGTAAGGGATTGTTTATGTAAAATCTATTTTTTAGATATTTTTTAGATATTTTTAGATATTTTATTTTTAAATATTAATAAAATACAAAATATTTTTAAATTTTTTATATAATCATTACTTAATCATTATCCAAACACAAAACTCATTCAACTTTTCAAAACTTCTAGATAAAATATAAAAAATAATACATCTTTTATAAATTTTAAAATAAAATTAATATTCAAACAATTTTAAATCTACGAAAATATTTATGGATAGAGAAGATGAGTTTGAGATTAGATATTAAAACGTTTGATAAATATTAATAAAATAATTTTATTTAATATATTGAATTATTTTAAATTACCTTTTAAAAAAAAAAAACTTAGATGTATGGATTTTGGAAAAATCCAACCCACATCTTAGCTTATATGTATTCTAAATAATTAGTCATATTATAATTAAAGTCTCTTGAATTTCATTGTAATAGTCATTTATCGTCCTACGATAGTACTGTACGACATATAACAATCAAAATTAGACTGGGTGGGCAGCGGGGGAAGCCTGCCCCCGTTTGCCCCACCCCGCATAAAGGACCCCCAGCGTAGGCGGGGGGTGGGTTGATCCCAACGAGACTCCACCCCCCACTCCGTCCCACACCCTCTCAAATTTATAATAAAAAATATTATTTTTTATATTTATATAAATATATATTGTATCTAAATATATATAATTTGTTAAAAAACTTAAATTCAACTTAATGGATTAAGTCCCACATTGCTTAAGAATGACTATTGTATTACCTTGACCTCCTATATAAAAAGAAATTCAAAATACAACTCTAATGAATTTATATTTTATTGAATAAAATTTAGAATTATATTATATTATAATTTGAGTCAAATTTTATTTAGATCCAAAAGAAATTATAGATCCAGTAAATCATTAAGTTGAGCTGGGGCGGGGTGGGGGGCAGGGCTGAAAACCCTTCCCCCGCATGGTGCGTGGAGGGGGGCGGGGAGGGGATGCTCCAGCCCCGCACTATGCAGATAGCACTCCTAAAATCAGTAATGTCACAACGTGCATGCATGACTCAAAGAACTAATTATTGAATAATTATAAACGTCAAATTAAGAACTTCATTTACAAAGAAATGGAATTCTACTAATTATCAAACTGATCTCTCTATATATATTATAAGAAAATTGCTTATTTGCAATCAGTTATTTCTAACGAAATGACTATTTTTAATTAAAATGAATCTGTTTTCGTCATAAATAATATTTTTTATTGTAAAAGAATGATCACAAATATCCGCTTTTCTTATAGTGATATAGACGTGGCACCAACATCTATAAATTAGTGAAAACATGTTGGACGTATATTTTATACAAGAATCAATAGTACTCATTATTGGTAGCTAGCATGTCATTTCGAGTATATTTCAATGCTCTTGTACGTTGAGGCATCATTTTCTATATATGTTATTTGAAGCCTTGGAGATGTAGCGACTGATCTTGTGCAATATAATATATATATTTATATTTACATAATTCTTCAACCCCCTTATACTATACATTTATTTTTATTTTTTTTAACATGTATGTAGTATAAAATCACTGAATAGACTAACTCATATATATATATATCCCCAAATTTAAAAATCTCACCTGATCCCATATATGCATGTTCCTGACCTGCCTTCCACCACAACCTATAACCTATATTTTTCATATATAATTAATGCCAGCTTATGCCAGCTTCTACTCATCATTCAAGCCAACAGGCTAACAGAACAACACCATGTATTATACAGCAATATAGCTGCAAAAAAGTACTTACTATTATTGCAACATGAGTACCATATATATATATATATATATATATATTTATATATATATATATTTATATATATCTTGGTCCTTAAGAATGGTTTCACGTAAAATTAATACAGCAACATTCCCCACTTGCCAGGTGCATGCCAGAACTCAACCAAACACGCGTCTTCCAAGCAAAGTAAGAGTGTATTGTTTTCACCTACAACAATGGTTCACAAAACATCACCCACTCTCTAACATTAACACGAAATGATCAGGATATTCATGTATTGGGCTGGAGTATTTTTGCAATTTAAATTATTATATATTGTTGTTGTTGTTATTTTTCTCTCTCGACAGTCGGCCCCATTTATCTATTCTAAAATAGCCGACCGTTTTTTATGTTTGGCAAGAATTGGGACATGGATAAATATGAAAAATTATAAATAATTGGAGTGAGATTAAATCTTAGAAGAATATTATGCATCAATCACTATTTATTTTAATACTTCATATTTATAATTTTTTTTATAAGGTGTGAGAGTGTTTTTTATAAGATGTGAGATGTAGAATAATAAATTTTAAATAAAATTAGAGTAATATTATAAAGATGAATTATTATAGATAGCTAGAGCTCTATAATAAATGAAAAATGACATTCAAAAGTAACTCTACTTCCCCGTCCGCATCCTAATTATGGGTTGCGTCGGAGGTCGAAACACACGGATACCGACCGAGCACGCCACAACGTGTTGAAAAGGTTAGCGCCGCCCCCTAAAGGCAGCCTGTGAAAAGTTCGCACAAACACAGCTTGGTCCGCCATTTTTTATTCAACAAACAACCTTGTCCAACTACCTTAGCTGCCTACACTTGTCCAGTTTCAATGGCACCATCGTAAGTAAATTCCATCACTAGGACAGGTGTCGTATCCTGGCTTGTTGACTACGTACACCCTCTGTGTACCTTATCCTTGCGGAGGAAAAACACCGATTATTTGATTATGTGATGGCAATCTTCCAAGCTCCTGATCATGGACTTTTACTATAAATACGAAGTACAATGTATGCAGAACAGACAGCAATCTTAAATCCTTTAACTTGAGAACTCTCTCCTCTCCATACTTTTGAGTCACCCAGCTTCTCTCAGCTTCTCCAATCTTCGCCCCAAACTCTGAACCCAACACAGAAAAGAAAAGGATCAGTTTTCTTTCGTTCTTGAAGATGATGATGAAGATGGGTTTTGCTCGGTTTCTCCAAGTTTTCATGATCTCAAGTCTCTTGGCCACCTCATGCTTAGCCCAGGCTCCGGTGCCTGCACCCACCGCCACGCCGCCCTCACCAATCTCATCCCCGCCATCTCCAGCGCCGTCACCTAAAACGTCTCCGTCGCCGGCCCCGTCTCCGACCACCCCAGCCCCAGCTCCGACAACCCCTGCACCAGCTCCGACAACACCAGCACCGACCCCAGCCCCTTCTTCGGCTCCCACTCCTTCGGCGAGTTCTCCCTCATCCTCCTCATCTCCTTCTCCCGCCACCTCAACACCCCCTGCACCCTCTCCACTAAGCCCCTCAGGCGAGCCAGGGGCTTCTGCTGAGCCCCCCAGTGGTGCCTTCTCTCCTAGCAAAGCCGTTGTCGCTGGGACCGCTCTTGTTGCAACTTTCTTCGCCGTAGTTGTTCTGGCTTAGACTGGGGTTCGGATCTGTCCACGTGGATGTTCCACCCTTTTAACTACAGATCTTCTTTTCTTATGGGACGGCTGAGATCTATTTATTTCTATGTTTTTTTGTTTTCTTGATATTTATTATTTTTGGCTTACGTGTTTGTTTCATTCAATATTGGTCTTTGACTGAGGATGCATTTATATGGCGATGAAAATGATTATTTGGATATTTTCATTTCTTTGGTGCTGACACGTGTATCCCTTTGTAGATGAGTACTCTCTTGTAAATCAGTTTTTCTAGTAGTTGAATAAAACAGTTTGTTATTCTTTTGGTCTCTAGCTAATTTGTTGTATATTTGCAGCTTAGAAATTGATTCTTCTCTTTGGTAGGTTGTTTTTTTCTTTACATTTTTTTAACATATTTAAAAAAAAATAAAGAAAAAGATAATAATGATTTGCACTATTTATAAACATTAATCATCCCTTACAATATTAAATTATATAATATTACTAAAACATGCATGTTTATGATGAAAATTAATAACACACAGCAAGTGCTTGAACAAATGCCTCAATGGGCTTAGAATTTCTGGATATATTGTTTTTCACTATATCTATTACAAGAACTAAATGGCATATTTATACACATCAGTTAGGGTAATTTAACCCTGCATTTATCAATACATTTGAAATAAATTTCATTTGAATTTGATAACAGACATGGACCACTTTATTCGATTAATGGGAGACACGTCCATGCACATCATGCACCTCCAGTGCCACCTCCAGTGCCTTCTTGTTTTCCTTGGGCATTTGTTGTGGCAGCTCAGCTGTAGACTTAATACTCTCCCGCGATCCAAGCATCAATGGAACAATTGTTAGACTGGATCGTAGCTGATCAAACCGAGAGGAAGAGAGGGGCTTGGTGAACACATCTGCAACCTGATCTTTAGAGGAAACAAAGGAGACTTGAAGAGATTTGTTAGCAACACGTTCTCTAACAAAGTGATAATCAAGTTCAATATGTTTAGTCCTAGCATGTAGAACTGGATTATGAGAAAGATATGTAGCCCCCAAGTTATCACACCACAGTGTGGGGGCAGCCTGAAGATTTATACCAAGCTCTTTTAAAAGGGATTGAAGCCATATGAGTTCAAAGGCTGTATTGGCAACAGCTTTGTATTCAGCCTCTGTGGAAGAGCGTGCAATTGTGGGTTGTTTCTTAGAACTCCAAGAAATGAGGTGGGTGCCAAAGAAAATGCAAAAACCTCCCGTTGATCGACGGTCATCCGGGTAACCAGCCCAGTTAGCATCAGAGAAGGCATTTAGATGAAAATGAGACTTGGGACTGAAATGAAGGCCATAATTTTGAGTATGACTGAGATAGCGCAAAATTCTTTTTACAGCTTGCCAGTGAGGCAGCCGCGGATAGTGCATGTACTGACATACCCGATTGACAGCAAAGGCAATGTCTGGCCTAGTGAAAGCAAGGTATTGAAGACTACCTACCACACTACGATAAAGATGAGGGTCCTCAAGGGAGGATCCATCCAGTGCATTGAGCTTAGTCGATGGACACATAGGAGTGAATACTGATTTAGCTTGGTGCATATTAGTTCGGACCAGCAAATCAGCAATATATTTAGACTGAGAAAGATATAGACCAGAGGCCTTTCGGGTGACCTCAATACCCAAAAAATAATGCAATGGGCCAAGGTCTTTGACTAGAAAAGTGGAGCCGAGTTCAGAAATAAATTCAGTAACCAAGTTGTCATGGGAACAGGTAACCACAATATCATCTACGTAAAGTAAGACATACATAGAGACAGAGGCAGTACACCTAATAAACAAAGAACAATCAGATTTCGAACAGTGAAAACCAAGTGAAAGCAGGCGATCTGTGAGTTTGGAGAACCAAGCCCTAGGGGCTTGTTTCAACCCATAGATGGATTTAGTTAACTTACAGATGTGAGAGGGAAGGTCCGGATTCACGAACCCGGATGGCTGTTGCATATAAACATCTTCTTCGAGGTCACCGTGCAAAAAGGCATTCTGAATGTCTAATTGATGTAGCATCCAGTTGGAAGTCACGGCCAAAGAGAGGATCAACTGAATCGTGACAGGTTTTACAACGGGACTGAAGGGTAATCAATGCCGGGTTGCTGATGAAAGCCCTTAGCAACCAGATGAGCCTTTCGTCGTTCTAAGGAACCATCAGCCCTCCGTTTGGTCTTTAGGACCCATTTAGAGCCAAGGACATTTACAGAGGCAGAGGGAGGAACAAGAACCCAAGTGTTATTGGAAAGAAGAGCATGGAATTCGGCAGCCATCGCAGCTCGCCATTCTGGGTATTTGAAGGCTTCGGTGTATGAGGAGGGTTCTTCAGGTATCGATGGAGAGGAGGATATGGTGAGAGAAACAGATGGGTTTTTATGGGGCCAAGGAATGGTGCCATCCGTTCGGATTAGAGGAAGATGAATGGAGGATTTTGATCGGGTTGCCATAGGATGCATAGAAGAAGTAGGACCAAGAGAGAAGGGGATAGGAGGATCCGGAAGTTGAGAAGCTTGAGTGGAATGGAACGAAGATGAGGAAGTTGTTGAGAGAGGCGGCGTGAGAGAGGAAGAAAGATTAGGGTTGGAACGGGTATTTGGAGACGAGATGGCAGGGGAGGGAGATGGCAATATGGGTGATGGGCTGGGAGTTCGGATAGAAGGAGAGGAAGAGAGATGAGTGTCAGTGGGCCGAGACGCAGATGGGCTAGACAGGTTTGAATTTAGAGAGGAGGATGGGCTGGGAAGTGAGGCTGAGTCCGAGTGAGAAGATAGTGGCAAACTCAAGGGAGAAGACGCGGTGAGAGGACTAGACGAAGTGGATGGGGCCGAACCTGAGCTAAGAGTTGCAAATGGAAAATCGGTTTCAGAGAAAACAACATCACGGGAGATATAGATTCGGCCTGTAGGTAAATGCAAACAGATATACCCTTTATGGTCTGGACTATAGCCCATAAAAACACAGCGTTGAGAACGAAAATCCATTTTATGTTTATTGAAGGGCCTTAAATTGGGCCAGCATGCCACACCAAAAACTCTTAAAAAATTATAATCTGGAATTTTTTGAAATAATTTTTGAAATGTAGAAGAGTTTTTAAGAATGGGTGTGGGCATGCGATTAATTAAATAGACCGCTGTTTGAAATGCTTCAACCCAAAATTTTTGAGGAGTAAAAGCATGAGCCATGAGAGATAATCCCGTCTCAACAATGTGACGGTGACGTCTCTCAACTGTGCCATTTTGAGCATGAGAGTAGGGACATGTGACCCTATGAGAAATTCCAAGTGAATGAAGAACAGATTTAAGGGGGCGAAATTCACCCCCCCAATTTGATTGAACCGCACAGATATTTGTGGAAAAAGTATTAGTAACATATTTGAGAAAAGTAAGGAAAATAGAAGAAACACTTGATTTGGTTTGAATAGGAAACATCCAAATATATTTGCTAAAGTCATCCACTATAGAGAAATAGAAACGACAACCTAGAGAGGAAAGCACAGGCGCAGGTCCCCATAAATCTAAAAACAGTAACTGAAAAGGTTTTGTAGAGACAGAAGGGGAAGTGGGGTGGGGAAGAGTGTGACATTTAGCTTGAATACATGAAGGACACGGGGAGACAAGTGAACTGGGAGTAAAAGGAAGATGAAATTGACTCAAAGTAAGCTGTGTAGTCTTGTAGTTGGGGTGTCCGAGTCGGGCATGCCAAATGGAGGAGGTGGTGCGTTCACCCAAGTAGGCCATAGGAGAAGCTGAGACTTCCAACATAGGTGACGGCACCGGTAGAACATAGAGTCCATTATGCACGTTGTCCCGAAGAAGTTCCATCTGAGTACGAGAGTCCTTCACAACAAAAAAAGTGGCATGAAATTCAAAGAAAACCAGATTGTCAGTACAAAATTGCCGCACAGAGAGAAGATTTTTTGTGATAGAAGGGACATGTAGAATTTTATTGAGAAAATAATTTCCAGTAGAAGTAGAGAATTGACTAGAACCAGTATTATGAATCGGAAGCGAGGAACCATCACTGATGCTAACACTGTCTGGGCCGCTGTATGGAGTAGATCCCAGGGAGAGATTTGCAAAGTCTGAGGTGAAATGGTTGGTGGCCGCAGTATCTGGGAACCAAGAATTAAAGGATGGTGACGGGTTGGAAGAAGTGGTAGTGAGGTTGGCTGTATAAGTGGAGGAAGTAGGTGGAGATGGCTGGTAATTCTCTTCATAACGATGGTAGCATGTTGCAGCAGTATGGCCCTGCTTGTGGCAGACTTGGCAAGTAGGCTGAGGGAAATTTGTCTGGTGGCCACCCCTTCCTCGACCCCGTCGACCACCTCGATTAAAATGTGAGTTGCGGCCTCTGTTAGCTGATGTAGGTGGGCAAAATATTGTAGCATGTGCAGCAATGGAGGAGCCATAAAGCAGAGTATTATGTTGGTGAGTCAATCGGGCTTCATGATTAAGAAGGTAGCTGTATATTTGTTGAGGAGAAAGAGGGTCTGGTCGAGTGGTTATAGCAGAGACTACGGACTCATAATCGGAGCCAAGTCCTGCAAGAAGATATAAGGCAAACTGAGAAGGTGGAAGAGGATGACCTGCGGCTCCAAGAGAAGCTACCATAGAAGTAGCTCGATTGTAATAGTCAGCCATGGATTCAGAGCCCTTTTTAAGGGTGGCTAATTGAAACTGGGTTTGTATTACATGGGCGGAGGACTGGGCAGCATAGAGATCCCGAAGAGTGGTCCAGATATGGTTAGATGAAGTGCAATCCAAAACATGGGACAGCACCGAGTCTGTGAGTGAGGCGTAAAGGGTCGAGATGATCATTTGATCTTGAAGAAGCCAATGAGCGTGACTGGGATTGGGAGCATTATCAAGAGTGGGCGATGGAATTGGAGTAGAGCCATCAATGTGGCCATAAAGCTGATGAGCTTTGAGGAAGGCGACGACCTGCGCACGCCAGAGAAGGTAATTTTGATTAGATAACTTGATGGTGATGAAATTGGTAGCAGAGGAAACAATGGAGGGAGTAGGAGAGGGAGGGGTAGAATCATTGTTTTTCTTGGTCATTTGTGGCAGAGAGAAGAAGGATAGACGTTTGTCTAATTGGCTCTAGATACCATAATAACACACAGCAGGTGCTTGAACAAATGCCTCAACGGGCTTAGAATTTCTGGATATATTGTTTTTCACTATATCTATTACAAGAACTAAAGGGCATATTTATACACATCAGTTAGGGTAATTTAACCCTGCATTTATCAATACATTTGAAATAAATTTCATTTGAATTTGATAACAGACAGGGACCACTTTATTCGGTTAATGGGAGACACGTCCATGCACATCATGCACCTCCAGTGCCTTCTTGTTTTCCTTGGGCATTTGTTGTGGCAGCTCAGCTGTAGACTTAATAAAAATTAATAAGCCAATGTTTACTTATTTTAGCTGGCTACATTTAATTGGATCGGATCGTCAAAAATATTTTGTTCTCTTCAAGGCATAACGACCAAGTTAGTCCAGCTATTGCAAACAAAAATTCTACCGCGTGACACAACTGATCATTATACTTTCATATATATCATTATAAAGAAGTAGTATATATTGTCCATCAATCTTTGAATTTTTATTTGAAAAGATAAAAGATGATCTAAAATTAAAATGTAATAAAATACAAAATTTTACGTATTATAATAAAAATGAGATGAGAATGTGATACGTAATGTTACTTATTATTTTAGAATTACTTAACCCATAAGAAATTTAAAAGAAAAAGGTCCTCTCATGATGACCATCGGAATGCAATTGCATGCCCCCACAAAATTTTTACAATAAATAGCAAGAAATAATTTATTGGTGTTCTAAGAAATTTAATGTTCAGTAACTAAGAAATTGTGTTGGCCACCATTTTACCATTTTTTTTTTTAGAGGAATCAAATACTTTCATTCATATGAAACTCTATAAAAGAGAAGCAATACAAAGAGGAATATCCTCTAATTCAATGAGTACATCAGTTATATCTAGTGCATTCTTGGCAAGGCAATGAGCCACCTTATTAGTATTTTTCTTAGTGTGTTTTGACATACCAGCAGGAAACTTGCTAAGATTCTTTTTCATATAAGATATTAACATCCCAGTGTGATTCCAATGCTCTCCTTTTTCATTTATTTCATTGACAACTTGTAGTGCATCCCCTTCAAGTATGACATTTCTAAGACCAATCTCTGAGCCAAGTAAAATGGATTGAAGAGCAGCATAAGCCTCAACAAGATGTGGATCAGGGAATAAAGTTCTATTCATTCTCATTGATGCTATGATCTTGCGTTCCGAATCACGGATAATAGTCTCAATTCCCACTTTGCATAGTTGTTTGTCTATTGCAGCATCCTAGTTGATCTTGTAAAAGTCTTGTGGAGGAGTTTCTCATTGACCAAGGTATTCTGAATCTGTACTAAGGCTTTGCAATTTAACATCTTTAGATCCTACAACTTTTGTGTAGTCTGTTTTAGGAGAGATTTTGGATTAGTAAAGTATTTTTGAAAAACCACATCAGTTCTCCTCTTCCAAAGTCTCCAAGCTGGCCACCATTGCTAGTTCTACCAAAACTTCCTCTTCTAGATCATCTAGCATTTTGATCAAACTCTCTCTAAAACTCTAGTGCATGATACTACTCTATGTAATTGTTTAGAACAATGATTCCACACACCTCTAGCTTATTCGCATTCCCATAAAGCATGTTCAATGGTTTCTACATTATGTAAGCATATGGGATAGTTGGGATCATCTACAACCTTCTTTTTGAAAAGATTAACCATTGTAGCAAGGGCATCATGACATGCTTTCCATAAGAAGAGCTTCTCAGCATTAGGTATTGCAAGATTCTACAAAGAATCATGAGTGCTAAATGTTTGTCCCTTAGCCCTTTGTAGTAGTTCTGCTTGTAAATGGTAGGCACTTCTGACAAAGAACACCTCTTTGATCAAGTGCATCTTCCATTGCTTTGTTGCTGGGTCAATTAAAGCTCTACTGTTTTTTCCTTGTAAAAAAAAATTAACTGCAATTTGAATCTTGTAAATGGTTGGTTGTGGCAGCCATTTATTTATCCAAATCTTAGCACTTTCTCCAATCTCAATTTTCCAGAAAATGGAAATGGAAAGTATTTGTGAGAGAGTACTCGAGCAACTAGAGAGTGTGGATTCTGCACCAATTTCCAGCATTGCTGAGTCAACATAACTAAGTTAAAATGTTCTAAGTCTTAGAACCCAAACCCTCTTGCGGCTTTGGCCTTTCCCATCTGGTGCCAAGGAAGCCAAAAAATTTCTTTCACTTGCTTTCTGACCCCAAATAATCTCAAAAATTAAGGAAATTATTGTAATGTCCTAAAAGCTCAACAGTAGTGGGAGAAACCTTTGAGCTAGTTTTGTTTTGTTTTTTATTTTTTTATTTTTTTTTATTTTTTATAGAAATAGACTTTATTTCATTTAATGAAACCGAAATTGCAGTTGTGACTAGTCAATACAGGAAAAATTTCAGATTACAAGCCAAACTACCATTTATTAAGGGAATCCCCACCCATAAATTTCTTTGTATCGGACATTGTTTTAACTTCTAAAAATTCTCTCCTAACATAGAGAAAGAACTCTGTAAAAAAGAATTAAACGGCCCATTTTCCAAATGAAGAGAGTTATTATCACGCTCCTTCCTCCCAAGAAGGAGGAGTACTATCTCACTCAGTTCTCCCAAGGAGGAGGATGACTATCACTCACCATCCTCCAAATGAGGATGAGGACAATCACCCACCATCCTCCAAAGGAGGAGAAGGACATTACTGTTATGAATAACAAGTCCAATAATCTATTTCTTTTTATTAGTATTTAAAATAAGCAACAGAATTGCAAATACATAAAAAAAATAAAAAACACATGGACTGAGGAAAACACTGCCCTCAGGGCTTCATCTCATTCTACTCCCCCCTTCTTCTTTCTTTTTCTTTTTTTCTTTTTTTGCTTCTTCCGTTGCTGCTTCTTCTTTCTTTTTGTCGTGACCCCCTCCTCTGTCTCCTCTGCAATCACTGCTTATCTCCTCTGCACGAGCATCGGCTTTGAATTTCCCTCCACCATCTCAATCGTCCACCTCCACACGAGCCCCGACCATAGCTTTTGCCACCTACCAATGCCACCTTCCTTCTCGCCCACCTCTGCACAGACACCTCCCTTTCACCCACTACCACCACTGCATAGGCGGCCCGCCCTTTCCAAATCTGCCCATACCGATTTGCTCATGCTGCCACCACCCTTGCACAGGCGACTCACCTAGATTTGCTCGTGTCGATCTGCTCAAAACGTTGAGGGGTGGATATGCCGATATCTAGCAGCCATTCTCCACGAAAAAAAAAAAAAACAACCGTGGGGTGGCGTGCGTGCCGAACAAGGATCAGAATCCCAGATCAGTGTTCCTTCATTATTAGACCTGAAAAAAAATACACAAAAACAAAACAAAACATAGACTTGAAAAAAGATAAAAAAGGTCAAAAATATGGGCAAGAGAGAAGTGAGGGGGGAAAACTCGAGAAGCCAAAGCTCTCACCCCCTCAAGCTAGTTTCAGGATTGAGGAGTTTTTTTAGAGAAGTTGGAGGTTTTCTCTCGAGTCCGTTCAAATTTTCTGATCAACATTTAGGCCAGTTGAACAATAAGTTGTGGTTGTGGCTGCACTCTCATGAATAATGAAACTTTACAAAAGAAACTAACCATGAAACTACGGGAAGTTTTATGAAAATGACAAATAATGAAACTATATAAATTGGAAAATGATAGGGATCCCGTTGGGGGATCCCGTTCATTTATCCTATTCTAATTTTTTTTTTACATAGTGATTAAGAAAATATTGTTTAATAATATTGTGAATTTTTTTAAAATATTTAAAAGTGTTAAAAAATGATTTGAAAAAAATATTTAAAAGTGGTTTTTTTTTATTTTTTTCACATTATTTGTTACACGTTTAAATATTTACAAAAAAAGAAAAAAATTCATAATATTATTAAACAATATTTTCTTAATCACTACACAAAAAAAACTAAAAATAAAAAATAAGATCGGAATGCTTGAATAGGATCCCCTGTGGAATCCCTAACATTGGCCCATAAACAATTAGAAACTACCGAGGAAAAAGGGGTACCTTCCTATACAAGGTAGAGAGTATAATAAAATCAAATTTTGATAATTGTTATTTTTAATTCTATGCCTGAATTAAATAGTCCAATTTATATAGAGATATGTATGCAAAATTAATGTAGATTCTGATCATCACCTGTTGGTTTATCCATTTTTTCCCCTCCGACAAATCTTTGAAGTGACCATGCATGACCCCTCTCCTCCTTGTCCCTTTGCCATTAACGACAAGATTGTCGTATATATTGACAATAACTTCTTTTGATGATCTTATCCATTAGTCCAATTATTTATGATATTTGGAGGGTCTTAATAATCTGTGGAGAGACAATGACATGATCCCCCTCCTCTTCCTATTTGTTTTTTTAGTCCTACTAGACTTAGATTGGTAAATAATCTAATGTTTTAGAATTGTCTTAAATTTATGTTATGTCTTTTCCTACGTTTGCTTATACATCTTTTTCTGTTTTTTCGTCTTATATTTTTCTTTTTCTTTTATTTTCATATTCATACTTTTTTGTTTTTTTAAAGGCCCGATATTTAAAATATATTAGTATATTTGTGAATAATAATTAAATAGTTTGAATTAAGATATTTTATTAAGTTTTGGGAAATGAGATAAAAAAAATTTGAATAAAAATATTAAAAAATTACAAATGTTTTGAAATTTAGAAAAATAGTATTGTTTTCTGTATTTTGTCAGGAAGTTTAGAAAAGTTATAATGATTAGATAAAAAAGTTAAAAATTTAAAATTAAAAAATATTTTGTATTTGAGTGATATTTGAAAAAGAATTAATAATATCTAAGAATACTTAAAAACAGTTGTATTGTCAAACGGACTATAAGTTTCTCTATGTTTACATCTTTTTGCTTTATTATATGTATATATAAAAAATATTTCACTAATTAAGCATACAATTGTATTGGGGTCTGATTGATATTAATTCTTACCCAAATATTACTGTTTCCGAATTGGCTTATGAATGTGATCAACAATGTTCCAATCATGTGCTTCTAAGAAAGTAAGATATTTATTCGAAGAGTTTTACTACACATCATCTTCATACACTAAACACTATATTTGTTTTTATTATTTTTTTTAAAAAAATTTTATTTTATTTTTCTTAAACTAATTAAATTATTCTATTCATTATCTATACATCACATATTTGATAAGAAAAAAAAATTTTATTTATGATATGTAATGTGAAAATGATGAGTAAAATTTTTCTTATTCAAACGTGGGACAACATCGATCTCATCAATGCTTATACAATACCTATGATGGACTTCTCCTAGTTATGATTAAAATGACAAAATTATTACAAACTTAAGAAAAGAAAAAGAAAAAGAAAAACAACAATGATTATATAGTTTTCATTTGGAACAATTGGATCACGTGGCTAAATTAAGTCCCATCGTGTGCACGCGTAAGGCACGATGTCATGTCTGTGTAAAATAATAGGGAATTAACTGTCAAACCCTTCTCTTAGTTTGCCTAATAGTTTCATGCTTTAAATTAATATCTTTTAAGTGATATAGATAATGTATTGTACATTGATTTAAAAATAGAATAATTTATATTATCTATATTATTGATGTGATAAAATTTGATTTTTAAAATTTAAAATTTTTCTTATAAATCAAATTAGATTATATTAACATTATGAAAGGTGTCCTCGATCCGCATGACTTACAAATATAACTTCTCTTTTTTTCTATGATCGAGTTATATTTTATGTGCACAATCAAATTATTTCTTTTTAACAAGTTTTACCTTATTCATGAACTACTTGATTAATTTGTTATTTTCTTAATGTCCTTTTGAACATTTAAAAAAAAAAAAAAAGCATGTCCACTTTTTAAAAGAAATGACACAACACAAAACTTTCGTATTAATCCCGATCAAAGCACCATAAATCAAGAACCAGCAAAGAGTTCATCCAAAGAATGAGATCAGTGAGGCTGTTTGGATCCCAAGAAATTCGTGAACAAGCAAGATAAACAAGGCTAGCTACTGAAAAATGTCTAGAAACAGGGCATCGGTCGAGGATGAGAATGTGCCCTTACTGAAGGATTTGGCTCCAACGTCAGGCCGATCCAAAGATGGACAAGACAATCATCAAGATCATGATCTTGTGCTGAGGGTTTGGATTGAATCAAAGAAGCTGTGGCACATAGTGGGTCCTGCAATCTTCAGCCGCCTCGCCTCCTACTCCATGTTCGTCATCACCCAGGCCTTTGCTAGCTGGCCACTTGGGTGACCTTGAGCTTGTCGCCATTTGCATTACCTATAATGTTGTCATTGGCTTCAACTTTGGCCTCTTGGTATCAATGACTCTTTCTCATAAAACATATGCATATGGTAAACGTTAAAACTGTTTTTGTTTTTGCTTTTTTATGGTTCTGGTTTTTAATAGCTAGGTATGGCAAGTGCTTTAGAAACGCTATGCAGTCAAGCTTTGGGGGCAAAAAACTACCACATGATGGGTAGGTATATACTTGCAACGATCATGGATCGTTCTGTTCATATGCTGTGTCCTGCTCTTGCCTCTATCTCTTCGCCGCTCCGGTCTTGAAGCTTTTGGGGCAGCCTTCACATATAGCTGATCTATCTGGGATCGTGTGCATGTGGACAATACCGATACATTTCAGCTTTGCATTCCAGTTCCCTCTGCAGAGGTTTTTGCAGAGCCAGCTCAAAACTGGAGAGAGTGCGTTCGTATCTCTGGTGGCACTTTTGGTGCATGTGTTGATGTGTTGGCTATTTGTGCATAGACTTCAGCTCGGAGTTGTGGGAACTACCATTGTTTTGAACATTTCTTGGTGGCTTATGGTGTTTGGGCATATTGGTTATACTGTCTTTGGTGGGTGTCGTCTTACTTGGACTGGCTTCTCCATTGATGCATTTTCTGGTCTCTGGGAGTTTGTCAAACTCTCAGGTGCTTCTGGCGTCATGCTTTGGTCTCTCTCTCTCTCTCTCTGAACTATGGAAGTCTTGACATTCTTTGGTTCTTTTTAACGTCTTTTTGTTTTCATTTAAACATGCAGCTTAGAGAATTGGTATTATAGAATACTAATACTGATGACTGGAAACATAAAGAATGCAGAGATTGCCGTGGATGCTTTGTCCATATGGTAATCTTTTGATCATTTATCATATTTTTCAATTTTTTCTTTCAAAGTATATCATTAAAAGAAAAACTAGCATTTATGACAAGTTATTTGCAATGAGAATAGATTTCTTTTTTTAAAAAAATAGTCATTTTAATATGAAATAACTCGTCACAAATAAATAATTTTTTCTTTTTTTTTACAATAAATTAGTGATGTAAATTGGATATTTGTTCATAAGAAACTTGCACCATAAGTAAAATACGCGAAAGATAAATTTAACTTTGTTTAATTGTTAATGAATTAGTGATCATCATGTTTTAAAATAGAAAAATTATATTTATAAGTCGGTATGAATGACACACTCTACATTGTTATTGTGTCAGGATTTGATTTGTAAGAAAAATTTATAAATTTAAATTTTCAAATCAAATAATACTGATGCTATATCAATGATCATGTGAATGTTGTGTTTTCTACCCAACTTGTAAAGAAAATGACTTTCTAAAATAGGACACAATAATATCTCAATTCACAAGAATAATGGGATGAGATATGATTTTCTTCATTATTAATTAATTTTGGTACTTTTATACTATTTTTGTCGTTTGGCAGCATGTCCATAAGTGGTTGGGAGATGATGATTCCTCTGGGATTCTTTGCTGCAACCGGGTATGCTTGATTGATTAATTTTTTGGTATTTTCTTTCTCAAAAATAGTGTCCAAGTCTTTCGGTGGAGCCCAAATCATATGCCAGGGCCAGGGCACAAAAGATATGGTCCATGTGTCTCTGGACTTTCAAACATTATTTCTGGATGTTTGGTTGTTCGTTGCACTTTTACATTATGTTTAGTAGGTGTGAAAAAATGAGAATTTTTAAAAATTTTATGTATAGTATTAAGATGAAAATTTAAAATATTATTTTTTAATATTATTATTATTTTGAGATTTGAAAAAGTTAAATTAGAATTTGAAAAAGTTGAATTGTTTATTATATTTTGTATGGAAATTTGAAAAAGATATAATGATGAGATGAGATAGAGATGAGATGAGATTTCTCATCTTTGCCCCCCCAAAAATAACCTAATCTGATTGATCAATGTCCAATTAGATTAAAAGTGGGAAAAAAAAAACACATGATTCAAGCTCTCCATGCATGAGTCATGGCTACGTACAACCTTCAATTGCCTAGAATTATTTGATCATGTCCCCAAGGAAAAATGAAGAAAACCCCATCCTCCTCCACAATTCGTGCTTACCAATTGGCAGTCAAGTTCATTGTTTCGACGATGAGTTGTGCTATTTATAAATTGTTCCATTTGTATTCGAAACTCACATTAATTCATTTCAACTTATTTCATCTTATATATCATTACAATTTTTTTAAATTCTCACACAAAATATAATAAATAATTCAATTTTGTCAAATCTCAAAATAATAATAATATTAAAAAATAATATTATAATAATATTTTATTAACTAATCTAAAATCATCTCAACTCATCTCTAAATACAAACGGGAATTAGTATGACACATTTGTAATCACTTACTGTAAAACTCGTTATAACACATTTATGTAAGCTTGCTTCTGTAGATCATGGTCATGATGATCATCATGTGGGTCATCATCTTAATATAATTTCCTAATTTTAAACCCAAGAAAGTACTAATTGTGTGCATGTTTTTGGATTTTGTTTTTAAAATTCTTTAGGAGGACTTGGATGAAAGATCAATTTCATTACTGCACATTAATATATATATATATATATATAGATATTTGAGATCGATGGAAGCTGGTACTTGATCTAGCTATACTAATTAAATCTTTTGATGATGATGATGATGATGATATAGAGTGAGGGTGGCAAATGAGCTTGGGGCTGGGAATGGAAAAGGCGCAAAATTTGCAACCAAAGTATCAGTGGTTACATCAATTATAATAGGTCTCTTCTTCTGGTTATTGATTTTGGTTTTCCGAAATAAGTTGGCCTTGATATTCTCTACAAGCAAACTCGTCCTAGAACAAGTGAAGAAGCTCTCCGTCCTCTTAGCCTTCGTAGTTCTTCTTAATAATGTCCAACCAGTTCTCTCTGGTAATATATATTATTTAATGCTAATTGATCCAACAATATGCAGATTTGAACTGCATGCATGCTGATCTCATGAAAACTTACTCATTTTCTTCACATGATCATCATCATCATGTGTTTTTCGTTAATTAGGCGTGGCTGTGGGATCGGGATGGCAATCATATGTTGCATACATCAACTTGGGTTGCTACTATCTTATTGGGATGCCCCTTGGGGTGCTCATGGAATGGGTCTTCCATTTAGGAGTTACGGTACGTATCATATATGATAAATGTTATGTATCAATCACTATTTATTTTCACACTTTATACTTAGAATTTTTTCATAAAATGTAGGGTTTTTTTTCATAAAGTGTATTAGAGAATATTTTTTATAGGATGTTGGATGTAGAGTGATAAATAGTGATTGATAATATATAAACTGATTAGGGTAATTACAATTTTTAAAAACTAAAAACATCAAAAGACTTTTAATTTTATGCTAATTGGGGTAATAATAATAATAAGCTCCTAGCTAGACGTCAATGATATCTAAACTAGTATGTGAATAAACGAACTTGTAAACATATATATTTTAAATTAAACACAAGTAGTGGCCTGCCGGCCTGCAGGAAATTTGGGCTGGAATGATTTTTGGCGGGACAGCAGTTCAAACCTTGATATTGGCCATCATTACTGTCCGTTGTGACTGGGATAAAGAGGTAATTAATTAATTAAATGACCCTTTAATTAATATATACTCGTATTAAAGGCTATCCTTTTTTTTTTTTTTAATTTTTTGTTTATTGTGGTTTGAAATTGCAGGCAGAAAAGGCAGCCAAGCACCTAACCAAGTGGGCATCGGACATAAAGCAAGATCAAAACTAATGTTGTTCTAGATCAGACGACAACATTATACGCATTTATACAGACATGCATGCATATACATAAATATATATATATATATATATATATACATGTATATATATAGTCCCATTAATGCCATGAATTTCAGGATCGAGCTGCCACTAATTATAGAAACCGCCATTTTTTTAGGTGTTGTTGGATGAAATTAATACAAGAAATTGCTACAACACGTAGTACGTACGTTTTGATGTTTTTGTTGATCTGCGACGTCCAACATGAGTACGTAGTACTACTCCAAGCTGTATGATGATGATTATTTTCTGTATTTATTTTCTTTCCAAGACGTTCTAAGCTAGGGAATTAACGTTATTATTGAGTGTGCTTTTTTTGCTGATCTGTATTATTTCAAGAGAATTGTCCAGTGATCATGATCATTTCATGAATTATGTAATAATATCTCTTAGCATGCAAGCTAAGTGGATTTCATGTTGCTTGTAATTATTATTATAAGACGTTGTAATTACTACTACTTTCATTATATATAGTTTGGATAATTGGTATTAATTCATGCTTAATTTTCTTAATTGTTTTCTCTAGTCTTTTCTCTCTACATTCTCAAGTTTGCTATTATCAAAGAGATCAAGAAAAGATTGTGCCTAGCTAGTAATATTGCAATCTTACGTACAATGAAATCATCATGATCATGTATTACAATCTTACAAGCTTATAATTCCTCGACCAACATTCGATTTGATATCGAAAAGGGTACATAATGGTGTATTCTGGTTTTTTTAATACATTTTTTTGTGTATTTTTTTTTTTAAAAATAAACAAAATACTAAAAAATAAACAAAGAAAAATACTAAAAAAAAACACTATCGATAGTACAAATAAGAGGTATACTTTTTATTTTCCTTTCAAATTCGAAGAGATAGCTGATAATTACTATGAGTTAGATGAAAACAAAAATAAAAATAAAAATCAGTGATGTATAGGATACTCGCACGTACGTACAAGTTACAACATTATATATAAACACATGCAAACCATTAATTTAACTCTGTGTTATGTATATGAATTAGTCTGCATTTTTTAAAAATATATAGGACACCATTATTTCTCTTCACAAGGGTATATAATTCCAGTCCTATATTCAATATTCATGCATTAATGTTTATAACTTAATAATCTTTTAGATAATTACAATTTATACCTTTAAATACTGCTACATATTTTATCTTAGAATTGAATTAATGTAATCATTTTCACAGTTTTGATATGTGTACTTCAATTATTTTTATTCTTTGGCAGCGTGTCCATAAATGGTTGGAGATTATGGACGGTTTGGATGGGATGGTATCTTATTTTATTTTATTATTATATTTTTTTAAATTTTTTGTATAAATATAATAAATAATTTAATTTTTTTATATTTTAAAAAAATAATTATATTAAAAATAATATTTTATTTAATTTTTATCTTTAATCTTAATTTAAAACAATATTTCAGATTCGTGACGTGGCATTCTTTGCTGCAACCGGGTATACATTCATGCATGATTAAATACTTTTTAATTTCTGGGTTTTTTCTTTTCCAAAAAAAATATAATATCGAATTTTCTTTTGGGTGGAGCCCATTTGGCCTAGGGCATTTATGATTTGGTACAGCTTAATAAATGATAAACGTCGGGTTCCTGTATCTGGACTCTCAAACATTATGGATAAACTGGCCTGCCTGACTCGATTGCTACATGTCCACAAAAAATAAAAAGAGAAAATAAAAATAAAAACAAATGCTCCATGAGATGCCAGAACTTTTTATCTGCACCAAAATAAAGATTAGATACAGTTATAAGTTAAGGTAAGTGTTGCACATTTTTTTTAAAATAAAAACTTAAATTTATTATTAAAATATTAATATAATTTACATTAAACACGAATATAGTTTACACTTTCATGTTCTCAAATTGCCAGTTCTTATCATATTCTTATCTAAACCTAACCATTAAATTTTAATGAAGTAGGTGATGAAGCATAATCTTAATCTTTAGAGCTTAATCTTACTCTTATCATATTCTCAAATTGTCATATGTTATACTGACATATGACAAATATATTTTCTAAGAAAATGATAAAGAACAGTTGGTTCCACCCATCCCTAGATAGATGCTTGTTTTTTCAAAACAAATAACTCTCAATTCCATAAAAAATATAACAAATTTGACTTTTTTGAGTTTACTTTTAAAGAAATATTCTAATTTTATAAATTCATATTAGATAAATTAATGAGGTACATTATATTATAAATTAATTTTAATTATAAAATAATTCTAAGACACATTCACATCCTAATTATTTATTATATAGAATCACTTTTACGTACTCTTTATAATATGATTGATTAAAATAATTATTTAATAATAAAAAATAATATAATCAATTATATTAATAAAATATAAAAAAAATAAGCAAAAAAGATTGTGGATAGAATTTTCGTTTTATTATTCTTTCTTCTTGAAACAGTAAATAATATCTAACGAATTAGTAATCTCAAGTCAAAATGAGCCGACAAGAGACACCTCAAAAATCACATATAGAAAAGTCAAAGAAGGTGTCCCCGCCGCCACCCATCCAGTTTACAGAAAGACAAAAAAGATGAAGTTCATCTCTCCCCTGCATTCGTCTCTGTGCGGTACCTATATATGATCCAATCGAGTATCTCATCAGCAGCAGCCATAACTCGTATGAACAAAATTAATCTCAGATATTGCCCAAATATAAATAATTAAATAAATAATATTTATACTTGGACTCGAAAGCATATATCTATACATGGGAGTTTTCACATCATTGCGTTTGGTATGAATATGATTCCATCGACTCTGGAACGTGAAAAGGAAACCTTCCTGAAGAAAACCGGACCGAGTCTCCTGACCTCAGAACTCGCTCACCAAACCGAGCTGACTCGCCCGCCTTCTCACTTCTCACCCTGATCATCAACTTCCCCCCATCCTTCTCCATCCCACCCCCTTCCTTAATCTCCCCAATCAAACACCAAAAGCTCTCCATCACTGACCTTTTTCTGGCGGACAACTCGTACAACCTCCCTTTGCAATTCTCTAACCTTGTCAGAGCACAAACCAACTCGACCGATTCACCGAAACTCAGTCCACCCAGCCTCTCCCTAAACTCACTGACTCGAACGGAAACCTCGTTGATTGCCGAAAAATGATCCTCACAAGCAAAACCCATGATCTCTTCCACCAATTTGTTACCTTCGACATGTAAAGGGTCCGGTCTCTTACAAATCTCTTCCATCAAACCCACCAGCGAGACAACTTCTACAAGCAATTCCTTATCCGTAAGCGCTGTGATTTTTTCTTCCTGCTTATCTTTCTCTGAACTATACGAAGATGAAGAAAGAAAGAAGCCCAAAACTCTAGAGGTAGATAAAAGGGTTTCGATGTATTGCGCGTACCAACGTACCCAGGAGGAGAGCTCCCAACTTAAGGGGCTGGAATTGTCACGGAAGTTGGAGAGCTTGAGGTAGTTTCTGCCGCCGGTGGAGGGGTAGACGGAGAGCTGATCCTGGAGGATGAAGTCGCCGCGCACGAGGACGAGATGAACGATGAAGAGGCACTTGAGGGCGACGGAGGAGTCGCGGGTGGTCTGGAGACGGTCCATGAGGGCTTCGATGGCGGAGGAAGCGGTGGCGCGAGAGGAGTGGCCGAAGGAGAGGATGACGGAGAGGTGCTTGTGGAGGGGAGGGGAGAAGGGGTCGTGGGTGGTGGCGCGGAGGAGGGATAGGTGAAAAGAAAGGGTGGTGGGATTGGAGAGGAGGGCTGCTTTGCTTTGAGAAGCCTTGTCCTTGATTAGACCAAGGATGTCTCTGAGCTTCCCTGATGCAGTGCGTCCCATTGAGAAGGGAGAGAAGATTCAGAAGAAGAACAGAACTCAAACTCAACTCAGAAGGGTGGGTGTATTGGTTAATTGGTGGCCAAAACCCTATTCATTATCTAATGTACTCGCGACTTCTTATTTTCAATCTCAAAACTTTAAAAATGCAAAATCATTTTCTAGAGTTTTTAACCTTATAATTTACAAATTGATAACAACATTTTTTTTTTTTAACTTTGTTACCTATAAGAGAAATGCTGGTCTATGCATAATTTTTATATAATAAAATTTATATATTGATATATTTTAATATAATCGATTCTAAAATTATTATTATTATAAAGAAAATTTAATATATTTGTGTGCAAACCTAACGCTTCTTTCTTTTGCAATTAAGTATTGACTTTCTAATTGTCAACCTTTTATTTTGTGATATCAATATTAGTAAAAAAAAAAAATTATATATCCGAAACTACTAGAAGGAAAAATACCCAAATCACACAGATTATAATAAAAATTATGAATTCTAAGGATGTTTGAAGAATGAGATGAGATGAGAATTAGTTTATGAATATTTGTGAGATAGTTTGAATTAATTATTTATTAAATTTTGAAAAAAAAAATTGAATAAAAAATATTATAATATGATAATACTTTTTTTTTTTTCATAATTTGAAAAAAGTAGTGCTACACATGCCCAGGATAGTCTCGAGAAGGCCAAATCTTCTCTTTTTTTCATATATTTTTATTGTAACCTTAAACATCTTTAAAAAAAAAATCACAATATTGTTAAAAAATATATCCTTAATTATTAAGTCAAAAACAATATCGGGACCCAACTTTTGGAATTTTTTTTATTATTTAAAAATTTGAAAAAGATATAATGATCAGTTTAATAAAATTGTAATGATTCATTTTAAAAAAATATATTGAGTATTTATGTTTGAATGTTATTATATTCAAACAAAACGTGAAAGATTTTTTTTTTTTTTTGTTTTAAAAAAAATATATGGTAAAGTTGGACTCGGTGCCGTGAAATGATCTCCGAAATTCAAAGGTTTGCAACACATTGGTCAAATCGATCTTTTGCATTCACACTCGGGAAAGAAAATTTTAGGAAGCCAAAATGAAAAACCTCTCTATAAGACGTCAACACTCGTGGATATTTTTTTCTTTCTTTGTTTCCTTTACTTGTTGGGTCAATAATAATTAATTCTCATATAAAACTAATTCTTATCAACTATTATTTCAAAATACTTTAATCACATAGACAATACATCAAAATAGTTTTATAAATTACATGACTTAATATAATACATCCGATTGGGAGTGGTAGCAGGGTGCAGCAACGGGTGTCCATAGCCCACTACCCTAGCCCCGCATGGTGGGGCAAGTTGGCCCCAGTGGGGCTTCGCCCCGCCCAGCCCCTGCCCCTGCCCCTGCCCCACATACATTAAAAGATTTTATATAAATAAATATTTATACATATTTATATAAAAATATAAGTAGTTATATATATATAAATATAGTAAAATGTATTTAGTACAGTTTTACTTTATACTTTGTACAAGTTGTAGTATAGTAGGTGTGATTTTATATTGTAGGCCAAGGCAGTACATTGACACACAAAATAAGAGTCTCACATTTCATAAGTGAGATATTTATATGGTCTTGGCCTCTTATATAAAGATTCACATCTACTACATTATAACTTGTACAAAATATACACTAACAAATTTAAAAATTATATTCTTTGTTTTTAAATTATAGCCATATTTACAAATTTAAATTTACAATTTAGATAAAAAAAAATATTTTTGTCACTTTTGGGCTCAAAATAATTTTTAGGCCTAGTGGCCATAGACATTATTGTAGTGGGTGGGGGATGGGGCGACGGGTATCACCCCTACATTAAATTATAAAATTATTTTTATCATATAGTAGATATAACGAGTCATATGAAACATATTAATTTATAAATTTACTTGAATATAATTTTTTTAAATCCGTAACACTTCTCTTACATTATAGTATCACAGGCTTTGCACCATTTTCTTAGGCAACCTAATATCATCATAGAAACATATCAACGTCCTACCAAGACCTGGGGTTCATGATGGGGAGTTTGGATTGAAACTTCCAAATCACAATGCAAAAGAGAAAGGATTACGATGACACACAAAGTGAATAAAAAATACCGTTCATGTGAGGAGTACTTTGTATTTTGGAATCTCGTATGTTTACCATTTCTAAACCAGAAAAAGTAAATAATAATAATAATAATAATAATAATAAAAAAGATTAAAAAAACGATGACTAATGAAATGTCGGGAATGTTTTTTATTTTTATTTTTGGTCTCAATTAAACATTTATTCTGAAAATTCGACTTTTGTCGCCGTAGTAGTTGAAAGAAAAAAAGGAAAAAGAGTAAGTATAGCCACAAGAGGCCAACTTCTCTTATAAATTACGTAGTACTTGTCTCAACTTCTATCTATAGATGAAGGGGAGGATGATAACGATGGTTATGGAGGACTTAATAATTGATTTTAAAGTGGGTTCGTCACACAATTTATTTATGTTGGGTGAGCATCCCTTTCATGTTGTTTCAAAGGTCACGACTGTTAATGGGTTCAATCACTTTTATAACACGATTCAGCCATTAATTATTTAGACTAGTCTTTTCAAATATCTCGCCTACTTTCTTTATTTCATCTCTTGGCAATAGCTCTCTCTCTCTCTCTCCACCAAAATGGGGATGTCAATCTGGTTGGTTCAATCGCTTCTTGTACGTTTCAGAATGTAGCAAGCCAAGCCATGTGGACTGGTTTTTTTAAAAAATATTATTATTTCATTTTATATTTGCTCATCCTCAACTATATCAATTAAATATACAAAATAATAATATTAGATATAATTTTAAAATTTTTCACGTGGGTTTAAGTTGTGTTACATCTTTTTTTAAGGGATAGTACAAATCCTGCACACCCACATGTGAGGATCACTCTAGTGAAAGATGATAGACCACCGTCCCATGATAAAAAGAGGGTAAAGAATAGAGCCTTTTCTTGTTGAGCAGAAGACAAAGATGATATTTCTTTATTGGTTTAGTACTTGTCTACATAGTGCAGTTAGTCCAATATAAGGGCTAGTGGCACTATCTAAATAGCCTAGTGCACACATCTTAACACAGAGTGTAACAAAGACTTTTAACCTGTGCCGAGTGAGCAAGTACCCAGTTGGAGAATAAAGAGCTGAAGAGGCTCATATTCTGGAAGGTACCAATTGTACAAATGTGAGGAACAAGCCTAAGGCGAGCAACAGTCAAGGACAAGACCCATGCAAATGTACGAGCTTTTCAAGATAACACATAAACGCTCAGAGAAAAGCATTGTTGTACGCAGAAACCTACACTTAATATGAAAGGTCACATTTGCAGTGAGTCTACAGGGAGAAGGCTACGGTACTGCAAACCATATCGTATGAATCAAGAGATATGGTTCAGCGCCACATGGAAGACCCTCATTCAAGGAGAGGATTGGACCCGTGGCAAGTCGTAAGAATGTGCATGCCTTGTCTTGATAGTCTATAATTTTCATCTTGCAGTGGGACAATATGAATCAAATGGTTACTATTCAAGCATGCTTGGAGTCAAAAGGACACTTGATGGGCCCATTCTATAGATGGCTTAAGGTAAAAACCAAAATTTTACTTTTGAAATTCCAAGTGTTAGATCTTCTTTGACGTCGAAATCTTCAACGAAAGCAAGCGACTTCAGGAAAGCAACAGAAGAGGAAGAGTAGAGTAGTGCCACTATAATGAGTGTACTACTATGAGGTATGTTAGCTTTTAAGACATTATTGAGAAATGCGAGATAAATGTTATGGGTATGTCATGGGATTTGCCTTGCATATTTTGCAATTTTTCCTCTTTTTATCATGAATAAATGAATATTTTCATTCATTATGCTTGCTATCATTTTTACTTAGGCCCGGTTTAGATACACAGTTCAAATGAGATGAAATAAAATATTTTGAATAGAAATGAGATTTTTTTAATTAAGATGAGATGAAATAGTTTGTAAAAAAATTGTGTTTGAATAACGAGATGAGATAAGATAGTTTTTAACTTTTGGGATTTGAAAAGGGTGTGGGTCCCACTGTTTTATAAAGTACCCGAAATGTGCACTGTTCATGTATTGTTTACACACTATTTATGTCAGTTTTTACTATTCATATACTGTTCATGCACTATTTATGTATTGTTTATGTCAGTTTTGGCACTGTTCACTTACTGTTCATGTCAATTTTCACTGTTTATTTACTGTTCATTTAAGTTGATGTTTTCAAAACTTAAGAGATGAAATATGGTGTTTAAATAACTAAAACTACTGAACGATACAACTCCAAATGAGATGTTTTCATATGTATTGGCTAACCAAACCGGGCCTTTTTGAATATCTTTACTTCATGATTTTAAGATCTTGACTATTGGATGACTCGAATTAGTGATAGGGTAATTTTGGGTGAGTGTGTGTGAGTCTTACCGTGTGTCAATCATCATGGATGGATAGACATTCCTCGGGCCATTCCAATGACACGTTGCACTAATGTCGTACAGGAAGAAGAATGTCTCAAGATGATTGGGGTGGAACGTATTTGTATTGGCCTTAGTTGATAGACAAATTCGACGTGCTGACGAAGGACGGGAGAAGTCTCAAGTCCCTATTTCTCACCAAAAGATGGACCAACATATGCACACTAAGGGGAAATATATACTCATCCATGGTCCATGAGTTTGACGTGTTGATCTAGGACTAGAGGAGTCTCAAGTGCCTATTCCTCGCCAAAGATGGACCAGCATGTGCACACTGAGGGGAAAGATATACTCGTCCATGGTTCACGAGTTCTACGTATAGATGGATGACATGCCAGAGGATGGAGATATTCACACCGTATATGTATGCAGTGTTCAGTTGGAGGTATCGACATATGTTTTTGTCGACCTACTCGGGATCCCTTGAGTATTTGAGTTCTTTGCTTTAGTTGATGATTAGACCGAGGACGCACAATATGTTGGGACATCTGGATCATGTGCTGGCTTTACCGAGTACAATCCAACAAGCAGAGATGTAGACTCGTTGGATGGTGATGGAAGTTAGCCTCCGGATGTTGACTGCAACAAAGGGTTCTTCAACCTGACAGGGAGATACCGCACCTCATTCGAGTCGAAGAACTCGTTCCAACATTACATGTTGCTACCATTTTTTCAGAAATTGCAACTTATAGTTGCAACAAACATGTATCTTATGGCACATAAGGCCACGTTCAATCAGAGTCATGCATAGTTCCTTCTATGCTTGGCACATAAAAAATCTATCGACTTGCCATTACAAATATTTGAGAGGATCCGGTAAGAGGCCAGTGTCATCTCCACCGACAATCTTCCATATGGGGTGATCATTACTTGGATTCTACTGCATCAGGGAGTGATACCCCAAGCTCAGGAGTGGTTGGCTAAGCAGATGAGCCTGTTCGATATGACCTCACACTGGTGGAGGTAAGTGCACCCCAAGGGGCGTGCTCGACGTAAGGCTGGGCCTCTACCAGATCAGCTTGTGCCCTTGACTCAGTTTGGGGTTGGTGTTGCTCCCCATAGTAGGAGTACTAGTAGGGAGCCGATGGGTGCAGCTGTAGGGGATGCGCGCCCTACTTTGGTTGATGCGATAGTGTCGGATATTTCTACTCACATCGATTGACAGATCAGGGTCAATTTAGGTATCAGTAGAGGACAACGGGTACTGAGCTCTACTAGTCTATTTTTGACTTTTTTATTTATAATTTTATGTCATTTTTCCTTCTCTTTTAGTAATGAACAATATCTCTTAATATATATCATGTTTATGTATTTTAATTCTCCCTAATATTTTAATTTGTAGTTCCCTACTTGACATTATGTTCTTTTTTTTTTGTTATTATATTTTTTTAAATTTTAATTAAAAAAAAAACTACGTTCGAACGTTAAGGACATACGTTAAACATTAGTGCATATGGTCGAGAAGTCATTACATTTGAACCATATAATTGTAAAGTTGGCATGTACGCCTTGTACCGTTCGAATGTAATTCATCCACATAATATAAATTTAATTTGATATGAGTATATTCGTACGTAAATTACATAATTTTTTAATTAACTACAAAACTGTTAGTACATATAAACATATGTTCGAACATTCTATTATAAAAAGACAACAGACGTTCGAACGTTAGTATTTTATTTTCCAACTTGACGGTTAAAGAAACTGTACGTTACTAAAAGGTATATTCTGTGATGGTTTTTAGATCGTCACAAATGTTAAACCGATACGAAAACTCAAATATGTCGACGATGTTTTCTAATTTGTTTTATTACATTCAATATCGTAGATCATGTATAAAATATTGAAGATTCTAATATTAACGTTTCCACTTTCCATGTTAAAATACTTAAGACGAGGAACTACCGGTCCACGTCATTACTCCGCTTCCCTCATCTGCTACTTTTCACGATCTCCACCGTTCCTATACCCGTTCCTCGAGCTCCATAACCTGTCCAGAACGACGTCGTAGCTGCTTGACCGCCTCAGCTTCCGGCCAGTACTTTCTACAATCTGCTTCCTCACCTGCTCCAGCAGCCTCAGAGTACACCTGTCCGTGTGCTCTCCCGGTTGAACCAGTAGTGAGTGGCCCGTCGAGTGCGATCTCGGGAAATTCTCCGATATTCTCGTAGTCCCCTGATCACAGCTCACGATCTCCGCCGTGCTTTCATCATCGTCAACATCAATCAAAATGTGGTCGTTTTGCACCTCACCGAGTTCGGAGGTCGTCGCGTCCTCCTGAGTCAACAACCGGGATTGTGCCTCTTCGGGAGCGAGTTCATCCGGTGTAAGCATAACTCTGCATACTGGGCACGTTAAATGAGAAGCTAACCAGGCGTCAATGCAAACTGGATGGAACACGTGGTCGCATTTTGGCAACAAACGTAGCGTTTCGTAGTCTTCGAACTCGCTCAAGCACACCGCGCACTGGAGCGCTCCTTTACCAACGTCAAGATCTTTGACCGTGGAGTAGACGAGGATAGGGAAGCACGTCTCGATCATGGCCCGGTCGAGACCCTGGTTCCTGCACGTGTTGACGGCAGTCGCTGAACTGGCGGTCTGGTTCACGGTGGCACTAGATTCGAGGCACTCGCGGATATAGATGGAAAAGAAGGCCATGAAGAAGAATGTACACATGAGGAACAGGATGACCACAGCCATAGACTGGTCGAGATTCGCATCGGGTCCGTAGGAAATGGATGCTGGTGAAGCTGTGCTGGGCAGCGCATTGGCACGGTGGGATAGCAGGACAACACAGGGAATGATCGGTCGGCAGAGTATAATCTCTGGTACTCTCATGATTTCCAACGGAGAAGATGTAGTACTCTAGCTAACTGCACAAGAATACACACACAGGTATGTATGCATATATGTATATAATAATTAAAAAGTAGCCTGAAGTTTCCTGGAAAGCAAAAGAGAGAAGCAGATCACTCTAGAGTACATGAAAAAAAGAGGAAAAATAAAGCTGAATATTAATGTTGTCGGAGACGAGAAGAAAAACAAAGAGCCTAGCTTCGTGGTGGCATGCATGCATCAGAATCACTGTTCATACACGTGGCTAGGAAATAAAAAAGGTAACCCTAGATACCTGTAAACTCATGCATTGGAGCATTAACGTTGGTAATTACACATCAGTCTACACTTTTTTGAGGCAGCCCAAACCGAAAGAAATGAAGAAAGTGATTTGCTTTTTCTTGAAACGGCTGGCCTCTCAAAATGAAACAGTTATTCAATGCATGAATTCTGGCTTGCTTCACCCGAAACAGCTAGCGTAGTGCATGCTATATTTACAAGCCCCCGGCCACTTAATTTGTTTCTGTTTGCCACTTAATAATCTGTCCACAGACACGTTTATTACTCAATATTAAGATTATTTCCATGCATATTTATTGACACACACTAATTAAATACATTACGTATTATGTGAAAGTAGTCTACTGCATAGCGGCTTATATAAAAAAAAATATACATTTATAAATATTGTCCTGAGTCTCACATGCAATAAGTAGTATATTTACCTATAGATGTATCGACTCTTAAGAAACAGAAGCTAGATGAGTTATAAGCATATTGAGAGTTTATGCGCGCACTCAATACAAACACAATATGAAATTAGCATGTTTTGGATTTGAGTTTGGGTCAACATGGATACTTGATCTGATAATACACGTAACACGATTAATAAACGGATCAATTGCGAGTTAACCGACAAAGCTCGCAATCAACCCGTATAACATGAATAAATTCTATTTTCAAATTTTATAAATATTTTCTTTTGTATAATTTTTGTTGTTGTTGGAATATAATATTAATATTATTAGTATATATTTGATCGCTACTTAATATCTCAAACTATTGAGTTTTTTTGCCAATATGATGTAATTTTATTTTATGAAAATATTAATTTTCTTATATGTTAATAGTTTGGATATTGATAATAAAATATTTTATTACGAATTCAGATGTAATTGAGAATAATTTAAGAGAAATATTTTAGTCACAAATGGATTACACCAAAATAAATTTATAATTTGACATAACTTGATGCAGTACGTCAAATTGTAAAGTTACTTTTGGTATTAAGTAGATCTTACAGATCGTGTGAAATCACATTAGTTTGTAGATTTACTTTTGTGTAATCTCTTTGTACCTGTAGCAGTTCTCATAATTTTATATAGTTATCCATATATTATAAATGAAATTATAGAAATTAGATTAAAAAATAAATATACGGATAAGCTCAATCCATTTATATGATACTGTTAAATAGGTTTTAACAGGTTAAACGTGTTCTGTCAATAATTATTAAACGAATTAAGCGGGTCATGTCATATCACATATTATTTATATAGGTCATATTAGGATTTTTGGGTCTGACTGGTTTAAATAAATAGGTCGTGTTTGAGTTGATCTATATAATCTAATATTCATGATTTAACAAGACAACAAGTGGACACAAATTATCACTCCTAATTCAACTATGGGTTATGTTACTCATTATCTCACACCACACACAATACATATTTTATTTTTATTTTATTCATACTAAACTAATTGAGTTGTTCTACTTATCATCCATATCCTACATACTTGTTATGGAAAAAATGAAAAATAAAAATAACAAGAGGTGTGGTGTGTAGTATTATTTGTGATGCTAAATAGAATTATTCTTTAAATATGACTAAACTTTGAGCTTTTTGTGCCTGAAAACATGGCTTAATTTCCTCTCAACTCTAAAGACTGATAATTCAATTAACAGCTCCCTATAAGTCTCTCGAAAAGACATAAAAAAACCAAAGAAAAATAGAGAAAAAAGTCTTTATATTAGAAATATTACTATTTATTTTAAATTTTATC
This sequence comes from Cyclocarya paliurus, assembly GCA_029856935.1. Classification (NCBI taxonomy): domain Eukaryota; kingdom Viridiplantae; phylum Streptophyta; class Magnoliopsida; order Fagales; family Juglandaceae; genus Cyclocarya; species Cyclocarya paliurus. The sequence goes on along the minus strand of CM056954.1, from coordinate 29,386,724 downwards.
ATCCTAGCTAATCATAGATGTATTTTATTTAAGTGTTTACGTAAGACAAGTAAAAAATTGATTAGTTCAGAATTTAATAGAATTCCATATATATATATATATAGCATGACTTCATGAATATATAGCATAAAAAAATCATAGTGGTACCAAGTCAGTGCAATGATCAAGTTAGTTGAGTTAAGATCGAACATGAGTTTCGTACGTCCACATTAAGTTTATAATCATTTTATTTATTAAACCGTCCACATCGCACCATCATAAAGAGGATACTCTTTATGATCTAGAAGTCGTCTCATTCTTTTTAAAATTAAAATATTTGGAACTAATTTGATATATAAAATACTAAAATAGTTTGGGCTGGCCAGAATTAGATCATCCAAAAAAAGGAGCCTCGAGTTGGGCTTTAATTTATTTCCATTCTTCGGCTAATTAAGAACTTCAAAAGCTCTTGATTTGTTATTCAAAATAGATATACGAAGGAAGAAAATAGATATATAATAAGCTAAGTTCTACATTAATATATATATATATATATATATATATATATATATATTTTTTTTTTTTTTTTTTTTTTTTATTGCTGGAGAGGTACATTGGCCGGTCAAGCTATCACTTAATTTTAAGGTGAGCCTAATGTGAGATATTTTAATTAATTGGAAATAACGTAAAATCAGGGTTCAAAATGATTAATATATTATAGAAATGATTAATTATTTAAATTTAAACTGATGCAAAAATTTAAATTTAATTATATATCATGGCCAGATGAGGAAGAAGAAGAAAGAGATGCATCTCCGGTCCCTTGCCCTTTGAGTGGAGTCTTTGATTCGGTTCAAAAGTCTCCTTTCTGGCCCTCTAATTTTTTCTTTCAGAATCCCTTTGGAATGGTCCATCTATTCATGGGGCTTTAACAACCACCAATAAAATCACACCACGTCAGCAAATTCTACACATATATAGTAAGATGCTGCACATCTGATAAAATCAAGAATCCAAAATTCTACCCAAGACCCTTTCTAGCACCGCCGCATAACGCCGTCGAAAGTTTCGTTGCCTACCAAGGGAGAAACTTGAAAATAATTTTTTGGGAAGAAATTGATTATTGTTCTCATGGGGGCGGGCACTGATTATTCACAAACTTGAAAATAATTTGTGAGGAAGACTCTGATTGATTATAATTGTTCACGTGGGGGGTGTGGCTTTGATGCTAATCAAAAACTTGAAAATAACTTGTGGAGAAGAAACTGATTGATTATTGTTCACATTGGGGCCGATGGGGTTGATCAATTAGAAAGAAGTTGATTATTCTTCACATGGGGGCACTGATTAGGAAGAAACTTGAACAAGCTAGAAACCCAATCTAACAAGCCTTGGGTTCAGAGTATTATCGACATTATGGATTAACACAATAGTTCAAACAAAGATGAACAAGCCAGAAACCCAATCGAAATTCACAAAATTTTGTATTCATGTGTGATTGATTGCATTTTTATTTCACTTCCTATCTTATTAATTGCTAGTGACATTATTCCTTAGACTTTTTGTGGCTTTTTAATGCAAATTAGTATATTTCAGGCTCTAGACCAAACATGGGGAATGCCACGTCAAATTCCTATATATCCAAACCGTATTTAATTAAGTACAATGAGAGAGCACCAATTGCATACAAAAGTAATGCTACATATAAAGTGTGTGAGCGCCGTGCAATCACTTTAAAAAATAGTGAGATTCACTATTAAAAAATTAATTAATTTTTTTTCACGCGGGTCCCATATTTACTCACTTTTTTAAAGAGATTGTGTGGCGCTTGTACTCTATGACAGTACGACTACAAATATCATTTTTTTTACACATATATACGTTGCGGACTGTTTTATCTGTCATGTACTATATTAATTATCTGTCATGACATTTTAATTTCCTCTACTATAATTATTAGACCTTGTTTGGATTCAAAAATCATCTTAACTCATCTAATTATTACAATTTTTTAAAATTTTTAAATAAAATATAATAGAAAATTCAATTTTTTCAAATCTCAAAATAAAATTATAGTAAAAAATTATATTCTAACAATATTTTATTAAACTTTCAACTATTATCTCATCACATCTTAACTCAACTCACTGTCCAAACCTCTCAATTTTACCGTCATCTCTGTCCCAATTATTATTATTTTTAGAGTGCACTAAATTATAATGTGAAATTATCTTTAATTATATAATAATTTTTCATGATTCTTTTTTATCTAAATATTTTTTATAATTCAAAAATTTATAGACTGAACTCTACTATAACTAATGGAGTTATCCGGTCCACATTGATTGCAAAGACCATTTAATACTGTAAAATCCACAAAGAGTATGATCTACCATTTTTTCTAAATTATAAAAAAATATTTGAATTAGAAAATTATAGATGATCTTAATACCATTAATCCTATTTCTTCACTCTGATCTTATGTCATTAATTCGCACGTTCAATTCTAGTAGACAGTAAACATTATTATTAAAAAAGAAGAAGCCAAAAGTCATTTTAGATGTTATATTTGTGACCATGTTGTGATGTTATATATAATATTGTCGAAAATAATTGTTCATAATGAAAAAATAGATTATTTGGGACGAAAATTATATAAATATATATATATAAATATATATATATATATATATATAAATATATATATATGTTAATGTATTGAAAGATTCATGGTAGGACAGGAAGATCAGTATTTTTCCCATTAATTATTGAAATTACTTTTCAAAAACAAATATATTGGCCAATGGGGCTTCTCCAAATTTTATGACCTCTCTTTTTGTTAATTAATTTTAATTTTTTTTTAATTTTTAATTTTTAACTTTTAATTTTTAAAGGGTTTTTGCACCTTTCCTTAACTTTTTTTGTTTTGACACACAGCACCTTTCCTAAGTATACGTGCTGTATTATATGTAGCCCCTCATAGATCATATAATATTAATATATATAATATGCGTTACGTTTCTTTTGATCTTTAATTTGCTGTTTCTTCTTAAAATAATTAATATATATGCTCTTCTCCCATAATTAGCTTGGTGTTCTGTCTGGATCGACAACATGGATCCAGACAGTGAGATGGCACACCTTGTTCTGTCCCCAATATTCCTTTTTGGTGTTCCAGTACTTACCAATCGAAAACCACCAAAACGAGTTTAGTAGTTCTATTCATTATTGCACACACGGACACAAATCTAGAAGTACAGAGCCAATTATGTCTATAGAAAAACATTGTGAGGAAAGAAAGTGCAAAAGTGCAGCTGCTTTTGTCTGATCTGGACCCGGCCAAGATCAAAAGCCAGCATGCATATATCTACACAGCTTGATCAATTAAGCTTTGATCAGTTCTTATACCTGCAACAGTTTTCCCCACATGCATACAATCAACATTCCATTTTTTTTTCTAGAAACAGTGATTGGACTACATATTTTTAAGATTTAATTTAATTAGTATTGAACAATTACTCTCAGTCTAGTATTTGAAGCTGGGTTAGACGATTGAGAAGTATTACAAATATATAGAAAATTTATAAAAGTAAATTTACAAACTGACGTATCTTCATGTGATCTGTTAGATCTATTTTATAATAAAAATAACTTTAAAATATGAAGAACTATACTTGTTATTTTTGTGTAACCCTTTAAGAATTACTCGTGTGAAAAGGCCGCGTGATCTTCACTAGTGGCCCTTGCACAAATTAAAGGGAAAACACTAGGATAGGTTTTGGGTGAGATGAGAATTTTGTGTTTTGTTTTAAAGTTTAAAATATTATTTTTTAATTTTAAAATTTGAAAAAGTTGAATTGGTATTTGAAAAAATTATATTAAGATTTAAAAAAGTTATATTATTTATTATATTTTATATAAAAATTTAAAAAATATATAATAATAAAATAAAATAAAATAAAAATTTTATGTTTTATTTTATCATTCAAACATATCTTAAAACCAATTTTTCTCTGGTGTCATATTCTGGAATATTATATACATACAAAGAAGAAAAAGACACAGGACAGGACAGGACAGGCTAGAAAGCAACACCCAAACCAATTTTAATTGATTTCCCACAATTCTTTAGCCCCAAAGTCCTTCCCATGCTGCGTCATACGACAGGACAGGACAGGACGGATGTAAAATCTAGTATCTGTAGGGTTGGAGTCCCCACTATTTTTCACAAAATTAGGGTTCCATTATAGACACAGAAAAGATCATGCAAGATTCTTGCATAAAATAGTACTTCAACAGTTGTAACTTGGAGCGCTTGTACTAGCTGCACTATATATATTTCATGCCCAAATGATTAGACGCATGAAGTGGGCTTTGTTGGTTAAATATTGTATTATTTTTTTATTTATCTAAAATTAATATATTTTATTATATACAATTATTTTTATGTATTTTTTATATTTATTAATATGATTGATCAAAATAATTATTTTATATTAAAAAAATAATAAAATTAATCACAATAAAGAAGTGCATAAAGAATAAGTAAAAATAACTCCACATAAAATTTTTGTCAATTAATACCCATATTATAAGTTTATTATCTTGCAGCTTCTTTGCATCATTATTTAAAAAATTTATTCATGCTCTTCAATTTAATTTAAATCCTTCTTAATTTCCTTTAAGATAATAAACTGCATGCATTTCCAGCTAAATATCTATCATTTTTCACATAATATATATCTTAAACCATTGCAATTGAAGGGATCTCATCTCCAATATTTTTAAATTACTTTTGATCAGATTTTGAACACTCTTCTGTGTGTTCTGACTGATCACAAATTTTCTTTAAATAAGTTCACATGATCATGAGGACACATGTCAATAAACAAACCCACCACATCTTCACTACATAAACCCTACATTTACTATATAAATATACATATATTATTATATTTTGTATTTAATATTACATATATTGCATGCAGTACATGCCACACACAACCTTCTATGTATATATATAATTAAGCCTCATCAGTACTGTAGTAGCTCGCACCCCTCGTATAGTAGTACTCTTCCCTTGAGGGCCGCTAGCTAACCGCGGGCATGGCATACCCACGAATTGGTGCCACTGGCGCCATACCCAATGGTGTCACCACCGTGGACTGCCAGAAACAAGTCCGTTCATGGAGGTTTCTGCGCTCTCTCCTGGAGCTCCTCATCCCAACCTGCAACTGCATCACCTTAATAGAAGATCATCAAGATCATATCAAACAAGAAGAAGAAGACCACTTTCATAGAAGACCAATTAGATCATACCAAACAACTGCACCACCCACCTTCATCAGTCCTTCTTCCACAACCATCATAGGCACCATTTTCGGCTATCGCCGGGGCAAAGTTAGGCTCTGTATCCAAACCAGTTCCAATTCCATCATTAACCCAGTTGTTCTCCTCCTTGAACTGGCTGTCCCAACAACAACCCTAGCTAGAGAAATGCGAGGGGGTATTCTCCGAATTGCACTAGAGTCATGTGCCACACCGCCGGGATATAGTACTAGTACTGCTGGTGGTGGTGTTTCTTGCTCTCTCTTGTCCATGCCATTGTGGACAATGTACTGCAATGGGAGGAAAGTTGGGTATGCTGTTAAGCGGCAGCCTTCTGAGGCTGATATGGAGGCACTTAGGCTAATGAGTGAGGTTGTTGTGGGTGCTGGCATTATAAGTGGGAAAGAGATTAATAGAGAAGATGATGATGAGTTATTGTACCTTAGGGCCAACTTTGAGAGAGTTTTCGGGTCAGCTAATTCTGAGTCCTTCCATTTGATTGATCCTGATGGGAGCAATATTGGTCAGGAGCTTAGTATTTTCCTTTTTCGCTCAAGGTGATCATGACCAGCTAATTCCCATTGACTTAAAGATATAAATATATCCCAAGCAGTAGTACTGATCTAAAGACCATGGGTTATAAACTATATTTAACCTGATCCCTCCCTGTTTGAGCTATGCTTTGTAGCTTGGCTTTCATTTTATGAAGAGTGGCTTTTTCTTTTCTTTTTTCTTGTCAGAAGTTGGCTGGAAGAGAAAGTTCAGCTAAAAATCTTCTTCTTCTTCTTCTTCTTTCTCTTCCCTAAGAATAAAATGAATACAGATTTAATTTTCAAGTTTGTTATTGTGCCTCTTAATTGTTATCCAATTTGTTTGGTTGATTTTATAAGAAAGGATAAATGCAATATAATTTCTTCCTGCATGGCCAAGATACTTAGCCAATTACCAAAGAGCTAGCTAGGAGATGAAGGACCGGATCGGAGGGGTTGGAGGTACGGCCGCGCAATGGCCATGGCCAATTTATCATGATAGCTAGCATCTCATGATGATCAAATTAAAGGTGAAAGTTGTTGATCATCAATTAGGTAGCCAATTTTCTGGTCCTTCTTGTGGCCCACTATCATCGATTATTATTTTTTTTATACGTACATTTGGAGATGGGGGTTTTGGAATCCAAGACCTCCTATTTGGAGGGTGGGAAATTATGTCAATCAGATCATATGTCTTTGGCACTATCATCGATTAATTGATAGAACAGATAAAGATCAATTACCACTTGAATTAACAGATCTTCATGGACTTAATTAATTAATTTGGTCAAATATCATCATTAACTCACTAAACATTCACCAACTTTAATTTGCATAATTTCATGACAACCTGGAGTTCATACAGGTGCCAAATTCTGTCTCATCATTTTTAATCAAGACCCACCTACGTATATATAATATATGTTAATTAATTAATTAGTAGAGACGATGGATTTTGCTATATATGCATTTACAGGATCGATCTAGTACGTACTGATCTTGATCATCAGGAGGCCGATAGAACAACATGACCAATATTTCCATGTGATCTCCACCAGTACCAAGCTAGACTAGAACATATATGTTACTTTGATGGATTGATCGAGTAGGTTTCTATGGATATTAATAAATATCACATATAAAATAAATTAAATTATTCGTGCTTTTATTTTTAATATATTAAGTACTACTTTAATTTGTGCATGTGGGGTTTCCTGGCCTCGTTCAAAATGGGCAAGCAGTTGCATGAGCTGTTTGCTGATTCCCGGTGTCTTTCCACTAAGAAATGGGCATGATCAGACTCTGATTTTGTGAGATCGATGCACGTAGCCCTCATGTAATGTATATTGATCAATCGAATATATATATACTCTTTCGTGTATAATACATGTATTCATGTCACTTCTATTGTGGACACCACTACAACAAATTTCCTTTTGCGACGAATTCCTTGCCCGCGGATTAAAATGCATTGCAAATTTGCATCGTTTTCGGAAAATTTTGGACTTTCTGCATGCAACTGAGTGGTATTAATTTCCGTCCAATAATTATTTTCGACCCAGAAGACTTGGTCACAAACATTCACCTTTTGTTACAAGAAAGCTGGGATCATTAATGCTGTATAAATAAAATAGATGCGGAAATAACCAATTATTACATGCCACGTTGTTCATATTAACTACGTACGACAAAATTAAGTCGTTGCAAAAGATTTCAAAATGATAAAAGGAATTTTGCGGCGGTTGATACTATAAGTTGGACATAAACTCCATTAATATTACCCTAAAATCTCTTTCCCTCCCCTCAATTCACATCCTTCTCCGGAGAGCAGAGACTCCTGCGCGCAAGCACTGCAAGGACGTGTGTCTCCTAGGTCAATTAAAGATGTGCGAACATGGGCCCCAGGGTCGGCTCAATACGGTCCCCGGAGCCTAAGGTAAAAATTCCGAGTGAGGCTTTTTTTTTTTTTTAAGTAAAATTAAATAAATTTATTTTTATTTTTATATTATATTTTTATTTAAGAATAATTTCTATTATTTTGTAAATTAAAATTATTGATTAAGATTTTATACCACATTTTTAATTAATAACTAACTTAAATCTTTATTAGGAAAATTTTGATTTAGAGAGAATTTTATCAAATCTAGTTTTATAAATACTTTAGACTCTGAAGCACAATTATAATTATTATTGTCAATAAAGTTTTATAAATAACTTGCACGTTTGAAAAAAAAAATGCCCTTGACTCTTCAAAGGATTATATAAAAATCTTTTATGAAAACTGAAAAATTAAATTTTGCTATTTATAATTTTTACATTAATTATATATTAAACTAATAATGACAAAAGAGAAGTGTATTCTTAGAAGGAGAATAGGAAAAATAATTATTTTATTTTATATTTTTAAAAACTAATAATGATATAATATCTATTTAATTTTATTTATATTCAATCTCATTCTCATTGAATTAATTAAATTTTTTTATTAGATATATATATTTTTTAAATTCTACTTTATATATATATATATATATATATATATATATATATATATATATATATATATATATTTGGGAGCCTTCTTCCATTAGGGCCATAGATAATTGCCTAACTCGCCTAATGGAAGAACAACATGTCTATAAATGGCCATTTATAATCGAAGCTCGACGTCCATTGCATGCATGACCATGGGTCTTGATAACCGAAGCTCGACGTCCATGCAGCATGGTCCTGGGTCCTGGGTGGCTTGATAATCAAATCCTGCAAAGCTGGAAGCTTTTCCAACACGGATTAGACACAAAGGTTTCGTATACTGGGTTTCATGAAAGAGCTTGTTAGTTCGTGTTATTTTGATTATTAATGTTAATGTCACATGAGTTGTTTGATAAATTCCATCAGTCTAATTGTTTGTCTCGCAAAAACTGCATATTTATATTAATTAAGATGACCGGTTGGTGTTATGTTTTATCATTTCTAATTACACTTTTAATATGCACTTAAAATATAAAATCACTGAAAATAATAATATGCAATATATGCCAGGCAATTACAATTGAAGATGAAAAGATTTAATATTAAAATTAACATTACTACTCATAATTAACAGGTATATATTTTTCATGGATGTTCATCTTCCTTATTTTATTTTTCTTTTTTCTCTCTTAGTTCTTCGTTTTTTTTTTTTATTAAAAAATAGAAAATCCTTCGTGCCAAGAAAATAAAATAAGATCATTTCAGTTTTGTTTATTTATTTTAAGATGCTCATATAACTAGTACCTACCTTCTTTCTCACCTGAGCCCAGAGGCTCGGGCCTCACATCTGTACAAAGATGGGCCTTTTAAATTGTGTCTTGGAGTTCTATTCAAGCCACTCTCTTGAGCTAAAAACATTACATTCCATGTTGGTATTGGTAAAAGCCCAAAACCCTGCTCCAGCCGGCCTCCAAGGCCTCCTATTTTGGCTCAACGGTGTTCCATCTTAGAAGAATTTCAAAGAATAAAAATTATTAAAGAAACAGGATGGAATTGGAGAATTAGAGTTAGGGCTGTACAAAAACTGACAACACTGGCCGTCACCAACGCGAACCGGCTGCTGGAGTGCGAAATCGGTAAAAACCAATAGAGAGCCAGTCAGATGGTGGCAAAAAAATATAAAAATCGACGTCAACTGATCCGGTTTTGATTTGAACCTGATTTAAACCGTTGAATTAATTGATTATATATATTATACGTATATAAAATGACGTTAAACAATTTCATTTTAATTCTAACGTTTATAAAAAGAATTATATGAAACGGTAGGTGCTATTTCGAGTCTTTCGACCTAGAGTTTAATAAGCCCACCCACTCCCCTCTCTCTTCTTCTCCTCCCAATTCTTCTTCTTTCTTCAAAATCTCTCTCCTCCTACACACACAGCCCAGCAGCGCCACAGCCTTCCGCTCCTCTCCTCCATCACAATGTCATCAATAGAAAACTAAAGAATAGACTAGAATCACATCGAGGTTGCCAGTTTACTCTCCCCTAATCGACTTGTTAGACCAGTTCTAAACACCTAAAAAATTCGTCAATGCGACGTCAATTTTGGACAGAAACCCCATCAACGAAGTTGGTTTTCACCCTTAATTAGAATAGGCCAATGCTACAAAATATTATAAATAGATATTTTTTAATAGACTTACAAAAATAATATTATAAATTGATTTTTTTAATGTGCTACGTTGTATCTATTATAAAGAATAATAAAAATTTCTATTTGTTGGCAAGATACATTTCATATGTTTCGTTGTAATGAGATTAGAAGTAAATTACCAAACTAACACAAATCCTAAACCAAGCTTCCAAAGATGATCAAAAAGTAAATGTTTCTAAATTCAAATTCAACTATAGCCAAATTGTTGTTTTTTTCCCCCCCCCCCCCCTAACATTTGACTTATTGTTGGAGACAATTAAAACTAAAAATGATTATATATATATGTAATGTTTATGATGTTTGATGAAATATCTGCCTTACCTTCAATCAAGGTATAGGCTTGTATTTATAAAAATGAGTTTGTATAGAAATTAGGATAACATATTTGAAATTACAACATAATGTGATAAGTTAAATTACAACATATCAGCATAAATGAGTGCCTTTTAGGAAGGGAACAACTTGGGCACACCAGAGCAAATAATTATCACGAGTGAGCTTGATGGAAATGAAGGGATGAGGAGTAAGAGGTAGGGAATGAGAGCAGAGGTAGAGATGGGAGATGTATAAATATATATATATATATATATATATATGATCATAAAGCACAAAATATATATTTGATCTGTTGAATTTGAAATTTTAATAATTTTCTTAAAATTTTAGAATTTTTTATTAGTAATTCAGAAATGGACAAGATTTGACTGATTGTTTAATGTCTTAGGTTGAAAGAAAGATCGTGACAAGATTTTAGTAAAGAATCTGAATCACTCATGGATAATATTTAAAACTAAAAGAATGTGGGTTGATTTTGACGATTGATGGATTTGAGAATTGAAATATATACATAAATTTTCTTTTATATTTAGTATTCATATTCTTCTAAACATTAATATGTTGAGATATATAGAAAAATGTTAATTGTATTTAAAAAAAAATTTATAAAAAAAATTGATTTATTCACATTTCAGTTATTGATATATTGAGAATCATGAAATTTAAAATTTGAAATTTAAATTTCAAAAGAAAATTGATAAAATAAGTCTTGTATGTAAAATTATAGGTACATGTAGTACTACTTATATAATATAAATATATATATATATAAACATATCAATAACTGATACGTGAAGAAATAAATTTTTCTTAAATATATTTAACATTTTTCATATATGAGTTTTACGTTCAAGTACAAAACTATGAACTACATTTAGGGTTTTAAATTAAATAAAATAATTTTCCGTCTTAGTTTAATTAAAAAGTGATTTGTACAGCTTTAAAGTGTGCAAACCTTATATATAAAAAAATTAATTTTTAATAGTAAGGCTATGCTTGGCTTTATAGATGGTTTCAATCTATCTCATGTTTATATTCAAAAACTATTCAAATACAAATATTTTTCAATTTCAAATTTTCAGATTTTTAATTTTTTCATTTAGTCATTATAGATTTCTCAAACTTCTAAATAAAACACAAAAAATAAATCAAAATTTTCAAATCTCAAAATAAAAATTATATTATAATAATATTTTAACTTTATAATATTTTTACTCAATTTTTTCTCTCTCATTTTTTAAAATCTCAAAAACATCTTAACTGAAACCATTTCACTATTATTAACAAACTATCTCACTACTATTTACAAATTTATCACATATATAAAAAAGAATGCGCAAAACATATATATCCTAAAACTATATCTAATATCACTAAAAAATTCTCTTTAAGAATTTATGCGTTTACGAAAAAAGAAATTGAAGAATTATCTCTAAACTTAAAGCCCTTTTATTTCTTTTTTCTCAATTTGTTTCCAAAATAGGTCGCTGGTCTGTCGATGTGTATTTACTGAATTTTATGTAATTATTATTTTATTCAAAATTTTGAAAGTTGGTTTTCTGGGACAGTACGTCTAGCCGGCAACTGCACCAAACGGTCGTCTGAAGTCTGGTAGTTGAAGATCAGCAGCAACAAATTCCGTTGGAGAGACGAAAACACCAACAAAACAAAACGGTTGACTCAGAGCCTCGACAATTAAGATCTCTCACCTTATTAACTCCATAAAAAACTTTAATTAATTTTTTTATCCACTCTTTTGTTCCCGATCGGTCTGTTTCTCTCTCTATACCTTCTCTTCAAATCTTCAAACCACCACCCCACGACACAAAATGCTTGCTTTCAATTGCCATCGACATCATCATCATCTTCTTCTTCTTCTTCTTTGTTCCTCTCTTTCATATTTGTGTATTTCTGTAGCTCAAGAAGCGTTTGGCTCTTATGGGACACAAACTTTCCACCATATTGAACGCAAGCAACCACCAAAGATCACTTCCCACTTCCCAAACCGCTCGCCAAACTCTCCTCAACAGGAGCGACTCTGCTGCACCCAGAAATGGAACTCCCAATTCGGTTTTCGGGTTTCTCCGCCGGCTTATGTCCGGAGGTGTGTTTCAGTGCTTTCTTTATTTACTTTATGTATTCTTTTTGGAGGGTTTCGATATCCACAGGAGGTTTGGTATGTGTTTGTGTTTATTTCTCTGTTAAATGTGTAGGTAAAATTGATGGGGGGTCACGGACCGAGGCGGAAGAGAAGGTTTACTCGTGGCTGTATGCCTTGGCAATGTCGAATAAGGACTTGGTCTTTGAGTATGTAGGATCCACTGAAAGAGGTGATTGTCTTCGTCTTTATTGTTTAATATTTTAGTTTCTTACAATATCTTTCAAATTTTAATGCAATGCCAAGAAATTGAAAAATTGCGGTCGGACATGGTTGGCTCCGTTACCAAGTTGCTGCACTGGTAGCGACCAAGGATGTTTTGTGCCAAGTGAGCAGGGGTCTTTCTTGCGAAAGGTTCCCTATTTTAAAGGAAAAAGAAAATCTGATAAGGAGTGTTCAGGATTGCTAGCCCCCTGCTATAGAACCATTCGAGATGGTCTACTAGCCTCCCTAACAAACAAATTTTGTTTATTGAAAAATCAACATAACTTCGTTCATGACTTCTTTTCCTTTTATCTTTATAGCTTACAATAGGAATTGTAGTGAAATAAAATACCAAGGAAAAAAGCAACTAAACTCATACTAATGGCAGAACTTCTAATTTCAGCTCATACTACAAAGCAATCCAAAATCCCCAAGCAAATATTAACTCCAGTCACCACACGGCAACTCATAGAATGTTGACATTCAGTGGCTTTATTCACGCAGGCTTCCCCATAACGGATACAATATCCATTGAAAATGTGTTCAAGCACGTTCAAACATTTAAGAGCAGATCTAACAGACAATTCTACACTCTGGATAGAGCATGAAATACTTTTCCAAAACCCATTGCATTAGTTTCTCAAAAAAGCTTTTCCAATGTCATGGGAACTTTGGTTCCATCCCTCAAATGAAGAAATTTTCAGAATACATTGATAAAACCTACTAATCTTCTCTCATATATCTTAAGAAAGTATGTAAACAAATGGTGTTGTGCTTTGTTTGTTCCCTAATGGGACGAATAAATTGTCGGCTAAGTACAAGTTTCCTCTTTCATATGTAGGGAACACCAGAAATGTAGGTTTCTATTGCCGATTATGGTTTGTATTGCAGTTTAAGTAGTGTAGTCACTTTATATACTTTCAACAGTGCACGGAAAGCTTTTATGTACCTTTCCAAAAATTGTATAGCACATCTGATAGAAATCATCAATAGAGGTTGATGTCTGGTGTGGATTTTTCTTCTTGTGCTTGGGAATTTCGATCTTTATAATTTAAATGCAAGGAAGATAACGTTAAACCCCTATTTTCGGCCAATACCCATTTAGTCATGTTATTACCCTGCCTTGGGTCTGGCTCAAAATTGGCCTCCTGAGCCGCCCCACCCCCCCCCCCCCCCCCCCTTTTCTCTTTTTTTTTTTAAGTAATGGAGACTGCAGAATGCCTACATCAAAAAGCTGTTTTGCTGAGTTACGAGTATGCAAGCAAAACTACCTTTTGAGGTAGAAATACTTCTTTTATTTCTGTGGGCAGATGCACTATTTCAACAGTGCACTGAAATGTTTTATGTACCATTCCAAAAATTGTAAAGCCACATCTGGTAGAAATCATCAATAGAGGTTGATGTCTGGTGTGGATTTTTCTTCTTGTGCTTGGGCATTTCGAGCCTTATACTGAAAATGCAAGGAAGATAAACATCAAAACCCCATTTTCGGCCAATACCATATAAGGGATGTTTGGACACAGAGATGAGACATGAAATTCTCAAAATTCTCAAAACTTCTCATAATTTCATTCCCAAACATCACTCAAACGCAAACCACTTTTTAAGTTCAAATCTTCAACTTTTTCATCTAATCATTAACTCATAATTATCCAAGCACAAAAACCAATACAACTTTCACAAACTTCAAAACAAAACACAAAAATCAATACAAATTTCAAAATAAAAATTATATTCAAAAATTATATTTAAACAATTTTTTACATTTATAATATTTCTATTCAATCTTTTCTCTTTTGTTTCCTAAAACCTAATAAAACATCTTAACTCAAATCATTTCACTACTATTTACAGAATTCTGAGATACTCCAAGTGTCCAAATGAGCCCTAGTCATGGTATATTACCCTACCTTGGGTTTGTGATACCGGACAAGATTAAGGATTATTTTGACGGCTAGTTAATCAACAGAAACTAGAGATTGAGATTGAGAAAAGATGCAACACAGAGACAAAACTTTGAAAAATATTGATTAATGATAAAATTCGAAATTATATGAAGCCCATAAGCCGGGCTTAAATAGTTTCAAAATTCGAAATTATGAGAGTTTTTCCTAAAATGAAAAATCCAAATTATTGCATGAAAATTAAATATGTAAGTAAATAAGAATCCTGCCAAAAATTTGGCCAAAATCGAAATCAGAATCACTTCCAAAACTTGAATTGAAATATTTCCTAAGAAGGCAAAAATGAATGTAAATAGATGATTTGGGAAAAAAAGAACTAATATTGCCCCAATCCAATGAAAATTAAGCTTTTACTGCCATATTTGAGTAGATTTGCGCTCTTAAGGTAGTTAAGTATAATCAACATGGAATATGGACCGGATACCCCATATCAATTTAGGTTTGCATCAGTCTTGTACAAAATTGGCCTCTCTCAGTCTCTCTCTCCCCCCGCCTCAATATGGTCAAGGATTAAGATTTTAACCTGTCATCATGTATTTCTGTGGCCAGATGCACTATTTCAAGCTCCAATGATTAAAATTGGATGACTTGGAGATAAAACAAACAAATTAACAAAAAGTTGTTTGCTGATTATGATGCTATATTGCATATGCACCAAGATTTTGCATTTGTACGGTTAACAATTTGTCAATTTACCCATGAAGTTAACTTTTAAGAAATTTGTTTCAGGAGTGGATCTAGGTTCTTTTCACTATGACACGAGAAATTCTCAAACTTGATCACATTGTGATTCCCTTAAATACATATAAAGTATAAGTTTGTAATAAAATATCACTAGCTGAAGTAGAATTTAAAATTTTCACACTGATTTATGAAGGACATGAAGAGCACGGGAATAGATCAGTAAACAAGCATAATTTATTTTGTATTATTATTCTCAGCATCTATTTATGCAGTTTTCTACCGATAATTTTCATAAAATGAACATATGTTTAGACAAAGAGGATCAGGTTCCTAAGCATTTATGTCTTCTTATTTTCTGATGGGAATGATTTTGTCTTTTCCTTTTCTATTTCACCTACATTGTCAAATTTCATTCTGTTAATTCTTTATTCTTACGTTATATTTACTAATACACTTAAATGCCTGTGTTCCATTTCCTATGATGAGTTGGCCTTAGTTTTCGTTTGCTTCTGTGCAGGCCTGAGCTTCACTGAAGCTGAGAGGAGATTGAGAGAAAATGGCCCAAATGTTCCTCTTGATTATTTTTTTCCAAGATGGTGGAATCTTCTTTGGACTGCTTTTTTTCATCCTTTTAATATCATTCTGATTGTTTTGTCTGTGCTCTCATACATAACCAATGATGTTCCTAATGGATGCATCATGCTTGTATTGGTTTTTATTAGTGTCTCCCTTCGATTCTACCAGGTATCTCTTTGCTTAATCAGTTGGTTAAATTGGAGCCATGCATTTCTTTTTCACGAACGTGATCTTTACTAATTCTCCATGTGCCTTTCAGGAATACAGCAGTTCAAAAGCAGCAATGAAACTTTCAGAATTAGTAAGATGCCCAGTCAAAGTTCAAAGATGTGCAGGAAGAGTAGTTCAGACTGAATTAATTGTTCAAGTTGATCAGAGAGATGTTGTTCCTGGTGACATTGTCATTTTTGAACCTGGGGACCTTTTCCCTGGAGATGTGAGGCTGCTATCTTCAAAACACCTTGTTGTAAGGTATGCTACCCGTAAACATTTATCCTTTTCAGTGGCTTAGGATTTTTGAGTTCGTTCATTACAGTTCATTTCATCACATCCTGTTTCTTGAACAGCCAGTCCTCACTAACAGGGGAGTCCATGGCAACAGAAAAAACAGCTGACGTCAGAGAAGATCAGGGCACTCCTTTACTAGATTTAAAGAATATTTGTTTCATGGTGGGTATAATTGTCTTTTTGTTTTTTCTGTTTTTGGTGGAAGTTATGGCTTCAATTCTATAGACAAATTCGAGGGGTTCCCACTCTCAAATTTCCAAACTGGGATTTCAGTTGGGAAGAGTTTTCTTTGCATCTGGATTTTATTGGGAATTATCACGAATACAGGAGAAAATATACTAACCAGGAAAGGATTGCATGTTATCAAATAGCAGTATTTCCTGGAATTTTGCAAAAAGGAAAAAAGGGAGTTTCTTTATTCTTCAATATTCACTGAGGTTTTTAATTTTTAAGTGGATATATCATACGTGATATGCTTAGGTTACATGTGTGATTGAAAGCAATGTGCGGCATAATGTACAAAGAATATTTTCAAGAATCCTCAAATACGGGGCTTTCTCCCCTACTTTTTATGGACCCATACTCCATGAACAACAGTCAAAAGCTTCTGGTTGTACTTGGTAGATTTTAGGCTCCATTGGCATTTTCAAGGAGCAGATAAATTTTTTTAAGCCTGTATTTCCAGCACTAAAATTAAAAGTCTTGATCAGGATGGTTAAGATAGGTTTTTTTATTTAAAATTTTAAAATTTCTTCTTTTCATATATAATCTATATGTTCTGCCTTTTCATCTCATGTTATCTGAGTCTTTGATACAACTGTTTATCTGTATTTTTGGTTCTTCCTTTCTTAACACTAGAATGTCAAAAGCTATGAAATACTATCACCACAGGTCTGATTGGATATGAAACACTATTCGTCATCATATAAACATATTTTTCTTGATCCTCGAAACATAAATTATATAAAGACTTTTGAGAATGAACTGTCTCACACAGTGATGACAGAGGAGAGCTTGTATTATATAAACAATTACAGTTGACTTTACAAGTAAGGAAACTAATACAAGAGAAGGTGAAAAACATATATAGGGAAAGGTATAGCTGTACATGCCTAGAATGTAAAGAACATAAATGAAATATAGATGGAATGTACACAAATGGAATGAGCACAGATCACGGGCTTGCTTTGGTGATTGCCTTGCTGTTTGATCTTATCATTATAGACTGTTAGTTTCTAAATCTAGGGTGAAATAACTGAAGATGTGATCTTTTGATGCTGGTTAGCATTGTTTTAAATTCTTATATGAACTGCTCTCATTCAAAGTATCAACTGGTGACAGAATTAGGGGGTTCATTTGTTTATTATTCTTCCCTTCAGAAGATCATCGTTACCAGACATACAGATAAAGGAATTACTAGGGTAATTTTCTTTGATACGACAGAGGTTTTTATGAATCCAAGAACCCAAACTTATAAATAACTAATCAAAAGCGTAGATTTGGGGGACCCAAATGACAAACAGGAATGAAATTTTAAAAATTTGGCTACTTCACCTTGGCTTAGGTGGAATGAGGTGGGTTAGGATCAGATAGTATCCATTCCTAAATTTTTCCTTACATGTTCCTAACAAGTCGGTCTTCTCATCAGGGATATGTTTTCTTTTTCATCAGGGCCCTCTCATAATAAGTTGTCCATTGTTTATTATATTTGAAATCATGAAACTTATATGGGTTATGATTATATCTTTCAGGGAACAAATGTGGTATCAGGTGGTGGAACTGGCCTAGTAGTTTCTACTGGATCCAAGACATACATGAGTACCATGTTTTCAGCCATAGGGAAGAAGAAACCACCAGATGACTTTGAGAGGGGTGTCCGGCGCATATCTTATGTGCTAATTGCTGTTATGCTGGTAGTAGTCACCATCATAGTCGTAATTGACTACTTCACATCCTATAATTTGAGTGAGAGTGTTCTTTTCGGAATCTCAGTTGCAAGTGCACTCACTCCTCAAATGCTACCCCTCATTGTTAACATAAGTCTTGCTAAAGGAGCACTTTCTATGGCCAGAGAGAGATGCATAGTCAAAAGTGTTACTGCCATCCGGTACATGGGATCAATGTAAGTTTATATTTGTCATATATCTGCACAATGTGGGGAATAATATAAGATTTAATTAATAATGCGTATAATTTTAAATAAAACATTGATTTAACTAGATGAGGTAGTGTTCATTTAGTTAGTTTAAATTAATTGCATATATTATTTATTTTTCCTTAAACAATAATACAATTGGAGGAATGATGTGACTTTATAGAGGAGATAGTGGATGAAGTGACTTCATGAGAGCAAGGTTTTTCTTTGATAATAATACAGTATATAGATTTACTTGATAATTTACTTGGTGAACAATTACGTAAACACATATATCTACAGTTTTTTTAAACAAGAGCAGGGTGGTCTCTGCCCTGAAAATCATCATTAAACTTTATTCACTAAGTGGGACAAATGTGACCAGATATTTTTTTAAACTTATCATTGCACCTGGCATGATTGCTTGAAATCATAGAAAAGAGTGGATAATTCTAAATCCTTTTAACTTCTTTTTAAATTTCAATTTATTTCTACTTTTTGGTTCTTTTTATAACCAGGTCATAGACATTGTCTAGACTCCGATGGTGATTTCCGAAACATTTTTTTTCATATAATCCAAGTTCACGTCCTCATAGAATAAAAGTGCAACTAACTCATTTTATCATATTAATATGTCTATCCAAACAATTGGATGGAGGATGACAAACTGTTCCAGTACAACGTGAATTAAGTCTAGGCAGAAAGAGATACCTTTGAGTCTTAACCTGGTTCCTATCATCCTCTGTAGTTCTTAATGCGACAACATTTACATTTTGAAACTGCAACAGTTCAGTCTTATTTTTCATTCATTTGTTTTTTTTTCAGGGATATCTTGTGCATTGATAAGACAGGAACACTCACCATGAACCGTGCAATCATGGTTAACCATCTCGACAGCGGGGGTTCATCCAAAGAGAAGGTTCTACAATTTGCCTTCCTTAACTCCTACTTCAAGACTGACCAGAAGTATCCTCTGGATGATGCAATTTTGGCATATGTATATACAAATGGACACAGGCTCCAGCCATCCAAGTGGAGGAAGATAGATGAGATACCTTTTGATTTCATACGAAGAAGAGTATCTGTCATATTGGAAACAGACTCACACGCAGAATATGGAAACCTCCAATTATGCGAGAGATTCATGGTAACAAAAGGAGCACTAGAAGAAGTAATGAAAGTTTGTTCTTTCATTGAGCATATTGATAAGGGTGAAATTACAAATTTATCTCCCGAAGATTATCAGAGGATTCTTAGTATGGCAGAAGAAATAAGCAATGAGGGACTAAGGACCATAGGAGTAGCAATAAAGAGGCTGAAACCGGTGTGTCTGGATCTCTTTTAATCTCTCCTGCCTTTTAAAATGTTTCAGTCCAATCCAGCAGTATTGGTGAACTTAACAACTTCTTTATATACGTGATCAAATTCAAATTCCACTAGTTGCTATCTGATTTCTTATTTCACATGACAAATAATTAGTGGCACATTAAACGAGCCTAGAGACACTATTATATCCGTACTTGAGGTCCTGATTAGAAAGTCTTCGAACTTTGTTTAACTAAAACTACAACTGTAACAGAAGTTTGGTTCTCATAGTAGTTATACGCCGAGTTTGAATTATCTACAGTTCCAAGTTACATCTGAAGTAGGAACCCATATAAATTAGGAGCGTTAAAGCTCAATAGTTACAAGTATTTGGATATGCAACCTATGCAAATTTTAGCCTTATTCCTATTTGCTCTTTGGAACTTTTTTTTTTTTGGCTGTCGTTTTTATATTATATTTGGCAGAGATAAAAATCTAAGAAATCTTCATTGTTTGGAAGGAACTTCAAGTACATAATTCTATAAGTACTTGGACATAGCTATAAACATATATGCACGTGTCTGTACCAGAAATCCTCATAACAACATTCCCCAGAATCCCCACCTCCCTGAGGGTTATCATCATTGCTCTTTTAGAACTTAATGTGTTAGAGTTCCTGGGACTCATATTGATTCCACTTTTGATGCCATTATGCCAACTTTAGGATGGTGAGAACTACAAGCACTGCTGAATAATAGAGGGACCTTAAAGCATTTACTCATATTACTGTTTTATTTCTTATGTTGCAGAAAAATGGTGATGGAAACTTGGTTGATGATGAGACTTTTGAATCAGACATGGTGTTCCTAGGCCTCATAACATTTTATGACCCGCCCAAGGACACTGCAAAGCAAGCTTTGTGGCGGTTGGCTGAGAAAGGGGTGAAAGCCAAAGTATTGACCGGTGATTCACTCTCCCTGGCAATAAAGGTTTGTAAGGAAGTAGGCATCAAAACAACCCATGTAATTACTGGACCCGAGCTAGAGCTACTGGACCAGGATTCCTTCCATGAGACTGTCAAAAGAGCTGCAGTACTAGCTAGGCTCACCCCAACCCAGAAATTCAGAGTAGTAAAGTCATTGCAAACGGTTGGTAACCATGTTGTTGGTTTTTTGGGTGATGGCGTAAACGACTCCCTTGCATTGGATGCTGCCGACGTGGGTATATCAGTTGACTCTGGGGTATCAGTTGCGAAAGACTTTGCTGACATCATCTTACTTGAGAAAGATCTCAACGTTCTTGTTGCTGGAGTTGAGCAAGGACGACTCACTTTCGGGAATACTATGAAGTACATAAAAATGTCAGTTATTGCCAATATAGGGAGTGTTGTTTCACTCCTAATATCAACCCTGGTCCTCCAGTATGAGCCGTTGACTCCAAGGGAGCTTCTTACACAAAACTTCTTGTATAGTGTAGGCCAAATTGCCATCCCATGGGACAAGATGGAAGAAGATTCAGTGAAAACACCACAGAGATGGTCCAAGAAAGGCTTACCCATGTTCATACTATGGAATGGACCTGTGTGTACTCTTTGTGATGTAAGCACCCTCATCTTCATTTGGTTCTATTATAAGAGTGAGAGTAACACTGCAGAAGAAATGAGTTTCTTTCGTTCTGCTTGGTTTGTGGAAGGGCTTCTCATGCAGACTCTAATTTTCCACTTGATCCGGACAGAGAAAATTCCCTTCATTCAGGATGTTGCTTCATGGCCCGTCATCTGTTCTACAGTGGTGATTTCTGCCATCGGAATAGCAATTCCATTCACACCAATAGGGAAGGTCATGGGATTTGTTCACCTGCCATTATCATATTTTGGATTCTTGGTTCTTCTTTTTCTTGGATACTTTTCAGTTGGCCAGGTGGTCAAGAGACTTTACATCTTGGTTTTTAAAAGATGGCTTTAGATATCCTAGACCGAATTCACATGATGACAAAAGTGCATCTGCACAAAAAGCTGCTAGGAAATTGACATTGATTGGGAAGATTTTTCCTTGTATATTATTGAGTGTAACACATGGTAGCCTCGAGGTTTTTGCAGTTTTATCAACACTTTCAACTTGTACTCTCTGATTCAACAACATTGTTGCGCTTTGCAATTTTGCATATAACAGTATGAACTTGATGGTTTGAGTGGCCAAAAACAAAGAGAGTCAGCCGCATTGTAAATCTTCCTGTTCAATATGGGACTTGATGCAACTCAGGTGTGACTTTGCCCACTTAGAGAGAGTTCTTTATGTTCCATTAAAAAAAATCCCAGTGCTTTTTACCATTTTTAATTTGCACATATGCTCATCCAAATAAAACTGCATCATAAACCTCCAACTGAGACCCAATTGTTATTATCTATTACGATCCCACATTGACTAAATATGGGATTGATTGGCAGTTTATAAGCCCCTAAGCACCATTCCCTTGTAAGCCGGTTTTTAAGAGTGAGTTCTACCTAGTAGGTTCATAACAAATGGTATCAGAGCCACCCCATGTATGCAGTCCGTGTTGGCACGGTTGCAACCGTGCAGCACAGGGGGTGATGCTGGCATGACAATGTTCGTCCGAGACTAGGAAAGACCTAGCGCACAGCCAGCCCATGTGAGTGTCGAGACTGCTGTGGACGTCGGCTGCGGAGCATGGTGGTTGTTACAATCCCACATCGACTAAGCATGAGCTTGGTTGGTGGCTTATAAACCCATTGTAAGTCGGTTTTCAAAAGTGAGTTCTACTTAGTAGGTTCATAACATTATCATAGTTATTATCATTTGCGAACTTTCTGTATGTGCTTCATTCAATCACACGATGCATCGAATACTGTTGTAACCTCTGATGTATGTATTCTTTAACATACACATAAATACAATGAGGGACACACATAGCATTTGAAGTCTAATATATGCTATCCGTTTGAACTTTGCTTTTAAAGATCATAGCATACTTTATTATTTCTTTGGAGTACAAGCTCTACCAATGTCTCATGAGCTTCTCTTGACCCAACATTGCTATATTATTCCTCTCTCATAGTGGCAAAAACTTACTCTCTTTGAGGGCAAGTTCTAGACGTGTAAGTTTAAATCGGAAAATCGTACCGAACCGGTTAGTCCGGTTTTGAACCGGTCCGGTCTGGGACCGATTCCTATATTATGAAAACTAGCCAGACTCAATCTAGTCTCAGTTCCATAGTTTCCGAGACTGGACCAAACTAGACCGGTTGGAAAATATATATATATATATAAATTAATTTTATATATTGCACAAAATATCATATATATATATATATAAGTTTTATATATAATATATAATTATATATCATATATGAAATAATTTCATATTATAATTTATAAATTATAACATAAAATGTTAATCTTAAATATGAACATTTGTAATTTGTTTGATCATATGTTATTAATATAATTATATATAAGATAATGTTATTATAATTTATAAAATAAAAGTTTAATCTTAAAGATGAAAATTTAATTGATCATATGCTTTAAACATAAAATATATATTAAAATATTAATAACATTTTATCATAAGAAGTAACTTTATTATATGTTTTTTACATTTTAAAAAAATAAAAAAACCGGATCGGACTGGACCGAAACTAGTAAAACTGGAGGTACCAATTTAGGAGGATAATCGGGATGTAATCACTTTTAAAAAATACAAAACCGATACATACCGGTCCAGTCCTAAATTTTGTATATACTGGACCGGACCGGACCCGTTACACCCGTAAGGGCAACCTTTTTTGAAGCACAATTAGGAATTTGCTATCTTTAATCAGCTATCAAATCGTCTACAGTTGGGGTAATCTAGCCATTGGATTAGAGGACATTCTATCTTGACTTGCAAAAATGAAAGAACAAAACTTTGATACAGTTATTACACAATTCGCCTGCCTCTATCATTTGATAATATTTCTTTTATACACATCAGATTTCACAAATCAAGAATATATGACAGTGCCACGTTGGCAGATTGTCTAAAAGCTATGTCCTTGTCTTTAAGTTAAAACAGTCAGTCATATTACTTGGACCAACTTTATTAGAGTTTCTTGAATATGACTTGAATTATTAATCTAAGGGAAACTTTCGTTTTGCATTCCTAAATTATCACTGTCTTTTCCATTTGCACCCTAAATTATTAAACTCTAGTAAACTACACTCATAATTATGATCTAACTATTAAGATCATGAAAAACAAAACAGGTGGTACAATCTTCATGGTCAATCTTACCATTCTGGGTGCATATTGCAAGAGCAATAATTCTTTGGGAGTTTAAAGCTTAATATTTCCTTGATCCATTGATGGATAGGGTTTAGTGCTACAGTCACAAAGTGATTACATAAAAGTAATCTCATAAATTGAAGTGGTTTCATATGATCCGTCAGATCTGCTTTGCAATAAAAATAACGTTATAATCTGACAAACCACATCATTTTGTGGGATTACTTTTAAGGGATCACTTTGTGGTTAGAGTATTTCTCTTCTGATATTAATCATTGTCCACTAGACTAGACATGAATGGATAGGAGACTTATACCTTTTTTGAATTGGACTTTCTAATCCAAGTAAAGTAGTGACAAAGATGTCAATGCTAACACGAGTTTATCATAGGAAACCTTTTGGCTTCAAACCTTATTTTTAAATCTTAATGTCACTATCTAGTGAGTTTATTGTCGTAATAAATACAATATAATGAAATGTATTTTTAGTTGGAATAAGTCAATAAAATAAAATGGGGGAGTGACGTGGCTCAATGGAATACAAAGAGGGTGTTTCATAAAGTATATAGTTAAAGATAGGTTTTTACATAATTAATTTTCTCATTGAATGTAATTGGACCATTTATCTCAAATATGATTAGTTAACGTAACTCTCAGTTATATATACATAATGAAACTTAACTGGAATTATAATTCCACTTAACAAGGAATCATCCTTGCTCTTGATACTCGATACACATTCATCATACTTATTCTCCCATATCTAACACTTCACCCATCCTGCATCTCAACAATAAACAGTGTTTGGGAAAAGAGTTGTTCTACTTGCAAATCAGTGTAGATGATCTCTATACCTCTGAGATAATAAGGTTTGATTTACAATATAGGTTCAAAATTAAACTATCTTACAAACAGAATTATATCATATCAGTAATTTGAAGGATGTATCCTCCAAACTAACTTACAAATATATTTCTTCTTAGAGAGAAATCCAAGGACAAGGGCACCCCATCTCTGTGGAGGCAGCCGACTAGAGATCAGAATTTTCATTCCCAATCTTAACTTAATTACAGCATGTGTTCCTGAAAATTGAAAAGGAAAAGACGAAGAAGAAGAAGAAGAAGAAAGACAAACAATATCAGTTAGACTAACTAAATTTTTAGAACTTTTTCTGACAAGTACTTCAGAATATTACAAAAATTTAAACCATTTGTACCCAAAAAGGAGGGGGGGGAGGGGAACTATTCCATCTCCACTTTCCCTCTTGGAAGGGCCAAACAAACACCCTTTCCTTGCAATAATGAGACGTTTCATTAACATCACCAGTGACCAGAATAAACTCCCATCCTCGATGCCTTTCAAAGTTAAATCCTATATCCAAGAGCTTGAGTCTGAAGATTTTGGTTGTCTTCTAATAGACGGTCATATTCAAGAAGTAGATCTGCAGCTTGTTTTTGAAGGGATGCAACATGGCTTTCAGCAGTTTCAACCTTCTTATCCTTTTCCTCAGTTTCTAGCTTCAGCTTTTTCAAATTCTCTGATAGGGTTCCAATTTCTCCTTGCAGCAGCTTTAACTCCTTGGAAGCTTTCTCTTCTTTTTCTTTGAACTGAATATTTTCTTTTTGAAGCCTTTCAACTTCCTCTTTTGAAGCTCCCACACTACTCCTCAACCTGATAAGCTTTTGGAGATAATGGTGCATACGGTCAATCATGAATCCAAGAAATAGGGTAAAACCTGCAAAATTAATTGAAGGCTTTCAGAAACACAGGTTGGGCAGACCTGAAAGGAATTAAAGCAACTATAAAATTTAACAGCTGCTTCAGATATGGTCCTGTCAGCGATAGCAATGCACCACATCACCATAATAGAAGCATTGATTAATAGTTGGTAAAGAAAACGCAGAATCAACTAAAATGCTCATTGTACTTTGTCAACTAAGAGCAGTGTGCTCTGAAAAATTATGTGTCACACTCTAATTGGCGAGCATGCAAATTTGCAATACCAGAGAAGCTCAAATTGGAGAATATCAGTCAAAACTAAGAGCCATGGCTTCTAACCACAATTTCTAAAGAAGAAATTATTTTAAAAGATAAAATGAAGCAGCACTATTCCATCTCTCAGCCAAGGGTAAAAGAGAATATCCTACATCATATAAGCAAAAGGTATGTAACCTAATGCATAATCTAAAATAAGCATATCCTCCTCCTATATGCCGCCACCTTATTTAAGTCCCAGCATATGCAGTGGGAGCTAGCCCTCTATGTCTAGCTTTAATATTGAAAAATCCATACCAAAATCCTACTTATTCGCTACACGTATGTTAGCTCATTAAAAATGTAAACTTAGGTACCATCTTCGCAATCACTTGATCTCACTGCAATATTATTTTTTTGCACTCCAAATGACATACAAACGCGCAGATTAAATATTTTTGTTTTGAAAGGTATGCAGATTAATTAGAATCAAACTACTGCAGGGAAATGAAAAGGAAAACATTGTAAATAGAATCTGATGATAATCCAATCTTTTGAATGCTTATTGACCTTTCAGACTGACTACTGGGCAGCTTAATGTATCAGATGGATTTCAGATAAATTAGTTTTCTTCGAAGGAACATTTAGTGGATGAGGTCATTAGTTCAAGGAACGCACTTGCAACTAACCAAGAATACTCTGAAGTAAAATTTGTCGCCATCTTCCTAAGATATTAGGAGAGGGTAGTGATAGGGTTACTACCCTATTACTACCCATTTACTACTCATAGTTCATTTCAACTTTTTTATTTTTTTATTATTTTCTTTTGAGTATTTTTTTAACATCCTTAATCATAGAAAAAATTAAAAATATATATAATTTTACTAATAGTCACTTCCTTAACCATTAAGAAAAATTAAAAATTAAAAAAAAAATCAAATATAAAAAGAGTAGTAAGAGAGTAGTAACCTTATCATTTTCCATTAGGAGATCAACAGATTAACATTTATTATAGAGTTGATACTTTAGCCAAATATGAACAATGCTATGTGCCCTTTCGATCAACTAGTCTAACAGTCTGCAGGTCAGGCACCATGACTAAAATGCGTATCAAAACAAAGTGCACTGAAAGCCTGCAATAAACTAATCAACAACACATTTTGCAAGCTCATGATTCATCCAGGCTGATACAGTAGGCTGTAATTATCATGATTACAATTCCTTTGACATGGTTAGATATGAATGAAAGAAAAACATCAGTGAAGGTCACATCATGCAAGATCCCATTGTGACATCCACCCTCAAAACAATAATGGGTTTAGGATGGTTGCTATTCTTCTACAAGTAGTACTGCAAAGAAAAAAAGCCTAGGTGGATTAGTCAATTGAAAGTGTTTGGAGATGAAAACATTAAGTGGGAAGTGTAGGAAGGTGCCAACAAGTTTAGCTGGTATAGTCTCTCGGCAATCAGAGACAATATAGAATCCACCTTTACCTAGGTTTGAGAGCTGATGGACAGGAGGTCCCAGCCTTATATCAAAAAATAAATGAGCCAAGTTCATTACAATGGTAGAAGCAGTAATTTGTCTTTAGATGATTGGCAATCAGAAAAATTATACAAAATAATAATTGGCAATGAGAGGAGAATAAAACGAGGGTGAACGAGAATAGGTAGAAATATACCATGTAATTGGGATAGCAGACTGCCAGATAGTGAAACATACATACATTATTTTTTTTTGATAAGTAATAATATTATATATATATCAATAGGAGTAACCAAGTACACTAAACGTATACAAGAAAAACACCTAGCCCGTACAAGAAAGCCCATAATGACCCAAAAGTCCATGAAAACCCAAAAGCCCAAAAAACCCTGAATTGGAAAACTATCAATACATCACAGAGCCCTCCCTTTAGCCTTCCCTCGACTTGAGCTATCTTATTTTACACGTATGTTTATATGTATCATATATTTTTTACAAGTATAGTTCAAAAAAAAATTTACACGTGGGGAACATATATGTCTTAGTGAATAGAAGATAAAAAGAGAGAGAGAGAGAGAGAGAGAGAGAGAGAGAGAAGTAGCATTTAATGATAGTTGAATTATCTCTGTGCAGTGTTCAATGTCTACATGGTTAAATCTACACCATGAACTGTAAAATATATGCAGACAAACAAAAAAACAAGAAAACAAAACAACACAATAACTGTGTCACAAAGCAAGCACATTCCATACACAAGAATTTAGATGGTGATATTTTCTAGAAACGGTACATATAAAAAACCTAATATTTTAAAAAGCTTATAGCACACTTGCTTTAATGAAATAAAGTAAAAAACAAAAATTAACAAAAATGAGGTTTTAGTTCAAGCTTCTCCATTTATGTCACACTTCAAATTGGTGCTACACCAAGGTTGTAATGACCGAAGGAAATCCAAGTTGCATCAGAGCATATACTCCAAAATGACTAGTCAGGTTGGAACCCCTTGGAATCATTATAGAGCAATAACTTCACTCCTAAAAGTTAAGGATTTTCTCCTCCCTCCTATACTCAATCTATGGTATTAAAATACCATTTGTGATGATCCAAGGAAAACCAACCTACATATGAACACTTATACTCTAAAAAAACAGTAAAGATTGCAATTGAAATTTTTTGGAATCGCCATAATAAGCAATCTAAGGTTTTTTGGGATCCCATTCACCTCTTATTTGCATATGACACATATTTTGCGAGGCCAACCAAGATCGCATTTGAGCTGAGAGCTCTTCTTCATTACTTTGAAGCCGCTTCTGGATTGAGAGTTACCTAGCCAATTCAGAAATAGTCCCAGTGGGAGATGTTCCTGAGGTGGAGACTTTGGTCCAACCTCTTGGGGCGTAAGGTATCTTTTTTGCTATTGAGATATCTTGGCCTCCCCTTGGGTGCCTCATTCAAGTCTAAATCTATTTGGGATGGGGTGATTGAAAAAATGGAGAGAAGGTTGGCTAGTTGGAAAAGGATATGTAGCTATTAAAGGAGGGCGGGTTACTTTGATCAAAAGTACTCTTTCCAGCTTAAAAAGAGGTAAGGAATCCACCACCCACCAATCTTGTGCCGTGCACGATGTCAATACCTTACATTATTTGATCATATAAGCAGATGCTAGCTTGGTTAACCAGAGTTTTCTGTGATCGTTCTTTTCTTATCTTTTCTTTCTTTCTGATTCTTCTCTCTTGCCTACTCTGTTTCTAGCAAAGCTTCTTTCACAAAAAATTATGATCATTAGTAGACACTCACATCTACACAAAAATGGATATCTGGCAGCAACTTCCTTCTCCTCCCCCTCCCCTACCCCCCAACTTCCTTGAACAAAAAAATTCTCATTATATTTCATCCAAGTAAAAGCACACAGACACGCACGCACACATGTATGTACATATGTTTGTATACATAGAGAGTATATAATATGTACACATATTTATATGCTTAGTTGTATATGCACATGTATTATCTAGGCATTTTAAGGATGAATAAATGTATAATTGGTAGATTACTTTCCCATACTCCTATGACTCTGGGGGAAAAAAATTATTTTTTCTCTGCTTTGGAAAAATGACGTCTTGATGCTAAGCAGGTTTAAGTGAACAAGAACCAGTAATTAACACGGCACACACTACTTCAATAAATTTCAGTATTTCACTAGGAAGTATTGTTTTATTATTATTATTATTATTTTTCTATCTGTATAGAACTGCATAGAGGTGAGATGTCCAAAATAAGAAGGTTGAGGATCATGATTATTTCAGCTTTCTGCAAAAACACCACCTCTTGCAGTTCAAAGGGCCACGAGTATCTCTAGCCAGCTACACGCATATGCTTTGCCAGTGTACTCCATCTAGGGCCACATTTTACGGTTAGCTTTTATGTCATTTTCTCATTGTCTCGGCTCACATGGCTCTTATCTAATTTCAACCATTTTTCTAAAAGTAGTTTAGACACTTTATACACTTACCCTACATAATTAATTCAGTAGCAATCAAGAAGCACAGCCTCAAAATAAAAAGAAATTTAAATGCCTCGTTTAATAAGGGGTCTGGGTGGAAGTGGGGAAGGGGGGAGGGAAGCGTACTTTCTTCTTGCTATCAACACTGTTAGTCGGGAACCTCAGTCTTTTCAATTTCAAACCATGGCATTGTGCAAAATATAAATTCTTAATGGTGAAATAACAAACAAGAAAACGAATCCCAAAAAGAAAGAGAGAAGAAACATACTCATGAGAGAAGCCTCGAGCAAATGGGTCCTCCATAGAACCTGATCCATGGGTGACATGGTACCAAGCTTTGCACCCTTGTTCTGGATCTTAACAATGCTCATAAGGCTGGACAGGAGAATCACAGACATAGTACCAGCTATGGTTTTCATCGTAGCAGGACCTCTCCCCATCTTCAGTTGATCCAAAGTCTTCATCACAAGCTCTCTCAATGGCCCAATCTTGATCAATAGAAGGAATGCCAGAACAGCCTCAGCGAACAAGACCAAGAACAGCAACTGAATCATTTCTCTGCTTAAACAGAGCAATACAGACCTTGTTGCGGCTTTGAAAAACCCTTTAGTTTTCCTCAATGCCAATTTACAGAAAACCACTCAAAGAAACTAGTTTTATGCTTCAAATAAACGAATCCATACATCGCTAGACTCATCCACTAATAGAATGAACAAAGAAGAAACTTCCTAATGCAACAAGAGCAACACCCGAAGTACATCTGCTCTCAACAAAAACAGGAACCACTATCAAAGCCTTAATTTTCTTAAATGGGTTTACACTTTTCACAGAATTTAAAGGAATCCCACCTCACTAAGGATCAACCTGGTTTCATCCCCAAGCAATTGAGGATTTTAAGGACTGTACAGATCTGTGCATTAAGCCGTTAATGGTAAAGAAAGCTGTTCTTTTTGCAGAGAGCCAAGTTATTGGAAGATGGAAAGTTCTGCTTTTATTATATAACATCATTTTAATTAAAATTGATATTTATATAATTGGTTTTAATTATATAATATGATATAAGAGAAAGAGATATGTCATTTGTACTCCCAAAATTATAATAATTTTCTAAAAAAAATTTCTCTATAATTTACTCTTTTAAACATTTGAGTCTTTGACTGTAATGAAAAAGAAATAAATATGATACGTGATTCCACAATTTCTATGTGGCTGGATATTGAAATTCACGTTATTTATAGATAAATCTTTACTGTCAAAAGATCCATTTATCGTAGTTATATAATTAAATTATAAAACATATTTATATTAAATAAATTATAAAGAATTGAATTTTAAAAAGAGAGAGGAAAAAAAATAGAGAGAGAGTCAGTCAGTAAATTAAGGGAAGAGAGCCGAATATTGATATTAAGAAAAGCGTTTTGTTATATAACCTCCTTTATATTTTATATTTTATATTTTTTTTAATTTTTTTTAATTTTTTAATTTTTTTTTAAAATTATTTTAAATTTTCTATCCATTATTTATATAATAAATATTTAATAAAAAAATTAAAATTAAAAAATATATATAATATATAAAAATTATATGAATAATCAAAAATTATTAAGATTTTTTCTTTGAGAAAAATATCGTGCGTATAGGTAAATTCTTTTTCTCTATATTTTTGTTTTAAAAAAAATATTTTCAACAGCTTTTAACTTTTTTGTTTGTTATTATTTTATGAATACAGATTGGCTTTGAACGTACAGACTGAGGTGCTGTTTCCTTTGCATGTGTGTAACTGATGTAATGCATTCATTGGCTAATGTACCTCTCTTGACAGTGTTGGCTGTTGATGTCAGGTCCGGTTTGACGAAATTTCATTTTATTTTATTTTATTTTATTTTTTTTAATTTTTTTATTTAATAATTATCTAATCATTTTAATTTCTTTCAATTATTAAAAAAATTATATTTTAATCTTTTTTTAATTTTATAATTTTTATATTCAACCTTTTTTTTCTTGTTTTTCAAAATCTCATAAAAATTTTATCTCAAATCATTTCACTACTATTAACAAATTATCTTACTATTAGTTATAGATTTGTCATCTCATATGTATAATCAAATAAGTCCTAGAGGAGTCTCAATGGATATATGGTATAAAATACATGTAAAACTAAATATGTAAATTTTTGTCCAAAACTCAAACCTAATGGATTATGTAAAATCTCTCTTTGTTCACATCAAACCCTTTACATATAGAAGCTACTGCTCATCTTGTAAACATTTTTTTATTATTTATATTTTATTTCCTCCATTTCTATTTACTTTGATTTTCACAATCTAAACAAATTCTTTATTAGTTTAAAAATTTTTTTCATCAACTACTATTAACCACTCCACACCTAACATCTTATGAAAAACACTCCTACACTTTATGAAAAACACTCACACATCATATGAAAAAACTATAGATGTGGAGTGTAAGAGTGAATAGTAGCTAATGCATAGCATTCTTCTATTAGTTTATTATCTAAAACACCTCTATTTCATTTTCTTCCACAAAATATCTTGGAAATATTTTGGGATTTCGAAAGTAGAATTCCAAAACAGTTTGGAGTTTCAAAAGTGAAACCCCAAAACAGTTTGTGTGATTTGTATGATTTTTGCATCATGTCAGGTGTTTGATTGTTTGTCGCGTCCATGTGCATCAAGTTCAAATACTAGCACTAGTACTAACTCCCCTACACATACCCATATATCCATGGGTTCACCAAAGGAAAAATTCATTTCCATTGTGTGGGAACACTTTACCAAGTTAGAGATTGATGTCAATTACCTATAAGCAAGGTGTAATTATTGTAGTGTTGTTTATGAATGTCACTATAAACGACATAGTACAACTCAATTGAAAAATTATTTAGAAGAACAGTACAAAAAGAGTCTGATAAGACCTTCTTTACTTGAAAAGAGTCAAGTCTAGATTGGAGATTAGACTTAAGAAGATGGTGGATGTAATGGTGGGGAAGTACGTTGAAAGGGGTTACTTTGTGAAGTATGACCAAAGTAGGTGTAGGACTCATTTAGCTCATTTGATCATAATAGACGAACTATCCTTTCAATTTGTGAAGAGTGAAGGATTCTAAGTCTTTACTAAATACTTGGAACCTCGGTTTAACATTCATTCTCGCCACACAATGATGAAGGATGTTCTTAAGTTATACAGTGTATATAAAGATTTGTTAACAAACTTATTGAATGGTCAAAAAGTTTGTCTCACCATTGATATATGAACATCGGTCCAAAACTTGAACTATATATGTTTAACTTCTCATTTTGTAGATACTGAATGACAATTACACAAAAAGATTCTCAAGTTTCACCAATCACAAAGGTGACACCAGTGGGAAGCCAGTGGAGTCCATAATAAAGGAATAGGGTTTTGAGCGGGTGGTGACAATTACGATTGATAATGTCTCGTCTAACGATACTACACTGGAGTATATGAAGAATAATGTTAGATAGGACTTCATGTTAATATTGGGTGGTCAGTTTTGCATATTTAATATTGTGTACATATCCTCCATCTTATTGTAACCGACGATTTGAAAGATTTTCATGAGTCGGTTGCAAGAGTAAGAATGTGGTGAGATTTGAGAGATCTTTCCCAACTAGGCTTGCGATGTTCAAGATCTTTGTTTGTGCTGTGGAGCATTGAATGTAAGAAAATTTTGTGTCTTGATATTCCTACAAGATGGAACTCAATTTTCTTGCTGTTGGAAACAGTCAAGCAGCATAGAAAGACCTTTGATGCCATTGCTGAGGAGGACGAAGGAAGATCTGGACAACCAAATGATTATGATTGGAAAAATATCTGAATTTTTGTAGAATTTTTTAGCCTTTTTTATAAGATGGCATGCACAATTTTTGAGTTTTTGTATGTAACATCCAATGAATATTGTTAAGAAGTTTGTTAGGTGAAAGTGAAATTGAATAAAATGTGTGAAAGTATTGATCCTACTTTACGAATTATGACATTGAGCATAAGGTTTAAGTATGAAAAATATTGGAGAGATTTGAGTAGGATCAATAGTTTGCTATATGTGTCTCTTTTTCTTAACCTGCGGTATAAAATTGATGGTATGGTGTATGGCTTAAAAAGCACTAGCAGGAAGGGATGATTTTGTTGCATTCAAGGATATTAACATAGAGGTTCCACCAACCACCGCATCACTTCCTCTTGAAGCCGACAAGTTGAAAAAGCGTAAGTGGGTATGAGGTTTGGTAATACTCTTGAGTTTCGAAAGAATTTTGACATTCAATTGGACTTGGAAAGATAATTGTCGGTGGGCATATAGTAATATACGAAGTAATTTGATATCTTAATTTGGTGGAAGGTAAATGTCGTTAAGTATCTCATCCTTAAAGAGATAACCTACAGTATTTTGGCCATCTTTATTTCTACTGTAGACTCAAAGTCCACCTTTAGCATTGGAGTGTATATTGGATCCATTTTGGAATTCATTATCTTCTAACATTGTGATGGCTTTGATTTGCACTTAAAATTGGATCAAAGCCAATTCAGGTTCCGAAAGTGGTAGACTTTGCAAAGAGTTACACGGAGGAGGAAGTTGATTAGCCTAAAAGAGATAATTGCTCTTAATTCATTATTTTTCTTTTGCTTATAATAGATTGTGTTATATTTATTTGACAAACTTAATTTCAAATTCAATTGTTGTCTGGACAAATTTAAAAAAATAGGCTCTATCTCAATCTACATTCGCCACAATTTGACTTTGATACAACACCATTGATTTGATAACTTTGTTAGTTAATTGTTTATAGTTTATACATATATTAATAATGTTATCAATTTATATTCTCATTTTTTTATTATTTTTTCAGCTTTATGATATCACTTGGAGTAACAATCTAATCTTGCTATATGTTCATGTTGTACCTTCATTTTTATTTATTTTTAAATGTATTTCAATTCTTGAAACATTGTTATTCATTCAAGTTATTTGACAATTTCTAATACTTTTAGATTAATTTGTAATAGTTTTAGATTAATGCGTAATAGTTTATACTACTTGTAATCAGTTAGAATTATTAGTTAGAACTTAAAACTTAGTATTTTTATTAGAGAGAACATTTACTTTTTATGTTTTATGCATTTAATTTTAGTTTTGGGGCAAAATTGAAGTCGATTAAGGTTATAAGCCAAGATTGGCTTAAAAAATGGATTTTATACCCAAATGGCACAAAAATAGGTTATGGGCTCAATGGGCCGATGAGCCCATTATGGGGGCCAAATGGCCCAAAGGGCCAATCTGCTCTCAACATTCGAACAGGGACCCGCCCATGAGAGGCGGGGCCAGGGGATAGGGGTTGCCTGCCCAAGAGGTACGGATAGCACTCCTAGGTAGCTGTGGTATCGCAATTTTACAACAATAATACAATTTTGCTATTGAAAATTAGGGCTATGAATGTTAGACTTATATAAGGAGTTATTTTCTCACTTATCAAAGGGCCAAGTCGTTAGAGTTGTCATTCTTATTTTGTGCCAATAGAAGAATTCTTTGGAGCCTTTTGCAAACACACAAATGACAAAATTGATGCTCTATATAATCTAAAGAGAGTTCGACTTCCACAGTTCCAAAAAAATCAAATTTGAAGATAATTTTTTATGCTATTGAAGTAGAGACAAACAAGTCATTTGTATGTAGAAGTTTTTGTGAAAAGAGATGAATATAAAAGATTTGTAATTGAACTACTTATAATTATTTTTTCTAATATTACACTATTTGTGGAAATTGGTCAGAATTGGTTTGAAATTCTCCCACCCTCTTTTTTTTTTTATGGCATCAAATGTTTAGGAATAAAGTTTTGACTAATTTTGAGGATACACAACCCTTTGACAATAAGTTTTATGTAAGTGTATATTAGATGATTTAAAAGGCAATGCTCCCAAACCGATAATCTCTATAAATTATTTGCATCCAAAAGTTCAAATCTTATATTTAGAGAAAGTATACCATTAAAACAAAAGTTGTTACCACTAGGGGTGTAAAAATTAACCGAAAAATCGGAAAACCACTCGGACCGGTGGAATCAGTCCGATTTTGGACCGGTCCAGTCCGAGACCCGTTCCCTTAGTTCTAAAATTGGTCATTACCGGTCCAGTTTCGGTTTTATATTTTTTAGGACCGGACCGGAACAGACCAATTCACTATATTATATATTTTAAATTGATTTTTTTAATATTATATATAATAATATAAATTATAATTATATATAAGATATAGATGAAAATTTATTTGATCATATGCTTTAAACATAATATTATATATATATATATTAATAACATTTTATGGCCTAATAAATTCTCAACATATTTTTTTTGATAAATACATAATATATTAGTAATACTAATATACATTAGTATATTAATTATATTTCTTTGTAATTAATTAGTATACACTAGTATACTAATGTATATTAGTATATTAATTACATTTTATGTCATAATACTAATACTATTAAAACCATAAAATCGGACCGAACCGAACCGGAACCGGTAAAATCGGAGATACCGGTTAAGGAGAGTAACCGGTGCGTAATCGGTTTTCGAAAATACAAAACCAGTGCTGTAACGCCCGTCCTCGTGGTGGGTATTTTTACAAAATATTTTAGAAAATACGACGGGAATTACCGTCCGATTTAAAACATCTTTTACAGTCCTTCCCAGGGTGTAAGACTCTACGTTATAAAATAAAATATGCTTTTAGAATAAAAGAGGCTTGGGGTTTAAAACAGTGGAAAATATAAATCTTTAAAATAAAAAGGCATTTCTTACATTTAAAACCATCATGCCTAGACTTCCGTGCCCTTCTCCTTTTGGCCGTGTCCCTCCTGAGTGTACTGCTCATTCAGTTCCTGTGGGGGGAGGGACACACATAAAAACTAAAATGAGTCGAATACTCAATAAGCATTACTAGGGGTGTAACCGGTCCAGTCCGGTCCGGTTTTGGACAAAATCTTGGACTGAACCGGTATGACCGGTTTTGTATTTTTCCAAACTGATTACGCACCGGTTACTCTTCTAAACCGGTACTTCCGATTTTACCGATTTTCGGTCCGGTCCGGTCCATTTTTCTAATTTTTTTAAAATGTAAAATTGATATTAGTATAATATTAGACTATTAGATAGCTATATATTAGTATATATTAGTATTAGTTATAAACTATATATTAGTATAGCTATATAATACATGATCAATTACATTCTCATTTTTAAGATTAAACTTTTATTTTATAATAACATTATCTTATATATAATTATATTAATAGCATATTATCAAACAAATTACAAATGTTTATATTTAAGATTAACATTTTATGTTATAATTTATAAATTATAATATGAAATTATTTCATATATGATATATAATTATATTATATATATATATATATATTTCACATATAATTATAAATTCTATATAAAACTTATATATAAAATATTATTTTTTATATATATTTTATCAACTGGTCCGGTCCGGTTCAGTCCGGTCCTAAAAATTTCAAAACCGGAACCGGACCGATTCTGGCCGGTTTATGAAATATAAGAACCGATTCCAGACCGGACCGGTTCAAAACCGGTAAAACCGATCCGGTTCGGTTCGGACTGGTTTTCCGGTTTAAATTTACACCCCTAAGCATTACTTCATATCGTTAAAATATAAAAATATAGGTTTTCAATCATGCATTCATCATTCCATACATACTATACGTACATGCATACATGCTTTCGTTTGGAAATATCACTGACGGGGTTTTTCTTCTTTAAAAACTGGTTTTCTTTTCTTAAAACGTTTCCCCCGTAGTGTCTCCATTTCTTAAAGAATGCCGTGCATTCTTACATTACTTTTTCTTTTCGTAAACGTCAGTAGATGGGGGCTTTCATATTTAAAACGTGTTTTTCTTTTAGTAAAACTTTCCCCCGTTACTGCCTTCATTTCTTGAAGAGTGCAATGCATTCGTACATTCTTTTCTTATCA
The DNA here is from genome assembly GCA_029856935.1 of Cyclocarya paliurus. Classification (NCBI taxonomy): domain Eukaryota; kingdom Viridiplantae; phylum Streptophyta; class Magnoliopsida; order Fagales; family Juglandaceae; genus Cyclocarya; species Cyclocarya paliurus. Next base: position 29,348,542 of record CM056954.1, on the reverse strand, counting down.
CTTTCATAGGCCAGTGCACACTGTTACGCCCCGTGTGCTGGGGTTAGCGGCCTTTTGGGCCAATGGATTCGCCCGTGGCCACAGGTTGGAATCCTTTTCCGTCAGGGATGCAGCACTGGGTGCACTACCAGATACTACCGCCCGGCATTGCAATCTGCCCATTCATTCATTTTGGGTACCCCGTTCATTCATTCATGGCGGCTCTATAGAGCCGCAGCTTTCATTCATTTCATGTGTATGAGCATGTCTTTCCTTTCTTTTCATTTCATTCATGCTTTCATGGAAAAACAACTTTTCGTGGAAAACGTCTTTTTGTGAGAAAACATTCTTTTGGGGCGAGAGCCCGAAAAATATATTTTCTTTCATCGTCTTTTCTTTGAAAATACATACAATAAATACCACGTATAGTCATCCATTCACATGCATACAGTTATTATTTTTGGGTGCGTAAATAGGAGGCTGCCAAAGGAGGTCATACATACTTATACTTTAAATACGTTACTTTTTGTTATTCTTTTCGTAAAACGTCTGCCCTTGAAAAGAGAGACCATTGCTTTTTCTTCGTTTTCGTAGGGAAAAACATTTCTTTTTCTTCTTTATATCTTTAGAAAACTCAAGAAGAGTATGAACGTAACACTTACCTGGACTCCATGCTACTTTCATACTATACAGTCCATTTATACCGTACAGTCCATTCATGCGCGTGTCAGATGGCAAACTACATGCATACATAACCTTAACGTTATTTTCTATCTAGTACATAAGCAACTGACTATAAATAGAGCTATGGTTTACTTAGAGAACACTCTCCTTCTATACCGTGCTCTTTCATGTTTCTTACTATAATAAAAACCCTTAGGGATCCATTACGGTCTCTACTTCCTTCAACCTTAACATTCTACTTCGAGTGCTTACTCACTAGGATGAATTCATGTTCATCTTAGAATTAAGACACTAGGACCTTTGTCTTGTTCTTCTTACTAACCACATTCCGACGCACGACTTCGACCAACCAAGTCATGCATCCTATTCTTAGACAGTACCTTCATCCTTACCCTCATGCATCTTAGCTCACTCTACTTCTCATGATCATCCGTACACATCACACGGCTCTAAGCTACTCCGAGGCTTAATTACCGCGTCATCATACATAGGACAGATTACCCATTATATACGGTAAATCTGTCCGGCACATGTGTCTAACCAGACAGCACACGTACTTTACCCTTTTATCATCTAAGACCCACATACCTTTCATTGGCCATCGGGTCGTATGGACAAGTGCCATACTCTGATACCATCCTTCTCTTACCCTGCTAGCACGACTCTCCGTGCTACCCGAACCTCATGACAGTTCATCCCAACTGTTGACACAATGAGACTCTGTTCATAACCACACTTTACGTCACGCCATATAGCTCGAGACTATTCCCAAACTACACCGTTACCTTGTCACATCACCTCACCTACATCTTAAGTCATCACAGCGCAACTCCATGATGGACCACATCACTTCATGACGTTGCCCAATCATACTTCCACTGCACTGCTCTGATACTTCTTAGTCACTTCGCACTTATTCCCGGCCATAAGCCAATCACATGGCGACACTCGTCACCTTGGACTACAGCCATACTTCGCAGCCATTTCGGGACACTGTTCCACAATTCCCGACACCATACACCAAGTTCTTCCCCTAACAATTACGCAACCATCCTTATCCTTGCGACACGCCATACGATGTATCGCTGCACCTCAGGGAGTACACTCCATATATACTCCCTTCACAACACTACGCCACATCACCGCTATGGTCTACACGCCATACGGTGCATCGTCTCACAACATGGAGTACACTACTCGTGTACTCCATTCACATAACTACGCCACGTCACCGTTATGGCATACATGCCAAACGGTGCAACACTTACCACATAGAGTATACTCAGCGTATAATCTACTCACAGAACTATGCCACATCACCGCTATGGCACATACGCCATATGGTGTAACGTCTCACCACATAGAGTATACTCTGCGTTAACTCCATTCACCGAACTACGCCACATCCCATTATGACACACATGCCATATGGTGCATCGTCTCACAATATGGAGTACACTCCTCGTGTACTCCATTCACAACACTACGCCACATCACCAATACGACACATATGTCGTACGGTGCATCGTCACACAACATGGAGTACACTCCACGTGTACTCCATTCACAACACTACGCCACGTCACCGCTATGGCTTACACGCCATACGGTGCGTCGCTCCACCACATGGAGTACATCCCACATATACCCCATTTACGACACTCCGCTACGTCACCAATACGGCACACACGCCATATGGTGCATCGCTCCACCACATGGAGTACACCCTACGTGTACTCCACTCACGGCACTACACCACGTCACTACTACAGCACATGCACTACAACCACACTTCACAGCACAGTCCACAACACTACACAGTACACTTCCCGATACATCCAACACTTCACATCACAGCCTATCACATCACCATCATACTACACAGACATCCTATAATACTAGCACCACAATCCACAACCTAGTCAACTAGCTAACATCTAGCATAAATAGCGAGGGATAGAGAATTATACCATCGACGGGATAACCCGTGCGTCGCTCGTTGACCGTCACAGCGAACACGCCGGAGGAACGTACGGGGTGGCTACACCGCGTACAGTGACTGTTTAAGTGTTTGGATAGCTAGGTGTGGTCTTGGAGGGGCCTACGGTGACCTTGATGATGATGGCAATGAGCGTATCACGGCGGATCTTGCCGTGTACAGTGGCGGTCAGTTACGTGTAGTGACTGTACATCACGTGCAGTGATTACCCACGACATAAAGTGGTGGTTTAAGCTTGGGCTAGGCTAAGGGAGGTTGTTAGTGGAGTCGTGGAGGCTCGGTGGTGGTCGGCACGGTGGTCCGTGGTGGAGGAAGAGGGCTGGACGTGCACTGCGAGGGGGAGAAATGTCGTGGGAGAGTGAGAGAGAGTGTGGGGCCATGGGTGGCAGATCGGGGCCATGGGTGGTATGGTTGGTGGTCTAAGGATGCCGGCTAGGGTGGCCACTCGTCGTGGGTGGCGGCGGACGGTGGCGGATCAGGCCAAACCCATGCGGTGGAGAGGGGAACATCGGGAGGTGGAGGAGAGGCCTACTAGCCGTGGGTTTGCTGGAGGAGGAAGGGGGAGACCTCAGGAGTCTCGTGGTGGGTTCCGGTGGCCGAGCTGGCCGCGCACGGTGGCGCTAGGAGGCTGCACAGTGAACCCGTGCATGGATTTGCTGTGCTCGTGCATGGTGGAGGGAGGTGGCTGCATGGGAGGGGCTGAGGCCACTGGAGGGGACCGGTCGGTGGCAGGGGAGGCTGCCGAGGGAGAGGTGGCCCCGGAGAACGGCGCACGGCGGCGCAGGAGCCATCAAGCCCGATCGGGCTTGCACTGCCGAGGGAGGAGGAGGGGCGAGCGTGCGGGGGGGTGGTACCGGTGCAGGGGGACTCGCCGGAGGGAGGGGAGGTCGGTGACGCACGACGGCGCACGGCGGCGCCGGGCTAGGCTGTGGAAGAGATCAGGTGATAGAGAGAGGGGCCACGTACGCTGCAAGCCGAGAGAGGAGAGAGAGAGGGGAGGGAAAAGTGAGGGGGAAAAAGAGAGAGGTTGGGGTTTTATCCTAAAATCCAACATCTGGAGGTCTATAAAAATGGTTTACGATGACCCTTAAATATTGATTTGAAAATGCGTAAAAGTTAACTTATTTAAAACACTGAGAGGAATCAAAATAGAATATTATTTAAAATAATATTCCTTCATCATTTATAAAATGATGAAATCTTACTTAAAATATTTAAAAGAGTAAACTATTAAATAAATAGAGATTCCAACATTATTTAAATCACCTAATATTTTAAATAACTGGAATCATTTACATAAAATGATTCCCTACAATTATAATATTTTTGGAGCTCTTCAAAAATATTATAATTGAGTTATTTAAAATATTCTTTATTTAGATAGTGATAGGAATCTTCCATTTAAAAATACACATTACTTTAAAACACAAAGATAACTTTTAGAAATCACATGGTATCTTTAAAAACAAGCCATCGGGATCTGGCACACGTAATGGGGCTCTTAGACACTAGAGGCGAGGAGCGGGTTGTCTATCGCATCTGACGTAATGGCTTACGTCAGAAGAAGGAAGGAAGGAGCAGGGTGTTACAGGTGCATACCAGTTCAGTCCTAAATTTTATCCAAAATCGGACCGGACTAGTTACACCCCTAGTTACCACTTGAATCAATTCCTAAAGTATTTTGACTTAGGCCTTGTTTGGATAATGAGTTAAGGTGAGATGAGTTGAGATGATTTGTGAATAATAGTGAAATAGTTGTGAATAATAGTTAAATGGTTTGAGTTAAAATGTTTAATGGGGTTTTAAGAAATGAGAAAAAAAATGAATAAAAATATTATAAAGTTAAACTATTGTTAGAACATAATTTTTTAATATAATTTTTGTTTTGGATTTAAAAAAGTTAAATTATTTTTTATATTTTGTTTGGAGGTTTGATAAATTTGTAATAATTAGATAATAATTAGATAAAAAAAAAAAGTTAAAATTTTGAAATTGAAAAGTGTTTGTATATTGAGATGAGATATGATAAGATAAAATGAGATGGGATGAGACATCTCTCTATCCAAACCAGGCATAAGGCTACATTTGGAAACTGTGGTGATTTTAGATGATTTGTGAATAATAGCCAATAATAGTGAACTGTATGCGAATAGTAGTGAAGTAGTTTGAGATTCAGTTACATAATCCAGCTCTTAACCTAAAACAACCACATAGCATCTTCATGCTAGAGCTAACATATAGCAACTATAATGTAGTTAAGCATTTCGGGTAGGTAAGAGTATGCACTATTATTAGTGAATTTATTGGCAATTGAGGACAAAATGTCCAACTTTGTATGCTAGAGCCTTTATCTAGCAACTATAATGTAGTTGTGTTTAATGTAGACAAAAGTAGACTATTTAGTGCAAATTTGAATTATACTTAGTCAGCTCTTAATTTATTTGCAACTAACTCTGAACAAAAAGGACCAAATCTTATTTTATTGCATAATAATAATAATGATTTCAATAGGAATATTTTTTTATAATCAAGTTAGGCCACATGAAATAAGTTGACCAGACTCGATGCCAACATTATATTTGTTTCATCGTAATGGGATGAAAGTTGTATGATAGTGTGGTATATAGAATTTTCTTTAAATACACTTGTTTGTTAGTGTAAAATAAGTGTGTTGGCATATTCATGTGACAACCCGAGTTAAATTGTGTTTTGACAATGTTAAGTGGGATAAAGTGAATGGATTAAAGTCAGCTCAACATGGATCGAGTGAAGCTCATATAGAGATTTCACTCGATACTCTCTTGACAAGACGCTCGAGCAAAACTCATGCAAAGAGTTCGCTCCACACTCACTAGACATGGCACTCGAGAGGACGTTCATACAGAAAATTCGCTCAACACTCGCTTGACATAGCGCTCGAGTGGTAACCCAAACAAAGAATTCACTCAGCACCTGCTCGACATGGCGTTCGAGTGGTAACACAGACAAAAAGTTCGCTTGACACTCGCTCGACTTATAGCTTAAGCAAATCTTGGATATAATGTGCACTCGACACTCTACTCGACCAGATTTTCAAAAATATGACTTTGACTAGGGTTCTAGCGTCGTGTTCCACTGCAACTATAAAAGCAAACTTCAGCTGAGTTCAAACATGTGGAAATACAGAGCAAAAATAGAAGGCCTTTTAAGAACACTTTAGAGAAATACCATTCCACATCCAAAACTCATTTTCTCTTGAAAAATATATCTCCATCTTACTGCACTAAAAATCAAACACTGTTGAGTCTATTAGTGTGGATGTGTTTATCGGCCGGAAGAGATTTTAGAGTTGCCGTTGAAGCAAAGATCAAGATGTTCTAATAGTGAAGCTATAGAAAGGCTGGAGTTCTGGAACTACATAAGTGCAGAGATCAAGTGGGTAATTCGTGATGTTGCAAGCCAGATTTAGCTATTACAACTACAAGGGTCTCGTGAGTGTTTCTAAATTAGTCTTAACAAACTAAATTTCTATAGTGAAATTTAGGTAGTGACTTACACCCAGAGTGATTTTAGATTTTGAAGACGTTTTTCAAATGAACTTTCACTTTGTGACCAAATTGTTGTGTTGATTATTTTTATGTGAATTATTTTATTGATTGACTGCTTGTTTGACAAAATTTTTAAATAGTGCAGTAAAATTGAGTTACACCTATTCACCCCCTCTAGGTTTTGTGTTGGGTTAGAACTATTGATTTTTTAATTGCAATCAGAGTGGGTTCACTCCGCTAGGTTTTAGTTCCTGAGTGTGATCCTGCATAAGTGGTTAGAATGGATAGGTCTCAATCACTCTCATCACCAACATATTTTAATGGCAACAATTATGCCCATTGAAAAGTTCGAATAAGAGCTTTTTTAAAATCTATAGATGAACGAGTATGGTTAAATAATAAACATGGCAAGAGAGTGGAAACAGACTGTTACAATCGTTGATGGAGTTGAAATTCCCAAGGGTTGAAGATTGGACTAGAGATGAAAGAAATGATTGTAATTGGAATAGTAAAAGCCTAGATGCAATTTTCATGACTGTGTCACCTGAGGAGTTCAAGCGAATCTCCATGTGTGAAACTAGCAAAAAAGTATGGGATATTTTAAAAATTACTCATGAAGGTACTAGGGCTGTAAAGAATTTCAAACTCCAAATGTTAACCACCAACTTTAAATAACTTAAAATGAAAGATGATGAAACCTTTGATGAGTTTAAGGGTGCAAATCGGTCGGTCCAGCCCGGTCCAGTTTGGTTCAGCAATGGACTTTTTGGTTTATCATTTTTTTCGAATCGGATTGGACTAAACACCCATAGGGATTGGACCGGACCGATAGCTATCGGTTTGGTCCGGTCGGTCCATTTAGTTCGACCTAATTATTTTTTTTCTTTTTTTTTAAATCAATTAATAAAATTTTTTTATTTAAAATACTAAATTAAACTAAGTGACTTATTAATGTGGATTATGTAACAAACTCAATAAAAAAAATATTTTATATGGTCAATGATAATAAATTAGACGAAAATATATTATTAATTTATATAATTAACTAATTGATATTATATATTAGTTAATTGATAGAATATTAACAAGTGTTAATAACATATTTAAAATTTTATATTGTTAATTTACAATTATTATATAAATAATATATATAAAAATATATTTTTTATTTTTATTTTTCATTCAGTCCGGTCAGGTCCGGGGTGGAAAAATCCTGGATCGTGGACCGGACCGAAACTTTTCGATCCTTTAAACATGGACTGGGACCGATCTCAGTCTCAGTCTGGTTTGGTCCGAACCGACCATTTATCACCTCTAGATGAGTTCTATGCCAAACTGAATGACATTGTCAATTCAAGCTTTAATCTAGGTGACAAAATTCCTGAAAATAGAATTGTGAGAAAGGTCCTTAGATCTCTACATGAGAATTGAAGAGTTGGTGAGACCTCTTCAAACTTATGAATATACTTTTCCTCTGTCAAAGAAAAATAAGTTCATTGCTCTCAACACAGTTAAAGAAGAGTCAGATGAATCATCTAATGAATATACCATGAGTGATAAGGAAATAGCCTTCTACGTTGGAAAATTCAAGAAATTGTTCACATCTAGAAATGGCAAGAATCAGGGAAAGAATAAGAAAATTTTTGAAAAATTCAAAAGAAATTCTAATTCAACTAATAGGGAAATGAATTCTAAGAAAGATACTAGAATTATCAATGACAAGTTATCATCAAACATACAATGTTATGAGTGTCATGATTTTGGACACATTCGTATTGAGTGTACTAATCATACAAAAACCAAAGGAAAAACAATAGTTGCTTCCTTGAGTGATAATAAGTCTGAGTCAAGTGACTCATCTAAGAATTCTTTTTCAGAAGAAAATCTTAATTATATGGCTTTGGCCTCCTCTATTGGTGGTAAAAGTTGCAGTAGTGAGAATGTGTATGATTACGAGATTGTATCTAAAAATGAATCTAAATATGAGGATGAATTGTAGGAAGTGTATGAAAAGCTTTACAATGTCTGTTTGAAATTGAAAAAACTCAATAAAGTAAATCTTGAAAAGTTAGAACTTTACAAAAGTGAAAAATAATGTCTTCAAAACTAACTAGATGAAGTCATGAGTCTAGCAGATCAATTACAAACAAGAAATATTTCTCTTGAATAAAAAGTCAAAATTTTGGAAAGTGAATTGATCTTGTCAAACACTAAACTTCAAATTTTTTTAAATGGAACACAAAAGTTTGATAAACTCCTAAGGGAGTGTTTGGAAAGGTTTTTCATCTCATCCCATCAAATTTCATCTTATCTTATTTTCTTTCCAAACATCATTCAAGCACAAACATTTTTAAACTAATCATTACAACTTTCCAACATTTTCAAATAAAAAATAAAAATAATTCAACTTTTTCAAATCCCAAAATAAAAATTATATTCTAATAATATTTTTTATTCAACTTTTTCTCTCTTCTTTTTCAAAACTCAATAAATATTTAACTCAAACTATCTTACAACTATTCACAAACCATCTTACTACTATTCACAAAATTCTTATCTCATCTTATTCACCAAGCATCCCCTTAGGTCTAAGGAAGTCATCTAGTGACAACAGTGCCTAGGCTATATTGAAGAAGGATCTCATGCACCTTTTACTTCTTAAACCTCTCTTGCTAATGTGGGAAAAACAAAGTCTAGTCCAGCTTCTTTCAAAAATAGAACTACCCACCTCTCTAAGAAAGGGAAGAAAGTCATGTGTGTACTTAATTTTGTTTCACCTCCCAAGAGTCAAAGAGCTCGCAAAACGAGCCATATATGTCATCATTGTGGAAACAGTGGTCACATTCAACTAAATTGTTTTGAATTTAGAATTCACTTTAAGAAAACCGAAAAGTCCTCTCAAGGAAAGGACGTTGGAATGTATAGAGTCAAGTCATGGTCTTAACTAAATAAACTGATATGATCAATGTAAAGCTAAACGAATTGACTACTAGCTAGAGGGCTAATAAGGTAAATCCTCCAAAAGTTAGACAAGTGTGGATGAGAAAGGGGGAGAAGCAGGTCAGACATGGTATTTGTGTTGTGGCCTGACAGTCGTGCATTCATGTACTTTACACATGTTTAGGTTTTGTAAAGTTTTATTTTATTTTATTTTATTTTATATTTTTTTGTAAATCTATTATGTGTACTTTAATTCATGCATATTCATATTATTGTGTACATGGATAGTGCTTGCACATGGATGTGATAGAGGACATTAGTGTTGACAATTCGAAAAATCGAAGTGCATATATTTTTTGAAAATGGTATCATATGCCTATATAGGTCACAAAGGTTCAAGACATGAGTGTTATTTGTAATTTACGACCCGCATCACACATTACACACCTAACTCAGTCAATTGATGTTTTGCCACCTTGTGAGATTTTGGAGAGACAATTAGAGGTGTAGGGGAGCTATACTTGTATATAAAATTGATCACGGGTTAGATGACCTCATTATTTCTCTTCCTATTAAAAAAAACCTGGGGTCATTTATTACCTATTGCCATTGGTCATTACTAATATAGGAATTCAAACAGAAGTTTCTAGGTCTTAGCAACATTAGGTTTCACTTTCAGTATCTTGAGAGAGCTTCCCAAGTAGTAATGGTTCTTGTTACAGCTCAACCCCACTCACGTCCTCAGGCTTAAACTTCTTGATTGAGTAAGGACTATCTAAACATGCATGTCTGTATTACTTATGATACTCTTTATTTGCTACCTGCGTGATTTATGTGAGTATGATGCTCTTTTACATTTGATATATATTTTGGGTTTTAAAATTGACTTCATTAATGTTTGGAGTCAAACTGTGTGATATTGGGTTTATTTCCCATCAAATCGAGCCCTCGTTTGACACAACGCTCGAGACATGTGTCTCTCACTCGAGCAGTCATTGCTTAAATGGTTGCTCGAGGCATTTAAATTTCACTCGAGTGAAGGCTTAAAAACACTAACTTCTCAGCGCCGCTCGAGCATTTCGCACAAACACCCCCAAAATTAACCTCCGCATGATTTTTCTCTCAATTTCTCATCTCTCTGTGTGTTTCTCACTTGATTCCTCTACAAAATCCTCTTCTAATCATAGTAAGTGCATTCTCAACCCATCAATTTCATTTTTCTTGCATTAGGGTTTTAGATGCATCATTTCGTTTTCATATGGGATTTCGGTATTAGGTCCCCATAGGTTAAATGTTTGATCCGCATTGGTTTTCATTACATCCATTTGAGCATCATGTATAATTCTTGTTTGAGTTCCCCGTGCATTGAACATAATATTTCAGATTGAGAAGTGTATTAAGCATAACGGTTTATTCATCACGTGATTCATCCTAATCTCGGTTTGTGATGTATTTATGGTCTTATTTTTATGTTATAAAGAATCCAATCACTATTGAGTGATGTTTTGTACTTATGAGGGTCATGGAATATGCATGGAGTTTTAACTCCCACCTTGGCATAGAATGCACACCAAGTGTTCGATGAAATGCCTAAATGGTTCATTTTGTTGCATTTACATGTTTTTCCTCATTTAACCGTCATGCATTGGTCTTGCATTGATCATACACAACTTTCTCACTAGTCCATGCATGTAAATCATGTTAGCTAAGGCATCTAAAATGAGCAATCTCATTTGAGGCATGTTAGATATTTGGGTCTCATAAGCATTGCATGCATTCATTGGGTCATTCAGGTCACTCTTGCACACAGTGTCTAATGGTTATTATTGTGTAGACTGTTTACAGAGAGCTATCATGTCTCGACATGTGCGTCCCATGCAAAATGCTCTCGCTCCTGCCCAAGCACAATTCTATGATGGCTAGGGAATTTTATGCTCAAAACTTCTCTCATCGCACTCCGATTGTTGAGTGTGAGATTTCTCTGAGTGAGCTTCACAAGACCATAGTGCCTTGCATCTTTGAGTCTCATCAGTGGGAGTCATTAACCATTGGTCACCCCTCCTCTTCTGTGGAGTTGGTTTGAGAGTTTTATTCCAACATTCATGCCATCTCAGAAGACAACTCATTTGAAGTTAGTCTACGTAACATTTAATTCCTAATAACTCCAAACATGTCAGCTAACTTGCTTAATATTCCTCATGTGACCAACCCCCTTATCCCAATGCTTCCACTTATACTCCCAGTAAGGTCGCCATTACCATTTTCTTGTGTAGGTATGAAATTAATTGGGATGGTAGGATACCACTTCATACAGTTGAGTTTTCACATGACTATCTCCTTCTCAGTCGAGTAGTGCTTACTAAGCTCTACCTACAACCCATTAGAGTGATATAGGCCTAGACAGAGCTAGTCTACTCTATGCTCTAATCAATGACGTTCCCATTGATTTGGAAAATCACTTTTGCCGAGTTATTCTTGAGGTGTTTCAGTCTAGCAAGACACAGACTAGATTACCTTTTGCATGTCTCATCAAGCGTATTGCTTTGTCCCAGTCTGTCTCTATTTCACCTTATGAGCCCAGAATTACTCTTAAGGCTCGTATTGGTCGTAAGACCATCCAGTTGAGTTGTGCACATATTCGTTCTCATCCTTTGGATGTTGAACATCCTCTTGTACCCACTACTCAACCATCCAGTTCTACTCCATCCAGGTCAGCACCATCCACTTCCGCACCAGATTCTACTAAGTCGACCATACAAATTGTGCTTGATCACTTGATCCACATGGATACTCGTCTTGATCACATTGATGCTCGATTTGATAGTTTGGATGCTTGCGTAGATAGCCTCCAATAGCTGGTAACATGACACTTCATGACAAAAAGGGGGTGTGACAAATATGTAGGGGGAGTAAGATAGGATACATTTAGGGGGAGTAGCGTGTAAACAAAGGGAAAATTTTGAAATTGTTTTGTGAAACATAATTTTATGTTGTTGTATTTCTTAATTAAACTCAATGTTTGATTATTTCTTAATGATCATTTCCTTGATGAAAGTTGTGCTTGTCATGTCTATGCTATTGATTAAACAAGTATGAATATTTTTATGTATCTCTATGTTTCTGGTACGTTTACCTGTTTGTTAAGTGATTGCAAAACTATTCTAGCTTGTTCAAAGGCTGTACCTACACCTGGGAATTATATGTGGGGTGTGTCAGAACTAGGTCCATGTATTGGTTAGAAGTTTTGTTACAGAAATGCTAAAGGGGGAGATTATTAGCGTAAAATAAGTGTGTCGCCATATTCATGTGACAACTTGTGTTAAATTGTGTTGTAACAGTATTAAGTAGGATAAAGTGAAAATGGATTGAAGTCAACTCAACATGGCTCAAGCGAAACTCATATAGAGAGTTTGCTCAACACCCGCTCGACTTATGACTCGAGCAAATCTTGGATATAACATTCACTAAAAAATATGACTTTTGACTAGGGTTTCAGCACCATGTTCCATTGTGGCTATAAAAGCAAACTTCAGCTTAATTCAAACGTGTGGAGATACAGAGCAGAAACAAAAGGCCTTTTAAGAACGCTTGAGAGAAATACCATTCCACATCCAAAACTTATTTTCTCTTGGAAAATATATCTTCATCTTACTGCACTTAAGATCAAACATTGTTGAGTCCAGTGGTGTGGATTTGTTCGTTGGCAAGAACAGATTCCGGAGCTGCCATTGAAGTAGAGATTGAGAGGTTCTCGTGATAAAGCTATAAAAATGCCAAAGTTCCGGAGCTGCATGCATGCAGAGATCAAGTGGGTCACTCATAGTGTTACAAGCCAAATTTAGCCACTACAACTACAAGGGTCTTGTGAGTGTTTTTAAATTGGTTGTAACAAACTAAATTTTTATAGTAGATTTTAGGTGGTGACTTACACTCGGAGTAGTTTTAGATTTTGAAGACGTTCTTCAAATGAGTTTCTACTTTGTAACTAAACTTATGTGTTGATTATTTTTATGTGAATTGTTTTATTGATTGGCTGCTTGTTTAACAACATTTTAAAATAGTGCAGTAAAATTGAATTATACCTATTCACCCCCTTTAGGTGTTTAGTTGGGTTAGAGCCACTGATTTTTCAACATTAAAGTTCAATAATTTCAATAAGTCTGCATCTCTTCTAATTGTAAAAAGTGTTTTGATTAAAAAAATAAGGAGATAATTCTAATCCAAAAGTGAAGCACCGAGTACTTTTCTTAATCATCTTCTTATTTTTATTTTAGATACCAAATTTGTACATTTTAAATTAACTCACATGCGTGTAAAGCTCTACAATTCTAAATTGGTCTTATTTATTGGCTCGTTCTCGAAACTTGAACAACTTGGAAACCAACTTGCAACTTGCAAAACAATTTGAGATTTAAAATTACTAAAACTAATATTATTGTATACCCATTTTGGATGCCCAAGTAGTATGTAGTTTAATTTCATTCTCATGCTTATAGAGCACTTCAAGTTTTAGCCCACAATATTTCTTGGCTCGATTGTTGGAACTAGAACAACTTGCATACCCATTGGAAGCATCCTTATTGTCTAATGAATATGCATGAAATTAGCAACATTGTTTAATGATGTTAGTTCAATAGTAAAACTCTCTTTTATAAACTCTTCGATGTAGCACAATGGTTTTAGGGCAAGTTCTGCATTCACACTCGTAAGATTACCAAATTGGGAAAATTTCTCTTAAGATATTCAAGATATACTTGTGAAAAACTTCTTATTGAAAAGTCTATGCATCCGAAGATTATTAAAAGATTTTTTCTAGATATCTTTCATCATCTCTAAATTATAAATTACTACTATAATCACACCTTGGTTTTTGTATAAAATAACAAGTGGTGCATGGCACGTAGGTTTGATGGACTTAAAAATAAATAAAATAAAATGTGCTTGACGAGCTTTAAACATTTATAACTCTATTATAGCCCTAGTGTTGCAACCTTGGAAATTTGGAATCATTATTTATGGTCACAATTGTCATAGGTCGTTGTGAAAAGAAAAAAACAAATTTAGCATCTATCAATAAATAAGTTAAACAAATTGTGGCATCAATTTCAACCATTAACTACCTCGAGGATATCATCCAATATTATTAAATTTTGATATTCCAAAAATATGTTACGTGTAGGAAATCTTCAAAAAAATAAAAATCAACCCAAAATCAAATATCATCACATTTTTTTATGCTGCTTAGCAGAGATAATGGTAGAAACAATTTTATCTCATTTTATCATTACAATTTTATCAAATTCTCATATAAAATATAATAAACAACTCAATATTTTAAAATTTTAAAATAATAAAATATTAAAAAAATAATATTTTATTTAACTTTTATTTAAAATTATTTTATATTATCTCACTATCCAAACGGGATACGCACTAGTTTTGAAAAATTGCAAGACTAACTATTAAAAAATAGATTCTTTTACGTGGATGTCAAATTTATCTATTTTTTTAAAAAAATATGTGAATGATTTGCATACCTTAAAATAATACAAATCATTTTTTAAAAAATTATGATCATATGTTTATGATGGTGTACAATGATATCTAATGATTTTTTTTTTTTATATATAGAAAATATAGTACATAATAATTTGATTTTCGTTAACTTGTGCTCCGATTATAGATTATTCTATTTGTATACATGATATTGTATTGTTATTGTAATGCTTAGTACAGTGTACGCACTATACGATGGATGGATGGAATGTTCTAGGTACCCAATTCAAATTATTAAAGCCTGATTATTAAATTAAAATTAAGAGTTGTGCGTCTTTCAACTTTTGAGCACTTTTCAGTTTTCAGGCTTTCCTTTCTTTTTTTCTTTTTAAAAAAAGTATAAGAATTTCGAGAAAAAATCTACTTTGAAAAAATAAAACCTTTTCAATTCATTATTTATAGGTGGTGCAAAAACTTTTCTGATCCGAGAGGATTTGAATTTTTTAGCATTTAGGTCTAATTTAGATGTTGAGAATATATGAGGCACTCTCATAATATCTTATTATTTTTTATTTTTTATATATTTTATTATTATTTATTATTATTTATTATTATTTTTTTATTATTATTGACAGAATACTTGAGAATATCTCACTATCCAAATGTAATCTACTTTTAGATGTTGAGATAAATTGTGAATAATAATATTTTATGAGTTTCATTGAGATGAATTTAACTTTTTAAGTTAAAATATATGAAATAAATTGAAATAAGTGTAACTTTTTTTATGAGAAATTGAAAAAATAGTGAGTACCATCGATGATTATTTTGAGATTAGTAGAATTTGATTCAACAATAAAACACAACCTTAAAAGATTTGATTTATATATATATTAAACAATCCTCTTTGCTTTTTAGAGCATTAGCATTGGATTGACTATTTTATTCTTCAAATTTTGACTAATATGTAGCTTTTTCACTTTTAGCTAATCATTCAAAACTTGAAGTCTACATTGGATTAGTCATTCTATTCTCTATAATAATAAAATATTATTATTTTTTATTAATTAATTTTTATTTCATTTTCATAATCTTCAATAACCTCCAATAATCATATTCATTTTCATTTTCACAATCCAACAATCTATAATATAATAATCTCATATGAATATAGATGATAAAATCTTATATGAATAAAAATATCATATTTATAATATAATAATCTTAAAAAGTACTTTTAGACTTTCTATAGTTCTTTTCATATTTGAAAAGAAGAATAGATTTACTATTACTCATAGTTTGGATGAAAACAATTTAGTTAATTCAATGTGGAGCAAATATGGATGATATTGGCTAAATTTGAAGATGAAAAGGTATTTGGCTAATCTAATGCCAATGCTCTTATTAGAAGTTAGGCGGTCCAATTTGAAAGAAACATTATAATATTAAATATTTATTGGAAGATTCAAATATTGTATCAATGTCATTTCAAATAGCACCTTCCAATTCGGACATAAAATTAAATAAAATAAAAAACTTTATAAATATTCAGAAATCTGAATTCAAAAGCGTTGTTTTATATAATATTGTTAGAAATAGAAGTCATTTTAAGAGAAATGAAATGCAAAGTTTTATTTAATTGCTTTCATCAAAATGATAAAAAAAACTTCAAACATAACTTTTGTTACTTACTACATTTATAAAAGAAGAAAAAATATTCTCATCAACAACTATTTATTATCCCATATTCCACATTTTTATTTGATACGTCATGTATTTTTATTTTTTTTATTTAATGGTTAAGAAAATGACTATAAGTATATTAATTTTTTTTATATTTTTTAAAATATTTAAAAATAATAAAAATATATGAATAAAAAACTTAAAAAAAAAATAAAAAGGCCAAATTGGCAAGGCAGTTAGTTGGAGGTGTACTACTTAGGCGGCAGATTTTTAAAAAATATCCCCACACTCTATAAAAAAAAATTATAGCTATAAGTTATAACTATGTAAGGTGTGAAAGTGAATAGTAACTTATGAGTAAAATTACTCCTAAAAGAAAATGCAACATTCAAAAAGAATGGATTACTATTCAGGAATTGAATTTGAGTAAAAAAAAAATCAAATGTTCACCACAAACCTTTGATTTCATAGTAGAAGATAATATTTACAAAGAAAAATCAGTAAATATTTTCCTAATGTTTATATAAGTTAGAGTTGAAGAAAATTGATTTAAATTTAAAATAATGGTAATTGACATTTCTCTCTCTCTCTCTTTTTTCGTTTGATGTTCTCTTAAATTTATTTAATTGTTAATGGAAGTAAGAAATTGTGAGAAAGAGAAGAAGAAGAAAACCCTGATTTAAGTTTATAATAATGGAAGGTAGGTGGCAGATGCCAGCAATGGTTGCAGAAGAAGCAAACAAAACAGAGGAGGCCCCATTTAAATGGAAGAAGACAAACACAGCTTTACAATGGTCCTTCAATGGATGCCTAATTCAGCCGCCATGAACAGTAACGGCGTTAACTCAGACCTCCCTAGTCTCCATATTCGCTTCTCTCTATGCCCTCCCAATTGAAAGCTCAACTACCTCAAACGGAAACGGAGAGTTTGTGGAAAATTTAGCGAAAACCTGGTCATTGACAATTTTTTTTTTCAATTTTGACGCTTTACACGCTAGAGAGACGTTTAATTGGACGGTCAACTTTGATGTCCTCTGGCTGGAAGCAGTTAAAATTTCTTTGACGCCAGCAATGGGGTGAGAGTCTGACGCAGAGAGACATTTGAAAGAGCTTTGTAGTTTGTACAGAGAGGATGAGAATGGTCAAATATGACCGGTGGCGCCGGTCAATGGTTGATTAAACTCCTCTTTAAAACACACACTCTCTCTCTCTAGCTGTCTCTCTATTTTTCTCTCTGGGTCAGCTTGGTTGTCTGAATAACTGTGGTGGGTTTGATCCTAGCAGTTGAATCTCTTGAAAAATCTTGTTTTTCGTTTTCAAGCTCCGTGGGCAGGGCAATGGCTGTAAGCTTACCTCTATTTTTTCCTCCTCTCTCTCTCTCTTACTCGCTTTCTCTTTAATGCAATTTCTCTTTTTGTTGGGAATGTATTGCTTTTCTGCTTGGTTGCCGAGAAAACTGAGGGAAAGAAAACAAATTGGTTGTCTGGGTTTTTTGCATAAGTTTTAAAGTCGGCTTAGTTGAACGGAGTTTTCAGTGTTTTTATCTGTTTCCTCGTTTGCCAAATTAACAACCCAATAGAGCATATGCAGATTTTTTTCTGGGTTTGAATCATTTCGTTATGTTTTGATGAGAGATGATGCGATTTGTATAATTTACTTGCGAATCAAGAAGCATTAGCAAAATTGGGGATTCAGACTATCTGGGTTTGTTTTGCTTGGTTTTTATCTTTTCTGTTTGTTTGGAAAATATGGACTAAACAGATAACCAAACACCGGTGCTTTGTCTCACAATAAACTATTTCAGCCGAGATGGGATGTTGGAAAAGTTCGAATTCTGCTCTCCTTTATAAAAAAGAAAGAGTTTTGAACTCTTGCTTGAATAATGAGTGTGTCTGAGTTAAATTAAAAAGGGGACAAATACAACCGACAGTTTGGGTGTCTTTGAGTTCTTGCTTGATGCGCTTGCTTAGTCGATTTATGTAGGCTTCTTTCTCTGCGTATTTTTGTTTATGAAAGTAGCCATGTTGTCAAGCGGTCTAGTTTGATTAATTTGGATGAGTTGTTAATTACATTTGTGGTTGTTGCTGTTTCATTCTTGGAAATTGAAACTCAGGTTGAATCGTTATCGATTTTGAGTCGGATGTGGTTGACATCATATTTTGGGCGTCCAAATGAATTTACAGTGTCGGACATTTTTGTGTCAGGTTTTTATACAATGATCGTATTCTAAAGACTTACGGTGCGTGTATGCATATAGTATACATATTTCATACTTCTTAACCCGTTGGTCACGGGAAGTACTGTTCCATGTACTCTGCTATGTTTCCCCCTAAATTGAAGCGTCATGTCCTATGTTAATGAGGAAAAGCGCTGCCACTCCCTTTTCATCAGGACTGGACTTCGTGGTACTAATGCTGATTTATTTCTTAGTTTATGAGTCAAGAGCTGGATTCGAAACTTTACTGGAAATAAAGTGTAATATATTTAAATCTTGGTTAGGATCTCTGACGGATAGGGTAAAGCCTGACAAGCTTAGTCAATTGCTTTAGACCCATTTTTTTAGAGAATGGGGAGGACAAAGTTTCACCCTACGCTATATACCCACTAAGTTCACCATATTTGTTTTTAATTGGTCCGTGTCCTTTCATGATTTGAAGTACCCATTTTTTGGTTATAAATGATGTTGTCCACAAATACTAAAGATAAATCAGAAAATTCTTTTAACTTAAAACTTATAAACAAGAATAATATTCTATTCCATCATTTTGTGTAATGTTGTGTTTCATACAGGCTGGGAGCAGACCTTTGTTATATCTCATCATTTATTTGCTCTAAAACTCAGAGAACTCGTGATTATTTAGTGACTTTTTTCATTGTATGGTTAGTCCTATAGTATAATTTGATATTCATTAGCTAATTCATATCTACTGGTATCTCCACTTCGGTACTGTTTGGGTTAAGGCGACAAGGATGCCTCTATAAGATATTGGTTGTGCAGAGAAATAACACAATTGGAGTGATCTGTCTTAATTCTGTGCCAACAAAGCATATGCCTAACAATAATTTTGAACAAATTTGAGCTTGATACTAGTGAATGCTGTGTAAGTCCAAGTGTTATCAGTTGACTAACGAGGGTTAGGTCAAATATCTCCAGGGTTCCATATCATACCCATATTCTATCATTTGGTGAGGTTTAGATCCAAATTGCGTTCCAGTCTATGTTAACCTGTAAGACCATCTCCTTATTCACTACTTGTCTAAAATGACCATCTCCTTATTCACAACCTGATGTTAGTTTCGACTATCAAAAAAGAGATAAGTGGTGATCATGAACGAAATTAACTTATCTTTGCTTCAGGGATCATTAAGACCCCTTATATTCCCGCAACCAAAAGGAATAAGAGGAATGAACAAAAGATGAACACTCGCCTTCTGACTGGACGTCCCCTTCACCCTTATTGAGGAAATTGTTTAGGCAGCAGAATAAGAGTATTCATAACATTAATTTTGAAGGAATTTGAGCCTGGTACTAGGGAATGCTGTGAAAACATTATGTTGCATTGGGGTATTTGTTCGTCTTAGAGATGCTTACAGATATAGTTGAATTGATTTACTTCATACAAGAAACTTAACAGTCATCAAGTTGGTAAGACTTCTCATATATGTCACTTAGCAAATCTTTTTGCTCAGGTTTGACTCAATGGGCAGCATAATATCCAGTCATTATTGCATACTTATTTAGACGGTCAACTTAAGCATTGAAAATTGTTGAGTAAGGCATTTTTAACTACTTTTTGGGCCAAAATGTAAATGTTACATCTGATAAAGATCAAGGCACTCTTTATTAAGCCACCATCCCTTACCTCATTCTTTGGATGGTCAAGAAAGTTTAGAGAAAACTGTTGAAACCCAGATTAGTTCCCTGTCTCGCAAAGTGTTGAGCAGTGAACTTGATGAGTTTAACGGTTATTTATTAATTCATTTTTTTGTTGGTTGACTACTGGTTACTTGGGAATGTTTTTTGGTTTTCTAAAAGGAAATATTGGAAGAGGTCTGAAGGACAACCATATTATTAGTGTGTTTTCTTATTGTTAGATATCAAAGAATATTTATGAAGATAGCCTGAGCAATATAGGATGACAATTAATTAGGTGAGGTATTTCAACTATCAATATACAAGGGCTGTAGGTTTTAGAGTTTCTCTACTTGAGAAGGCTAATTCAAGAATACTAAAGGGTTTGGAACTGAAATAGGGCAAGAAAAATACAAATCAGAAAGTGCTGTCTAGGGCTGTGATGGTTTTGGGTGTTACCTGAGGTGGGTCTAGGGTTTTGAGAAGTGGATTTGATGGATTGATCAGGGCTTGAGCAGTCTGTTGCAGTTCAAAATCTGAGGAAATATAGAAGAAGGAATGGAATCCTTTGAGTCTGACCTGGACCTTCTTGGAGTCTGACACTCTTGGTTAGAGGATAATGAAGTCTCAGCTCTCACCACTATATAATAGAAGAACTCACCGACAATATCAATGATGTATGTTATTAATGAAATTGAAAGAGTTGCATTGATATAGTTAAAACTCTGTCCGCCTTATCCTAGCAGCACTTTTTTCTAATGAAAAAATACCAACAGCAAACTAGTAAAGGGAAAAGCTCCCAGCCGGTCGGGTGAGTTCATCATTTTTACACCAGCCACAAAGGATCTGCCACGTAACAGACTTATCAAACTATACTTTACACCGACGTTCACTAGATTACATTTTCAATCTCTCTCCCCCTCCCCTCTCTCTAAAATTCGCTTGAAGTTCAAGGCCCCGAATCTTGGAGGTGATTTCTCTCCCTTTGAATACCGTCTGTTATTCTTATTATTACCCATTTGGTGATTCTTAATGTCTCTTTTGGTTTTTGGAGAAATTTTTGGGATTAAAGTTTTAGTTCTACGGTATTTTCTTTTTGTTTTTGGTAATACTAGAGTGTGCTACTCATGTAAAAATGGTTTTGTCATGTCTTGTACTTTCTTGGCAACCAACCAAAATGTGGTTAATGCTCTTGTAATTCTTAGACCAGTTCTTGTACATGGAACTTGATATGTATTAAAAAAACTGTAATGTCGGGATGCAGAGTATATGGTTTTAAAAGTGTAGCCCGACCATTTCTATCACTGCATGTATTTTTTTTTTTGGGATGCAGAGTATAGGTTTTTCTATTGTTATATGAGAGAATGAAATGCCTAATAGAATTATTTAAAAGTGTAGGTTGCGCCATAGAGGTCCTGATTAAAAGTGTAAATCTTCTTTAAGAGTAACATTATGTAGCTTGCAAGCACTCGGTTTCAACCTAAGTGGGTGGTGTTCACGTTTCTTGAATATAGTTTAAGCTCTTTTTCTCTTTGAAAATTTCAGTATACTTATTTATAGAGTTGGTGGAAATCTTTATTTAATTTTTAGAAAATCTCAGTGTAGAGTTTTGGAACTTTGTTCTTAGGTTAATGGTGAGATATACAACCACAAACAATTAAGAGAAAAGTTATTCTGCTTCGTTTGTTTTCACATCTCCTCTTAACTCATCTCATCTCATCTCATCTAATCATTACAATTTTTTCAAATTCTCACATAAAATAAAATAAACAATTCAACTTTTTCAAATTTCAAAACAAAAATAATTAAAAAAATATATTCTAACAATATTTTATTCAATTTTTAATTTTAATCTTAACTCATCTCATCTCATCTGCGAAAACAAACGAGGAGTCTCATCAGTTTTGAACAATGTTTATTTTTCTTTGTTTTTTTTTGGGAGGGGTGGGGGGGTTAATGAGGGCAGATGGGGCTTTACTAGTTAACTTGAGTTTGAAACAGAGGACATGAACTCAGGGTTCATTCACTGAGAAATAATGCTTTAAACATGATGCACTAAGCTAGTTGACGTGAGAGATTTGATTTTATCAAAAAGCCTGAGCGAAGTACCTACAATGTATCTAGCTTTTGAGATTGTACAAGAGGAGACAGCCTAGCTACAAGTTCCAGGTAAATGAACTCAAAGAGAAAGCGAATGTTGAGCTTCTAGCGGATTTTAGAGAGAAAAGAGGGGGGGGGGGGGGGACTTGCAGGCAACAGGGGTAGGGGTAGGGAGAGAGAGAGAGAAAGAGGGGGGAAGAGATTGAAAAGTGTAATCTACTGAATGTGGGTGTACAGTATAACTTGTTAAGTCTCTTACATGGCAGATCCTCAGTGGCTGGTGTAAAAATGGTGAACTCACCCGAACGGCTGGGAGCTTTTCCCAACTAGTAAATCATAGAAACTTCTATTCCTCTATATTTTTGGGGGGGCATACTGCAGTGATCATATGCTGAAGTTGTCTAGATACCAATTTTACATGCCTATGGATGTAAGACATGTCTAAAACTTGGCAACAGCTATATGGCATCATGCAATTTGGTTTCTTGTTCTTATAATGTTACAATCTTTTTTGCAGTTCTAATGATGGATATTTCAATCTATAATGTGCATCCACTGTTAATGTACTGCTTATGGTAGTGCCTTCTCAATTCCTTCTCAATGTTTAACGAGATAATCCGAGGTTTATGCATGTCAGGGGACTGTTGTCATTTTTGTAACCGAATTTTTTTTTATTTGTTTTTTTAATGTTAATTATTATTAGGTGGTCAACAAGAAAGCTCTTTCTACAAGCACTATAAATTGGCTTTTATAGCCTAACAGCATACTGCTGTTTTCTATAATGTTGTTGCCAACGTTTTCATAATATAATGTTAGAAGCATGTTTTTAACGTTGCAGCAACGTTCACATGTACCGAAATTTGGCAATTGGGAAAGTGAAGAGAATGTTCCTTACACGGCCTATTTTGATAAAGCTCGCAAGGGTCGAGGTGGGACCAAGATGATGAATCCAAATGACCCTGAAGAGAATCCTGATTTAGTTTCTGATAATTCATCTTCAGCTCATGGTCCTGCTGCCAGAGCTGAAACCGAGGAACCAGTAAGAGAGGGAGCGGGAAGATCAACACATGAACGGCGGAGCAGGGAAGATGGTGATGTCAGGCAGTTCACCGACTCTCCAGCCCGTCATGATAATTCAGGCAGCAGAGCTCATGGAGGGCGTGAAACCCATAGAAGACCTGCAAGGCCCAGCTCTGAGTACAGTGTTGAGCGTTCACCACTCCACAGCCATGCAAAGGTCCCAGTGAGAGATGGTGGGGTCAATTCATACACTTCAGAAGGAAAGTCATATGATAGTAGCCATGGTACTCCTGGAAGATACCGAAAACCAGAGACTCGAGGCGATGAAACGGTAAATTTTCTTCCTCTCATCATTTTTCTGCCATAAATATAATAAACTAGAAAATGTACATTTGATTATTTTTATGCTAGCTGAAAAGGAAAGAAAGGAATGATACGGATTGGCAAGTAGATTTCTAGAAGTAGTTTAATTTTGCAGGAAGTTATTTTCTCAAGAAATAAGTTGAGGGTAAACTCAATTTACCCCTTAAACTATCTAGCATTGTTTCTTCTCAGTCTAGAGGGAAATTTTTTTTCTTAAAAATATCTTTTTGATAGGTAAACAAATATATATTGATCAAAAGTGTAGGCAATAGCCCAAGTATATGGGACATATACAAGAGTACCGCCTAAGTGTGCTAGTTTAGGGATACAAGAAATTCATGGAAGGTCATGCCATGAAAATCAATTACAATGACCAATGTAGTAAAGTATTGAAAAATAAGTTTCTAAGCTCATCCATTGAGCGTTCTTGATCTTCAAAACATCTTGCATTCCTCTCCCTCCAAATGCACCACCGTAGACATGTTGGGACCATCTTCCATATTGGTGCAATTTGAGAGTTGCCTCAAATGCTTCTCCAAGAAGCTAGAAGATTTCTTACCCTTCTCGGCATCACCCAATCTAGTCTCAACTGAGCAAAGACTTCATTCCACAAAGTCATGGCAATTTCACAATGAAGTAATAGGTGGTCGACGGACTCTCTACTCTTCTTGCATATACAATACCAATACATGACTATGATTCGACGTTTCCTCAAGTTGTCTAGAGTCAAGACCTTCCCCAAAGAAGCCGTCCATACAAAAAAGGCTGCCTTTAAAGGTGCCTTTGTCTTCCAGAAGCTCTTCTATGGGAATGGATTTGTGTTGTTCTTGGTCATGGCACGGTAGAAAGATTGGACTGTGATTAGTTGTTTTTTATTTGAGGCATGTGAATCCTGATAGTTTTGCTATTTAAATATTGAAACGACCTATTATGTTTTTCCATTTTTTCCCAAACTATCAGGTAGTGATTTATACTTTGACAGAGACTGGAAACTTAGTTTCGTGAAATCATTTGTTAGTTCACTCTTAGATAACTCTGATTCAGTCATCTGTTAAACCTTGTCAACTGTTTTGATTCCTATTTGGCAGCCTGAAAAAGGTGCTGCTGTTCCAAAATTTGGTGAGTGGGATGAGAACAACCCTGCATCAGCTGATGGTTTTACTCACATTTTTAACAAAGTGCGGGAAGAGAGGCAGACTGGGGTGGGAAGGGTACCGGGTTCTAATGGAACACCATACAACAACACGCGGCGGAGGCAAGATGCTGATGACAGTGTGAAGGTTTGTTATCATTCATTGATTCTCGTTTTTCTTAAATGGCTCATATTCATGTTGCTTATTGGTTTTAACGGTTCTGATCATTTGGGTTTCTATTCTCTTGCTCAATCTTTCAGAGTTGCTGCTTTCCATGGGGCAGAAAATGATGTCTTTGAATTTTTGGATAATCACGAAGTTTGTGGGACTTGTAAATACCTTTGAATGCTCTCTCGGAGCTGAGTCAGTTCTTTGCAGTTCGTTCATTTGGTCTGTGTGCGGTACTTTGTATTAATAAATGTACAACTGTGTTGTTAAAACATGCCTTGGGCTTGTTTTGGTGGGTTCTTTTTTACCTTTAGCTGCTCTAAGTTGTACTGTCTATATTCAGTTTTGCAATTTTATTTGCCTGGAAAAGACCAGCTACAGATTCTTTTATTCTATTCCAATATATTGCGATGACTTTCTGTTTGTCCTTGATTTCATTTCTTTCACGTATTATTGTCTTCATCACCTTACCACAATTCAAAAACTCAAAACATTATCATCTTTTTAACCATTCCAGATTTATTTGTTATTTTATATGCTAAATAAAGAGTTTACTTAATGAAATTTCTCTGACCAGTTAAAGTTATATAATATTAGTGACGTTATTTATTATCTTTTTAACCATCATCTTTATATTATTTTCTAACGTAGTATCAAAAAATTGAAAAATTATTTATCATTATTTATTTATCTTTCAATCATTTGAAATCACATAAGCAGATGATAAGGAAATGATGAGATGATGATAATAATTAAGTTGATAATAAATATTTTTTTAATAATTTATTATTTTACCCATGAAATCAGTTTATTTTTGGATGGTTCCAATTGATTATCTTTTGTGTGATGTTCTTTTCAGTTACGTCCATTGCTAGATTAGTGACAGAAAAATTCTTATTATTATTAAATTTAAACACGGATTGTGGTATTTTTTTTTTATTATCGGATTGCGGTATTCTTATTCTATAAAAATATAATAATGCACCTACAATTATCTTATAAATTTTTTACAACCCATCTCATAATCAATTAATACAAATACATCACTGCCTTAAAAATAAAATTTAAGTTTAAAAAACTAATATTCATTTAAGAAAAAAATTGGTCTACACAAAAATCTAATAAAAATAGACTTATTGGGTCAACGGGTTTTGGAAAGGGAGATGAGACTTATTGGTCTACAAAATAACCTTTGTTTGGAATCAGATAAGATGATAAATTTGTAGATGGCAGTAAAATAGTTTGAATTTAGATTTTTATTATGTTTTGGAAAGAGAGAAAAAAAAATTAATAAAAAAATTATAAAGTTAATATTATTAGAATATAATTTTTTTAAAAAATAGAATTATTTTTGTGTTTTGTTTGCAAAAGTTGTAATGTTTAAAGGAAAAAATTAAAAATTGAAAATTGAAAATATTTTATATTTAAATGATATTTTAAAAAAAAATTATAAAAAGTTTTTAGATGAGATGGGGCAATTTTTTCATATCATTGCCAAATGCCAATCACGCCAAAGTGAGCTCACGCTAGCGTCGACCACATTTTATAATTTCTCATTGAGCGACGTTGTCAGGAATTTAGAGCAAAAATTGGCGGCGATTTTTAAAAATTTCCGTTAAAATTAAAAAAATTCTTAACGCAAGCAGTTCAGAGATTAGGTGTGTTTGGATGTTGAAATAAGTTGAGTTGAGTTGAGTTTAGATGATAAAATATTATTAAAATATTATTTTTTAATATTATTATTATTTTGAAATTTGAAAAAATTGAATTATTTATTATATTTTATATTAAAATTTAAAAAATTATAATAATAAATGAGATGAGATGAGTTTGGTTTGAAAAGTAAATGAAGGCTAAAAACAGTTCAACTTCAAAGTTAAATTGTTCGAAATCTAAAAGCTCTCTCTCTCTCTCGATATGATTGTTTGGAGCTGAACGCAGAAACTATACTCCAAGATTTTCCTTCGGGCTCGTCCAAATCTCAGGTGCTTCACATTCCATTCTCAATTTCATTTTCCGCCACTTTCTTTTTCCCCGCTTTCATTTTTTAGTTTCTACCAATTCATTCCCCCCCCCCCCTCTCTCTCTCTGTGCTCTAATCCCTATTTAGCGTCTGGTTAATGTATTCATCGCTCAATTCATTGGTTAACTCCTTCGTCAACTGGAAGTTAAATAGGTAAATCTGTTTCCTAGTAAAAAATGTTCTTAAGATGTTAGAATCTTGGTTCAGTACATAGATTTAAGATGTTTCTTTGTGAAAATATAATTTCCCCTTAAAGTATGGTACTCATTTAATCAAAGCCAAAGCAGCTTATGGCCTATGGGTAATTAGTAGACTGATTTAGGGTTTTTGTTTCGTTCATTTAAAAATTAATAATAATAATAAAATCGATTTTGGTTGCATCCCCATTTGAGTCTAATAATGGTGAGGGAGCAAGGGATTGAGTCATTTTATGCAAAGATTTGTGAATCTGTGGCAGCTTCTTCGTCCTCTC
Organism: Cyclocarya paliurus; assembly: GCA_029856935.1. Taxonomy (NCBI): domain Eukaryota; kingdom Viridiplantae; phylum Streptophyta; class Magnoliopsida; order Fagales; family Juglandaceae; genus Cyclocarya; species Cyclocarya paliurus. The sequence goes on along the minus strand of CM056954.1, from coordinate 29,321,102 downwards.
CTCTGCTAATATTTCCATCCACATCTGATGTAGACTCACTCTGTGCCCTCAAGATAATTTTCCATTCGATACGCCTGTTATCCAGTCTCATCATTTCAGGAAATTCACAAATATGTTGGGCCTAGTTTGTCTTCTTCTGATGAGCCTGTTTCAATTCTTTTGATAAATTGGGGGTGCCATAGAGATTTAAGGAAGGTCCTGAATTTAGGCCCAGAAGTTCATGTTTTTGTGGTGGATGGTCATCGGCCGATTCATTTGCACAATTTGAGTGATCAAAACGATAGGGTGGTTGTGCTTTTTACACAGGATGATGAACACCAGACTGATTTGGCATACGATTTTGATGTTTTGGCCTTGGTGAATGCGAGTGATTTGAATAGTGATGATGAGGCAGATGAGGAATTGGACAGTGAAGATGAGAACAATAGTGAAAGCGATGAAGAGGTGGATGGGAGTGGGTCAAGGAAGCGGAGGAGGGTTTTGGAAGAAAATAAGGAAGACCCTGTTCAAGTATTCTGCAAACTGAAGAGGGAGTCTTATCATATGGGTACTTTCCATGGAAAGCCATCTGGGTGTTTGATGTATGATTTGTCACATTCTTTGAGGAAGAATACAAATGAGTTGCTTTGGTTGGCTTGTGTTTCATTGACAGATCAGTTTGTTCACGAGAGGTTAACTGATGAGAGGTACCAAGCTGGGGTTATGGAGCTTGAGCAGCATATCAACAGTTCAGGGAATTTGGATGCCGTAACATTGGTGACTCTGAAAGATGGGACAAAGATTCGAGCACCCAATGTGTCTAGAATTGCATATGAAGATGAACCGAGACTGATGTTGTTATAGGAGTGGACTTTATTTGATTCAATGTTGTGTTCTTCGTATATTGCAACTAAATTGAAAACATGGAGTGATAATGGAATGAAAAAGCTCAAGCTTCTTCTAGCCCGGATGGGATTTGCTCTTGTGGATTGCCAACAGAAGTTTCAGTGCATGGATCTTGCAGTAAAACAGAAGATGAAAGATGAGTTTGATCGGTTTTTACCCGAGTATGGGCTTGCTGATTTCTACTACAGGAGTTTCTTGCGGTTAGATGGTTATCACTCAAGGGTGTCAGCAGCAGATGTGGTGTATGGGGTTACTGCACTGCTTGAATCATTTGTGAAATCAGATGCCTCTTGTACTTCCAACCAGTTTGGCGTAGCTTATGATGCACTGTCCTTGAGCAACCTTGATAAGCTGAAAGCTGGAATGCAACATGCAATCAGAATACAAAGGGCAATACTTAGACAAGGAAGCACATCAATAACTAAGAGTGGTTGCATAAGAAGTGGAAGAAAGTTTCGGTGGGTAAAGCTTGAAGATTCGGTGGATACAAAGCTGCTGGGTTACCCCCAATCTTTGACTAAATTTTGTTATTTTGTGATGGATGCCTTGCGAGAAAAGGGAGCAAAAATGAAGCCTTTGCTCTGTGCTTGCTTATCACAAGGGCCCAACAAGGTATTGATCGTAGAGTTTGTGGGAAGCCTCGACTTGGGGAAGTTCAAGGAAACGCATTTGGAATTGCATTTAGAAATGCAGCTGAGGAGATTGGAGCTGAATTTTTCCATGAATTGTTCGAATCTTCATGGATTATCTTGGATACAGCTGCAGTCAATTCCTTTATGGTCAGGTTGTCTGAAAAACTCTGATGTAGAACCATCACACATTTTATCCTACACAAACCCTCAGCTTCTTTTAAAAAAATACCTTTTCCCCCCATCATTATAGCATGTCCGAGTTGATTGATAAACTATATGCTATAATTGATTTGTATGAGTAAATGTGGTTGTCCTTTTTTCCTCTTATAGTTTACTCCTGTATCTTGATTTTCCTTCAAAACATTTTCTCATTGGCTTTTTCTGATTTATATAATATTTCTTCGGGGCCCTTTTCTGTTGACATCATGTGGGCATACGCTATCATTTGTGTCTAAAGTATGATAATCTTCTCCAATCAATATCTTATTTACATTGTATTAATTCATTTTTTAAGAGGCAAAATTATAGCCATTTAATTATGGTTGAGTTGAATATTATTAATGCCCCTAAAAGAGTTGAATATTATTAAGAATGGACTCCATATTAAAAAAACAAAATTAATTAACTACAAAATTGGTCCTGGTGGTTTGGATTTAGAGATGAGTTAAGATGAGTTGAGATGGTTTGTAAATAGTAGAATAAAATATTGTTAGAATATTATTTTTTAATATATTATTGTTTTGGGATTTTTAAAGTTGAATTGTTTATTATATTTTGTGTTAAAATTTGAAAAAGTTATAATAATAAAATGAGATGAGTTGAAGTGAGTTTTAAATCCAAACTACCTATAACTACTCATGTGCTGATCAAAGAATTACTCCATTAAACTTAATTTCTAAACCATATGGCAAAATTTTTCAAAATCTGAAGTAAAAACAATTATATTCCAAATATAAAAAATTAAAAGCTTTTATTAAAACCAAGAATAAAAGTTTTTAACTTTTTTTTTAATTATTATAAAAATAAAAATTGCCACAATCAATAGGGTTGTACAAAAACAGACGGAATCAATCAACATGAAACAGATGGAACCAGCCGTCGTTGATGTGAATCTGTAGAGAATCAGTCGGCCTGCAATAAGAAATTGATGAAGTCGATGTTGGCCAGTTTGGTTCTAGTTTGAATCAAGATCAAATCGTTGAATCGGTTAATATAATATTATATATATATCTTATGTAAAACGATGCCGTTTCACTTAAGTGAGTTGAACGACGTTGTTTGAATTTATGGTTTAATACCCTTCCCCTCCCTCTTCTTCTCCCGATTCTCTATTTCTCTTAGACTCTCTCTCTTTTCTCACACAATGCCACCAATCTCTCTCTCTCATATCGCGCCACCGACGGAAAACTAACAAACCGACTAGAATCACACCAAAACTAAGCATGCCAGTTTTTTCCTCCTTAATTGGCTGATTTTAAACATGTAAAAAACTAGTCAGCTCAGTTTCAATTTTGAATCAAAACCGAACCACATGTATCGGTTTTCACCCCTAAGGTCCATCAATGTGGCGGGAGGGCACCCTTTCTTATTGTCACAAGATTGGCTTATATCCATTTAAAAACTCAGAATATATCTTGTTAAAAAGTGAATGAACAAGATTGGAAGATTGATGAAAAAGTTAACTTATTTTTTCACTCAAATAAAATATTTTGGAAGTATTATATGATTTGGATAGTTTGAGATGTTTAGATTTGTAACTTGTTTCTTTGTTAATCTATTATTTTATATTTCTATTGTTCACTTTCAAGTGACGCGGAATACCTATCAGTGCTTATGTCATCTTTTAACAGTTTTTCTAATGAAATTCAAACAAATAAAACCAATTGAGAAAAGTTAATCCTACGATAAATTCTTGATTTTTTTTACTTAGTCATTAATAAAGTATTTTTTATTGATATTGTGATTAAAAAAAATGTTTGAAGATATGAAAAAAATGAAAAAAACAAAGACTAATTGATCTTGTCGGGAGCCATTCTCGTGTAGCACGGCTCAAACCAATTTGATCAATTTTAAAACCACAAAGATAAAAAGAAAGAAACAAAAACTCACTGAAAGAATACATTGAGTAACATGACTTCAAGAAAAAAAACATGGATTAATTTTTTCTTTAAATAATACACATTTTTTTGGGATGGAGGTGTTTATGTAAATAGTTATTCTATTTTCAAATCGCTTTATAGAGCCAATGGCGGAACCAGGAATTTGTTTTAGGGGGACCAAACAAAGTTAAAACTATAATAAATATTTTTTGTTCTATTTTTATACAATTTTTTCTGCAGTATAGAACAATCTGATAGTTAGATCTAAAATAAAAATAAAATACATTTAATAGTAATATAAAATAAAAAATTATATGATATGTCAAGAATAATATATTATTGAAATAAGATAAAGCCACTCATACAAATATATCAAACAAAAGAAACATAAAATGTCTAAAATTGTAACTTGCGTTCTTTAAAAACACAGCATCAAATTTAATAGATTTAATACAAATTATAATTATATATATGAATGAACATTAAAATTGAAAAAAGAGATAAAAAAAATAGAAAACAATCACTTTGTATCAGATGACGCACTGCCCACTGGTAAAAAACTTTGAATTGCTTCAAGCCTTTAAGGTCCGTAAGCCTCAAAAGCTAGTGTTTTGGATGTTTGGAAGATCATTATTCATCTAGACAAGACAACTTTAAAGTTTAAACTTTTAAAATAGAAAAGAAGAGAGGCGACAGTGAAGGAGACCATCCGAATTCTTTTTTATTTTTATTGAGAGTAAAAGCGTGTGATTAAGTTATTAGATCATTTTATTTCATGTGAGATGTATTTTATTTTTAAATTGGATTAATTTTTTTTTAAATTAGACTTATAAGTAATTAATCTATAAAATCAAAATAATTCTGTAGAGGGGGCCAAAATAATTTTTTAGAGGGGGCCAACACCAAATAAGATTAATATAATCTTATTAAATTATAAAAAATTAATATATATATATTTTTTTTTCAAAATTTTAGGGGGGGCGTGGCCCCCTCCTGCCCCTATGACAGTCCGCCATTGTATAGAGCATACTATCCATATCACTTAAATGATAATTACCTTCCAAATGTAATTATATTATTTAAGCATTTTACTAGATATACTTTACACACTAGCTTGTGAATAAATTTTTCTGATGAAGTGGCCCATAAGTTCATAATGCTATTTTATTTTTTGAAATTAAGTTCTTAACATTATTGATTAAAATGGATACTTAAAAAAATGATATATATACAAGAATTTTTACAACGTTTATGTAACTATCTTTTAACTAAAAGGTGTTTATATAAAATAATTTATAAAAATAACATTATTTTATAAAAATACTCTCATTTTAAAACATAATTATGTAAGTTTTTTATATATAAATTAATGTTATTCTAAGGCTTCGATTCTCCCTTTTGAATCATGTGCTTGCTGATTTTACATGTGTTGAATTAACATTCTCCAATTGATGTTAACATCGTTCTCTTAATATATTTTGGATTCGAATCATGGGATTGGGAGGATATGGGTAATTGCATTAACAAGGGTAGTATTGATGCATATTCATATTTTTTGGATTCGAATCATGGGATTGGGTGGAATATGAGTAGTACTGCCTAATATATTTTGGATTCAAATCATGAGTTTGCGCGATTACTTTTTGTTTGTCCCAACTTTTCGGTTTCTTTTCAAGGGTAGTACTGATGCTGATTTATTCAGTGGATTGCATCATCAATATCTAATAAGAGTTGGCGAGCATGATACCAATATTCAAATCAGAACAAATATTGCGGCTCTGAAGAAAATCAATTAAAGTTAAAATATTCTAGTTTCAACTATGGTTTTCTAAAGATCATCAATTGTCTTAATCCTGCCCTTAGTATATATATGACCTACTCCCCACATTAATAAGAAATAGCTAATGATTTAGTTGTTAAATTAATATATTTTCATGGGTAGGAGTGGACATTGGATTTCTGATACATTCTTTGTTTGGCTGGTTTGTTTGAAGTGGCCTTGGCTACATGGTGCAAGTTAGTCGATGCACTTGTTTGATAGAAGTTGTGTGCGCGTTTGGCAACCCCTAAATTTCACCAACACAAGGGTATATATGCATATAAATATATATGTCATATGAATTATAAGCATACAGATTTTGAAGTAATTATTTTGAGAGAATAAAGTCTGGAGTTAGAGACATGTAATGAAGAATTGCAAGTAACTTTTTTTACTATTGAAAGCCACTAATGTTTGCATATGCACATTGAGAAAGTTAATTGTTCCAATTAAAGCTTTTGTTATTGTAAAGCTATATTTGGCATTTTAGCGGGACTAGTGATGACTTGTTTTGCTTTGGCTGGTTTATGACAGAAAATGAGAAATTTCAGTTCTCATTCCGGCTCAAGTTCTTAGACTGTAAGAGGGGGGAAGACAAAATGTCAATGGAGAGACCATTTTGCTATTGTGGCATTCAAGCGAAAGTACAAATTTCTGGAAAGACCCATAGTTTTGGTAGAAGATTTTTCAATTGTGCAAATTATAAGAATAAAGCACAATGTGAATTTTTTGAATGGATTGATCTTCAAACTGATAGAACAACTATTGTAAGATGACGTTAGAGTTAGCAGAACGAAGGAACGAGAGGGTACTTCATGAACATTTAGGCACCGAACAATCCAAATTACAAGCAATGGAGAAGAAGTACAAGAGAATGTTGATGTTGTCATGGTTATTTTTTTCATATTTTTTGCTGTAGTTTTTATGTTGCCAAAGAGATCCATGCATGTATGTTGGCCAATACTACAACTCATGTAACCCTTTGTAATTTGTTAATGTAATGGACATGGAGTGAATGTAATGGACGTGTTTTGAACATCCTTTGAAATTATGTGTTGTAATTTGTGGGTATGAAGTGAATGTAATGGACATGTTTTGAACATCCTTTGGAAGTGCCTATCTCTTGCATATTCAATTTATTGGATATTCACTTCAGATGCTCAAATCAATAATCTTCAAAATCACTTTAAAATCTGTCCAAAATATAGACACTTCTAAACATAGTAATGAATCAAAAACCATGAAGATTCAACACATTCTTTCAGTTGTCATCCACAATCACAGTCTTCAGAATCATATAAAAATAAAATAAAGTTTCAATACATTCTTCAGAATTACATAGTCTAAGGGCATCATTGAGGTACATTTAGTTACAGCTATTCAAAATAAAGAAGATGACGACTCTTCAAAGTGCACAATTCGTTGCGTTATTCCCTGTCATAATGAAATAAAAAAGGGGTTAAATTAACTTTGTGAAAACGACCAAAAAAAATAACAAAACACAAACTTTTTGTTATACTTCAAAAATAAAAACCAACAAACTTGTTATTATACCTCACTGAAGGGCAATTGTTTCTAACATGTCCCTCATTCTTGCAAATGCCACAACGTCTTTTCTTTATTGTTTGCGTTTCTTTTAGATTTTTCGCCCTTAAAGATTTTGATCGACCTTTTGTTGGCACTCGTGGAGGATCCTGGACCATTTGTTATGAAAAGTTTGATACAACCTGACTTCTTAACATTTGGTCATCATTGGTTGACTCTCATCTATATGGGAAATGTGTTTCTTAAGTATCTACATGATCTTCCATTACAAGTAACTCTTTGTGAACCTTCTCCAATGCAAGGGTGAGATGCTTGTGTTTTTCGACTGACTGCGATCCAAGTTCAACAATGTCATAAAGCTGCATCATCGTTTTGTTTTTTTCTCAACATAGGATCATCTAGTACTTTCTGAAATTGCCCTTGAGAACATGGCAACTTAGGAATGGGTCTATTCTTAGCATTAATAGTCCATCTTTCTAGAATATAATATTGCGACAATCTATCCAACTTCGTTTTCTTGCCAAAGACACACAAGAGATGCTTACAAAGAATCCTCATAAACTCCCACATATGGGATGTACATGTTGCATGACCTTCATCACCCTCCAATGTCACATGGTAAATAAGTGTTTTTTTACCATAAGCTGTCACTCTATATGTCTTGGTCTTACCCTCTTTGGGCAATTTTCTTACTTGGTACCTTAGACTATCGAACAGCTCATCTTGGAAGATCATAAATGACTTTCTTGTATAAACCATTGCCGCCTCCTCTTCAATTTTAAGAGGCGTCTTCATTATTGTCCATGTAGATTTTGTTCGAACATCCTTCTCTTTCTCTTTGAAGTAACGTGCATCTATAACTTTTTCATACTGATGCACAAAGTCACTAAACACAGTACTTGAACGAACATAGTCTTTGAAGAATTTGTTCATACTTTCACTCCTTTGAGGTGTTGACATACCAACACAGAATGTTCCACACAAGTAAGCCGGAGCCCACTTATCCCATCGGATGTAAAAATTTTGCAACCAAATATTTTCAGTTAACTCGTACTTCACTAATATCGAAGCTCAGTCCTATTCGAACTCATCAATGGTAATTGTCTCATGGATGCAATGGAGAAAAGTTTTTTGAAAATCTAGATATTTGTTATATACATGGGCCAAGTATTCGGGAAACTTTTATAGAATGTGCCACAAGCATAACCTATGAATTGTATTCGGGAGTACCTCTAAAATGGCTTTCGCCATCACTTTTTCATCGTCGTTAATGATCGTCGAAGGGGCACATCCAAGTATTGCCTCTTACCATGTTCTCAATAACCATGTATATGATTCGGCTGTTTCATTAACTAATAAAGCACAACCAAACATTATAATCTAATGATGATGGTTAATTCCTGAAAATGACACAAATGACACCTTATAAATGTCGGTCAGGTACGTGGCATCAAATGTCATAACATCTCCAAAATATTGGTAGACCACTCTTGATCTAGCATCAACCCAAAAACAACTTCCCATACACTCATCTTTATCAACTTGCATGGAGTACATAAACCCAGGTTTTTTCAGTTGTCGATCAATAAAATAGGAATATAACTGTTGTACATCCCCCTCTTCAAATATTTTTCTCCTTTGGTTGCCCAAGTAATTTTTGACATATTTGCCAATACAACAGATATTAAAATCACCACTTGATTCCTTACTCAAGACCGACATAATCTTTCTTATTGGTACATTGGACTCAATTAAAGTCATTTTAAGTTTTTTTTGGAGTTTAGTAACTTTCCTATGTCTATTGAGGAAACTAGTACTTCTCAGTTTAAGTAGAAGATAGTTATGTTTAACTACAAACTTGTTGACTATTCACTTTTTACCGTCTTTTTTTATACCCATCAAAGTTTTACATCCAATTTTTGTCTCGGCAGGTTCTGGAATTGTTCGTTCTTTTTCTTCCCGATTTATCCGTTGAAATCCTTCCCTTGTGCAAATATAGTCTACTGTACATAGTTTTTTATCATCTTTCGACATCTGAGTATGATTCGTCCTAATTGCAAAACCTTATCGTCTTGCATATGCCTTGTAAAATGTTTGTGCGTCTTTCACATCATCAAATAAAATACCAATGAATGGCTTCAATGGATCACTACTCGCATTAACTCCTCTTTCTACATTCACTCCATCATCAACATTCTTACCATCTTCAACATTCACCCCATCCTCAACATTCACATCATATTAAGGGTGTGTTTGGTTACCAAACTCATCCTAACTCATCTCAACTCATCATTACACATTTTTTTAAATTTCAATACAAAATATAATAAATAATCCAACTTTTTCAAATTTTAAAACAATTTTAATATTAAAAAATAATATTCTAACAATATTTTATCATCTCAACTCAACTCAACTCAACTCACTTCAACATCCAAACTCACCCTAAATGTCTACACTTTCTACCTCAAGTTCTTCACTATCAAAACAAGAGATTTGTTCCTTCCATATAAACCACAATATTAAAAAATCATTAATTAAAATATGTGATGCTTCTATAAATAAAAAATACTTTTAAAATATGCTTCCAAAATTATCCTTCCAACCCAGTAGTAACAGATTAATTGAACTAATAATATATGTGATTCTAGAAATTGAAAATGCTTCCAAATAATACTTCCAACACAGAAATAGAGCAATTGAAAATTGAATATGGCTTCCAAAAATTGAAAATGCTTGGTACTGTATACTTCCAACCTAGTAACAAATCAATTGAAAATGAAATATGAAAATCGAATAGTCTATCAAATTTGAAAATTTCAAGCTACCAGAAATCGAATAGCCTACAAACGGCCTTCCAAAAATCGAACATGAAAAAATTAAATATCGTCATACTTTAGACAATACCTCAACAACACAAGGGTTTTCTTTGTCAGCTATGAACATGAACAACTGTGTGGGCATGCATCGAGCAAGTTTCGGTGATGATTCCGACGGAAGAGATGGAAAAGATTCCAACGGAAGAAATGGCAGGTCTCGATGAAGATGAGTTTCAATGGCAGTGCACAGAAGAGATCCGACAAAAGGGATGTGGTCTCGTTGAGAATCATTTCGACAAAGGCTGTGCATTTCTCATTGGATTTTGCAGAAATGGACCTCTAATCTTATGTGCGTGCGTTTATTTCTTTTATGGTGTGATATATACGTGGCATGTTGTGATAAGTGAGCTGTTTTTCTCTAATAATCAGCCGGACCGTTTAGAAGCGGTTCTGTATATTTTATACATTCACTTGATAATAGAATAACTCTTAACAAAAATTCTACTCAACCTCCTACTATTCACACCACACTCCACACTCCATCTTTTTTTTTAATTTTTTTTATCAAATATATTTTTATATGAATAGTGAATAAAAAATTATAAATAGTTTTAAAAAAATAAATTCAAAAAAAAATTTAAAAAAATATTAAAAAATATTAAAAAGTGTGGAATGTTCAGTGTGGGGAGGATGAATAGCAAAACCAAACTCTTAAATGTATTATATTAATTTCAAAAAATAACTGCAACGCGCGGCATAAGGTTCGTCCAGTAGTAACACGTGTCCATCCTACGGGGCAGGGCCACGTGGACGCGGAGTCCTACCGAGTCCTTCTCCGTCTGTCACAGTGAGCCTCTCTCACAGGCTGTCCCACTCACTAGCCCCTACCTTCTATATAGCAGTTCGCCAGTTATTCTCAATCATACTTCCCTCTGTTCGCTCAAGTTCTCTCTACAAAGATTTTTTCGGCATTTATATATGTTTGTATGAAACCCGAATCTGAACGGGATCGTTCTGTCTTGCTTTTGAGAGTCCCGGCGTAAAGGTACCTTCTTTTTTAGTTCCATTTTTTTTTTTTTTTTGTTAAAAAAGTTGTATCGTTTGGATTATTCTTTTGTTATGTTTCTACTAATCAGCTTGTTTTATTAATCGCATTGTGTTAATTGATCGGGCTTGCATTAGTTTTTCTCCGATTTCGTAATATCCGACCTTTCTTGGCGCAAGGGAGTTAGGACTTTATTGTTTGTACGGAAAAGTCGATTCTTGGTTTCTTTTTGGGTTATATGGATGGTAGGATTGATTCTTTCTGAAGTTTTGGAAACATAGGGTGTTTATCTTTGGAAACCAAAAGGTCTTTAGGAAAAAGTCAAAATTTTCAGTTAAAAAAGTCGTCATTTTTTTTCTTTTTCTTTTCCGCCGAATATCGCTGAGATTATATATATGTATATATTTGTAAATGTGATATGAATTTCTAAATCCTTCCTCAGGTGCGGAAGTAGAAGTAAAATAATTTCTGTAAAAGGATAAAGAGTTTAAATTAAGAGGATTCTGTTTTTTCCCAATTTTAGTATTATTGTGTGCACTCAAGAGTTTGGACCATGTTTTCTTGATATAAATTGGCTCGATTCGAAATTTCAGTTGTATGAATTGATAACCTCTTCATCTTTACATAGGTGGTTCGGTTGTGTTGTTTTCTGTACTCATAATTATATGGGTTAGATTTGTGGTACTTTAGAAATATCTGGTTAGGAACTTAAAAGAATGAATTACCCGAATACTTGGTACATTTTTTAAAAACAAGGATACTCAAATATATATGGGAGCAGATAGCATGTATGTCACAGCTGCCATAAGGCCAAAATGTTGGGTAAAAGGTCTCAAATCTAAATATATGATCATGGGGACACTGGTTTCATTTGTTGCCGTCGACATTGGGGCTGTTTGCCTGAAAAATTCATCGCATTATCTATGTATTTATAGAATCCAGTATGTTTTCTTCTGGCTGAGTATGTCCCCGAAAAAAAAGTGATATTACCATCTTGCTTTATGTTCTTCAGGCTTCTGACTTGGATAGGGACTCAATTTTTCTAGTATGAGTACTCAGGCGGCCAGGGGGGCTCCTGTAAGAGGGAATCATCAAAGGAAGATGGTACTGGATTTAGACCTCAACATGGCACCACCAAATGAGAATCGGGATCTGGAGGGCCCTTCAACTCAAGTGGAGCATAATGGAACTCAAACTGGCCCACAAGGGCGGTCTGCACCACCTCCTATGATTGATGTTGAGGCCATCGATGACGATGTTGTCGAGTCCTCACCGAGGGCTTTTGCTCAAGTATGCCTCTTTTGTTTCACGTGAAACTGTTTCAACTTTGATATCAATGTGGTTTGATATTTTCACAACTAATCCTATTTACTGTTATTTTTAATGTTAGGCCAGAAACAAGTCCAGAAGGAATGGTGGAAGGCTTGTAGTGGATGTGGATCTAGGTGAGTGTATTGTACAATCGTTTATTCTTCTCTTTTTTCCTTAATTGAGAGCTTTTGGATATTTGGATTATATTATTTTCCTCATTTGCCCTGTTTTTTGCAAAATATGCTATTTATTTGTCAATATGTTATGAAATCTTTCCTCATCTGCCCCCCACTTATAAAAAAAAATGTTATGAAATATGAGGATTGACGTTGTTATTATCGTATTTGTCTGTGTGGGGCCTAGTTATTTATCTGAGAAATTTTGGTTTCTTTATGGCAGTATTTTTCTTCTGTCTATTCCTGCTGATTGGCTAAAGGACTCAATCCTTGGAAGATGCATGCTTTAGGTTCCATATCTTCAAATGCAAATTTTCAAAGCTTATTTTTAGCTTCTATGAATAGGAGATGACTTTCTGACCCTGCATGATGCATGGATAATTGAGGTCAATCTAAATAAAGCTAAATATTCCTTCTGTCTTGACCTTTCTAGATTTCAGTGAGCTAGAAGAGGAGCTGAATATGCAAAGGGGAACATCTTAAAATAAAGAAAATCGAAGAAGCTATTTTAGGAAAATGAGTTAAGGGCAATGTAAAAGAATAAAAGAAATATTTTTTCAAATTTTCCTTCATATGATCCAAATTTTTTTTTTTCTTTTTTCCAATATAATCCCAAATTCATCGGAACCTAGAAAGTCACAAAGTGGCATCTTCAGTAGAATTTGTGGTTGTAGAATTCTGTAGTTGCCCTTGATTAACATTCTGGAGAGATCAGAGCACTCTCAAATTACATTAGAAGAATGGTGCAAAGATAAGATCTTTTTTGTTTATGTGAGTGCATGTGTTTTGTGCTCTTGTTTTGTCTCAGTAATTTTTCCTATTTTAGAATTGATGGAACTTATTGCTTGCAAATCGTGCAACTTTATGAGCGACAATGGTGGAATCCTGGGGTTTCCTCCTTTCTCATGCTCTTTTGGTGGGATAAAAGCTTTATGATTGAGTCCCGGAAAATATCATGTTCATATTTGAGTATCCTGTATATATTTTGTCCTGTCAGTAATTCTCTGTGTATATTTTAGAGGGGTTGTTTTTTCAAGATTGTACTCTATTCCCACTTCCACAAAAAAAATTATTCTACTCCATTCCTAAAGAACTTTATCATACTAACTGGCCTGTGCTAGCAAGTTGTAGCGGCCAAATGGTCTACTGACCATTTTATTCTACCGCATTCATTTGTTCTTAGCTGAATATACACATATGTAGTATTTCAAGTTTTGGTCACATCTATTTCTCTCCACATCTCCACTGTGGTCATTGCAGAAACAAGGACTAGGGTGGTTACCCGGAGTAAACGTGACAGGCGAAGAAGAGATCTGCCCTGCCAAACAATTTTTAATGGCGATTTGCTCATAAATTTGGAAAGCAGTAGCAACAATACGGTAACAACAATCCTCATAATTTAGGTGATATTGTTTCATTTTCTGTTGAAAATATGCTAGTTATTTAATGAGTTTAGGTCAACCAATGTTTACGGATGTCTGCATGTATATCCAATATTAGTTCCTTCCTCCATCTGCTGAAACTTTTTGTACTTTATTTTATGATGTTGAACCTCAGCAAGGGGGCCCTTTGGACACACGTGTGGGTTGTAATCCCAGATATACAACCCCACCTGCCAGAATCTTGTATGAAAGGGGACTATTGATGTGGAATTAAACCCAGGACGTCTAAGTCTACCATTCATCCCAAGCCCATCCTTTGACCACTAGGCTACACGCATCAGACTGAAATGCTTTATGCTTAACGAAGACATCTACAAATTCATTTTTCTTTTCAAAAGGTGGGGGAACAAATGACTATAGTTAAATGTGACTGATCTACTACTGCACCCGAACATGCTCGAGTTAAATCAATGTAGGTGTGGCATTCAGATCCATTGGTTTGGTATTGAATTCAAGATGGAAAAAGAAAAAATCACTCGTCAAGCTAAAAATCCCTAACTCCTTATTTTTACCCATTAAAAAAAAGAAAAAGGAAAAAATTGAACTCCTTTTTAATCATATATTTTGGTTACTCTGATCTGCATTTATTTGATTTTAATTTGCTGGGTTTTGACCCAATCCCACTTTTTTTTTATGATACATTGCAGCTGTAGGGTTCGAATGCTTGGAGTTTTTTAAACTGGTTACTGATGTGCATTCTTACTTGTCTAATACCCCCAAATTGTGTGATTGGTTCAAGGATATGGCTTGGGCCTTCCTTGGGTTGGTACAACTTGCTAGGTTACGATAAATATAATATGGTGGAACTTGGGGGGGGGGGGGATTGGTTATCTCCTTGGGTGGTCGAGCTAATCGCATAGATATTGCATTCTGAATTGGTGAAACGACATTAGTTTAGCACTTTTGTTTTGCTGGAAATTAATTCACTTGCCTCTGACAGCTAACCTGTTATATGGGTTGCTAATGCCACGTGACCCAAAGGCCATAGGATGACAAATCACTTCCAACTTCAAACCTTATCATTGAGGCTTCACTTCATAAATTACAAATAAGTGTATGAAAGTTGGAATGTGTATTTTCTAATCACACATCTTGATTTGTACCTGGCAAGTATTCTGTGTTACTGGCCTTTTTGTGCCACGTTTGCATGGATACTTCATCTATTTGGAAATGATTCTATAGCATATAAAATGACACAAACAGAGGTGCAGCTGGGGAAATAAATCTCCTGTGGTTCTCACTGGGTGTAAACAATCTCTAGGGGCCACTGGAATTGGGGATTTTCTCCTTGAATTACCCGAGGTGCACTTGCAGGAAACTCCTTGCCGAGGGCCTGTGTGCCCCTGGGATTAGTTGGGACGTTGTTTCCAGACACCCGGTGCCAATAAAAAATAAATAAATAAATAAATCTCCTGTGGTGTGAAGTTGATGTCAATGGCATGCTGGTTTGAAGTAACTCCAAGGCATCGATTTTCTTATGCAATGTTAGTCTCATGGTATGATAACGGCATTAATAGTGATGCCTTTTTATGAATCCTCTAATTGATCATGAGCCACATCATATGTTATTTAATGGATTTTCATAACGTATTGTGGACAAGAAGTCTCTTAGTTGTCTCTAATCTCTAGTTTCCGTTATTTGATTTGCATAACTTTTATAGTTTCTGTAACAGAATGTACGATTTATGTGTGTTTATGTTCACGCACATGCATGTGTTTGAGGTTGGATAGTAATTTTATTATTTTATTGGCAGAGAGAGAATGTGACAAAGCCACCTTTACCACCAAAGGAGCCCACACTTACATGTCCAATTTGTATGGGCCCAGTAGTTGAGGAAATGTCGACGAGGTGTGGTCACATATTCTGTAAGGCATGTATTACGACTGCAATGCGCACGCTGAGTAAATGCCCCACTTGTAGGAAATCCATCACAATAAACGAGCTCATTAGAATCTTCCTGCCTTCAAGCAGTTGAGGCTCGGGCTTTATATTTGGTTGCGTAAGTTTTCTACGGTGCTTTATCTCTTTGAATTCATAGTACAAGTTTACAACACAGTTGGGTATATGTCTGTAATCCTATATGTTACAAGTACACAGTAGAAATGAAATAAATTTTGTAAATAACAAATTACTTGTGTTTTGAAATCCATTTTGGAGGGTGTGTTAGTGTACTGACAAATATTGACTTTTAAACCAAACAAACCTTGTATTTTTTTTATTTGAAGGGGTTGAGGGTGCTAATTACTTGGAATTTGTTTTTCTTGAGCATGTTTTCACCCAAAACCTGATGATTCCGGGGAGTATCATCGTGCCCTATGATAATGACATGAATAAAATAGAGAGCTCGCCCATACATGACACTCACAGTCACACATGACAATGAAATAAGATATGGTGCTTGTGACCATAGACGGTGTTTGTTGATCTGGCAAATACTTGTTCGTCTACAACTACTGATAGTGTTGCTCTTTTACCTACAACAGGATTGAAACAAACTGCTGCCAACTGGAAGGGAAAGGGAACCAATTGTTTTGGCTTGTTAGGACACAATGTTCTTAGTTAACTTCTGGAATTGTATGAAAATAGTGTTCTTCGAGCTAGTATACTTAATGACAGTGGTGGGTTTGGTGCTATATGTTTGAGTTATTGTCCAGAACAAAGTTATGTTACCATATTGTTTAAATGTAGAAGCTGCCTAGTTTAGGTATTGATGAGAATTGGCGTTTGGAACTGGACGGTCTACTGAGGTTTAGAGTGATTGTTCACTTTGATAGTAGAAACTATGCTATGCGAATCTCTTCTCTCTTTTTTTCCTTTTTTTTCACAAGGAGGATTTATTTTTTTCTTTTGGTTAAAAAAGAACAAAGAACCTCTTGAATCATTTTAGATGTTCTTAAAAAAAAGAACCAGCAAACAGTAAAATCTGTACAGCAGAAACAAAAGATAGAAATTACACGACATCTAAAACTTGGGACCTTAGCAATATCAAGCCTATACTCTGCCAAAGCATAACATTACTGGAGTTGTGAACATGAACAAAACAAGCTGTTCGGTACAGTCAGTGGCTCCAAGTTTACAAGGGTAGGTATCAACAATAGCATTCCCTTCCCTCTATCTGTGTCGAAAAGAGTAAATTTTGTAGCAGATTGTAAATGGAGAATGGAAAGTATATACATATACTCAGCAGATTCGCACATTTGTAAGTTGTCTGTTGATACCAATGCATATCAAGTCTTTCTCCATGTTCCTTACCTGATCGATTACATACCCTGTCGTCTTGCAGTAAAATACCCAACTAAGTATATATGAAACAAAAATTCTACTCAACTTCTTATTATTCACACCACACTCCACACTCTATCTTTTTTTTAATTTTTTTTATCAAATATATTTTTATATGAATAGTAAATAAAAAATTATAAATAGTTTAAAAAAAATAAATTAAAAAAAAATTTAAAAAATATTAAAAAATATAAAGTGTAAAGTGTGGAGAGGATGAATAACAAAATCCTATACGAGAATATCACAAAAATTCACCCCAGGAGGAGCCTTTTTTCCTTTTTTAACTTGAAATTGAACTTGCATGCAGCCATGACAGATATGACAAACTTCCCTAGCTTCTGGGACGTCGCAACGTCTAGACTCTAGTCCTCTGTCTGATCAGACCTAGCTCATTAATGTAGGAGTGACACTTACCGCTAGTTGTTTTTTAATTAATTTATTTATTTATATTTTTTTTATATATTTAAAAAAATTTTAAAAATAAAAAATATATCAATACACTTAAAATTATTTCTTTAATCACTAAGTTAAAAAAAAATTATCAAGCGATACATTACAATTTGAAAGGCAAAATAGCTTTTCTCTTAATTTATTTCACATATTTATTTCAGCACTCATTACCATTACATTTCATTGCAGTACTAAGCTCATTGATCAGACCTAGCTCATTAATTATTTAGTTTTATATATAAACGTGCGTGCGTGCCATTAATATATGTCTGAGCAGTCATCTTTAGGGCCTCCGAAACCAGGAAGGCCTTTGAAAGGTGTACCGAAACCATGGAATATTGATCCCCACGGCCAATTAGGAAATCCCCGTAAATTCTGAGGGTTGTAGACCATGATCTCGTCATTATCATCATCATCTAATTTCTTTGGCACATCTCTTCTCCATAGAATTGTTTCGAGGCTGGCCATGCATGCAGTTGCAGTACCATTTATACTGCATGCTGCATGCAACTCATGATCAAAACTATAGGATAGTACCATTCGTTACTTGTTTTGGGAAATGAAATTTAAATCTTCATTTATTGGTTCGTTAGTCATGCATGCTTATATATATGTATATATATATATATATAGTACGCGTGCATGTAACGCTTTTGGTAAATATATATAACAAGTAATGAATGAGGAGGGACGTCATGATATATATATACATAGTTAAATTTTATATATATAGCTGTTTTATCAAGTTTGCATGGGCCATGTTTCTTTAATTGTTTTGATATTAGGTTGCTCTGAATCTTCAGAATATCTTATAGGCACAAATGGGAATAACTAACGAGTGGAAGGGATAGGAGCTAGGCCAGAATAATCTGGCTAAGAAAACTTCTCTCTCTCTCTCTCTCTCTCTCTATATATATATATATATATCTATATATATAATGCAGCATGCAGCTCATGTACATTTGGGAGTTTGCAATTACTTAGCACTGATGTACCGTGTACGTCAATACCTTTAAAGGATCAATGTTGCAATTAACATGCATTTTAGCTTCGGTCGTACTATAGAAAACTAAAGACTATACATTATAGATGAAAATTATATGCAAAACATTCCGACTTTTAAAATTTCATCATATTGTACGTTTAATAATATTTATTGATCTAACCTTTTAATAATTATAGATGGAAAGGGCTAAGAGTTTGGTAGCCTAAGAATATTAGAAATAGTTTTGGTTAATAGAGAATCATAAGGTACAATTCTTACGGGCTAACCATTGATACTAATCCGGTTGTAATTTGTAACCCTTTTTCTTTTTTATGCTCCACTCGTCTATCACTATATATTTAAGAGAATTAATACTCTAGTCAAAAAATGATTATACAAAAATAATCTCACAAACTGATGTGACTTGATATGCAGGTTTGTCAGATTGTAAAGCTACTTTTATTGTAAAGCAGATCTGACGGATCACATGAGGTCACGTCAGTTTGTGAATTCACTTTTGTGCAATCCCTTTGTAACTATAGCACTCTTCTATATTTAATGACTTGACATCATGTTCATATATATATATCAAGACATTTAAAATTTGTTTTTACTTTGTGATCCCCTTCATGATCATTCAAATTCATGGCATGAACCTATCTTTGATACCAACTGTTAGTATATATCTAACTTTTGATCCCAAATCTGTAAAAATATTAGATATTGAGTTGATGAAGATAAACCATTGCATGATTCTTTCTCCAATATCTTTAATATATCGTTTGTGTCTAACAAAATATCACTCAAATTAATATAGGATTGACAAAAATGTCTCAAACCTTTTGATCAGCATGAAGAGAGCCTTTTTTTCGTATCGTGAATCTATTACTTATATAAATTTCCAAGTATCTTTTTTGTATTCTATTGAGCCACCTCATCATTTCATTATGTTTTTCATTTTACTTTTATTGATCTATCACGAACTTTCATACCATTAAATATGATTACTAACTCAATAGAAAGGAAAATTAAAAGACTTTCCATTCAATAGAGGTTATTGATTTCCCAACAAAGAAAAAAAAAACTATTAATCTTATTGTAATTATTGATTCTTTGTTATTTACCTCTTAAGTATACTACTATAAACACTTTGTATTTCTACTAGCTTAACTTTGATGTTTGTTGATATATATCATGTAAAATCGCATTCTCAAGATTATACAAATACTACTTTTACATTTTAGACTCTTTGTGACCAAAACTTTAGACAATTAATACATGATAGTTAGGTAATTGTCTGTATGCATCGTGCGGGTCAATGGCTAGTATTGATAAAATGGCATGAAAAAATATTGCCCTAGCTAATTCTTGATTGCAACTAGCTAGTTAATTCTTTTGTGTGTGTACGCGCTCGCGCGAGAGAGAGAGAGATTGATCAGATGCAAAGAGACAAATAGCTAAAGCACATTTAGGACTGATTGGATAGCAAAGTCCTTCCAACTCATCACATCTTATCTTAATATCCAAACACAATAAATAAATAGATATTTTTTAATTTCAAATTTTCAACTTTTTCATCTAATTATTACCTAATCATTATAACTTTCTTAAACTTTCAAACAAAATATAAAAAATAATTCAACTTTTTTAAATCCCAAAACAAAAATTATATTAAAAGGTTGTATTCTAATAATATTTGAACTTTATAATTTTTTTATTCAATTTTTTTTTCTTCTCATTTCCCAAAACTCCATAAAAATATTAATTTAAACAATTTCACTATTATTCAAAGATCATCTCATCTTACTATTCAAACGAAGCCATTCTATTACTCGTATAACATCACTTAGCACAAGAGCACATGATACATATAGAGATCATGAGTACATGATGAGTGAACAACCATATATATAGAGGCCACTAAAACCATTATTCAAGGCTCCTTATTTATTTACTTTTGAAGACAAACCATTATATATATATATATATATATATATATATCTATATCTATATATATATTTATATAAGACATGACCATAGAAACATTCATGTGGCCCATATATATGCTATGTATAGCTAGCTCCATTTGGTTTCGGAGATTAATTGCCTCCACCTCCATGAATGCTTTGGGCCACCAAATCCAGGAATTAAACCTCCAAAAGGACCCAAACCAGGAAAGCCTTTGGAAGGAAAACCAGAACCAGGAAAGCCTGAAAACCCAGGAATAAGTGCCCACCAAGCTAGAAATCCCCAAAATATATGGCCAACCAAAGCCTAATCCCAACAATTTTTGAGAGTTGTAGATCAGCTCATGATCCTTCTTTGGTGGCAGATTTCTTCCTCCTTCAGTACCAGTGATCAGAAATCTCATAAGAAGAAGAAGAAAGAAGAAGAAAGAGAAAGAACGATGCCTTATAAGTTGTCTTCTCCATAGTAATCTCTGATTCTCTATTTCAATTTTCTCTTAATTAATTATATATAGAGCTGCATGCATTTCGCAAGAAGAGAATTGTTTCAAGGCCACCCTAATTTATATATATTTGTACTCATGATCAGCTTTTCATGTTTTATATAGGAAAGACTTGTGCGAAGAAGTCATGGCGCCCTTATTTAGATATGGCTATTTAATTTTGCATGGGCCATGCATGTATGATTTCTTTGATTGTTCTAAGGTTAATAAGGTTGTTCTGAAACTCCTTTTAGGCACAAATGGAAGCATTTAGCGACTTTGTTGATGGCATCATGAATGGCAGCTCGATCCCATGGATAAAATTATGTTATTCTTCGTCTAAATTAATTTTATCAACCTTGATGCATCATATTTTAAATACCATTTAAATTAAGTGGTTGATCTATTAAGCCAGTTAAAATATTCATATCAATCAGGGTAATTAAGGATGACAAAATCAGTGATCGATATTGAAGATCAGTAGAATTAAGAGACAGACAGGTTGTGATTTCAATTAGTGGGAATTATACGATGGATTAGCCAAGAGTTGAGCTCGTGCACAACTCTATGTGTGTGTGTGTGTGTGTGTAGCATGTATATGTAAGGTACAAATAAGTGGGCTTCTGTCTTATTATAAGGTACACGCAAATAATCTGTTTTGCCAAGTTGCTGAATCAGGGTGCGTGGTAAAACCAATGTCATGTTAGTGCACAATGCACATCACCTGCATGTGTGATTGATCAGTATGACAATATTTAAAATGAAGAGTAATATTACTCTCTCATTATATATATACACGTATTATAAGAAAAACGAACATTTGTGACGATAATTACTATTTACTACGAAAACAGACTCATTTTAATAGAAAATAGTCATTTTTGTAAGAAATAACTGATCACAAATAAGCAATTTTCTTATAGTACACATGTTTCTGAGCGCAACACCTGGCAACTTGATTATGATGGTTCATTGAAATTATGGGGTACCGATTCTGCAGCAGGGACTATGGTTTTTCTGATGTCAATTGATCAAATTAGTAAAGTACTTGTTGGTCGCTTCAGGATCCCATCATCAAGATGACATTTTGCTCCTAAAATGGAATGTTCAGATTGCTTGCAAGTTAAAAATCCTTAGTATTAAAGGAAAATTTAGGCAGCTGAAGATAGAATTCTGGGAAGTCCTAATTTCATGGCGAATAATCTATCAAGCTATGAGCTTAGCGCATGTATCTTTTCTTTATATATATAAAGTGTCTATCTAATGTAAATTGTTGGTTTAACGGTTTTTTGTTATTTTCCGTTAAAATAAACGATTTTTCATATAATACGTTATCTATAAAACGTTATCTGGGCTTTTAAAAAAAATAGAAAAAAAATAATCAAAAACTCTTAATATTTCTTCAGTTCACCGAGGTTCATGCATCTGTTAAAAAGATTAAGTCAACCATCATTAACTCTTAATATATTAAGTCATTCATATAGTCCGTTAAAATTCCCACCTGTCAACCATCATAAAAACATTCTAGGTTTTACAAAAAAAAATAGAAAAGATTAACCAAAAACTCTTCATATTTATTTTGTTCGCCCAAATTCATGCATCTGTTAAAAAAAAAAACCTTCATGCTCGAGATAAGCAGATTGTCATTAAGTCATTCATGCATTTGACTGGATAATGAAAAATTGTCATTAAGTGTCAATCCCTTCTCTTCAATTCCCATTATTTCAGTCCAGTACCACATTCAGTCCCTTCTCTTTAATTCCCATGATTTCAATCCATAATCACTTTCAAAGAACATATAACGTTGCACATTAAAAAGATCTAGGAGTTAGTCATTTACTAGCCCTTTGCTTTTGCATATTGTTCTTCAATAGAGGTGATTTCCTGAGAAATAAAATTTTGCTTCTTAATTTTATTTGTAATTTCTTCTTTTTTCATTTATTTTATGTTTTAAGTTTAGTTTTTCCTGGTTTTCCCCCCCTCTTTTTACTGCAATGCTTATTATTTTCTGTGGTTTATTTTTAATAATTATTTTTCAGGTCTTGTCAATTAAAGACTTTCACATTTTTGTTTCATCTTTGCAAGTGTAAGATGATATTTATTTTGAAAGTTTTTCTATATAAATCATTTTCTGGAATTGTTTTATTTTATCGATTAGTTTTTCTATTTTATCGAATTGTGAGTGTTTTGGAAAAGTTATTGTCACAAGCTGTGTTTTGGACAAGTTTGATAGATATGATTTTTGCCACAAACCAAGCAAATCATACAATATATACAACCTAACATAAATTGTGAGTGTATTGTAAAAAATAAAGTTTCATAATAACCCAAAAAACATTGAATAACATATTCCAATAAAAATTTTGCTCCTTAATTTTATTTGTAATTTCTTATTTTTCCATTTATTTTAGATTTAAGTATAGTCTGTGTTGATATCTAAATTGTTGTTGTCAATACATGCAGATCTGAGGTTATATTTATGAGGTTATATTGTTGTGATGAATATATTGGTTGAAGGTTTTTATTTTTGAATGCTTGTAAATTTTTATCTCTGTGTTTATCATTTTCTGATTTATTTTTTTATATATGCTTTTGTGTTCTTTTAGCATAATTTTGACATGTTTGATATTTGTTGAGATTTTTCTTTCTTGACCTATACTGATAGTTTTTTTTTTCTCAATATCAGTTTTTTTTCCTTGTTGAGATTTTTTTCCTTTCTTGATCTACTTATCAACTGGCAGGAGTGCCTCTTCTATTCTGTTCCATTTGGTGCATTTGAGACCTATATAAAATCTATTGAATCTCATCTGGCTACAGTCTGAGGTATATATTTTTTTTACTGAAAATATTTCTTCCATTCGTGTTCATTGTGTATAAGAGTGCCTATATATTTTTCCTATGCTCTATTGATTTGTTATGTGGTTATGAGTGAATGCAGATTATGATGTTGATTTTTGAATTTATATTACAGTATTGTCATGTATGTCTACTATATTTTTCTATTTGCTGCACTATTTAGGTGAATTAATTATATCTTACAGTTATATATACATATATTATATATAAGGGTCTATAATATGAAGGATAAACTTGGGTATAGTACATCTCTTTTTTTGTAGGATCATAAAAGGCTAAAGAAGATATAAAAATAGAATCCTAGGAATGTGGGGTGAGAGAGGGAGAGAACTTCGAAACTGAATGAATTTGTTTTTACATGCCCTATTAGCCAGCTTAGTTGAGTTCGAAGAACTTTTTTTTCTTCTTGATAAATAATAGTTACATATAGGGGAATACAAAAGACAAAGAAATTGTTCATTGAGGGGTGTATTTCATTTGCTACTTGAAAAAATGCAGTTTGTGGCATTTTTCATTTTGAATCCTGTTTAATAAAAAAACATATTTAATAACATATTGTTTTTATTCAAATAGATCAAACTTATTTATGTGTGGGTTGAAAAAAAATTATTTATGCGAAATTAATAAATGACCACAGAGAAAGAAACAAAATAGATCAGAAAGAACAAATTAACACACATCAAACAAACATGCATTAGATGGAAAAAAAAAAAAACCAAATCTGAAAGATGAGCCTTTAGATTCATTAGATTTTAAAATTTCTTTCTAAAAAATCAGAAAATTAAAAAAAAAAAGATTTGTTGATTTTTACATATTAGAAAAAAAAAAACAGGAACAACAAATCAACACCCATCAAACATCAACCGAGGTGCTAAAAAACAATAAAACAAAAATAAACAGAGGTGTTGAAAAAATGTATGATGAAAAAATAAATAAATAGAGCAGGAAGAGCAAACCAACAAATATCAACCGAAAAAACATAAAAATAAAAAAATAAATAATATTCTCGGTTCAAGAATAAAACATCTAGATCTGATGTTGTCTGCGAAGAACAAGAAAAAAAAAACAGAGCTTTCAAGGGGAGAGAAAGAGAGATGTAAAATAAGTTAGGGTTTTTACCTTGCGTCTTAGCTTGTCCTCAAGATAAAAAATGGAAGGCCGAAAATGGGTAAAGACAAGAGAAATCTACTCTATCATCGAAACCATTGAAACAAAGATTCAAAGAGTGAGATCGAGACAAAAGATGGAGTTGATTTTCAGTGAGAGAGAGAGATTGAGAGACAAAGTTCGTGACAGAGAGGAAGGAGAATGAAAGGAGCATCGAAGAGCAGAGAGGGATTTGTTTGGTGTAAAGAATGAGATCGAGACCGAAGATGAAATTGATTTTCAGTGAGAGAGAGAGAGATCGAGTGACAATGTTGGGGACGGGAGGGAAGGAGAATGAGAAGAGAGTGATTTGTTTGGTGTAAATGGTGTAAAAACTTATTTGGGGAAAATATCCCTGCCACAATATCTCCGTCACCGAAGTAGTAAAGATTATGGCTGTGTTTGGATAGCGAGAAGTGTTGTGAATAGTTGTGAGTAGAGATTTAAGTGGGTTTGTGGGTCCCATTGAGAGTAGTTTGAGTTGTTTGGATGTATGAAATATGTTGAGTTGTTGACTTTTGAGTAGTTAGTTGAAAAATGTATGGGTCCCATCAATGATTGATTTTTTTTTAATGATGATGGAATGAGGATTTTATTTATATATAATAGTAATAAATATTATAGTGATTTTATTTAATAGTTATATATAATATTAATAAATATTACAGTGATTTTATTTTTTGTCTATATATAATAGTAATAAATATTATAGTTATTTTTTATATATATAATAGTGATAAATATTATAGTGATTTTATTTTTTGTCTATATAATAGTGATAAATATTATAGTGATTTTATTTTTTATTTATATATAATATTAATAAATATTATTGTGATTTTATTTTTTGTCTATATATAATAGTGATAAATATTATATTTATTTATTTTATATATAATAGTGATAAATATTATAGTGATTTATTTTTATATTTTTATATAATAGTGATAAATATTATAGTGATAAATATTATAGTGATTTTATTTAATAGTTATATATAATATTAATAAATATTATAGTAATTTTATTTTTTGTCTATATATAATAGTGATGAATATTATAGTGCTGAATCTTGATTTAAAAAATTATTTTTTGTAAAAATGTATTGTAATAAATTACAAGTACATTGTAATTCAGAGGCTATATATTATAATGACAACAAGCAAGTGCGCTATTTCATACTTTTATTCAGTCTGAAACTTATTTAATTAAACCCATTCGGATTTTTAATGTATATTAGTATTAGTTCATATAGGCGAAAATAAGCATTTCATACAAAACATAAGAAATTCCAAAACAAGTTCGACACATACAAAAAAAGTCCTCCAACATAGAATACAATAAAATCAACATACTAATATCAATTGGCCTGCCTATATGCCCACATATTTATTACGATAGAGTCCTTGGTTCCAGCCATGGCTTGTGCTGAGACAGATGATATGTTAGGCATACGTAGCAGATGTTCTGAGTTGTCTACTAGAGTCCGTCCTGGATAATAACTCGCATTGGAAAATTGATGCCATATCTTATCATTCGGTGTAATAGATCGAATAATGTTATGCATGACACAACATGCAATGACAAAATTCGAAACTTTTTTTTAGCATACCAAATGTACGCTCAATCACATTTCGGAGGGAAGAATGTCGATAATTAAAATAATCTTGATATCCAGAGAATGAATTATTGCCATGGCGGTCAGACCTATGATACCGCACCCTAGAGTACGGGGGCATAAATCCAATCGTGCACGGAAAGGCAGAATCAACCAAGAAATAATAACCTGAAAACCAATACAAACATTAGTAAAAACTTTAATGGGCAGTGAGGGCAAAATATCATTCCTCCATAAATGTCTATTAATAATAATACTTACCCTCAAGAGCCAATGGGAAATTGATCCCTGGACGAGTCAGCGCATCCATAAACAGATGAGCATCATGGGCAGTGCCTTCCCAGCTAGCTTATATGAATGTAAATTTCATGTCGAAATCACAGGCTACCAGCACATTTTGGCTAACTTGTTGATGCCGAGATAGATACGCGTTAGTAGCCTCCACAGGCACACATGTAGAGATATAAGTCCCGTCAATTGCAGCATAACATTTCTGCACGAGTTCAATGTAAAATTGTGATTTATCCCATTTTTAATAAAACCAAAACCAACCACACACCCTTATTTTCAACCACATTTTATTTTGTTTAAACTAGAATAAGAAATTGTTACCTCGAACCATGGGTAATGTCTTGGATTGCCTTGAATATAAGATGCCACCACAGCAGTCTGTGTAGGTGCAATCACATTAGGAGCAAGATTACATGGGGCAAGCATCACTGCGTAGACATGCCAATTAACGGTTTCATAGAGTGTTGAAATCGGTCGCCTGTTAGTCATTGAACTACGCTATGTCCGACTGTGTATGCAAACATTGCCAAAGCTTCCTCCACAGAAACCTGCCTAGTTGATTCAAGATATTCATTCGCCCGCAATGTATTGCATAACGCTTCAAATGCATATATTTCCATCCGAAACAAATACCAACAGGACCTCGGATTTCCATTGAGAATTGCAACTATATAGTCTCATCCACGTAAGCCGATATTGTGTTCCGGCATTCGCTCAAACACCCTTGCTTGTGCGCTTTCCTCTACTGCCCAAAGAATTGTAAGCATGGACATGTCATCCCACATCGATGCATCATGCATCCTTCGAAGCAAGTATTCATCCCATGTTGGAGGCTGGTTACTACTAGATACATCACGCCCCTTCCAAACTTCATAATCATCCCACCCTGGAGCTAGGTTACTACTCGATCCAGCTTCGGTGGTGTTGTTTGCCTCCACCTGTGGCTCATCATCTGACCCAATTCCAAAATCCATTCTGTGGTTTCAAAAATTTAAATTATGGGCAATAACACTTTGACCAATAACTGACAGCACATAATAAGCTTCTCTATTAGTTTTCCAACAACATGTCAAAAAGTTAGAAATCATTTTCTATACATGGCATGTCTCCAATATGCCACTTAAATAATAGCCTCATTTATCCCATGTAATAATTAGTAATTTTTAAATAGAATAACAATAAAATACTTGCCAAATAGTGCAAATTAAAGGTAAATAGACCAAATGAATTAAAAACACACAACAACCGCAATAGTTACTCATAATAATAGTCGCAATAAAAACAACATCCGCAATAATTAACGTTAGATCAGTTACATAACAAACATATGCTATGTCACTCCAAAGACCAGATCCAATCAATTTTACGGTCCGAGGGCAGCATTAAGAACTGTTCAACCACCTTATCCTGCAAAAACTGAGCTAACGCTTTGTTATATTGAAATGCAGGGAGCCGCGGGTGGATCTCATCCAAAACTTCACACAGGCACCCATCTTGCTGTATGACGCATCTGAACCAGATGATTCCGTGCCTTTGCTCCTTTTTCTACTACATTCCTCTAAGAACTGCTTATCCAACTCATTTCTCGTAGCTTGGCCAGCGGCCATAGCTTTCAAAACTTTGCTAAAATCTGAGGATATGCTACACCGGGCCGACTCTCTTGCTCGACGACGATTTGGCCTTTGTCTCCCACCTGGGCCATTTATCTCTGGGCCATCTATGTCTATTGGCGCATCCGTGACAGTTTCCAGTACGGGGCCTCGTGACCTCACCTCCTCCTCAATAGTCGAGGGTTGCTACATTGACGCAAAATAGAGGACCCCTGTGGCCACAGACTGGCCAAAAATGGTGCATAGGAGATCGTAGTCTCGACAATCATGTGTCTTGAATTTCCTCCATTGGCCACGCACCTAGCATTAGCAAAAACTTATATTAGACTTGACATACTAGAGAACATGTCTCCCTTCCTCAACAACATATATATCAAAAATGTCTGAAAATTAAAATGGTGAAGTATTTTTTGTACCTTTCTTGCGTTAGCCCAATGTTCCTCCGATGCAATGACAGTTTTTGTCTGTGGGTTCCAACTCATTCCTGTCTAGCCCATTAAATCCATAAACAGTCGCAGTCTCTGCCTCAGGTGAGTAATTTTTTCCCTTATTTGTGACGCATCAATTACCTTCCTCCCAAACTGAGTAAGTTTTTCTACAAGTCTCTCATGATTTCGGTTGGTGATCTTCGAGCAAACCAATTTTTCCTCAATGGTCTCTTGGTAGAGGATGTCTATGAACATCCCCTCCAATCTATCGGTCCACAACTCGTTGTCATCCTGGACCCCAGACTCATCCATCGAGTGCTGCTCATTGTAAACATGAGCATATTACCCAATATAAAAAAGTATAAAGTCTTGGGGGTAGTAGTTTACTAGTTATAAACCACAATCAGAATATGGAGGACCCCTTGTGTTTGAAAAGGTGGATAGGGTAAACTAATATAATAACATCAAACTCTAACTCATATTCATGAATATGGTCAACTAACATGGTACCAATATCAATTAGAATAATAACATATAAGTTTAACTAACCACCCAATGAGTATGGTAAAAGACATGTAAAAAAGTTAGAGGTAAAAATCATGAATATTCATACCTCCCTCGAAGCACGCATAGAAGATCTGAGGTAGTATCGTTGTAATATAGTAAATTTGAGTCAATTGAAATCAACGATGAATATGGTATAAGATTTAAAACAATATATAATAATGATGCCCTGAACTTGATCACATCCAACAACCATATGAAACACAATATAAAGGCCAAACACAATTTATCAACGTGGTCCACTATTTAAAGCATCAAACCAAGTGGAGATGCACCTCAAATAAAAGCTACCCTGTTTCTCACGACTATGGTGATAAGATATTTTAATCACAAAAATGCATTATCTAATATATATATATATATAAAGCTAGTCTGCATCCCGTCACATTTTTCATGACAATAAAGAAGTATATATATAATATAAATATATATATATAAATTATATATATACTTTAGTATTGTATATAGATAATGGGGTGGTCAGGCTGCTACGCCCATGTGAGCATATTGGTGTGGCTACATGCCTGGGCGTAGCACAACCTACATTTCATCTATCTCTCTTCCTATTCTATCTCTCTCACTTTGTCAGACTATTTTTGGTCCCATCTTAGTCTAACATCTAGACCAAATTGTCTGTTTTTGGCCCCATTAATTATTATTATATCTCATAATGTAAATAATACATAATACATATAAAAGCATGCATTTGTAGATCATCCTTTTTACCTAATACAATACTTTATCTCCCTTCATTTTGGCTCAGCTGCATTTCAGATCTGCAACCCCCACTTCCAACTCTTATCATATAGCCATGATAATCCCACCACCCATCGGATACCCTTGTGTGTGTTTGTGTATAGATGTACACATGACCAGTAAATAAAGAAACTGGGTTTATAAGTAGAGTTTCAAAACCTGAAACTCCCATATTCCCTCACCCCTTCTTTTCTCACTATGTACAAATTCCTTAATGGGTTTGAACTGGAATGGGAATTCCTTTGAATTCCCAACATATAAAAACAAATGTGGCAGTAATAAAAACTAATAATAAAAACTAAGTTTGAAAATTTTTAAGTATAATATTGAATCTATATATGTCCATATATAAACATGAGAAAAAGAGGTCAGGAATCTGACGGTTCAATTCATCAGAGTATGGACATCAAATTAGAGGAACATTATTCGTATTTTGATCATCATGATTCAAATATTGATAGCCAGTGTGGTGGGAAAAGAAGCTCTGACATCTGAATGTTAACATGATGATGCTTGAAGAAGCCATTGACATGTATTTTATTCAACAAATTAGCTAACTGGTTTCAATGGATTTGGGAATGCAAAATCAATGATGAAGCTAGCAGATGGGATTCTGATTCCTCTAGTCCTCTATGGGGTTTTTGTAGTTGGACCATTTTGAAGACAGATAAAGAAATATATATATATATAAATATCAATAATAACCAAGATCCTCTCTACAACGACTAATGGCAAACCTTCATAAATATATATCATACTCCATTAAATTTGATTATTTCCTAGTACATAATCATCTTCAAACCGTCATATACTTCCTTTCTGAGTATACATCTTGTACATAACATATATAAATATGAATAAAAAGGCTCTCAACACTCTCACTGTGTAGGAGACATTTTTACAAGCATCACACGTGTTCATTATAATTGGGGCTATGTCCCTTTTTTACAAATACCAAGTCATGAGAAATATAATTAATATAACTTAGGCCATGAGATATAATTGTTTTGGTTAATCTAGACTAGCGAGGAGTACTAAACAGAGAATAAGTTTTGAATGTTAGGAGGGGATTTGTGCTTACCTTAAAAGAGCGCGTTTGAGGCCCCGTGATGACGAATCTGGTGGCAGCAACTCTTGGGTGTTGTTACAATCGAAGCTGTGAGCAAGAAGTGGAGCCGGTTCGTAATATTGTGGCTTTGGCCATGACTGGTTTATAATGGAGGCTGCGAAACCTAGGTCACGGGTTGATAGGATAACAGATCGCTGAGGAGATGTTTTCGATTCTCCCTCAGTCAGCTACTCTACCAAAGCCCAGGGGTAGAGGCATGAGATTCACATCATGGGATGGACCATCGAGCAGGTTGATCTGGGTAGGCAGCACAGATTGTCTAGAGATTCACCTCGATGTGCAGGGAGGCAATATTCGTGTTGCAGACAGAGAGAGAGGGAGAGATTCAGAGTTGGTGTTGCAGAAAGCGATAGAGGGAAAGGAAGCTGGGGGTCAGTGTACGAAGAAGAACACCTTTCACTGTGGGAGGATTCTTTGGGGAGACGCTTGAAGGGAGTTCAGAATTTTTGGGGGAGAAGGGAGGCCAGTGCGAAGGGGTTCCATGGATAGAGAGGGAGAGAGAGGTCAGTCTATGAAGGGTTTTTTACTATAAGGGATTCTTTCGAGAGCCATGCGTGATGGGAGTTCAATGCTTCTTGGGGAAGAAGGGAGGCTATTACGTCGAGTTGTCGAGTCCATGGACAAAGAGAGGGAGAGAGAGGAAGGCCATGATTTTTTTTGTCTGCAGGAGCTTTTCACAAATAGTAATTACACATGATTCCTGACATATAAGCAGTGTAAGAAGAGTGCTGAATGGTTTGAAAATAGTTTATTTGGATGGAAAGATATCTTCAACTGTACAAGAGTATCTCGAGGTAACTGAGAACTCTTCAATGCCCAAACACAGCCTAAATGGACCTCTTGAAAACGACAAATATAAAGAAAAAAGACTTTTAACATATGATTTTTTTTAAGTTTTAATAATTTTGAGATAAATTATATATAAAAATATATATTGAATTGTAAGATATTTTAAACTAATGTTTTTATCTTCTCCATTATGTCTTAAATTATTAAGTAAAATCAATTATTTTTATAAAATATATAATATTTTTAACAAATAACTATTTCATAAAACTAGGCAAATGTGAATACAAACTATGTCAATATTAGAGGTATTGATATATATCTACTGTATCAAAAAGTGTTTTTTAGTATTTTAGATTACGACAGATGTGGATTTCGAATTCAAACCTTCTCTTAACTTTTTCTTGGAAGACAAACACACCGTTAAAGTTTTGTTATATTTTTCAAACACCATTATTTCTTACCCTTTGTTATAGTAGTTCTCTCGTACTCATATTTGTTATAATTTTAAAAATTAATTAATTAAGTACCAAAATATAAAAAAATTAATTTTAAAAATATTATCATATCCACTAAAAAATAATTTAAATTTTTGTTTAAAATATTCACTAGAGTAATAGTTCAAATATAAGAAAAAATATTGAGTAGTTACATTTAAAAATGGAAGTGAGGGAAAAACGTAATAAAGAAAAAATAAAAAAAATATTATTTTAATAGAATAAAGAAATAATAGTGAATGAGATGTAGGAGATTTTTGAAAGATTAGTAAAATTTAAGAAAAAATTTTAGGGAATATACTTTTTAACTAAATTATAAGGAATTTTATGAAAAATGAGATGGGAATGCTCTCAAAACTGAGTCGAGTTGACCAAAAATGTGACTTCTTCAACTTGGAGCCAGCCGATGGGATCTAAAAATTTAAAAATATCATAATTCAAAATTAAAAAAAATGCGTAAATCTTAATGATTTAGATACAATAAGAAACAGATGGACACAAATCACATGCCTAAAAAAAAGGTTCTTTGAAGTTGATTGTTAGTCAGTGTCATAACTAAGTTGTTCATAATCTCTTTCAGTGTCTTCTAGGAAGTGTCGTTTTGCTAGGATTTTAGATGACGAGAGATGTAAATTTCGAATTCAAAACTTCTCTAACTTTTTCTTGAAAGACAAACACACCGTGAAAGTTTCTATATATTTTTCAAAAACACTTATTTCTTTGCATTTTTTTTTATGTATATTGCGACGAGAATTAGTTTACAGATATATTAAAGAGAGTTTTTTAGTATTTGGAGCCCAGTTGGTATATTGACTACAAACTTATCACTATCTAAATGAAACTTCTATTTTTCCATAAAATAAGGTTCTTTGAAGTTATTTATAAATTATTTATAAATTACAGTGACATATTAATTATAATTATTTAAATAATTATTTAAAAAATACATTGACATATTATTATCTATATAATTATTTATAATTTATTATAATTTATTTATATATCACAGTCCGTAATTATTTATAAATTGTATAAAAATTATATCGTTATTTAATTAATCAAAAACATTACGTTCTTAATAATAAAAAATTAGTTATTAACAAAAATAAATAAATTTAAACTAAGCAAACGTGCACGTTGCTTTCACCTAGTGTGTATATATATATATATATATATATATATATATATATATATATACACATACACGTTTCTTATGTTTGAAAGCCATTTCTTTAATCACAAGAAAGCAAAAAGTTTAACCCATTCGATCGATTTTAGGATTGTAATTTCAGACAGTCCTTGATTACGAGCCCCCACCAATCAGAATAAAAAACTCCCAGAGTCTTTGATTGAGATTTAGCTGAACAAGTATCCATCTTTGAAGGTGTGCACTCCCAAGATTAGTCGAGAGCTTGTCCCGGACACTGGTGCCAATCTAAAACCAAAGTATCCATCTCTGGAAGTGTGGCAGATCATTCTGAAGCCCAAAGAATAAGAAAACTTAAAATTGTGTTTAGAAACTTGTAACCGGTTAAGTCCGCCGAGCCATCTGCACAATGGTCTGAAATCGGCCATGGAAAGGATGTTTATTCATACCAAGATTTTCAAACATCTGTAAAAAAATTGGAACATTGAGCTTATTATAATAAAGTAATAGGAAAATGTTGACATAAAATATACAATCGATTCATTGAGTTCGAGAGTGCATGAAAAATCATAAGCACGTCTTCGTGTTGCTCAATTTAACCAATAATTTGGAGTAGACCATGGCAATCTCTATGCATTATGAAATGAGTTTTAAAACCCATCTCCTAACAAGGGCATAATGTTGGAGCAAAATTCCTTTGGAGCAGAAAAGGGGAAAACACGACGAAAGAACATGAAAAACTTTGAGATCTAGAAAAGGTGGAGCCGACCAAATTAAATCATCTGGCAGGTTTCTTTCTCCACACAGTGCGTCCTCGGTTTATTTCAAGCCCATCACCTGACAACCTCAATAAATGTAAAAACTGAGGCAAATCTTCTTTGTATTCCTTTACATCAGCAGACCCTTTTTTTCCTTGAAGCTCAGAAACTGCTGCAGCATCCTCAACTGGTTCCACAGTGGTAAGTGAATCAACTATGTCATTATGTTGGCACTCCCGTCTGTAATCTAGGGTAATAGTTTTCAGTTCATGGCTATCAATGACTTCTTGTGGCATGCTCTGTGGTAGAGAAAATGTATGAGCTTTATAAGATAGAGAGGAAGTATCCGTAATAAGACAAATAAAAAATCTGTTTATTGATAAATAAAAAAAACAAGACATAAAAAATCTGTTTATTGATAAATAAATAAAAACAAGACAAATAAAAAATCCTTCTAAGAGTGAAGCTCAGGTTCTTTAAAAAAATCACGGGCACCAAAATCCAAATTTTACTTCAGAATGAAGCTATCTGTGATCTTTTTTGTTGGATGGGGAAGGCTGTAAGATAATTGCCTTTCAAAGCTAATTCATTTAAAACTTTCAAAGCTGATGATAAAAGATAATTGCCAATCACATCGTCAGGCATACCAGGCAAATTGCTCTTAAAGTTTCAAAAGCAATAATATATTGATCACTTGGATAGGGTGGATCACTCTGGTAAAGAAGTACCGTTTCTAATTTGCTTGCGTTTTCTCCTATTTCCCATATCCCATCAGTAGCTTATCATCCTGAGAAACTTTAGCAAGATTTCTAGTGGGGCTGACTCAGCAATGAATTCAACTACAACTTCGTTAAGTGGTCTAGGATGTGCACTTCGATTTCTCCAGGTGGTTTGGTGGTTAGAAATTTGTTATTATTCAACAACGCTTTGTTGGGCAAGTGTTTATGGCCTTATACCATGAAGATTGGAGAGAGATTCCTTGTGGAGATAGGTGGTACAAGTCAAGTAAGATAATATGTAAAGAGATTGACGTTCAAATAACATTAGCAGGCCTTTCAGATGGGGGTGTAGAAAAACATTAGGAGAGGATGGGGACTTTCTCATTTTATTAGGTGGGAAATGGGTCTGAGATTAGATTATGGCACAATATGTTGTGTGGATGCAGCCTTTAAGGACATTTCCCAGCATTGTTTAGCACCTCCCACCAAACAGGCATTGAATGGTAGAACTCATGCAGATCTCTGAGAATAGATCCCAATGAAATGTTACATCTATCATAAAGTGGATGATTGCGAAGTGAGGATGATCTCTTGGTTCCTCAATTGTCTGTACTCCTTCAGGTTGATAAGAGGTAGAGCTATTAAGATCTACTGGACTCCATCAGAAAGACAGATTATTACGTTCAAGTCCTACCACGCAGTCTTCCCCCAAGATGACCCTCCTTTTCCTTGGATGAATATTTGGAGAAATAAGGTGTCATCAATGGTGGCATTCTTTGTTTGGATGGCAATGTCCAATTTAACACTGGGGATAACTTGAGGAAGAAAAATTATCATAGTAATGTAATGGTATTGTATGTGTAAGCAGGGTGGAAAAAGCATTGTTCATCTTCTGCTTGACTGCAATGTGGTTAGGAATCTATGGGCATCGATATTTTGTACCTTTGGGATTGAATGGGTCATGCCCAGTGGGCGGTGGACTTGATGGCTTGTTCTCATGGTCTCCTTAAAAGCCATAGCGATTTTGAGGTCTGGACGATGGTCCTAGTGCATTTGATGTGGTATATCTTTCTTTTTTTTTTCTTATGACGGGGGAACCACCCCACGGTAGAGCCCTTAGGACTCACCCAGGGAACCTAAACCCCCAGGGAGACTAGCATAGCAACCCACCACCATAGCCTCCCACTTAAGTGGCAGTTTGATCCCAGGGGAAATCAAACCTGTGACATGGGGCTCATGCACACAAGTTTGCCCTTACCACTTGGGCTACCCACGGGTGGGTTGATGTGGTGTATCTGGCACTGGCAGGAACGTAATCCTTGGACCTCTGAAGATTCTGAGAGGACGATATCAGGCTTAAGAACCATTATGTTCAATTCTATTTATGTTTGGATGGAGGTGCACAATAGCTCCCCTTCCACTAGGTTTCTAGATTTCATGGAATTGTGTTCTTTCCTCATCTCTCCAGTTGGGTGTCTCCTTTAGTATACTTCCTATATATTTGATTTGTGTCCATATACGCTTCAAATTAAATTACCTAACTTATCAAGAACCAGCAAGGCATTCAGATGCCCAAGAAAGCAGAGAGATGTTCCATTAGGCAAGGATATTATGCCATAGAGTGGAAGAGCCCCCTTGACAGAAATGTTTTGCCTAGCAAATTTAAACTTTCATAGTAAATTCTGGTACTTTGTGGTACTTCAGCGTATTCTGTGTATACTTCATGAGTACTAGGGCTATGCCTTTTTCTATTAATAAAGTTTTTCTTTTACTTGTCAAAAAATTTAAAAAAAAACTTTCATAGAGTATGTAGGCTACAGACTCTATAGAACAAAATGGTAATGATGTTTGATCTTCCTACTTGTGGACTATCACATGGCCATCCCTGATTCAAGGAATATAAAGGTTATGGGTATGTATGAGGATTAATTTTAGTTAAGAAATAAATTAGAAAAGGATTGCAACAATTAAAAACAAGAAAAACAAGCAAGCGTTGGCATCTTTATAACAAGAGTTCTCAACTATTTATAAAAGGAAACTTCTACTAACCTCTAGAACCCATCCAATGTAGGTGACGTTATTAACATGCTGGTTCATGTCCAGATCAGCTCGTCTGGGCTGAAAAGGATCAAAAACATACTCAGACCTCAGAAAACTGATTAAAGAATTTAGATGAACCAGATGATCTTACCACAAGTCCCACTTTAGAATTCTGAGCAGGATCTTCCAGTTTTGGTATTTTTTTCAAGCTACTACTATTCTTCTCTGGAATTGCTAATCTGCAACGCCAAAACAAGACCAATTATTGAAACGAAAAAGCCACTCAAAGTCAGTAAGGTGAATGGGAATAGGATAAGTTTTAGAGCTTTAGAGTTAAGGAGAATTTATCATCAACTCAAGCCATGTTGGTGATTATATCTTGTGATGTATAATTAGGAGCTGATTCCTTATGGTGGATGCCTGTCAAAAAAGGTATATTTTCTGTTTGTTCTTATAAGGCCCTCACATTACCACAGAATATTCATTTCCATGGAAAAAAATATGGAGAAATAAGGCTCCTCCTCGGGCGGCATTTTTTGCATGGACTACGTCTTTGGAGAAGATTTTAACGATGGATAATCTATGGAAACGAGGGATGATAGTGGTGGAATGGTGTAGTATGTGCAAACAAAGTAGTGAGACTGTGGACCATCTTCTACTACATTGCGAAATTGCTAGAGCGTTATGGGTAGACATTTTCAGGCGGTTAGAGCTAGCATGGGTTATGCCTGCGATAGTCATGGAACTTCTGGCATGCTGGTCAAACCTTGGTGGTCTTCCACAAATCTCAACCGTGTGGAAAATGATTCCTATATGTATTCTTTGGTGTATTTGGCAGGAACGAAATGACCGGATTTTTTAAGATCGGAAACGCTCCTTTGAAGGGATTAGATTGCTTGTTATTAGCACTTTATTTTCTTGGGCTAAATCTGTAGACTTTAATGGCCTTGATTTTCATGACTTTCCCTTTTCTATTTCTACTGGCTAACTAGGTGTAATCACTTGTACCTGGGCTATGCTTATTCTATTAATATATTATAATCATTTACTTATAAAAAAAAATGTATAATTAGACTAGCCCTCCACCCCATATGTAATGGCCTAAGGGAAGGTCCAAACCACATCTGGACCTATACTCCAAAATGACTAGTCAATGATACAATCAGAGCCCCATTAGAATCATAAAGAGCAAAAACTTCTTCTCCCAAGCAATGTGGGATCTCCCATACACCACCTATACTCATCAGTCAATATGGTGTATCACTCCATAGACCATTTCCAATAACACAAAAAGAATTGTGTGTTGCAGTAAAACAAATCAGTGCTATCGCACAGCTTCCATGCAACACCACTGATTTGAAGAATACTGGAGCACAAAAGTGTTTTCCTAGCGGTAAGGGACTTTCGAAGCTTAACCCTTGGCCCTTTCAAACTTTATCATAGATTGGCTTTACATATTTTCTTTGGTTATGCATAGGATATATAGGAATATATGTGTACGACCAATAAAGATAAATATATATATAGCATATATGTGTATGACTAACAAAAATATAGAGATATATATAGGCATATATGTGGATGCCTGTGGTACATGGGCTTTGCTTATTTGATTCGTATTAATATAACTGTCTTTCTTACTTATCAAAAGAAAAATAAATGTGGATGTTTGTGTGTGTGATAAGTCAAATCCTTTTATGATGCATATCTACATATCCAAAGTGTTAAATTGGATCTGTTGTGACTTAGCTAGGATAATTTTGTATGCAGTTGGGAATTTGTGCTGCATCAATTATGTGATAAAATTAACCATGACGCATCACGCATCCTAGCATCTGTTACTTTTTCATCCTGTTATTTAAAGTAAAACTCACACTTCATTAAATGCTTGTCATAGTAAAGACCAGTTTGAATTCAAAAAAGCATTGCTGCTCCAGAAGTATGCTAACATCTGATGATGTGTTTGAACGTTCAACCATTGGTATCCTTTTAATGATTTAGACAGCTTCCCATATCAACAATAATTCTCGTACTTAGATTACTCCTTTTGTGCGGATTACGATTTCACTTATCCGCATCATCCACCCCTCTTTTCCTCTTACATTTAGTTAGCAAAATAAATAGTTCTTTCTCGTACTCTTGCTTTTAAGTTCCTTGTGATTTGATGCAGTTCCAACTGCTTCCCCATATTTTCAAGCTGATTTCTCCAAGGCTGGCTAAGAGATTTTATTGTGACAACATTCGGTACCTCATACATAACTACAAAAGAAAGGATAGCATCTCAACACTACGTATTGTAAAACTATAGACTCCTCTTTGGACAGTCCTTCTCATTTTCAATTTATTGATGAATATTTTCTGGGTATCTGTAATTTGTTGACGTACCTTAAGCTGGCCTTGTCTTGTCACGCAGATAACAGAAATGAGAAAAAGGGTTTCAATTATAAGACAATAGAATATGCCGAGAAAAATCATGTCATCTTGCAAACTTTAATTATAACAGAGCATGTATTCCTTATGCATCCTACATCTTATAAATTGTATGACATTGCATGCCAGAAAATATGGTATTTTAGGCCAAGAGCAAACAAAAACCCCAACCTGAGTTCACGTGGGCAATAAACTAAATACTCTTCCCGGACATCATCGCTAACTTTCTGAAGTCGTCTGGTTTCTTGGTTCATCATAACCCACTTGCTGAAACATAAGGTTCACACGTTGAACTGTGAGAAAGAATCTCAAATCACGTAGACAATATCAGACATGAAAGGTCAGAGATGATGTCAAGTATTCCTAAGAAGTCAAGTTCTTGAATCATCTGAAAACAGATGTTCAATAGCTTCCACAACTGTAATATTCAAATCAAAAGTAGAGTATCAATCAAATAAAAAGGAAAAAAAATAAAGACTGATAATTAAATGACCATATTCTAGCACACAGTCAAACTAACACACGTCAATCATTAAGAGAAACATCAGGTACAACTAATTTTTGTTTCTGCATGATAACTCGTGACCCAACTAAATTGGTTTCTAAGGAATTGAAAAGTGTTGTTGCAAGCTTTTAATATTAAAATATATACTTTTAGAGGATTGATAGGAAAAAAAGATATGAGATGACAAGAAATAAAATCTAAGAACTATCACAGTTCAAGAAAACACACAAAAGTCAATGATGACTCATCAAGTTTCATTTTATATGTTCTATGATGGCAATTGTAAGCAGAAAATCATGTTATATTTTCTGGAGAAGTTAGCGAGATTAAAAATTAATGCACTAAACCTTTAATGGTATTGATAAAAAAGTTTTTGAACTCCTCCATCGTCTGTTTGCAATCCATAAAGGTTCTGTCATTTCTTTCCTTCCAAATCCACCAAATGAGACAAATGAGAACCATCTTCCACAGTACTACAATTTGCCGGCTGCCACCTATCCTTTTCCAAGAATTTAAAAAAAATAATCCACAATTCTTCTAGGAAAATCCACGCCAATCCAACCCAACTAAAGAAGTCACCCTACAGTGCACTAGCGAACTTACAACAAAGTAGAAGATAATCAAAGGACTCTCCACCTTCTTACACATGCAACACTAATTACCTATAACGTCTTTTTTCTTACAGCAATCTAACATAGGCTGCAATGCATGATTATAACCATACATGATAAAGTTAAAATCATATGGCTTTTTCTCTCTTTTGCAATATGAACCGCATGTATGTACAGAGAAGTTCCACCTTTCTATTCACACATGTTAACCATGAGCTATGCTTTGACTAAACCCTTCAGCTTTACACCCCCCGCGGGGGGGGGGGGGGTGGATGTTGGGTGAAGAAATAGTGATTCTCTTAAAATTAGATAACAATGAATGAAGAAAGAGGGTTTTGAAAGCATGATTAGAGTAAATTTTTATAGCTAAACATAGCCATCGAAATGATTAGAGTGATTGATATGTGTACATCCAATGATCCTCAAAGAAGTGACACTCAAGGAAAGGAAGCATGGGTGAAATATGATAAATTAGTGATGCGTGTCATAGAAGGATTGACCCCCATCTTATCTCTATCATAACACGTTTATATCCCCTTACAATTCTGGCTTGCATAGCAAAGACAAAAGGAAATGGCAACTCAACGTGTACCTTGTTGCTCTTCCAATTACTTGATCAGTAGCATAGTCCTTGATTATCCAATCACGTCTAGTTCCAATTCTTCCATCCCCTTGGCACCAAGTTTCAATTTCAACTACATCACTCCTGTCCCATGGACCCGTATATTGATTTAAAACTTATCATGTAAGAATTCCAAATTAAAAATAGAGCAAAGAAGAAGAAGAAGAAGAAAGCTCACCAAGCTGGGTATCTGTAGATTTCAATGTGCATGCGAGCAGTCACCCATATGAGATGCATTTTCCTCATGGTGGGGGTTGTCGCAAAACCATCTGTGGAAAATCCTACATTTTGAGCATG
Source organism: Cyclocarya paliurus (assembly GCA_029856935.1). Taxonomy (NCBI): domain Eukaryota; kingdom Viridiplantae; phylum Streptophyta; class Magnoliopsida; order Fagales; family Juglandaceae; genus Cyclocarya; species Cyclocarya paliurus. The sequence goes on along the minus strand of CM056954.1, from coordinate 29,279,352 downwards.
GTTGCATCCAACTTCCTACATCGCAAATTTGGGAGGAAATTATTATATTGCAATTCTTAGGGAAAGTTAAATCATTCTCTGCTTAAGGTTAAAGGCACTTTACACCCTGCATAGATGAATGACTATTAGCAAAATTAATTCTTTTAAAATGTTTCTGAAATGAAAACCAAAATTTCATCTACTATATTAGTAGTCTTGTTTGTTTTCACAATTATTCTCAACTCATCTCATCTTATCTAATCATTACAACTTTTTTCAAATTTTCACAAAAAATAAAATAAACAATTCAATTTTTTTAAATCCCAAAACAAAAAAAATATTAAAAATATATATTTTAACAATATTTTATTCAACTTTTAACTTTAATCTCAATTCATCTCATCTTATTTGCGAAAACAAACAAAGCAAAAATTTTCAATTTTTAGGAAAACGTTATGCTGACCACGAAACAGAATGTAGATGAGAATTTGCATGCTCACACCTTTCCAAAAAAAGAATTTACATGCTCATTGATAGAGAGAGAGAGAGAGAGAGCGAGAGAGAGATTCAATTTTCATATGGTGACATAGCAAATGAATGCAGAGGTTAATTATTTTTTTATCAGAAGAATTTATTAATCCACGTAATTAGGCAAAGCCAAGTACACAGGAAGTATAGAAGAGAATGAATACAGAGGTTAATATCCATCGAGCATATACAACCCGACCGTATTATTGAAAGCAGGCTAAAATGTTCAAGCATCATTAGTTTGAATGGGGAGAGACGGCGACCTGTCTGAGCAAGTCAACAACAAAGAAAGAAGCATACCCAGTTGAAGCCATGAAACATATCCAGTTGCTAAATCGCAGAAATTTGCCAAAAGAATAGATGGATTTGGTACTCGACTTAAACATGAAAAATAAATAGATGGATATTATAATTTTTTAAAATTTTTATATAAAATATAATAAATAATTTAATTTTTTTTAATTTTAAAATAATAATAATATTAAAAAATAATATTCTACTATTATCTTATTCAAACTCAAACCATCTCACCATCCGCTATTAGAAAGACCCAACAACACCCAGTTGACAAAGTCCCAAAAAGAAATTACATACGACCTTCAAAACTATGAAACGCACATTTGGACATGCACGTTACTGATAACATCACCAACAAACCCAGACATCAAATGTCCAATAACACTATCAAAAATTTGAAATTAAATCAAAATCCGCTTGAATAAAATATGATGCGTTTTTAACCTGCAAGAGATTGGCAATGGTTTCAACCGTAGCGGTTTTGTTAATCCCAACCTCATAGCACCTCACTATGAACCTCTCCTTATAAGACAACCCGTCCTCCGTCAAGCTTCCCAGCCTCAATCGGTCCGCCAGGCTCCCGGACCCGGATCCGACCACCCTGTCCGACCCCAAGACCCCGCTGGAGCTTCCTGCTCCACCCCGCTCCGACAAGACAGCCCGGACCAGAACCGGAGGTTTACGAAGTGGCCGGCACCAAATGGCGTCGTTTATCCGGAGAGTGGAAGTACAACGACCCAGAAAAGCGCATTGGGCTAGGGCGTGAATCTGGTCATTGCTCACATTGCAGGAGACCTTCAGCATCTCTCTGTTTCTCAAGTCTCCCCCTTCCAAAACCCAGTTCGTATGTTCTGTCTTGAGTGCGAGTTTGCTTATTTATGTGGTTTTAGAGAGGTACTGGCAAATCTAGGAATGATCGATGGGACCGAGGTAGCTCGACCTAGAGAGAGAGAGATGCCAAGTTGGGTTTGGTTTTGACTGACGAGCAATTTAATGCATCACCGTTATTCATTTTCATATCTATAATATGTGAAGATATTTTTTTTTTTTTTTTTAAGGTTTGAAGTATGGGATTGTAAATAATGATTGATAATAAGAATTTTTCTTGATTGATATAAACAAGTATAAAATTTACACTTTTTTAGTTTTTATCAAAGGAAAATTGGTTTAGGCCAAAAGGGATTTTCTTCTTAGTTCGGCTCCTCTAGACCTTGCTCCAAATTATGAGTCATTTTCTTGTTGAGAGGTATCTAATTTTGAAATTTTAAAAATTATTTTTTAAACCAATTGTTAATGTTGTGTTTCACATACCCTTGAGTCAGGATCCAACAATTCAGATCTTCGTAACAAGCTTTACAGAGAGAAAAATGTAATGCAACTTTGAAAGGCCGACCTAATGGCTAGGAAGCCTCAGATGCGAAAGTCAGTAAATGTTCTTAGAATGTAATAAATAAGTAAGAAAGTCTATGAATCAAAGAGAGTTTTCTCGTACTTAGGATCAGCTATTTATATTACAAGTTTGGAAGCAGATCGTGCCTTCTTTCAGGAAGCCTGGATTTCTCGTACTATTGATTTTGTCATAGTCTTTAAATGCAGCGTGGCTCTACGACGGCCTCATTAATGGGGCTTGGCTCTACGACGACATCATTAGTGTGGCGTGTTGTCCGGGTGGCAGAGTCATTAATGTGGCGAGGTTCTCTGACCTTCTTTTAATGGTCTGTCTTTCTCCTGATCCGTTCATGCTTTATCTATCAGTAGATCAACGATCTTCCGTATGTCATACATGTTGTGTGGGCGGGCACTCGATGACTGGACACTATCCGAGAGACCTCAGATTGACGAGTCTCATCCCCTACTACACCATCCCTCCAACAGGTCACGTATAAAGGATTATCCTAGTGGGCCGGATTTGTGACTTTTAGTCCTGGGTCAAGCTTGGTTGGGCCTTAGGGGGAGGGGAAAATTCTCTTAGAGTTACCCCTCTAATTCTCACCGGACGAGTACAATGGGAATTTTATCATATTTAACATTGCCTTCCTCCCAAAGCCGAGTACTGTATTTAGGTTTTTTGTCCCTCGAGAAGCTCCTATGGGCCGGTTACTTCTGACCGTGTCTCTTCATGATTGACTCATATTTTCATCACATCTTTTCAAACTCATTAACGAAGGGGTGTCAAGCGGCTTTTCATGTTGATGTCGCTTCATAAATCGCATTTCCTGAAACCAAAGCGGTGAATACCCTGGTTGTGATGACTTATGAAAGTCTAATCGTCATCTTATTTTATAAAACGTGGGAGTGGGCCATGACTTGCTCCTGTTACTTTGCGATTGTCTCGTCATTCTTGTCTTTTCGATTTTTCTTCTTTTCAACCAGTCTCCTCTATTACTTCGCGTTTTGGTAGTGATGGCTTTCGAAAAATCTGCTCAACCCAACTTTCGTACCGACATCAAGTGTTTTTGGGTAGTGGATGACACTTGTCTACTGACAATTCCACATTAGCTTCGTTACCCTTCAGCTATCGAGTGCCAGAATCTGTTGCCTTTGAAACTCCTGGCCCTGACGAGGGCGCCATTGATGCAGACGGTCACTCCAATAAGGTAGCCCTATATCCTTCTATGCTCTCGTGCGGCTTGAGATTGCCATTTCCTCGCCCTATCCGCGACCTCCTGGACCGCCTTGGTTTGACCCATTCTCAATTGCACCCTAACACCTGGAGGTTATTGATTTGTTGCAACATTATCTGGCAGCGAGCTTTGTTGGAATTCTACCAGGAAGACACGGATCTTACTTGTCATGAGTTTCTTCTCGCCCACAAAGTGCTGCGCCTAAAGGGGAATATGTAGCTTCAAGGCATCACATGCCCTGTTCACCTTGGAGCAACAGTATCGAAGGTTAAAAATTGGTCCCCCAAGTTTTTCTTTGTTTCTGGTTGTGGCTGAGAGTTTCCAGTGAGCCAAGTGAATCGTCGGGAGTTTCCCATACGAACAAATTAAGGTAAAGTTCCAGAGGATAGGGTCATGAATCCGATAGCCACTTCTTATGAATCGACACGTCTTGCAATTGTGCGAGGATGGGTGCAAAAACATCCTGACGGTGTTTGTTCTGGGGTCCTCCTTTCTGAAAAAAGTCTGGACAGTTCTTTGCCTCTCATGAGACACCTTCATTCTGGTGACAGGTTGCTGGTTGTGCAGCCACAGGTCACTTCGCTCCTTAAGCGTTTCTCAAACCTTCTTACTCTGGATAAAGGGAAGAACGCCCATTGGGAGGGAGTTCAAGCTGAAGACAGACCTCTTCCTGGCGTTCAAGACCATTTGATGCAGGAAATGAATACTTTGGAAGCTAGCCATCTGATTACTAAGGCGGCCCCTGCACTGGTTGTAACGGGCAAACAAGCAGGCAGTTCCCCTTGGTGCCCCTTCTCGCAATGATTGGTGAGGCGCCCAGGGTTGAGGCTAAAATGGGCAACCTTCTCAAAAGTATTTTTACGTCTACCCCTCCTGGAGAGGGGCAACATTCTTTTTCTTGGATCTCTCTCTTTCCTCATCTCGCTCAGTCTTTGAAAGTCACTCTCTCGAGGCAGCAGAAGGTTGCATGGGGGTCAACCTCCTCTAATTGTTGAAGTTCTTGGGAGCCCGATGTGTTCCGTTGTAGATTCTTTTATCCAGGCCACCGATGGTCTGAGGGTCCCGGTTGTTGACCCACTTGCTCAGGTAAAGCCTTTCGTAGGTGGCGATTCTCCTCTGGATGTTACAATAAGTCCCTCTATGGCGCTTAAGTAAGGACCCGATCACTCATTCCAAGGTTTCTAGGGAGCTTCCAAAATTTTTCAATCTTGCATAAACCATTTCTTCTTTGTCTTAGCTAGCCATGTAAAGGATCTAGGAGGAAGCTATTGGCCAAGTTGTCGAATGCCTATCGTCTTTCTTCCATAAGGTTTGATTACTCCTTTTCCGCCTTTTTCTTTTTCTTCGTACTTCCTCCTTCTTTCTTAGTATTGCCTTCACGTCATTAGGACACTTCTCAGCTTGTGGCCTTTATCGTGGACAATCAAGAGGCAGCCGCTCAGGAAACTTTGGACCGCGCTCGCAGCTACAAGGAAGAGAAGGAACAACTTAGGTCTGAACTTGAGAAGATGAGGCTCCACTTGTCGGGTGAGCGCAAGAGGTTGAAAAAGTTAGAGCGTCATCACCGGAAGCACAAGCAGACGTGGAAAAAGAGAAAACCCAACTGGAGCAACTCAATCAAAGTCTTCAGGCTGACCTCTCTCAAGAGCAAGAGGTAGTTGTAGGGAGAGATTGACCGGTTGAAGCAGCTACACACGAGTCTCCAGGATGCCAACCTCTCCTTATACAAGCAGTTAATGTAGTTCCTGACTCTTCGTAATAAGGCGTGAGGACACAGGATTAATGGGGCCCCAAATCGATACGATCCTTTCTTCTTCAGAGTTCGGAGCTGCGTTCAAGGTCTTTCACCAAGTACCTTTAGCGACTTGCACCTTGCAATATCCCCACCAGCGAGGCATCCTTTAAATCCAACGGCGATCTAGGGAGGAAGGAGATGCTGACCGCTTTTATACCCTTGCCAGCATTAGTGGATTCGGCCAACCTTGTTCCTGCAGCCATTGAGTTAGGCCACCATGCTTCTGCTGTTGTTGAGACCGGTGTTCCTGGCGCTGAAACATAGGGATTTTATGCTCCTCGTTGTACTTTCTTTTTTCTTTTTCTTTTTTTTTTGGAAACATGTATCCGCATTTAGTTGTTATGTGGCTTGTACATAGAGACATATTGGTTAATGCACATATCTTTGCTTGTCACGTCTTTGCATTTGCCTCTTTTTCCTTTTCTTCCTTGTTGTTGTATGGTCGACCTAGGGAATATATACAAAAGGGTTCGCAGTGCCCCCGCCTACCCCTCTAGCCGGTCACGCTAGGTTTGTTTACCTTCTGCGCGGATACTAGTTCCTAGAATGTGGTTGTCATCGTGGTCGTTATTTTGGTGGTTATGCCGATCGTACCTTTATTTTCCTCTCGGCCTACCCCACTAGTATCTTTCGCTTCGTTTGTGAAGATTCCGCTGATGGAGGTTTTGTTTTTTAGGTGGCCAAGGGCCAGTCCGCACTCCTTCACGAGCGAGACAAGTCAACCTTCTAGGCCTGCCTTTTCGTTTCGCTTCATGGGGAGGTGAGTTGTTGATAGAGTTCCCGCTTAGTGGAGTTGATTTTGCCGATTGAAACCTTATTGATTTTCGCACCACAGAGAATAATTGCGTTAGTGAAACAAAATTCATATAAGTTTTTAAGGGAACAAACTGGAGTGTTTAACTGCTGCGACCGACATGGGTTGGTACGTCGACTTCTGGGACAGCCAACCTTGTTGATTATTTGGTGCCCCCAAGCCAAGTAGCACTTATATAGTAGGAGTAAATCCCTTATCGTATGGTTACCCCGCTAGTTCTTTTTGGATGAGTCTGGGAAGAATTCTTCATACACCCTGCCAACTTCCAGACTTGTTCAGTCGCATACTAGGCGACGGTATGTATTTTTTGTACGTGGCGATACAGCGCCAGTTACATTTCCACATTAAATGGCGTCCATTTAATTTCTGCGTTATGGCTCCGTTCTCTATTAGCATTTACTCCGAACATTATATCAACAGATACGTTCTGCAACAGTTGCAATAATCAAGGGATTCTGGTTCTCAGGGGTGGGGATACATGGCGTCCGGTGGTGATTCATAGAGTTATGACGCTTGGGCAAGTCAAGCGCCCACCCGGTCTATATAAGGACCTTTCTTCCAATTAGAATTTCCACCATACTTACTTCTACCCTTCTTTTCTTCTAAAGTTCTTTCGCATTGTTTTTTCATCTTCCATAGTTCTGATGGGTTCTTTACATCCTAGTGGGTGACAGATCCTCTAGTGTCGCTCAAGCGGCTACAGGTTGTGGCGGTCCCTGTATTGGAAGGTGGAGCCACCCATCATTTGTTGTTGGGGTCCCGAACCCTTTGCTCTTGTTCCTGCCCTTTTGCTTATTGTGCTTCCTTGTTCTCGTCCTTTTGCTTATGAGGCTCCACTTCAAAAGCTTCTTTGCAATCAAACTCACTGCTGGCTTGTTCACAATGAAAAAGTGCTTTTGTTGTAGCGGTAAATGGCTTGGTCACCGTGGTGACCATCCTTCGTCCTTTTCTTAGTGTCAAAATTGTCTTCGAGATGTTCTGATTCTCGGTGCTATCTTTGTCGCTATCTACAACACGGGCGGCTGCAATTTACTATCTGGTTTCCTTGCGCCTGATAGCAGATTTCCACTAGAATACTTTTCTTCCTTGGAGACAGTGCGATTGTATGCGGCCTTATGGTGTAACTTGCATCTTGTAGCCCTGCAGCTTAGTAATGTAATTTGTCTTTTGTAGTCCAAGTTCATGATGTAATTTTTCTTTTGTAGTCTTCATGATGTAATATGTTCCTGGCGACTTCATGATGTAATTTTCCTTTTGTAATGTTGCGTAGTTAATAAAGTAATTTTTTGTATCTGACTATGTACTTCCTGCATTTTCCTTATCGTATGGTTTCCAGCTTTTCCTGCAGTAATGTTTCTATGTTTTCCTTGCTGCATTGTTTCTGTATTTTCCTTGTTACATTTGTTCTCGCACTTCTTGGCCTCCTTTTCTTTTGTACTCATGCATAATTAATAAAATAATTTTTCGTATCCGACTGTATCTTCGCTGTATTTTCCTCGTTTGCTGATACTTTGTGAGCCCTCTTTTTGACGCATTTTGCTTCTTTTCTGTAGAGTTTTCTTTCTTTGGGTAGTCGTAAGACTTAGACCCACACTCCATTAGGGAAGGGTCGGGCTACCTCAAGTTAGCCTGCCCCTTGTTGATTCCCTAAGGAGGTAACTTCTTCGGGCTGTAGTTTGGGTAGTTTGCTCTTTCACTGTGATAGGAGTCAGAATAAGTTTTTCAGGTCGCCTCATGGGCAGAGCCTGCTCTCTTCTATGGGAGGGCAATGTTGCCCTTCCCCTTTTGGGTCCCGCAAAAAGGTAAGTTGTTCGGACAGTCTGTTACTAGACCCGCTCCTACTCGTTAACATCATAGGAAAATGTAATGTTTTGAGCCAGACTGGTGCTAGACCCACTCTTCACTCGTAGTAGAGGTCAGGGTAAGTTTTTGAGTCGCCACGAGGGCAAAACCCACTCTCTTATTTTGGAGGGATAATGTCACCATTGAGCTGACCTTTCCCTATAACATCTGCGATAAGGTAATTTTTTCGAGCAATTTGTTACTATACCCACTCCCGCCTATTGACACACACGAGGAAAATAAATTTTTTTGATGTTGGGTAGCTAAGGACTAACCTAAACTCATTCGCATGAGAGATAAGGCAACCTTAAGGCCTACCTTTCACTATAGCATCCTACGATGAGGTAAGTTCGGACAGCAGTAAGCTGACCGCTCTTCACCGTGATAGAAGTAGGGTTAATTTATTCAGGAGGGTCGTGTACCGGTCTAACTATCCTCTGCTGGAGGGATAAGGCCACCTTTGAGCTAACTTTCCCTATAGTATCCCGCGGAGAGGTAAGTTTTTGGACAGTCTGTTATTGGACCCACTCCCACTCATTGATATCACAGGAATGTAAGTGTTGGGTTAGGCTGGTGCTGATCCCATTTTTTGTTGCAACGGAGGTCTGGGTAATGTATTCAAAAGGATTGTGGGCCGATCTTTCCCCAGTAGTGCCCTACAATGAGGTAAGTTTTCGGGCAGTTTGTTACTGAACCCGCACACGCCTGTTGACGTCCGTAAGGAAAGTAAGTTTTATCTTTGGGCCACCATCGGTTGACCGGCTCTCCATCACAAGCAGGATAAGGTAACCCTTAGACCTACCTTTCCTTATGGTGCCCCGTGAGGAAGTAAGTTGTTGATGACCTTGTAGTCACTTTTTTTTTTGTTAGTGTCGTACTGGTAATGCGAGGGCGTGTAATATATGTTTTGTGTTGTCCTGGAAAGTTGCTTTTATTGAGTAAAAAGGAATATACAAGCTCAATGCAGAGACATTTCAAAATTCAATGGGCCCGAGTTCCCGCTCTGGGGAGGTCGTCTCCCGTCCTCTCCTCCAAAGCCGTGCACCATCCCATCCCCCATAGAAACTAGGCAAGGCAAATTGCAGATGGAAGCCTGTCTTTGTTTCTCCAGCAGTGTTCGGCCAATGTCGTCCACTTGGCGTCGCCTAAGACAGGTTCTTCGTCTTTTTGCTTCAACTTCTACACGTAGTACTTCCTTGCCTACACCTGCTCCCCACGGACTTCCCCCACTCCCTGGGGAGTTGGGGATTTCATTTTGAGGTGATAGGTCGATGTGATGGAACTTAAGTAGTTGAGGGTGGGCCTCCGGATGATGGCGTTGTATGCTGATGGAGTTTTCCCACCAAGATGGACAATGTGATGGTCCCCACTAGCCAGATGATGCTTATGGAGAAGTCTTTTAAGGGCATGGGAGCGGACAGCAGCCAGGAGGTCTCAATACCCATCTTGACAAAAACTTCCTAGAATAGTATGTTCATGGAGCTCTCGTTGTCGATGAGGATTTTGTGGGTGGTGAAATTGGCAATAAATATGGTGACCACCAGGGCGTCATCGTGGGGGTACAAGACCCCTTCTTCATCGGCCTCTGCGAACGAGATTTTCATAGTAGGGTTGCCCCTTTGTTACTTGGTGGGGTGATACTCAGCCGAGTACACCTCATAGTATCTGGCTCGCCTGACATGCGCTTTTTGTCCCGACGAGGTGATGCCCCTGTTCACGAAACCTCCTACTATGATTCGAATCTCCCCAAGAGGGGGTTGCTGCCTTTGTGGCGATTTGGGGGGATTCGACGATGGGCCCCTTATCGCCAGCCTTTGAGGGTTGTTTTCTCGTCTGTGTTGATCATCCCTGTCCCAGCTCCTTTCCCTCAATCTTCTCATCGGTTCTTGCGCTTGTCTCTTGGCCGGGGAGTGGTGGCATCTCTATTGCTCTGCATATTCCTTCCTTTCTCCCAAGGAGCGGCAATCATCAGTGTTATGTGAGGTGAACTGATGGTAAGTGCATTATCGGCGCATTGCTCCCCAATCATCCTCCTTTTGAATGGGGAATGTGGGCCAATCGTATCATGGCCCGAGTCCCTTCATCGAGACTTCCTCTCATCGCTTCTCCTGGGAGTCTCTTTCCCATTTCCCATGGGGTTTGGCCTTAGCTGGGGCCTTCCTATTTCTTTCCGCGCACTCTATTTTCTTCCTTTGTGGCTCGATCAACGCTTGGAGAGTGTCTTCTGCATTAATGAAGTTGTCAACCTCGTCCATGAATTCCCGCAGCGTCACAGAAGTTTGCCTGGTCAGTTCTGCCATAAAATGAGAGTGCGGCCAGACATCTCCTAGGAGTGCCGCCAAGGTGATCTTCTTGTCTTGATAATCGGCGGTCGTGCACTCCTTATTGAACAAGGCCAGGTAGGATTTCAGGCTCTTGTCCTCCGTTTGTTTGATCGTGAGGAAGTACGCAACTGGCTGCCGCCTCCTCCAACTGGACATGGATTGGGTTAGAAATAGCCTAGCTAACTCGTCGAAATTGTCCACTAATTTAAGTGCCAGTGACCCAAACATGCACACGATGACCCCTTCAGGGTCAGCGAGAATGCCCTACAAGTAATTTCTCCAAGGAAGCCATACAGTGTCATGTGAGCTTTGAAGGTTTTCAGGTGCTCGAGATGGTCCCTACTCCAATCATACGTCTCCAAAGTGAGAATTCTGAACTTTGGTGGCAAAGGGAATTCCATTACCTCTTCAGTATAGGGTAGACATGTGCTTGTGAGCAGTTGGTCCACCATTGACGGCGTACCCATTTCCCGCGCTATCTCCTCATACTTCCCCTTAAGGCTGCATAGCTCGTCCTGCATGTGTTTTTGCTCCTCTTCCTTCTTGGGCCTCGCTTACGTATTTCGGGACCCCACTTGCTCAGTGTCGCTGGCATCCCACCCTCTTGGTTACACTAGGATTTCTTGAGTTCCGCATTCTCCTTGCTGAGTGTTTCCACCTCACCAGTCAGTTTTTTCATCCACTCCTCCTTGCCTTTTAGCCTTACTTCCATGGCATCTCCCACTTTTCTCTGAGTTGTTCGAAACTGGTTATCACAGGCATGAGAAAGACACGCAAGATCTACTACGATCTCACAGATGGCGCCATTGTTAACGTTGTGTTTCGCACACCCTTGGGTCAGGTTCCAACAACTCAGGTCTTTGCAACGAGCCTTGCAGAGAGAAGAATGTAATGTGGCTTTAAGAGGGCGGCCTAGAGGCTGGGGAGCCTCCGATGCCAAAGTCAGTGTAGTAAATAAGTAAGAAAGTCTAGGGATTAGATAGAGTTTTCTTGTACCTGGGATCAACTATTTATACTACAAGTTTGAAAGCAGATCGTGCCTTCTTTCAGGAAGCTTGAGTTTCTTATACTGTTCACTTTGTTAGAGTTTTTAAATGCAGCGTGGCTATGCAACAACCCCATTAATGGGGCGTGGCTCTGCGACGACATCATTAATGTGGCGTGTCATCCCAGTGGCGGAGCCATTAATGCAGCAAGGTTCTCCAACCTTCTCTTCTTGGTCTGCCTTTCTCCTAGTTCATTCATGCTTTCTCTATCAGTAGATCAACGATCCTTCGTATGTCACGCATGTTGTGTGAACGGCCACTTGATGACTAAACACTATCCGAGAGACCTCAAATCGACGAGTCTCATCTCCTATTGTACCATCCCTCCAACATGTCATGTATAGTGGATTCTCCTAATGGGCCAGATTTGTCACTTTTCATCCTGAGCCGGGCTTGGTTGGGCCTTAGGGGATCCCCTTACACCAATATTTAAATAGCAAAACTTAATTGAAAATTGAAAATCCATCTGCATTATTTTTCTAAGAAAGAATATTTCTATTAATAATAGAGACACAAAATATACGAGTAGAAAGTTGAGTGATACAACCATTCAAAAATCTCATCGCAATTAATAGAGCCATATAAAAAAAAATAAGATTTGAGATCAATAAATTGGTCCCTCTCCTTCTCACTATTCTTGAACAAATAAATTGAAATAAATAAAGAATATAGTAATAGTCAATGGGTAAAAATAATGTGTAGTAGTTGTATATTAATGAAGGATTCTTCTACCAATAAATAGCATACATCTTAGGTTTGTAATTAAATGTAATAAGCAAAGACCAATAAATTTGTACAATTTAGATTTTGTTGTCTTCAATCAATCAATGAAGTGGCTGTTTATTCAATCGGTAAACATTTAGATCAGAAAAAAAATTTGTAATATCAACGGTCCTGATTAAAAATAATAAAATAATGTCAATTTGAAAATGGTGGATCATATAACTTTGGTTAAAATCAATGATGTACGATCAAGATTTAAGTTGCATCAAAACAAAAATATTTGGTACATACTCATATTAATGTATCTATTCTATTGCAAGAATGCCCTAAAATGCAGGAGAAGCACTAAATATACTCACATCAAGCTCTCTAAATTTATAGTATATTGAGATGTTTAATTGGCCAAATGTAACCAGCCAAAATCGTTGGCCATATATTTTTTTCACATTAAATATTCTTCCCTCTCAGACAAATTTTGGCACTAGCATCAAGCAAAATACACATCTCCATTTCACACGAGCCCTAGCAAAATACACTTTTCCATTTCTACACTTGGCCATCGTCGACTGCCACAACCAATTGGAAGCATCGGACAGCCACAGAAACTGCCGTCAAATGCCTTCGGTAAGCCCAAGCTGTCAACGATTTTTCTTTCCCTCTGCTTTGTGATTCACTCATTTTTCTTCCCTTCTACTTCGTGCTATTTGGGTTTTTTTATGGTTATTTGGTTGTTGGTTTTCGGTTGTTGGTTTTGCTCATTGTGCATATTCAAATGCCCCTATTGCATTCAGGATCATCAAAGTTGGGTTACGAATTAATTTAAAGGTAAATTAGGTATTTTAATAAAATAGTTATAGATTTAGAGAGTTTGTTATTTGGTATTGTTGAAAAATGGCTAATTAAATTAGAAAAATTAAATTTTCTTGTCAAATATTGGCTAAAGAATAGCCAGATCACTACTAATACTCAAGAGAAATAGATACAAGAAGTGTACTCAATATTATTTATTGTTGATAAATTGTTGTTGTGCCACCTCAACTATACTGTTAATTTTTGTCCCATTGATGTGACACCACCATGTGGTGCCATGTGTCTTATTAAAAAATAAAAAAGATATATTAAAAACAAAACAACATATAAAATACAAAAAGATAAAGACTAGGTTCTCTCTACCCCTTTTTATGTTTGTGATTTTAATTTTTTTTTATAAGTCATGAGATATCACATCATGGTGTCACGTCAATGGAGCAAAATGAGTGGTATAACTGAAAGGGCATACTAAAATTTCTTTTTATTTCTGCACAAAATTTTATGTGGCATTAAATAAGTAATAAATATTTTACTTGTTTGTTTTTACAACAATTCTCATCTCATTTCATCATTACAACTTGATCAAATTTTCATACAAAATAAAATAAAAATTTAATTTTTTCAAGTCTAAAAATAATAATAATATTAAAAAAATATATTCTAACAATATTTTATTCAACTTTTAACTTTTATTTTAATCCATCTCATTTACGAAAACAAACGAGGTCTAGTCATTTTATTTGTCTATGTCTCTCACTTGAAGCCCTCAAATTTAAGCTAATAATTAAGAGAATTTCTTTTAGATATTTATAGTTAGTATAATCATATTGACCAATGAAATAACATAGAAGTAATGTTTTCCATTAAATACATCTTATCCGTTTAATTGAAATAAAAACGATCATATTTCAATGTTCACGTGAATATTAATTAATATTATAAAACTCAGTATAGCATCTACAATCTTAATGTAAAACACGGAACCCAAAAAGGTTTTAAGGGATTATAAATTTATAAGATTGAAATGTTAGAATTATAACTATTTTGATAACTATACACATACGCTTTATAATTTATTTTACAATTAATTAATATAATTGTGTCATTCTAATAATTTAATTTTTGCTCTTTTCTTTTCTTTTTAATAAAATGATGCAAGACATATTTCCAATAAAAATATTAATTTGTTAAATGTACAAAGCCAAAATAGTAAAAAAATTTATTTTTAAAAAAATTGATATTTTTTATTTTAATTTTAGTGGTTTATAAATATAATATTATTTTCATTTTTTTATTTTCTTTAACTTTTTCAGATTTGTTTTTGTTTTTTAACTTTTCAATATTTTTTTAAATTCTTTTGATATATGCACATATGTGGCCTGTCAAGTAATATGTGTTGAACTGTCACTGATATTTATTCGGCTTTCCTAAAGGCTAACTAACAAAATCTTGAAAGATGAATTAGTTTTATTGTTTCTAAAATCACATGGAGTGAAAAATTCTATCAAACTTCAATGAATTTAAAATTGGGCCTGATGCCGGAATTTTAAGATTGGGCCAAAATTGATGCAGAATGGAGCTCGTAAGGGTGGATCCAAAACGAAAGGCCCAGTTGGATTCTGTTTAGCCTGTTTTGGTGTTGGACTAGCATGACTTTATGGGTATTTTTTTGCGAATGTCTCTGTTTTGGTGTTGGATTAGCTGCTGTAGATATTTATGAAACAAAAATATTGACACAATTTTTTTTACAATTCTTTACAAAAATTACGTTTTAAATGAATAATATTTTTATAAAAAAACTTATAAAAGTAACATCACTTAACATAAATACCCTTATTTAAAATATAATTATATAAAAAAAAACTATAAAAAAGGTTATGCGTGTACTATTACTCTTTATAAAAATAAACTACAAGTAATACGAGCATTTTGGAAATAAGAATGCTTTACATCAGTCACTATTTACTCTCGCACTCCACACCTGATAATTTTTTTTTTATAGAATGTGGGGTGTAGGGTAATGAATAATGACTGATGAGAAGAATTTTTCTTTTAAAAAATGTTACGATCGTAAAGAAAGAAATTATACCTTAATCCTTCAAAGTATCCTGCATTTTGTCATATGACCTTTATTGAGACCAACATTTTGTTGCCTAAAATGGGCTTGCATCTATTTGCAAGGTTGTTCTTTTGACACATGAAAAAAATGTATCGGTATTGTAGTTTTTTTGTATATTTATAATAAGTCTTGTAATGAGGGATGTGTTAATAATCTCAAAATATAAAGCATGAGATTATCTATTGTGAAGAGTTGAGAGATGATTTGCATCAAGAAAGTGACTATGAAGGATACATATTTTATTTTTAGGATAATATTACTTTCATGGTAGATCTTATCATCCATAATTACATAACATATTTTAAGTAGTTTTACACGATAAAAACTTAAGACAAAAAAAAAAAAAAATCCTATTTATCATTATTTTTTCAACATCTTCTTATGTAGTACCAAATAATTAGTAAATAAGTTAAAGAAATAAAAAGTTTAACAAAAATAATAATTTAAAATATAAATAAATTTATAATCTAATATATTATATAAAATCAAGTAAGTTTATAAATTTATTTTTATAATTAAATATATATTACGACAGAAAACACCAAAACAGGTTTAAGTTTAACGAAAATGCTAAGGGCAGTCGTAGGGCACCCAGAGGTGTCCCAACACTACCCACCCATTTTGCACTTTTTAATTTTGTGTATTTTTTTTTTTCAAGTATTTTTTAGATTATTTTAATTATTTTTAAAAAAAATTCTAAATTTATTAAAAAAATTAATTCCTTAATCATTAAATTTTAAAAAAAATCAAAATCGTGAGAATTGATGGAAAGAATCTCCTGGTGGTTTAGCTTTTTCCAAATGCTAAACACATGGTCCCGGACTCCCGTGTTTCTATCCAATGAATGTTACCCGCAGAGAAAACTGGAAGGACTATGATGTACATGAAAGAACAGAGAGACAGGACATCACGTTTACCAACGTGTATTCATAAAACACTTCCCAACCCATCTTCTAATTAACTTTATGATCATGATGATTCTCAAGGTCAGGTCAAAGACGTCACTTTACACCCTAAATAATTAACAAAAATATTACTTTTTCCACTACATTTATGTTAATTATGAAAAATATTATTTTGTTGCTTACTTATTTTGACATCTCGTATATATATATATATTTTTATTTTTTTAACTTAATAATTAAATAAGTAATTATTAACATATTAATTTTTTTTATATTTTTAAAAATATTTTTAACCTATCAATCACTTGGAACAGACTACTCTAAATGATAAAATAGCACCGCTCAATAATCAAATATTATAAATTTTCATAATAATTCTGAGGAGGCGGAGGCGGAGGCTAAGGAGGAGGAGGGATCATCATCGTGTCCTCGTTATTTTATGGCCTCAACCATCCACATTACAAGAGACACGACATCTTTATAGATTTGGTTCAATTTAATTACTAATTATATGAACCAAAATATCCAGGAATCACGTGTGAGGGATTATGTCCCAAGTACCAATAATATTAGGCCTGATTTGTTTTCAGAAAACTCTCATCTCATCTCATCTCATCTCATCATTACACTTTTTCCAATTCCAATACAAAATAAAATAAACAATTCAACTTTTTCAAATTCATCTCATCTTCTCTCACCTAATCATTACAACTTTTTCAAATTTCAATACAAAATAAAATAAACAATTCATTTCATCTCAAAAGTTTTCATCTCATCTCATCTCATCTCCGAAAACAAACGAGGCCTTAGTCTTTATTTTATATTTAAATTTTATTATCAGTTATTGACTAATCACCACTTACATTAATACTTACATTAATATTCTCGTTACTTTTCTTATGCCTTTTTTTTTAAATACAAAAAAATAAACAAACACGATACTAAAAAATAAATTTTTTTAAAAATAGTCTCATTGGTGCAAAAGATAAATACACCGGTTTCGTTTGGATCTTCAACCCAACCCAATTCAACTCATCTCAATTCATCATTACAATATTTTTAAATTTTAATACAAAATATAATAAATAATTTAATTTTTTCAAATTTCAAAATAATAATAATATTAAAAAATAATATTATAATAATATTTTATCATCTTAACTCAATTCAACTCAGTTTAACATTCAAACGCAACCTGTTACACGACTCATACAACGCATTTTATTTATTTGAGTTGATAGTTGAAAAGAATCTCTATTCCACAACGTTTTACTTTGCAACAAATCTTAGAAGATGGAAGATTTGTGTTATTTGGATGAAGTAGTGGGATCCTTAAACTACCATCCAAATGTAGGTCATATACTAAAATCATCTGATAAAGAGGTCCCCCCCAGAACAAAAGGAGGGCTTGATTCTGAGAGGTCATCTCTCCTTCAAAAATTGTCCCACTCCAAAACAAAAGGAGAGGTTGATTATGAGAGGTCATCCCCAAAAGTACTCAAATGCCACAAGCAGGCAAAAAAGTGCAGCACAAATCTGCAACTCGCGGCTCTATCTACTTTTCAATAGTCAAAAATGCTTCATATCAGCTGAATTTAAAATTCATCTCAATTTATCTCATCTTATCATTATAATTTTTTTAAATTTTATATAAAATATAATAAATAATTTAATTTTGATAAGATATATTTTTAGTAAATTTATAAATTTTATTCCTTAAAAATAAAATCACTTAAAATATAACATGTTAATTTGTATGGTAAAAAACAATAAAACAACTTCCCTCTTTAAAAAGTCAAAATTGAGGTGGCCGTCGAAGCAGTGGGCTGGCTTAAACATGATCGTTACATTATACATGGCCAGCCTGGTATGTAAAAATAAACTATTTCATTTCATCTCATCTCATCTAATCATTATAAATTTTTTAAATTTTTATATAAAATATAATAAATAATTTAATTTTTTTAAATTTTTAAATAAAAATAATATTAAAAATTTATATTTTAACAATATTTTATTTTATTTTTAACTTTTATCTCATTTCATTTGTGTAATTAAACGAGACTAAGGCCTCATTTATTTTTAGAGATGAGATGAGTTGAGATTAAAATTAAAAAGTAAAATAAAATATTATTAAAAATTATTTTTTTAATATTAATTTTATTTTGAGATTTGAAAAAGTTAAATTGTTTATTTTATTTTGTATTGAAATTTAGAAAAGTTGTAATAATGAGATGAGATGAGATGAGATATTTTCTAAAAGCAAACGAGATAGATAGTTGGAAGATTCGAAAAAAAAAACAATAAATATTGCTAGGCCTATTTACTAGGTTTAGATAGTGAAAGTGTTTGAGAATGTTTGTGAATAGTAATAAAAAAAATAATAAAAAATATTAAATAGTAATAAAAAATAAATCAAAAATAATAATAAATTAAAAAATAATAATAAAAATATTTGAGAGTAATTGAAGTACTCTCGACACCCAAACACAGCTATCATTCATATTTTAGATTTGAAAGAAATGTGAAAGAGTATTAGAATTCGTATTGATATTTTTGTACTTTATTTGCCAAAATTAAAGTTGTAGATAATCAATTATCTGCAAGAATAAAATGTTGTAGATACTTTCATAAAGCAAAACGTGGGTTCCAACTCTACATTCTACAACCACTTTTCAAACAAGCGTACTTTCTCCTACCTTCGAAAATCGTCTCATTCGAAAAGGAATGGTTTTTAATAAATGAGTTTGCATTAAATGCCTTGTCACGTATCTTTCAAACGAAAAACAGACCTTGGCACGTTCCTCACGTGTATGTCGGAAAACGACATTATATTTAATATAAGGACTAATCAATAATTAGTCACATCGTGTAAATGTATGTACGGTCTTAATCAATAATTAATCACATCGTGCGAATATATGTACTTAAAATATTACAATTTTATATGCAGGCGTTTTAATGCACTCCTTTATATTTTTAATATAAAATAATTATTTTAATCAATTAATCAATAAAATGTATAAAAAATATACAAAAGTAACTAAAACTTCTTAAAATATTATGATTAATATTGGAACGTCCGTAATGCATGCGCAATCACCTGTTCATGACTATTTCAGCCAAAAAAAATATTATTATTTTATTTTATATTTAAATCATTGGGAAGAGCTCATCTTTCCCTTGTGAACTACAACCCTATCCAGTATCCTCACTTTAATTGATGGTATCATAGGGATAAGCATTCACACCTACAATTCTTTCCCATGCTACACATTAAATATTAAATATTGAGATCAATTGCTCTGTATAGATATAAATGTATTATATAAAAATAAATTTACAGACTGAGATCATGATTTCGTGCTATTTATTATATTTACTTTACGGTAAATATAAATTTATAATTTAACGTATCACATTAAATCACGTCACTTTGTGATTAAAGTATTATATAAAATGTTACTTAACACAACATTAAATACAATACAATTTATATATATTATGTCTCTCTCTTTGAATTATAAAAAAAAACATATGAAAAATTATAAATAAATAAAACCCCAATCCGTATGGGTGTGGTTGAGGGTTGATAATAAATGCGGGTTGCTATATTTATGCATGATGTGTAATGCGGTGGTTGTCCGTTGTTGTTTGCTGTAATTGGTGCATGGGACTGTTCGTAATTTACTCTCGCTGTGTACGGTGGTTATGGCGTTAAATGTTGTTTGTGCGATTTACTGCTTTTTACACCATAAAGCTGGGCTACTTGCTCAAACTGGTACAAAGTACTTAATTTTTTTGTGGTTTTGCTGGTTTTGCTGCTGGTTTTGCTGTCGGTTTTGCTGTCTTCATATCATATATATATTTATATATTGTGTTTATCTCTTTTCAAATCGCAGAAATTAAGTATTTGAATTAAAAAATTATAGCGAGTCAGATCCCTCCAATTGCTTGTATTATTGCTTGCTCGACTTATGTAGCTAGCTGTTGTTATTGCCGGTCTCTATCTTATTATTTGGTGCGCCTATGGATCATCCCTGCTGATTTCTTTAGTGTGTACACACCAGCACCAAAATCTCACCGTCAACCACCAACCAAAAGATATCACGTGTCCCAAAATTTCAGAAAAGTAGAAAAATAAATAAATAAAGATCACGTGTCCCAACATGCATGATCTTTTGAGACGGAAAATCCAGCACTTGATCTCTACTTACAATCAAGGTCCTACATTCAGATTCCTCAAAAAAAGTCCAGCTTTCAAATTGTAAGGTTTTTTTTTTTTTTTTAAATTCAGATGGACCATTGACTTCAAAGAGTACATAAAAAAAATAGTTGTGGAACGTTAGCAGAAGTCTTAAG
Source organism: Cyclocarya paliurus (assembly GCA_029856935.1). Taxonomy (NCBI): domain Eukaryota; kingdom Viridiplantae; phylum Streptophyta; class Magnoliopsida; order Fagales; family Juglandaceae; genus Cyclocarya; species Cyclocarya paliurus. Next base: position 29,259,184 of record CM056954.1, on the reverse strand, counting down.
AAGGCGGCATTAATCACGGAGAAGGGAGGCCTCCGGCTCACGCAAAATGGAGGCAGAATTAGAACAGAGGAGAGAGTTGGAGGAAGAGGCAGCGGAAGGCGGCGGCGGAGAGTTTGATTTGCAACGAAGGCAGCCTCGGCAGCATAACAATGGCTCTACCATCACAGTTACCATTAATGGCATGAGTACCACTGCAAGTTTATCCTCCTCCTCAGAGTACAGTCCTAGAGCTGACTTCTCTCAGCTTGTTGAAGGTGGTAAGGGAATTAAAACAATAACAAACGTCTGTCTGTCTTTTGAGTTTCATAACGATAGGAACATCATGAAAACTAACGAAAAAAGCAAAGGCTGCTGCTTTTGAGGTTTTTTCTAGGAGGTGCTGCAAATGCAATGCATACTGTCTGTAGTAAACACAAAGGCTTTCAAGATGAAAGCTTCAGTACTGCAGATGGCGGTGTGCTTTATCCTTTATTTTTTGGGTGGCTCTACAGAGCTACCGTTAGTTATTATTTTTTATTTTTTATATGTATTTTTTTAATACTTTTAAATATTTTTTTTAAATATAAAATAATTTTAATATTATTAAAAAATATTTTCTTAATCACAAAATAAAAAACCAACGGTAGCCCCAGTCGTAGCTTTTTCCCTTTTTTTTTTTTTTTTTTTTTCTCTTTATCAAAATCTATAAATTCTGTTTGGTTGGCTTTTCTTCTTTACCTTGAAAGCAGTACAAAATTAACAATGTCATTCTTATTTATTCAGATTTTGAAATTATATATATATATATTGTATAAAAAATATGCGTGTCTCTCTATATTCCTACTGGAAGTATAGTCTAGCAATTCATAATTTTTTTCAAGTCCAATCCAAACATTTTTTTTAAATAGATATTTTTTTCCTATTTTTCTAAAAATAAAAATTATTGTCATTTACCTGGATTTTTGTTAAAAGAGAGAACACAAAAACCGAAACAACCCAGAAAGCACTTATCACAAAATTTTATCCGAACAACTTTCTCAAATCACCTCACGTCATTTTTTATCATCTTAATATATTTTCTTTTTATATATATATATAAAATATTTATCATCTATTTTTTTAAATAATATAATATTAGATAATTAAAAATTATTTATTATATTTTATTGTAAACTTGTTGTAACATTATAGAATAACGAGAAGATGATGATAAAATATAGGATGAAATATATATATTTAGGATATGTTTGGGAGGTGAGATGAGAATTTTGTATTTTGTTTTAAAGTTTAAAATATTATTTTTTAGTTTTAAAATTTGAAAAAATTAAATTGAAACTTGAAAAAGTTGTATTGCGATTTGAAAAAGTTGAATTATTTATTATATTTTATATAGAAATTTGAAAAGGTTGTAATAATGAGATGAGATGAGATGAAAATTTAAAAAAAAATAAAACATCCAAGCATAACCTTATAGTAATTTTATAGTAATGGCAAAAACATTCTGCCCATAATTTGCATATGAAGTTGTTCAAACATAGTAGTTACTTGCTGGGTGGTTTACAGGTGAATTCTCGTATGAATCTTTCGCATTAACAAGTGGAGAGGTTAATTTTAATGATTCCAATAATCAATCTACTACTCCTGGAACTGTTATGGTGGATATCGCAACGGAAAGTTCCGGCATTGAAACTATTGACGAACTATTCAAGTCGACTGATCCTCCACCTTCCAATAAGAACTCATCAATTCAGGAGCAAATTGCAGCTGAGACTTCTATCGATATTGGAGCAATTGAACAAGAAGGGAGGGTTCGCATTGATATTAGAGAGGAGATTGAGGAGCAGAAAGAGATCAGAGATTTGTATCTTGAAACGGTATACAAGAAGCCGGCTACATCTGATTTCTACTGCCCCAACTGTCAGGCTTGCATCGACAAGGTTCTTATACGCAGTAGATTAGAGGAGGAAGAACTGAGGTGCCCATCCTGCTTCGCATTTTTAAAACCTCTAGGTACGTTTTACATTCTGATAGTATATTAATGGAAAATACTTGCTTCCATTTGTGATGGAAGCGTGAAATGTGGATGACGTTTGACGGTTGATTTGTGTAAAAGTGAAGTCGAAGTAAGAGGAAAGCAAGAGTTCTCTTTTTGGGTAAGAGAGGAACTCCAAAAGAGCGTAACCACTACGTGTTTGTAAAAATTCTTCTTCGTTCGTCTCATTATTGACTGCTTAGATAGAATAAAAATAGCGTCTTAGTCCGGAATTCCTTATACAACTCTTCGTGATATATGTATTACATTCTTCATTGCATTATTTGATAAGTATGGTGATAATGAAACTGGAGCAAGGGTAGTAATTACTCTTGTGAGTCACGAGGGTGGTATGATGTTGATGAAGTTATGTTAAACAAAGCCTTCATGAGACTTAAGTTTGAGGGAGCTTTCAATCCTAAAAATGCATAAGCTTGCTGGAACTATGCCAACAATACATGAGTGCATTACACATACTTGGGGGCTTAATGCATGTTAGCAACTTTTCTAGTTCAATTCAGTCAGAAACAACATTTTGAACCATGTAGTTGAAAGGAAAATTGGTCACCAGTGTTCCACCATTTAATGGTGTCATGACCAAGGCTTTACTATGAAACAAAAAGTGTTCTGATGGAAACGAACTTATAGCTGAGCCAAAGCATCACGAGGCCTAAGCAAGGTTTAGGCGACAAAGAATAAAAAGAAATTGGTCTTATTGTCTCTCTCCTCGGTAGTTATCCTTCCATCCAATGTTCCTTCATTGATATTCTTGATGCTAGTGTGTATGTGTGTGTGTACCACACACCATCTTATTTTGCAATTGGAAAATCCTTGGGCTACAACATTGGGTATTAAATAGACGCACAAATTAACGTTGCACTGTTGTATGGTAGTAACATGTCGATCAGTCAATTTTGGAAAAAAGGAAAAACAAAAAAGAAATTGTGTATCAACTTATGTGACACTGACACGTGCCACGCCATTCGAACAGGTATGCGCAGAAAAACCCTTTACAAGCAAGGCACATGTATCTGATGTTACCCTGCATGTCATAAAAGAATTGCTGCCATCTACTTATTTGAACTAGAAATATATTTGAAACCTATTCACTGATAAAAAAAAATGTTTGGAACCTATTCTTCTGTCACGTATCAACCAATCAATGATGTCACTTGGTATTCCATGGAATTTTATTTACTATTGTTTACTTTTATTTTTGTCAATTGTTGGCTGATCTATTGTAATGAGGGTAATGTGGGTAATCTTAACTTGTCTCACTTTAACAGGTGACTGGTTCTTTCGAAAGCCAGTACCTACACAAGTCCCAGGTAATTACTATGAACTTCTTTAAGTTTTTGAACTAATGGGCAAAACTTTTCATTCAGTTTTTTTTTTTTTCCTAATCATCTCTCTATATTACCCAACTGCCCCTTCTACAAATTTTTTTTTTAAAGCATCTGTTGCACACACAAAATTTCCCAGACTATATGACCCTTCTTCTTCTTTTTTCATTTTTTCATTTTTTAACCTTTTTCTCAGCAGAATCCTGGCTTCCCAAGTGGCGAGGAACGCAACCAAAAGAACAGATGCCGCATCCCCAGAAGTCTCATGTTCCGATCAATACCATTATACAAGGTTCATTAATATTTTGGAATTTTGTATTATTTGTATATATACTCTTTTTTATTAATATTAGTATGTTAGATTGTATTTAAGCAATGGTGAGTTTTTTATTTATTATTCCAATGTTTTTATAATAGTGAGTTTATTTTTTATTTGTTTCACACCATAAGAAACTAATGGTCTATATTAATATATTATTTTTTGTTCGTGTAGTTGTACTTTGTCTTGGAATTATGCTCTTGTTTTGTACATTGCAAATTATTGTAGACTTTGCAAAAGTATGCCCATTTTTTCATTAATCTCTTTAAGATAAACATAAAACCTCCCAAAAAAAAAGAGTTGAATCTGGTATAAGATCTAACATTTATCTCATTTTATATATGTATTTTTTTACATGCATAGCGACATAACATTATATTGTAAATTGTAATTGGCATCCGCTTAATGATGCTTCTTTTTTAATATTACTATTTAGTCAATCCTTGCTTCATGTTGCCACCTTTAATAAACTGAAATGTCTTTCTTGATCATGCAAGAAAATCTAGAGCATCCAACTAATTAGTTTATTGTTACATTAAGTTAATTTGTCACATATCTGGCCTTTATCTAATAATGTTTGGTCCTTGTGCTTAGCTGTAGTTTTCAAATTGTATCTTCAATGTGTTGTTATGCAGGAATCAAAGAACCCACTGATCAACCGAAACCAGAGGATGCTGTTCACCCACCACCACCACCATTGACACCAATGGCACAAAAGACTCTGGAACAACATGGTACTATAAACTTGGAAATCCTAGAAAGTTTTGTCTATGGTTGCCTGTATCTCATCATGTTTTGTCCTCATGCTTAGCTATAGTTTTATAATGGTGTCTTCAATGCATTGTTATGCAGGAAATAAAGAGCCCACTTATCAATTGAAACCAGGGGATACTGTTCGTCCACCACGATCATCGACACTGGAAGCATGGACTCTCACTGCTGTAGCTGGAGAAATCCTAGAAAGTATAGTCTGTGGTCGCCTGTATCTCATCGTGTTTTGTCCTCGTTCTTAGCTATAGTTTTATAATGGTGTCTTCAACGCATTGTTATGCAGTAAATAAAAAACCCACTGATCAATTGAAACCAGAGGATACTGTTCATCCAACACCATCATTGACACTGGAAGCATGGACTTCCACTGCTGTAACGGACGAAATCCTAGAAAGTATAGTCTCTGGTTGTCTGTATCTCATTGTGTTTTGTCCTGATGCTTAGCTATAGTTTTCTAATGGTGTCTTCAATGCATTGTCACACAGGAAATAAAGATCCCAGTTATCAATTGAAACCGGGGGATACTGTTCATACAACACCATCATTGACACTGGAAGCACGGACTCCCACTGCTGTAACAGGGGAAATCCTAGAAGGTATAGTCTTTGGTTGTCTGTATCTCATCGTGTTTTTTCCTCATGCTTTGCTTTAGATTTCATATGTTGTCTTTGATGCATTGTTATGCAGGAAATAAAGATCTCACTTATCAATTGAAACGGGAGGATACTGTTCATCCAACACCATCGTCGACACTGGAACCATGGACTCCCACTGCTGTAACGGTTGAAATCCTAGAAAGTATGGTCTCTGGTCGTCTGTATCTCATCATTTTTTGTCCTTGTGCTTAGCTATAGTTTTGAAGTGGTGTCTTCAATGCATTGTCATGCAGGAAATAAAGAGCCCAGTTATCAATTGAAACCAGGGGATACTATTCATCCAACACCATCATCGACACTGGAAGCACGGACTCCCACTGCTGTAACAGGGGAAATCCTAGAAGGTATAGTCAGTGGTTGTCTGTATCTCATCATGTTTTTTCCTCATGCTTTGCTTTAGATTTCATATGTTGTCTTCAATGCATTGTTATGCAGGAAATAAAGAGCCCACTTATCAGTTGAAACCAGGGGATACTCTTCGCCCACCATTACCATTAAGAGCACAAAGTACTCCCGAACAAGATGGCGCTATAAAGTTGGAAATCGTAAAAAGTTTGGTCTATGGTGGTTTAACTGAATCAATCACAAGCTTATCTGTTGTGACATCTGCAGCCAGTGCTGCTGCTTCCACACGTACATACTTACTCTTTTTTTCTCCTACTGTTCCTTTAATCTGTTGTGACATCTCCTTGTATGAAATAGTTGCAACTACTTTCTGTTTGGTATTAGCCTATTCCAACACCATAATTTGATACATGGCTCATTAGGCCCGTCTTACCATACAATATAACCATCATATCATCTCATATCTTCATTTTAAAGATTTGTTATCTCAATAGTTCAAAACTAAATTAAACTATTTTGAAAACTAATATAAAAGCATTTAAGTAAATTCATCGTACTTAGAATTTTGGTATAAATAGTAATTTAATAATAACATTAGAACAGTGGTCCTAAATAGCTTAATCAACATTATGACTGCCTACCTTATAAATTTTAGCACATAAGGTAATAAAGATGCATTCTATTTTAATATATGTGTAAATTAAGTTAGAACAGACTACATGATGGTTATTCAAAATTAGAGCAGAAGTATTATTTTTCATTGCCTATAGTTGCATATCTTAATCTGTGTTTGCGAATTTGAATCATCTATCAAAACTTTTCATTCTTTCTCAAAGATTGTTGGCAGTTTGATGTTTTATTTTATTTTGGTTATAATTAAACCACTTTCTGATCACAGTGAGCATTGTAGTCTTGGCATTGGCAAACCTGATTGGTGGACTTTTCATCATTGGTCACAATGTGAGTTTTCCTTCTTTTTTGCTCAAAAGTTCCATTGCAGATCTTAAACAGGAATTGCTGCATACAAAATCCTCATTTCTTTATTTTTGTTTCACGGACATCTTTGTCTTGCTTCTCCAACCATTAATGTCGAGAAATGTATGAGGGGGTGAGAATTTTTCACCAAACGACTTGTCCATTAATTTTGATCAATATACAGACAAAGATTGAGGCTTAGAACCAAATCATCCATGCATGTAGCCAGTACACGTATGAATATCATATACCAGAGATCATCATTTAAAGTCCTCCCATGTAAGCCATTATGAGTTGTTGATAGATTCAGATATTCTGCAAAATTTGAGATAAATTTTCCCAGAAATGATTTAAATAAAGTCATAAAAAATCTTCAGTCATTAGATGTTATATAGTTTTTGTTAGAATATAATTGAAATAATTAAATTTACTTATTTCCATTAACTTAAATTTTTTAGACAAGTGGTGATTAAACGTGGTATCAGATGAAGATTCTGAATTCAAATCTTTACTCCACACTTTACTACGTTTGGGGGGGGTTGAAAATAATTGAAATAATTAAGTTTTTTCTTCTCATCAACTTTTGGGGACAAGTGATACTTTTAACTGTTATGGTATCTTTAATTTAATTAAACGGCATGGTATCGAACTTGTTTGTGTTTATATTTTAAGCTTCTTGGTCTTGAACTTTCTTCAGCTTAGGGATTTGAAGAACGAGCAATCCAGAGTGACCTTGAATGAAGCAGAGGAACAAGTGGATCGGTACCTACAAGTACTGGGGCAGAAAAAGAACTTCATAATTCATGCCTCAGTTGCGGTACTATCATTCCTTGTTTGTGGCTTGTTGCCTCCAGTGGTCTATGGCTTCGCATTTTATAAGAGTGACAATAGCTACCTTAAGCTCGCAGTAGTTGCGGCAGCTTCTCTTATATGCATCACAATACTTGCCATTGCCAAGGCTTACATAAAAAAGCCAACCAGGTGGTACATGTATTTGAAAACTGTAACGTACTACGTTTCGCTTGGGGTCGGGGCCTCTGGCCTTTCTTACTTGGCAGGTTACCTGTTCAAGTTACTTGCCGATAAGCTAGGTTGGTTCGAGTCAAGTGCAGCTGTCACTCTGTCCCTTCCTGGGATGAGTTCGGTGCCATCTGCACAGATATCATCCTATTAATATCATGGCATCCAAACATGAATTTTGTAGATGCTGTAGTGCCAATCCAAGCACATTGTCGATGGCAGAGATCTAATTATTATCATTATTATTCCCTTTTAAGTCCCACTCCTATTATATTATATCTGTATGATGCGAATCCTGAGTCAGAACTGCATCCTATTGATGTCATTGGACAGGAAGGTCATGAATAATATTAGCTTTACTGCTTCCAATTCCATTTATCATGTTTCAAGCTGTTTTGGCGTATGCTCATAATACCGCTTCCCTCTCTAAAATTGGCCTGCAAGGTGGGACGTTGAATGTCATAAAACACTTGAATGAGTCTTCCTTAACACCAATTGTATTTACTTGAATTGACAGCTCACGGTCCCGCACGAGCAACACTATCAAAAGGAAGAAAAATTTTACTCATCTTTACGCCACACATAATTTTTTATTTTTTTTTTTTTTACTAAATATGAAATATATGAATAATGAGTAAAATAATTCAATTAGTTTAGGAGAATAAAATTTAAAAAAAAATAAAATAAATATGATGTATAGAGATAATGAGTAGCAAAACTTCAAAAGAAATCAATAAAAATTCTTGCCGGAGAAAGAATATCGAATATTATCAATTGGTTTATATTGTCGTGATTAAAATGTTTAATTTTTTTTATTTTAATTTCTGTTAGAATATAATCCCACACTGGTTTGTCACGTGCTATCAGTGCTCGGAACTTTCCATAAAGAATAATGCTAGAGCCACCATTTGGAGCTCCCGCTCAGTTCTAGCATGTGTTTTATTTTAGTTCTTTTTTATATATAGATTTTTTTTAACAATTTTAAATATTTTAAATAAATAAAATAAATTCACAACATTATTAAAAAATACTTCTTTAATCATAAAGTAAAAAAATTATTTTTTTTATTTTACTTCGTATTTTTTAATGAAGTAATTTTTAATAATTTTTTTTAACTTTATGATTAACTAAGTATTTTTTAATGATGTTCTAAATTTATTTTATTTTTTAAAAATATTAAAAAAATTTATATAAAAAATAATTAAAAAAAAACACATATAGAGCCAGCAAAGCTCCAAGCGGTGGCTCTACGTTAGACTACGGTCCCACATTGGCAAGTCCTGTGTCGGTGCTATAGATTCTGAAACTGGTCTTCCGTTTGGATACATAGTTCAGATGAATCAGATATTTTGAATAATAGTTAAATAAAATATTAATAAAATATATTTTTAATATTATTTTCATGTTAAGATTTGAAAAAATTGAATTATTTTTTATATTTTTGTATGAAAATTAAAAATTATAATGATTAAAATGAGATGAGATAGTGATTTTATGTAAACAAACAGAGCCTAAATATTGGCGCTAATATCATGGGTGGCTTGGGACATTGGTAGTGACTTCTTCATCTTTATTTTTATCTTTAAATTTAAAAATATATTAAATTTATCTACACTAATTTATGCATCTTTAAATTTTTGTATAGTTATAAAATAGTGTTTCTTCAAATTTGAAGAAGCACAATTCATTCTTTAAATATTATTTTACTTTTTTTTTCTCTCAAATCCATTAAAATCAACTTTATAAAATTTATATTAAAATGATTTTGATACAAAAATTTGTATTAAGTTGATAATATAATGTGGATGCCAATTGTAAAATATATAAAAATAATAATTTTAAAAAATAAATAAAAAATATTTTATTATTATTTAGTTGAAAAATGCATAAATCAATGTTTTTTCTTCATAACATGCAAAATCATTCTTCAAAAAGATAATTTTGCATGAAAGTACATAAACCACAATGCTCTAGAGCCGGCGACCAATATTTAGAGCTGCTTCAGGAAACTGAACGAACTCAATATGAATGGAAGAGAGTGGCCAAATAGCAGAGAGAACCGACACAAATGTGACGAACATTAACCTTGAGACTGATATGTGGAGGCCCCTCAAAAGAGAGGAACTCCTTCAAAAAATTGGCGTATGACGCTATTTGCGGCGAGCACACGGTATTCTTTAGTAAAAGGCGAAAGAATAGTTCGCTCTGTGCTCACCGCGCGGCTGCGTGGTTTAATCAAGCTGCTCGCTCTTCGTTTTATAATTGCTTTCCTGCGATGGCTTTGTTGCTTCTTCCCGGTGTGGGATTCATTGCCTGTGCAACAATTTCAAAGATGGGGGCCTTACACCTGCTATAATTGTATTTTGGGCTTTAATGAATGTTTGGAAATTAAAAAGTTTCTTTCAAAATCCTTCCCCTTCAACGATGATGGTATCGATTCAATCTCCTTCTGTACACTTGCACTTCTAATATATTGGGTATTAATGCATTGGGAAAATTTTGAGCACCAAGCCTTGGGCTTGAGCATAGAGCTCCAGGAGATGCAATGCAAGTTGCAACCATTCATTCGAATAATGCTAAGTACAATCTCTAAATAGACAAGTCTCATATAAATTCTTTATAAAATAGTGTTCCACTAATAAAAAATAATTTTTTTTACACTTTTTTGAAATGTGATCCACTTTTTTACAAAAACTTTCATAAAATTTGTCTATTTGAAACTTGTACAAATCATTTCTCTTATCTAAAAGGTTCCTTCCCAAGATCTCCTATATGCCAATTCCCAGTTACTTTGTAAGAATGTCTGATATACCATGCACAACTTGCCTAGTTGCCTATAGAGGATTGGTTCTTAAGTAAGGGATTTGTGAGGCATCCAGGTCTGTACATCTCTTGTGATTCAAGGTGAATAATACAGACTTGGAGTAGACAAATCATCATCACTATAAGTGATGCTATTTAAGTTGCCAGCAAGAACTACCAAACCTAAAATTCCATCTCCATGAAAGAAAAACAGAAGAAAATGCAGTATTGAATCTGTCACCTGGATGAAATTTTTTATTCACCATCGACAACTTAAACAGTGTATGCACATAGTCACGACAAATCAGTTACAGTATGTACCTAAATGGAGGATCAAATGGGTATTAATTTAAACACTGTAAAAACACTATAATCTTGTTGTGGACTTCTTTTAGGGTATCACACCAAGAATCAATCAAAACATCCATCTCGGAGAAGAATGAACGGCACTTTGCCGGGGTCTGCTGGGCTGCTCTAAGTTGTTTCGCTTCTTCATAATTGAGGATACGGTTGGGCTGAAATAGTCGTTACTCCTTTGAGAAGTTGCTGCTTGAGAATACATCTTCCTTCCATGGATGAAACTCCTCTGCTTTTCTAGCAGTGCCCTGCGAGCCACTGAGTTCCTTTGGCCAATTCCCGATCTATTGTAACTTACACAACTCTGGCTCCGTCCCACTTGCTGAAAATTTCCCTCTCTAGGACCTGTATAATTTCGGCTCTCAGCAGTTTCTGCAGAGTACATGGTCTCTCCCTCACTGCTATACCCATTATGCATCTCTGAAACTTCTATTGGAGATGAATTAGACTGGATCTCGCTTTGTGCCCCATTTACAGAACCTGTTGAGGCAATCTCAGCATCAGCACCACGACTGGTAACTCCTTTATCCTTGATTTGGTCTGCTCTCAATGGGCTATGTGGAGGAAGTTCCTCGACCCAATTCTCATCAGAGCAAAGCGGCACTTGTTTGGCTGGCTGAGGCAGTACTCCTGCCCTGGTAACCTTTGGAGGGAAATTAATATCCAAAAGCTGAATCGGTGCACTTCCTTTCTTCATGATAGGAAATGAAGTTAACTTTGGCGATTCATATATTTCTGGAGTCAGAATTCCCTGCACGTGGGTTGCATGCAAATCACTAGTCAGGATTTCTCCTTCAACATTGTTTGCTCGAGCAGAACAGCTGGGTCCAGGATAATCCCTAGCTTTTGAGATTATATTTGACGAAGATGGGGTTCTATCATCATCAGCTTCTGTTGACTTAAAAACTTGACGCGGTGTGAATGAAGCACAAGAATGCTCACTCTTCTGACCAGCAGACATCAATCGCATGATTGGCAACTTTGGTTTGTTAAGTTCATCGAGGCTGCCTTCCCAATGCTGGTTTAACCAATCACAGACAATTGGAATAGGAATGCCAAATTGCATAGGAAAATCCTTCTTCCAAGATGACGAGGATGATGATGAAGTTGAAGAGGACTTTGCATTTGGAGATGTGGCTAGTTTCATAGGATCACATATCACGAATGCAAGATTGCCATGTACATCAAATCCAGCAGACCCAGGACTCCATGTTATTCCATCTGTAGAAAGTTTTATGAGATTGTCAGTGGCGATCACCACCTTCCCTTCACCAACTGTTAATTCCTTTTTCTCCGTGTAGCCTAAGAGGTAAACTACACTTCCCAGATCAAGATTTGGTTTAGAACAGGTTTTCAAGTAGTGAGGCTGCTGCCCCTGGGCATTTAGATCTCCGTCCATGACATCTAAGCCCACTATTGTAAGATCTAAAACAGAGCTAGTGATAAAAAACCTGCAACCAGTCAATGAACATGAGAAATGCCATGGAGAACTCCTAATGACACAGAGCCTAGTATAATCCATGACACATTCAGGATGAACGTCATCAAAATATGACAATAGAGAAATAGTATAAGAGATTAAAATGACCAAACCTCATTCCTTACATTAGCATACAAGAAGGGACTAACTATCCCTGATTCTCAATAAAAATACAAAGATAATTGAATCGATAATGTTTGCAAGCTTGCATCATTTTTTTTTATAAGTACAGGCTTGCATCATTACAACAAATCTGGTATTGGGTTTTTTTTTTCCTATCCTATTTTGACAATAGAATTTTACTCAAGGGATCTAAGGTTAGGATATTGCTCCTGGCAGAACACTGTTACACAGCTACTCATTGACAAAAAGGCCAACAAAGATAAAAGTTACTGAAAATAAAATCAAACGACCATAAGACAGAAATTTTAGAAGCTCAGCCCCAAAGATAAAAGAAAAGGCCTCCTTTAACAAAAAAAAAGAAAAGGCCTCCCCAATCAAGCACTAGGCCTTGATTTTTTTTTGATAATTCTAGGCCTTGATTTCTTAGATCAACTGAATACACCCTCCAACTCTACGCACGACCTATTTATATTCTAGAGTTCCTTTCTCTCATTGACTTCATAACCAAAGTAGGGAAATCATTAGCCGCAAACTACCTTTAGGGTCAGAGCACAGCCAATTAGAGGGAAATTTATTGCACGCCAAAAGATATAAAAATGTCGTGGTTAGCCAGTTTCCCATAATATCTGGCCACAAAAGAGAGGGGGGTGTTTCTTCAACTTGGATCACTAAGGAATTTATTTTTTGATAAGTCACTAAGGAATTTATGATCAAGGCATGCCTGACCCTCTATGTCGAGTCAATCATTCTAATTTTACATATGTTTCAACGATGTCTAAAAAGAATAATCTGCCAGGAAAATAAATTATGAACAACTAGAAAAATTCATATAATATAAAAATTTGATAGATATTATCGAAATTAGATAGATAACATATAAATAAAAAATGAAAAGAAAGGGATGAAGGAAAGAATAAATCCAAGTTTTAAAGGTTAAATTCATTAACTTCTTAAATTAAGAAAATATTTACTGGCTTGTCCACTGTCCATCAATTCACTTACTTTCACCAGTTCCCATTTCACTAGCTTTCTAGAATTTGTAAAACTTTTGCTGTTTTACTTTTTTTGTGGTAGTTGGGAGAATCCTTTTGTATACTTTCTGTGCACTAAGGTTGCACTTCCACCTAGGGGTGTAGTCAGTTCGGTTCGATCCGGTTTTGAACATATTTTGAAACCAAATCAGTCTAAGTCGGTTTTGGAATTCTGAAAACCAAAACAAACCGGTTCATCCAAGAAACCGGAACTTTTGGTTTTTTTAGTTTCAGTCCAGTTCGGTTTGGTTTTACAGGTGTGCTCGGTTTTGAACTTTTTTGTCGAGCCAGTTGGTTTTTCTAACCCAAATGAAAAAATTATACCAAAAATGTGTAAAAATGTACTTCTAAAAAATGTATTACTATTTATCCTTGATATATATATATCAAAAGTGTACTCTTTTACTTGTACGATATTATATATGCAAGTACGTAACTTAATATATAAGGATAAATAATAACATATTAATAACTTAATATTAATATTCATGTTTAAAAGTAAGTTTATATCAAGGAAGCATAAATAATAAGATTAAAATTTCATGTTATATTAAATTTATAATATGTTTAATATATAAATAGCATATAATATATAATATAAAAATTTAAATATATATTTCGGTTCGGTTTCATCCAAATTGGTTTTCAAAACATGAAAACCGGGACCAAACAAATTTTCAATTGGTTTTGCTAGGAACCGAAACCAACTGAACCTGGTTGTGAACCGGACAAAACCGGTCAGTTCGATTCAGTTTGGTTGGCTTTTTCTTACACCTCTACTTCCACCCCTTTGAACTTTTAATAAGATTGCATTACTTATCAAGAAAAAAAAGTTATAAATAATGTTAAATCAAAACTCTAAAACTAGTAGTGGTTTGTTAAAAAAATTACTGGTTCAAAATTACTTCATAGAAAGGATAGCTTCACTTATTCCTTTTGATTATTTATTTGGTCTTATTTGGCAATGTGGCATAGGTAATACTTATGCAAAAGTTAGTGTTTTTATGTTATTTTCTTCAAGATTTACCCCATAATATATGCAGAAGCATTACAAATGAATCAAAAATAGGAATAGATGTCCTTTAAAGTCATCTATATAGTCCACAAACATGCTTGAGTGTAAAAGATACATAGTTATATTTGATGGATTCATTCCATTGCACGTGAGTATTGGTGTATGAGTTTATGATTATGAAACACATGTTGGCACGTAATATATACCTGAGTTAACAGGCTGAATAAATTGCCATCTTACTTTGTATGTGATGAGTGGCTGATTGAAAAAATTTAGCATCTTATTTCTGAAACCTTTTTCATTGTATTTTATGGAATTTTTTTTTATTACAAGTCATTTTTAAAAATATGCGCTTTACCAATCAGTTGTGCATAGCCTCTAGACAACATTTGTGCATAAGTGCGCCTAGCGCTTTCACCAACACTGAGCCACTTCCAATGACAGAAGATCTTGGAATTCAATTAACACAACAATAGACACATACACGCTCCTATACAAATGCCCAAGTCCATGTAACATATTCTAACAAAGGCAACAGTTTGCTTATGGCAATCACACGTGGCTCTGCACTAATATACCTCTAAACAACAGGAGAATCATTCACCTACTGAATTTACAATGATAAATGTAATATAGAAAAATTCGACTCCTGAACAGAGATAATGAACCGAGGGTTCACATTGCAAATGGCTTTCTGATATACCTCAAATTCCAAAACTAACTAAAAGGTTCACATTTCAATGCAGAAGTGTTCTAATCAAGGTTTTTAATACCGTGTCGTACCAGCCAGTACGACTGTTATTTATCGTGCCAGACCAGTAACCGGCATGGGGGAGATAGGTGTTTCGTACCGGGTCAAATACCAGCCATTTCAGTGCGTTTCGGTCAATACCGGCCGGTTTTTGGTGTACCGGTCGATTTTCAATGTGCCAACCAAAATTTTGTATTTTTGTATTTTCAGTATATTTTCGTAATTTTCACTCCAATTCTCACACCCGAAAACCATTTTCTTAACTTTTTTTAATCCCCTTTTCTCAATGACTAAAAATCAAATCTTTACTCCCCTTTTCGTGATGAAGATGAATAATTATTTTTTTAATAGTTGGATTGAGAACTTAAAAGTATTATTGAGTTTTATAAATATGTGTTTTAATTTTTTAAGACTTGCATTGATGTTATTTTAAAATATAATTTATACATATTTTTTTTATAAGTACAATTTATTTATGCATATATAATTAATTTATCTATATATAAATTATTCCGAAATGGTACCAGTACCAAAATATTTCGTTCTAGTGCCTTGACCGAAACGGTATTCAAAAATTTGGTTCTAATAGCTCAAAGTAGCCACAAAAGTCAGTGATAGTAATCTACCAATTTAGATATCCATCTTCTTTCACTTTACAGCACCATAAGCCTACATCCCATTTTTACCTACTCTTCCTTCTTCTTCATTGATTTCGATCTCTTTTCCATTTTTCTTTCACTAGTTACTTACCTTTGCACTTTTTTATTAGCTTCCAATAAGCAGAACGTTATGGCATCTGGTTTTACACTAAAGAAAAATGACCAAAGAAAAATGAACAAGCTAGTGACTCAGCAGTAGCATCACACTCCCGAATCATAATTATCATTTCAAAAAAGAACATGAATTCAATCAACCCAAAACAACAAAAAGCAACAAACCCAAAACATTAAAAACCCTTCATTCAACCAAAACTTCCCCAAAGAAGAAAGATAACAACTTGACTAATAAACTCGGGAAGTACTACATTTTTCAGCAACCAAGCGGAAACGAAAACCCAATACCTGTGAGGAACAAGGCTCGCGGCGACACCGTTTTGGAGGCGGATCTCGAGATTCTCGGCAGCTGCCACCGACGGAATATTGGCGTGGGTGGTCAAGAGCAGATTGCGGTGCATCAAGAATCCGGTGCCGGTGCCGGCGCCGGAGATTCCGGCCATGGCGGAGGCTTTGTTAGAGAAAATGGCGGCTTTCATTCTCTCGGACTTACCCACGCCTTTGCAGAAACACAAAGACTCCCTGAGAACGCCCATTTAGGGATGGTTTTAAACAATGGGTTTCGCTCAGAATGGCGGATCTGGCAAGCGTGGCATTGCCATTTGAGTGTAAAGCTACAAATGGGTTTGCTTTCAGAGAGAGAGGGAGAGACGAGATGTTCGTTAAGTTGGGTGTTGAGTATTTATTTGAGCTGGAATTTATCGGAAAAACACTTGTCTCTGAGGCAGAGAGAGAGAGGGAGGTGGAGTGGTGGCTGTGGCCCTGTGGGAGTATAGAGAAAGAGGGAGAGTATAGAGAAAGGGATGATGAATGTGTTTTTGGAAACAGTAATGTCAGTGAAGTTAGGATTCGTTTGTTACGAGGCAAATTGAGATAAAAATTAAAAAATTAAATAAAAAATTATTAAAATATATTTTTTTAAATTTTAAAAAAATTAAATTATTTATTTTATTTTATATAAAAATTTAAAAAAATTATAATAATAAAATGAAAGATTTTTAAAATTTTAAATTTTAATCTTAAAAACAAAGAAGTCGACAAATTATACATTTTAAAGGGATGGATCTCTGACAAATATATACATATAAATAGAAGGAAGTTGCCGCAGCTACAGACTCTTCACCGTCTCGGTAGAGAAGGTCATTTGCGCTTTTTATTTTTTACTCTTAAATATTTAAATATCATTAAAAAAAGACTTGTTTAATTATAAAATAAAATAAAACAATCCGTATCCACCTGGTGGCTTTTCTCAATGGGATAAGTATTATCTATAATATAAAGAAAGAAATTAATTTTTATATATGTTTTTTTATAGCGGTATTCACTTTTTTATTATCCATAATATAAAGAAAGAAATTAATTTTTATATATATTTTTTATAACGATATTCACTTTTTTATAAAAAGACTGCATGTGGTTTGTCTATTTAGTATAGCAGAGTATTCAATGGATTGTATACATGCTACAGCACAATTATTATTATTATTTTCTTTTTTACAATTATTTTTTGTCTAAGCTTCAATAGCTAGATGGTATTTCTAAAAAATTGTTATTATTTATTTAAAATTTTGTTAACTAAACCATAGATATTATATGATTTTAAATTACTTAAATGCGCATAATATTATTCAAAATATATCATATTACTGAAATAATAAAATTAAAAGTAAAGAGTAGAAATATTAAAATATAAAATCAATTACAACTACTCCTTTTTCATTTTCAAGTTGTTGTTCTTTTACTTTGTTATCTTAGGCTTGTACTTCATTGAAGGAAGAAACTATGAAACAATAATTCCATTAAGATACATACATACATAATTACATATAAGGGTGGGTAGAATTGAATAACAGTAATTACAAGCTTATGAGGGCAGACCGTCCCATATTAGGTTTGGAGGATCGTTACAGCTTGCATGGAAGATGTTTACAAACCTGACAGCAAGTTTATATGAAGAAGACATTGCTATGACATGACATAACATGTGAGAGGGGTCCCAACTCCTTATAACCTTTAAATTGACCGATATTGACACATTTGATGGGAATATGTTAACTACTATCTTCAACAATAAAATAAATTATCTACCTTCTCACTTTTGGTGATAGTGAAATGGGTCACATTATAGTCTATTTTTTCTTCGTCTTCTTCTTCTTCGGACCTCTCCAAGTCAGGGCCTTTCGGATCCACCCTTACAGAGTAAACCTCAGTCTCGTGCACAGCACTCTCAAAAGTTTCTCTACACGAAACTAGTTCAATCGCTGAATTTTTTCACCAAGAGTGGCCCAAATAATTGTTTACACTCATGAGGTGTTGAACTTTAAATTTTAGGAAAGTGATACCTCAAAACCAAAACCTTCACCACTTGGACCAACCCCATTTATTATGTAATATAGCACATTAGAAACCAAGATAGTCACACATTCATATGTAATGATTTGAGGAAGTCCCTGTCCACATTTGAGAACCTTTATTGGATCCATCATATAGAGTAAGAATGTGAGATCTCATTCACTAACCTATACTCGCTCAATATATCAATCTCTTTAGGAATTATAAAGAGCTTGGATACAAATATTCCTAAGAAAATCATTAAAAACATTTTTCAAAAAAAGGTAAGGAAAACTAATTTTCATTGTTTACCAAAAAACATTTTCATTCTCTATCATACCTTAGACAATTACAAATATATAAATATACACACCAAAATCTGCCAATGCAAAATTTGTCTAAAAATAGCAGTTCACCATCCCACTGACAGATTGAACAAAAGCCAAGCATCCTCTAATCAATCAGAACCCACATCAATCCCTTTTGGCTTCAAATATTTCTTGGCCTCAATGATATCCTACAGAAAATAAACCTAACAATTACGACTCTGCAAATCATGATAACAAGTATACTCTTGAATCGGGGAGACTATGAACAAAAAATTAAAAAAAATCAAAATCAAAATCTGCTCAAAGCTTTTTATATGTAAAAATATACAGGGACGATGGTGGACATGAAGGATGCGGTCGTTTAGTTGATATTCAAATAAAACTCCAAAGTGAAGAAAATGGTTACAATCCTCTCAACCCCATCACTAGTTGCCCAAAAGGAACAACAGCCTGTCAAACCATATCCGGTGCTTCCAACCAATGTTGCTCCACAAGACTTAAAACATATTATTGCACTCTCTCCCTCCTTTATATCATAGGGAAAAAAGGGAGGATATGTAAGTATTAAAATAGGAAAAATAAATAAGTATATAATCTATTCTTTGTTTGATAAGTTAGTCAGTTTTTTTTTTTTTTATGTTGGAGAACCTCTCCAAAATAAGACCCTTTGGACCCACCCTTGTAGAGTAAATCTTGATCCCGTGTACCGCACTCTCGAAAGTTTTCCTATACAGAACTGGTTAAATCGCTGATTTTTCATCAGGAGGTGTGGCCTCAAAGGATTGTTTGCATCCATGAAGTGTTGAATCTTGGACCTCGAAGTGAGTGATATCACAAGACCTAGGCCTTCACCACTTGGGCCAACCCCTTGGGATTAAGTCAGTCAATTTTATTAAAAGCACAAATAGGGTGCAACTCAAGTACGGAGGTTGTATACATAAGAAAGCACCTAACTAGGAAAGAGAGGGAAAACATGACGACATAAACTCAATATAATTAGAGAATCTAGGATTATCTGAGCTAACTTACAATCATATAGAGTTTTTAGCAATATGGGTAATATAATCTTATTCTGGTCCATAGGTTGCTAACCCTTCCCATATGAGCAAGTATAAACAATATAAGGGAAAACGTTTCAACCATTCTGATTAGAGCATGGTCTTGATACAGTAAAACTAGTGTATGATATAACAACAAAGGTTCCTACGAAATAACTAAAAAGGGACAAGCATGCATGCACAAACACAGAGATATATGAGTGTACTTTCACGACCACAATCAGGCATGAAAGATTACCAAGTTAAAAAGAAATGGGGGAAAATGGGAGGGCAGGGAGCAGGGGTAGATAAAAGTCAAAATATGTCCATTGTCTGTTTATAAAAGAAGACAACAAAACAAAAATACCAACTGAAAATCTATCTAACTAGAGGCATTATATAGACCTAATCAACAAACTCTTTGATGAGCACTTTAATACAGTTTCTCCTTCAGAATTTGTACCCTGGATAGCATGTTTCCCAATGGAACCAAATTGGAGTTTTTTGTTATGTGATGCATCAAGTATGGAATGTATTAGGAGCCATATAAAAGCTATTTTGCATGCATATAGAAAATAAATACAAAATACAAAATAAAATTTCTAACCATATAAAAACATCATTTGTCTTGGAATGTGTTCAATAAAAACAAGATAAACTGGTTGACGGCACATTTGTTCAGATGTCATGAAAAGCCCCAACACTCATCTTTGATGCATCGATGTGCTAAAAGACAAGAACGTAAATTTCTGTAGGAATCTTTCTTTTTACTCAGACTAATTGAAAAACGCAGAAGGCAATAAAAAAACACAAAAGTCAAAATATCTATACAAATCTTTGTAACGTGGTGCCATGACTGTTACTGTCTTCTTCTTTTTTCTTTTGGTAAGTGGGAAGCTATTTTAGAATAACATAAAATAAAATAAAAGTCAAATACACTCAACAGTAGGGTATTACATAACAAACACTTGTCTTCGCATGAAATCTCAGTCAAACTCCTCATATGACTTGCTCCCCCATGTCATCCTATAATATTGTCCTATGAAATGTCCAATTCAAAATCTTGAATTTTTAAAAGAGGCAGAGGGTTATTTGTAGTATAGTTGAAAATAAAAGGGTCTTCACCAAAAGCAGACAAAGAAAAATAGCCACATAGAACAACCTCACCAAAAAGCACTAAAAATAATATGACAATGTTTAATACCTGCTGCAAAAGCAATGCTTCTTGAGGACAAGTTGGAAATTGGATGAGACCAACTCCAAACATTAATAGGCCATAGCATCCTAGACAAATTACAAAATAGATTGGTACTAGGAAGAAGATGGAAACAAGGCACACACTAAGTATCATCTACACCAAAGAAATTATATGAAAAAAAAAAACCTTTAAAAGTAACTCACTAGCAAAGTATAGCTACTTGGAACCATAGATGTCTGCAAGAGGCCAAACCATGAAGCATAGACTGCCTCCAGCAACGTCATAATCTTTACAATATGCTTCATATATCTATCATAAAGTGGAGCTGATACCTAAGAAAAACACGTGAATATATATATATATATATATTTTTTTTTTTTTGAAAAGTGAAAAACATATGAATATTGTGAGAGAAGAAAATAGATTGTTGCCTGAATAGCCCCAGAGAGGGTTAAGAGTAGATATTGCTTGACAAATATACCCTTAAAGAAAGGAAAAACTAAGTTGGTATTTCTAGTGTATACATGAAAAATCCATGAAAATTTGTTATGCAAATCATCAAGGAAAACAAAATACAGGCCTAACCCAAGCACAATTCATTGAAACATAAAATATGTGATATCCTATGTATCAAGGTCTTAAGGCCACTGGTGGATTGGTGCTGCATGTGCAAAAAGGATGGCAAAATAGTAGATCATTTGTTTCTACACTGCTAGTTGGCCGGGACTTTATGTGACAGTTTTTTTTTGCAAGAGTAAGATTAGTATAGGTCATGCCTAAAAGGTTGGTGGACTTCCAAGCAAGTTGGAAAGCCTCCAAGGCAATCCACATGGGGCAGCAATCTCGAAGATGGCTCCTATATGTATGTGTTAGTGCATTTGGAGAGAGAGAGAGACGATAGAAGCTTTGAAGATCACAAGCGAGCAATGGATGAGTTGAAAAGCTTTCTTTTTCAAAACCTTGTTCCTTTGGGCCGTGGTGATAGATTTTAGCAAGCCAAGTGTCCATAATTTTCTTTTTTTGGTTGTAAATCCTAGTTTTTTTTATATAAGTGAATGATTATAATATATTAATAAAATAGGCATAGCCCAGGTACACCCGAAGTATACAAGAGATTACACCTAGTTAGCCAGTAGAAATAAAAAAGAGAAAGTCATGAAAATCAAGGCCATTAAAGTCTACATATATGGCCCAAGAAAATAAAGTGCTAACAACAAGCAATCTAATCCCATCCAAAGAGCGTTCCCGATCTTCAAATATCTAGACATTTTGTTCTTGCCAAATGCACCAAAGAATACATTAAGGGTGAGCATCGGTCGGTCCGGACCGAAAAAACCGGACCGGACTGGACCGGATCGAAATTGGTCCGGTTCGGTCCGGTCCAATTTTTTTGGACCGAATACATTCGGTCCGGTCCACGGTCCGGTTGTTTTTCGGACCAGACCGGACCGAATGTATTTATATATATTTTTTATATATAATTAATTATATATATAATTATACTATATAACTATATTAATACTATTATATATTTATATAGTTGTACTAATGGTTCTATTAGTTATTATATTAGTTTAGTTATACTATATTATAGTGATTTATTATAAGTTATAAGTTTATAAGAAATTATAACTATATTATATATTAGTATAAGTTATAATGATTTAATATAGTTATAAGTATAGACTATAGACTATAGTTATACTTATACAATTATACTTATACTAAATTACTAATATTACTAATATATAGTTATAGCCTATAGCCTATACTATATTACTAATAGTCTAATACTTTATACTAATACTATTATATAGTTATACTAATAGTTATATTAGTTTAGTTATACTATATTATGATTTATGATAACTATATTATATATTAGTATAAGTTATAACGATTTAGTATAGTTATAACTATTAACTATAGACTATAGTTATACTTATACAATTATACTTATACTAATATTACTAATATATAGCTATAGCCTATACTATATTACTAATAGTCTAATACTTTATACTAATACTATTATACTGTTATAGTAATAGTTATATTAGTTGTTATATTAGTTTAGTTATACTATATTATAGTGATTTATTATAACTATATTATATATTAGTATAAGTTATAATAATTTAGTATAGTTATAACTATTAACTATAGACTATAGTTATAGTTATACAATTATACTTATACTAATATTACTAATATATAACTATAGCCTATACTATATTACTAATAGTCTAATACTTTATACTAATACTATTATATAGTTATACTATAATTGTCATTATAGTATTAAAATCATAAATTATAATATTTATAATACATTGAATTTGAGTCATTTATATACTCTAAGTTAGTAACAAATTATATAATTTTCATCTAACGTAATCCTATCACTAACTAATATATAATTATACTATATTATAATTAAGCATAGACTATAGTTATACAGTCATACTGATACTAATATTACTAATATATAGCTACACTATATTACTAATAGTTTAATACTTTATACTAGTACTATTATATAATTATACTAATTATGATTCATAATAACTAATCACTATAAGTCTATCACTATATATATTTAGTATCAATGTATTAATATATTCTTTAATGTATTACTAATACTATTAAGTATTAAGAGTTATAATATAAATTATAATATATGTATAATTTATAAATTTATAATAGTATGTATAATTTATAAATTTATAATAGTATGTATAATTAAATATTTTATTCTTATTTATAATAATATGTTAAGTATGTATCTTTCTCAATTATAGATATAATATGTATGGATAATTAAATTATTTATGCTTATTGCTTCATATACAAAATGTTAAAAGTTGTATATGGCTCATTATGCATTAACATACTTTAAGTTAGTAATAAAGTAATAATTAACATCATCATTCATCAATAATGTAATTTTCATCTAATTTATTATCATTGACCATATAAAATATTTTTTTATTGAGTTTGTTACATAATCCACATTAATAAGTCACTTAGTTTAATTTAGTATTGTAAATAATTTTTTTTATTAATTTTTTTTTATTTTTTATTAATTGATTTAAAAAAAAAAAGGTTGGACCGAATCCGGACCGGTCCGGTCCCCTTGGATGTTCGGTCCGGTCCGGTCCAATTGATGGACCGAAAACCTTCGGTCCATCGCCAGACCGGACCGGACCGTGTGCAGCCCTAGAATACATATAGGAATCATTTTCTGCACAACTGAAATTTGTGGAAGACCACCACGGTTCGACTAGCATGCCATAAGTTCCACTACTGTTGCAGGCATGATCTATGCCAGCTCTAACAGCCTGAAAATGTCTACCTATAACGCTCTAGCAATCTCGCAGTGTAGTAGAAGATGGTCCACAGTCTCACTACTTTGTTGGCACATACAACACCATTCCACCATTATCATCCCTTGTTTCCATAGATTATCCATCGTTAAAATTTTCCCCAAAGACGCAGTCTATGCAAAAAATGCCACCCAAGGAGGAGCCTTATTTCTCCATATTTTTTTTTTCATGAAAATTGAATATTCCCTCGTTCCCGATATTTAAATGTTACTCATGTATTCATTCCATGTTCTGTTTTTCTCTTCCATAGTTTTGTTTCCTCATCTTACTCTATAAAAATAGAAAATAAATTGAAATTCAGGAGCAAGAGGATCGTATGTCCACGAATCTCAAATATGTTATAGCATTCCTTCACATGCAATAAGGGCCATACAGAAGCATCAATTTACAACTAACTAGACAAAGCCAAAAGCGCAAGTTGAAACAACATGTACATGTGTGTGTGTTCTCTATAAGCTTTTCCATGTTCGGCTTAAGTATGCAGCAATATCTATAATAATGCAATTTACCAAGATATTAACAACATGGAAAGGCATAGCCATTTTCCCTACCAAATTACAAATGAAATCATTTTTCTTTCTCACCGCCTTCCTCTACCCCCAACTTGTCTCCCTTTTCTTTTTGAGTTCTATTTCTTTGACCATCAGATCCAAGTCCTTAAGGGCCATTTTAATGCCAAGGATCCTTTTATACTATGTATCACACAAATTCAATCAGAACAATATACACAAATTGAAGCAAGGACATTTTTTTTTTATGTGGATTGAAGCAATGACATTATTCATCAACATCTCTCATTATAAATCATACAGTTGTGCAGTCAAAACCTTACTATTCACTTAATTAGCAAAATAAGTAGCAGTAATTTCCAATTTATATTAACCAAACTCAAAAGCAAGTTACATGAAAAATATACTTTTGGCTGTTAGAACATGAAGTCTGATCAATCAGTTAAAAAATGCTCAAAAGCATATAGCCATTGGTGTCAATGAAGATGCATGTTTTCTATCAATGAAAGCAATTTGGAGTAAAGGACAATCTTATGCTGCCATCAGAGAGGATAAATCATAGAGAAAATTATTTTACTGTTCCAGTAATGTAATAGTGAAATGGAACTCAAAACCCTTCCTCCAATCTTAAGCTCCTTAATCAATGCAATTGATAAACTAAAGAACATAACTATAACCCAAACTTAGGGAGCACTACGAATGTTTTCAACATGCCAAGTAAACCCATGGCAAAAAATGGAGGGATTCTAACTCTATTTAATATGGATTTTCTTTCTTTACATTAAGTTTACAAATTCCTAACCAATAGTTCTTTATTCGTCATATTCAATATTTTCTAGGCTAGCCCACCTAGCACATAGATTCAGAACAGTAAAATCATTACACTAAATGTGAATTTAATCTCATGGTTTTCAAGATAACAAAATATATGTCTAAACTTGAGCCATAATAGAAAAGGAAAAATAAAATGGAAACATTCAAAAATAGAAAGAAAGAAAAAGGGAATCAACTCAAGCAAATTTGTGTAGAGCCAGGGACCGAGCTGTTGAGTAATGAATTTCAATCACATTCACATCTATAACCAACAAACAGATAGAATACTAACGATGCAAAAAAATAAGAGAGTGAAGGGATCTATCAACTAAACCTTTCAATATTTTCAATAGAAATAATCCCAACAAACCGTACCTCAATACAATATGCCACAATCCCAAACAACTATCAGCATTAAGTAACGATGGAAGTGGAGAGCAGATGACAAAGAAAGAGGAGTTAGTAGACTAGATGAGGGAATGTGAAGAAGGGGCGACAAGAGAGGATATGTTGCACTTCAGTATATCTACGGGGATGGACTGAATTCTTTGTGGACTTTGGTTTGGGGGGCAATAAAGACTTTTAGGGTTGGGCCAATGGCTTTTATGAGCTTAGCTAGTATCTTTTGCTTAGTTTTATTGTATTTCTTTTTATGGGTTAGGGTTGTATTAGTTAAGCCTCTTCTTGTCTTTCCGCAGGGTCTTCATAAAAGTATATGTACTTAGCTAGATAGTGTAATGAATTATTCTAGAATGTTATATACCTTTCTGTCACTTTCCACTTTATCTCATTTTCTTGGAAGAGTTCTCCTCAAAGAGAGCAAATCATTATTATTTTTATTAGAGAGTCAACGGAACAAATAGAAGAAAATTTCAACATTCTCCATCAGTGTGTAATTGATGGTAGGATTGATTTTGAAGAAAAAAGTACTCATTTGGAGCAACACCTTTGTGCGATGCAGGAAAAGGAAGATTGAGCCAAGAAGAGTGATCTCGATGAGATTCCTCTTCCCTCTGTTCTGAGAAATCCAAAATTATTTTCTCCACTTTAAGATCTCTCTTTTTTCTTCAATGGTCATATTTAACAAAAATCACATTGTGACTGAAAAATGAGGAAACCCAACGCTCAGGATGGATCTCAACATCACATACTCTTGCGTAAGCATGTGAGCACACGACCATGTTGAAATCAACATACCATCAGATACGAATCTCACCAAGGTATCTGCTGCTACTAAGAAAACCTCCATCATGAAACGAATCCCAAACAAAAGGTCAAGTTTGGTATGACATTCTTCATAGAAGTCTGTCCAAAATCTATGAGGCTTTTTTACTCCTCTGGTGGCTAATGCGTACTTGGTGGGGCTCTTCGAAGACACTAACCTGTACGTCGTACAAGACGAGCGATGCCAGTATGTGTGGAAGAATGGGAATGAGTGATTGGCTTCGGTTTGCATAGAATTGGCTTTGTTCTTCTTCTGCTATGAGTATTTAATAGATGACATGGGGGATTTTGAAAACTCGATATGGGTATGTAACAAATTTATTTATTTGATATCTTTTTATGATTTGTCCGTTATGTGAAATTTATATAATTTGTTTGTTTAATTTTTTATGTGTAAAACTTGTAGGGGAGGTTGAAAATTCCACAAGGGCGTTAGAGACAATGTCCACACCTATTGAAGATAATTAAGGTTGGAAGAATATACTACTGTATTAGTCATTTTGGTTAGCATCAAAATATTATTGAAACTAAGATATTTGATTGCTCTATTATTGTAGCAAAATCATTTGATTGAGTCTTGTGACTTGTAGAGTTATGACATTATAGTTGTGGGTTATATCAATCTGATTATGATCATAATGTTGATTTCAATTTGGTTATTTGGGCCATAGTTAAATACATTTCATCTTATTTTAGTTGTGGATTAATTTGTAATATTATAAGTATGTGGCTTATCGCTAGATGATTGGATAATAATAACTTTTATGTATATTTTTTCTTTTCTTTTTCTGTTTTTTTTCTTTATTTGGAGTTGGGATATTTGATATTTTTTTATATATCTTTTTCTTTGTCTTTGTTTTGTAATTTTGTTACGATGATTGCTGACCTTCATGGATTGATAAATGGTGATGGTGCACATTTTTTAATTGAACAAAATGTGGTTTAAATGTCTTTCCAAAACATTTCTTATGAAGAAGTCCCTGATATATTAATTACTAATTTTTCCTAATCTTGCTTTAAGCTATTTTCAAGAAAAAATGGGCAAATAAAATTAAATAATTGATATTTTATATGCCATTTTCAAAACTGAAGGCTTTTTAGCTCTTTTTTAGTTGGGCCGAAATACACACAACCCAATTTATTTTTTATATGACTTTGGTAAGTTGGGTCTTTAACTAAAAAAAGACTCATTTTGTACAAGCTCAACCCAAATGGATCGATATAAAATGGTCCGGTCCATTCTATATGTACCCACTGGTCGGTTTTAGGATGGAAAATGGGTGGACAATATTCGGTCTAGTTTAAAAACTGTCATTCGAACCGACCAGGCTAAACTGATTACACCCCTCTAGAAGATCGAAGCAAAAGCGAAAGCAAAAGCAAACTTCCGAACATCATCTCAGAAAAAAGTTATTATTTTAACTTTTCAATAATTCACTTGCGTATATCTGAATGAGCTAAAACTGTTATGAAAATAACAACACTAATCTTTAAAAAAAAATTATATATTCAAACAACCTTTCAATTTCATAAATTCAAAAACATATTTCAATCTTTTTTTAAAAATATTTAAAAAAAAAATTATTCAATTTTCTTATTTACTTGCACAACACCTAATGCAAAATAATTTTGAAAACTTACGTTAAAAATTCTTAGAATTTCATTGATTAAACTCATCCTACTGGTTTCTCTCGAGTGATAGAGGCAAATAGTTTAAATAAAAACATCCGGACTCCTACTTTTAAATCGATGTATAAGATATGCTCCTCGTAATGCCAATATAATAAAATTTAAGAAAATTTATTCTTTAAATCCTTGTGATTTGCATTTTTTAAAATTTGAAGGGATTAAAATGTTTAAAACTAAAATACTTATGGTTAGAGTCAAATTTCAAATGAAAAATGTTAATTTGCCTCTTGAGTTTGCCCCTTCACTTTGACTACTGGTATATTTAATTTAAATTTTTTTACTTAATGATTAAAAAAGTGATTTTTAATGTATTGATGGATTTTTTTTTATTGTTTAAAAATATTTAAATATGTCAAAAAATAAAAAAATAAAAATGTAAATTTGTGTTAGACGGTACGCCCAATGGTCATTGTTGAGCGACAATCTAGCGTGACTTTTTTCAAACTGGTCACAATAAAAAAGCACATAACCATTAACCGAGAGGTTACAAACAACAAAAGAATGACACATAACATTCATTGATATAGTTAACATACTCCGAAAATGTACAATATTGGTGGAGTACTTTTTTTTATAAAATAAAATAAAAAGTGTTTAGTCAACATTAGGAAGTTTTATTGACTAAACAAATAAGATACTTTTAAGAAAAATAAAACATGTTTTGAGATAGATTAACAAACCTCTTAATCAATCAAATTAGATCTGACCCATCCCATCTCAGTATCTTCGATGCGTGGACTCCATGTGCAATTTCAGTTGAGTGCAAATAAATTTTGTGACGCCCCGACTCCCACGCATAAAAAGCCTCGGGAATCGTGACGTCAGGATGATGACAACCCGGTCACGCATCCCAACGACAAGTGTCAAGTGTGTGCAACAAATAAACAGTGCACAATTAAAAACACAGCGGAAGGTAAATAAGTCAACTAGTACCAAAATTTTAGTTAATACAGATATCCAAAAATACAAATATCTTAAAAACAAACCAAAATCCCAAAATAATAATACAAGTCTGAAGATAAAATAAAACAGCACGAGTGATCCCAGATCCCTCCAGCGGAGCCAAATCCTTAGGCTCGGCATCCGCATCATCAACAAGGTCTGCAGTACCATTAAATGGTACCACAGGTAAGTTATAACCTAACCAAGTCCAGAGATAAAAATATATCTAAACAATTAACCATGCATGCACACGATGCACATGAAATAAATGCAACACACGCCAAAAATCTCTTTGGCTCAAAAATATTTCCAGTAAAAATATTTCCACTATTTTTCCAGAAAATGGCACACAAAATCATTATCCATCATTTTCCCAGAAAATGATACACAAAATCAACTTACGCTATTTTTCCAGAAAACAGCCAATTTCTAATTATTCCAATTAAACCATATGCACCATGGCCTCCCCTATGGACCATTCGCACGTCCTGGCTACTTTACGAGTGATGCCCAGTTCCGTACCCAGTGCGTTCGTGGCCAGGTCATCCTCTAGCCCCTGCCAGCAGAAGGGCCACGGAGTCGGCACGTCCAACGTCCGCTCCCGTTGTCGCCAGGCGACAACCCAGGGGACATCACTCAGTATATTCCGCTCCCGAGTGACCAGAGGAGCTCCACCGAGATAATACCTCATCTCGGCTTGGGGTCGTGATACACACGCACCCACAAATCCAGTCAACACATGAAAACCCAGTTTTCAAGATAACCACATGAATATGAATGCAATACACGAAAACTCAGTTTTCAATTTACAAACATGATCATGTGTGCATATGTAATGTACCAAACCACAACAATAAACCTCAATAACCAATGATCAACTCCCCAAAATCACACATAACCAATTCCAACTCACAAGATAATCAATATCCAACAATAATCCAATCACCAAAAATCACACAACAAATACTCCGATCTATCCATCCACCCCCGAACTCCTCGGACTCAGTCCGGAAACCAACCAAGATACATATATATAAAACATAGCAGTTAATTGTAAAAATATAATTAAATCTCAAAAAATTGTTTAGGAAATACTTACAGCGTTTTAAAACAATTTTACGGAGGATCCGAAGCACAAGGAATCGCCAAAGCAGCAAAAAATGCACAGTGTAAAAACACTGGCCGAAATACAGTGAATTTCAAATTTTGCACGGGTTCAAACGAAGACTCGAAATTGATAGGGTAGGGCCTAAGGAAGGTGGTAAATCTAATGGTGGTGGTGGTTGGCCGAGAATAGTGGCGGAAACAGACGGTTTTAAGGCTGGAATGTCAAATCGGAAGTGATGCTCGTATGACCGGCTCCGGCGACGGATCGGGGCCGGGAATGGGTGGAAAAACTTGGTATTGGGCCGGTGAAGATGTGGTGAAGAAATGGTGGCCGGACGGCGGCGGAATGGAGGAAGAACCACCGCGGGTTCGATCGGCTCGTGGCGGCTAACGGCGGCGTTAGCCGGCCGGATATTGATAGGGTAAACTCGCCGGCGGACGGGGAAGGGGCTGGTGCCGGCGGTGTAGTGCACGGCGGCCGAGAGGCGGCGCAGCGACGGTTGATCCGTTTCACACGGAGGAGAGAGGAGAGAAGAAAGAAAGAGAGAGGGGTCGGGCACGCGGGGGAAAGCAGGGGAAAAAGAAAAAAGGAAAAAAGAAAAAGGAAATAAAAGAAAAAGAAGAGAGGAAAAATGAAGATCTAGTCTTTCAACCTGGGTCTCGAAAAAATCCAACGAAGATGAAATTAAAATCGAAAGCTAAATAAAATAAACCAAACGCAGTGAAATATTTTAAATGCAATAATAAAAATTTAAAACTCAAAAATAAATCAATTTAATTTAAAGATCATTTTAAAAGCCAAAACAGTAAATAAAATCTAGAAAGCACATAAAAATAATTTTCACAACATAAAATATTAAGAAATAATATTTAAAAACTCCCAAAATTTTAAAACAAGATAAATAATCACAAAATAAATTAAATAAATCCTTCATTAAAAATACACTAAAATCCGGGATGTTACAATCTCCCCCCCTTAAATAAAATTTCGTCCTCGAAATTGGTAAGGTCAATCATTAAGACTAAGACAAAGATAAGGTTCAACTAAGAGTAGGCTTAAGAAGCATACCGGGAGGGTCAATCAAACAAATACGGATACTGCTCCCTCATATCGACCTCTCGCTCCCAAGAGAAATCTTGAGCCACATGATCACCCCATGACACCTTCACCAAAGGTATCGTCTTGGATCTCAACTTCTGCATTTTCCAATCCACAATCTGAGTCGGAACAACTTCATAAGTAAGATTAGGCTGAAGTTGAATGTGCTCCGGGTCAACAAAACGCGGCTCTTGCTGACCAAAACTCTTCTTCAACGACGAAACATGAAACACATCATGCACATCCCTGAAATAATCCGGCAATGCAACCCTGTAAGTAACAAGCCCAACCTTCTCCACAATCTGAAAAGGACCAACATACCTCGGGCTGAGTTTTCCTTTCTTACCAAAGCGCTTAACGCCTTTCATCGGAGAGACTTTAAGATAAACCCAATCACCTTCCTCAAAAGATAAGTCTCTTCTCCTCGTGTCAGCATAACTTTTCTGACGATTTTGCGCTTCCGCCATTTTAGCTCTTATAACTCGGATCTGCCCTTGCATTTCTTCAATTAATTCAGGCCCAACTATTTTCCTCTCGCCGACTTCATCCCAACATAATGGCGATCTACACTTCCTTCCATACAATGCTTCATAAGGAGCCATCTGAATAGAAGCATGAAAACTGTTATTATAGGAGAATTCTATGAGCGGCAAATGATTTTCCCAGCTTCCTTGAAATTCCATAACACATGCCCTCAGCATATCTTCCAAAGTCTGAATTGTACGCTCAGATTGACCATCAGTCTGAGGATGATAAGCAGTACTGAACTTCAAATTAGTGCCTAAAGTTGCCTGCAAACTCCTCCAAAAACGCGACGTAAACCGCTGGTCCCTGTCTGACACAACGCTCTTGGGTACTCCATGCAATCTCACAATCTCTTTAACATACAACCGCGCTAACTTACCCAAAGAGTCAGCATTATTCACAGGCAAGAAGTGGGCACTCTTGGTCAAACGATCCACAATCACCCAAACTGAATTCTTTCCACTAGGAGTTCTTGGAAGGCCTACTACAAAATCCATAGTGATGTCATCCCACTTCCACTCAGGAATAGGAAGAGGTTGAAGATTACCAGCAGGTTTCTGATGTTCAGCTTTAACTTGGCGACAAGTATCACATTTCTCAATAAACGAAGCAATATCCAACTTCATACCTTCCCACCAAAAATTCTTCTTTAAATCCCGATACATTTTCGTACTTCCAGGATGAACTGAGTAAGGAGCTGTATGAGCTTCTGCCAAGATTCGCTCTTTAAATTCAGAATCTCGAAGTATCACTCTTCGATCCCGGAAATGAAGTACACCATCTTTGTCCAAACTGTAGTGCATGGGTCCTTTAGACTTCCTGACTCTTTTCCTGATATTTAACAACTTAGGATCCTTTCTCTGGATAGTCTTCAATTCCTCAAAATCCACAACCCGCACATCCAAAATTGAAGAGATCAATTCTTCCTACTGCGAACTCTCAATAAGCAGTCTCCTCATTCCATAAAGGAGAGAGTCCATACCTGACGACTCTGCTTCATCCACTAACTGAGATTTCCTACTCAAGGCATCAGCAACTAGATTAGCTTTTCCTGGATGATACTTGATCTCACACTGGTAGTCGCTGATCAACTCCAACCAACGCCTCTGTCTCATATTAAGATTCTTCTAGAAAAATAGATGCTTCAAACTCTTGTGATCAGTGAAGACTTCACAAACTTCACCATACAGATAATGACGCCAAATCTTGAGAGCAAACACCACAGCAGCCAACTCTAAATCATGGGTAGGATAATTTTTCTCATGCTCCTTCAACTGACGAGATGCATAGGCAACAAATCGTCCTTCCTGCATAAGGACACATCCCAACCCAAATTTAGATGCATCGCTGAAAACCACAAAAGGCTTATGTGGCTCTGGAAGTGCCAACACAGGAGCTGTTGTCAATCTTTTCTTTAATTCTTGGAAGCTTCTCTCGCATCGATCTGACCAAACAAATTCAACATTCTTTCTGGTCAAAGCTGTGAGAGGTCCGGATAATCTGGAAAAACCTTCAACAAATCTTCGGTAATATCCGGTAAGTCCTAAGAAACTCCGAATCTCGCGCACTGTAGAAGGACGTGGCCATGACAAAACAACTTCTATCTTACTAGGATCAACAGCCACTCCATCTCGGGAGATCACATGATCAAGAAATCTGACTTCCTCCAGCCAACAGTCACATTTGCTAAGCTTGGCATATAACTGATGCTCTCTCAATTTTCCAAGTACCAGGCAAAGATGATAAGTATGCTCTTCCAAGTCTCGAGAATAAACCATAATATCATCAATGAAGACAACCACAAAAGAATCCAGATACGGTTGGAAGACTCGGTTCATCAAATCCATAAAAGCTGCAGGAGCGTTGGTCAACCCAAAAGGCATCACCTTAAATTCATAATGACCATACCGAGATCTGAAAGCAGTCTTGGGAATATCTTTATCTCTTATTCTCAACTGATAATATCCCGATCTCAAGTCAATCTTGGAGAAAACAGCTGCTCCTTGTAGCTGATCGAACAAATCATCTATACGGGGAAGCGGGTACTTATTCTTAATGGTCACTTTATTAAGTTCCCGATAGTCGATACACATTCTGAGAGTGCCATCCTTCTTCTTGACAAACAACACCGATGCTCCCCAAGGTGACGTACTAGGCTGAATAAAACCCTTGTCAACTAACTCTTGCAACTGGATCTTTAATTCCTTTAATTCAGCCGGCGCCATACGATAAGGAGTTTTATGCACAGGAGCGGCTCCAGGTTCCAAATCAATGGTAAACTCCAATTCCCGAACTGGAGGCAACCCTGGCAAGTCATCAACAAAAACATCTGAAAATTCTTCTACAATTGGAATACCCGCTATAGACTTCTTCTTGGATGGCGAGGACACCACTTGAACCAAAAACGCGTCAGCTCCACAAGCTATATCTTTCTTTGCTTGAACTGCAGATATAACTATCGGCTTCGCCTTCAACTTACTTCCCACATATTCCAAATAATCATCTTCCGAAAGCTGGAATCCAATAATCCGACTTCTACAATTAATACACGCCGAATACCGGTATAACCAGTCCATTCCAAGAATAATGTCAAACCCGAGTAACTTAAATACAATTAAATCCGCATCTAGTGTCATTCCACTAAAATCCAAAGGACACCCCATCGCGACTTTAGAACACCACATCAACTCGCCATTGGGAAGACTTACTACCAAAGGTCCTCAGTGGTAATAAGATGGGGCGCAAAACGCCCAAGCTCCATGAAAGCACGAGAGTACTGATCCACAGTCATACCTCCCTGAACCAGATTACTAAATTCTCGGGCCTTCTGCCTCCTCACAGCAGGTGGGAAGAATTTGTCATCAAACTCCTTCTTAAAACGTTGCCAGGACACAGTAGCTAAAGTTTCAAATTCTCTTTTCAAAAGATTCCTCTTCATCCTCCACCAATTGGCTGCTTCACCTTGCAGCAAATAACTGGCATACAACACTTGCTGCTCTTCTGTACATCCACAAATCTCAAAAGTCCTCTTTATTCCATTGATCCACCCTTCAGCTTGAAGTGGATCCTCAACTCCAAAAAATATTGGGGTCCGATATTTAAGAAATCTCTCATAGGAGCACCCCACTTGTACAACCAGATTTTGGTCACTGGTGGCGGCCTGATATTTTGATGGAAGAGGTTAGCCATCCGATTTAATGCCCTAGCAATGGCATTATCCACCTCATTGTTGGAAGATTCCCCCATGGGTTCCTTATCCTGCCTCCTTGGCCTCACCATTATTCTGTCAAAGCACAATTCTCAACCCCACTTTAGTCCCGGACAAAATTTAATTAAGAGTAATAGTAACATCCAAATAAAAATAAAATAAAACAACATAAGATAATTAAAATAAAATAAAATCAATCAAACTATCAACAATAAATTAAAACCATTAAAAATAACATATTTCAAATCAAAATAATTTTAAATCACAATTTTTAAAAATTTCTGATACTTCTCCTAAGGGACATGTGGCTTTACCCAGAGCCAAACCGCTTTGATACCACATGTGACGCCCCGACTCTCACGCACAAAAAGTTTCGGGAATCGTGACGTCAGGATGATGACAATCCGGTCACGCATCCCAACGACAAGTGTCAAGTGTGTGCAACAAATAAACAGTGCACAATTAAAAACACAGCGGAAGGTAAATAAGTCAACTAGTACCAGAATTTTAGTTAATACAGATATCCAAAAATACAAATATCTTAAAAACAAACCAAAATCCCAAAATAATAATACAAGTCTGAAGATAAAATAAAACAGCACGAGTGATCCCAGATCACTCCTCCTGCGGAGCCAAATCCTCAGGCTCGGCATCTGCATCATCAATAAGGTCTGCAGTACCATTAAATGGTACCACAGGTAAGTTATAACCTAACCAAGTCCAGAGATAAAAATATATTTAAACAATTAACCATGCATGCACACGATGCATATGAAATAAATGCAACACACGCCAAAAATCTCTTTGGCTCAAAAATATTTCCAGTAAAAATATTTCCACCATTTTCCCAGAAAATGGCACACAAAATCATTATCCATCATTTTCCCAGAAAATGATACACAAAATCAACTTACGCTATTTTCCCAGAAAACAGCCAATTTCCAATTATTCCAATTAAACCATATGCACCATGGCCTCCCCTATAGACCATCCGCACGTCCTGGCTGCTTTACGAGCGATGCCCAGTTCCGCACCCAGTGCGTTCGTGGCCAGGTCATCCTCTAGCCCCCGCCAGCAGAAGGGCCAAGGAGTCGGCACGTCCAACGTCCGCTCCCGTTGTCGCCCGGCGACAACTCAGGGGACATCACTCAGTATATTCCGCTCCCGAGTGACCAGAGGAGCTCCACCGAGATAATACCTCATCTCAGCTTGGGGTCGTGATACACACGCACCCACAAATCCAGTCAACACATGAAAACCCAGTTTTCAAGATAACCACATGAACATGAATGCAATACACGAAAACTCAGTTTTCAATTTACAAACATGATCATGCGTGCATATGTAATGTACCAAACCACAACAATAAACCTCAATAACCAATGATCAACTCCCCAAAATCACACATTACCAATTCCAACTCACAAGATAATCAATATCCAACAATAATCCAATCATCAAAAATCACACAACAAATACTCTGATCTATCCATCCACCCCCGAACTCATCGGACTCAGTCCAGAAACCAACCAAGATACATATATATAAAACATAGCAGTTAATTGTAAAAATATAATTAAATCTCAAAAAATTATTTAGAAAATACTTACAGCGCTTTAAAACAATTTTACGGAGGATCCGAAGCACAAGGAATCGCCAAAGCAGCAAAAAATGCACAGTGTAAAAATACTGGCCGAAATACAGTGAATTTCAAATTTTGCACGGGTTCAAACGAATACTCAAAATTGATAGGGTAGGGCCTAAGGAAGGTGGTGAATCTAATGGTGGTGGTGGTTGGCCGAGAATAGTGGCGGAAACAGACGGTTTTAAGGCTGGAATGTCAAATCGGAAGTGATGCTCGTATGACCGGCTCCGGCGACGGATCGGGGCCGGGAATGGGTGGAAAAGTTTGGTATTGGGCCGGTGAAGATGTGGTGAATAAATGGTGGCCGGACGGCGGCGGAATGGAGGAAGAACCACCGCGGGTTCGATCGGCTCGTGGCGGCTAATGGCGGCATTAGCCGACCGGATATTGATAGGGTAGACTCGCCGGCGGACGGGGAAGGGGCTGGTGTCGGCGGTGTAGTGCACGGCGGCCGGGAGGCGGCGCAGCGACGGTTGATCCGTTTCACACGGAGGAGAGATGAGAGAAAGAAGAAAGAGAGAGGGGTCGGGCACGCGGGGGAAAGCAGGGGAAAAAGAAAAAAGGAAAGAAGAAAAAGGAAATAAAAGAAAAAGAAGAGAGGAAAAAAGGAAGATCTAGTCTTTCAACCTGGGTCTCGAAAAAATCCAACGAAGATGAAATTAAAACCGAAAGCTAAATAAAATAAACCAAACGCAGTGAAATATTTTAAATGCAACAATAAAAATTTAAAACCCAAAAATAAATCAAATTAATTTAAAGATCATTTTAAAAGCCAAAACAGTAAATAAAATCTAGAAAGCGCATAAAAATAATTTTCACAACATAAAATATTAAGAAATAATATTTAAAAACTTCCAAAATTTTAAAACAAGATAAATAATCACAAAATAAATTCAATAAATCTTTCATTAAAAATACACTAAAATCTGAGATGTTACAAATTTGGCCACAAACAGTTCAGGCTAGTTGATGTTGTTTATCCCACTATGGTTTTGCTTTCCTTAATCGATCAAAGATTTTGAGGCTTGGGTATCGATCTCTTTCACGAACATCTCAGAGCAACAAATTGTAATGTATCACCACCAACCACCACCTCCAACAGTGGCACTAAAATTCGTGCAACGAACTATTAAAGACGTCATTTTAAGATGGTGCATTCTTTGTGGAGAATGAGTGAGGATTAAATATTTGGTCCCAAAATTCTGTCTATTTTTTTACTTTTGCATTGTATTTGTTGTAATGGTTGGAGAACCCCACCCATTCTCATGTATCTCGATCTATTCATGTTAATGAAATACTTGTTTATTAGAAAAAAGGAAATCGACCTGAAATTTATAATAATTAATATTATAAAAGGTTTAATAGCAATATATTTTACTTTGATGTGAAAGCATAATAATGGTTTATTATGTTAATATTAATAAAATTAGCCTTTAACATAGTTTATCCACAAAGATAAACTATTAGTAACACAAACGATTCGTATTGATTTTTCGAGGACAAAAGTAACAGATTGTCCTGACCTAAACTGCAATCATGAGTTGTAAACGGATTGGGTTGATTGGGAATGGTTCATTTCAAGTCTTGAAAAATAGGAATTGGGTATGGAACGATTTAATGAATTATAGGATTTAACAGACTGAATCGGATGATTCATTACAATTTTAAATCAATTATTTCAACAATGATAAAAATTATTAAAAATTATATATAATACAACTCAAGAGTACAAAAACATAAATTATTTTATTATTTTCAATAAAAATATGATATGAATCTAAATAGTTTCAATAAACATGTAATTAATCTAAAAAATTCATTTTGTTCTGCCTCATATACGAAGAAGATAAAGACAGTGAAGTTATAAGCATATGGCAAATGGATTATATAGAAAACCATAAATTTAATACAAAATGCACATTCATCTCTTAATTTTGTCTATTTAAATAAAATGAAAAAGTACCTGAAGGTATGATATCCCAATTTTTCTACCATATTATTATTTTTATATTTAATATTTTATCATTACTTTTTCATTACATTTTTATTACTATTCATAAAATATCTGAAAATACCTCACTACTTAAATACAATCGAAATCAGTTTGATTTTTAACGGCTGAATTGCCCTGAATTTTGGGGTGTAAATGGACCGAAAGTCTCCATGGTTGGTTTCGGTCCAATGAATAGGGGTATTTCGGTCTTCGATCCGGTCTCGGGCTGGGGATTTCCCTGACTGGACCAGACTGGACTGACCGAACCCAAAAATTTTTATTTTTATAAATATATTATTTTATATAATAATTATTTAATAAATTATGTAATTTCCATCTAACCTATCCCCATTTACAATATAAAATTATTAATACATTCACATTCTCTAAGTCAGTAACAAAGTAACAATTAACATTATCAATATAATTATATAATTATAAATTGATAACTAAACTAAATCACTATAACTATAGTCTATAATTATAAAGAAATCACTATAAGTCTATAAGATTATAAGTCTATAACTATATATAGTATTAAATTATTAATATCACTATGATTAATGACTATAAGTTTATAACTAATACTAATATATAACTATACTAATAGTATAATATTAATACTATTATATAGTGTAATATATTCTATAACTTTACTAAATCACTATATACTATATTACTAATCACTATATCATTATAATATATACACACACTATAAGTATATATGTAGTAGTAATAGTAACACTATAATAGTATAATATATAGTATTAGTATATATTAATATAAGAGTTATAGGATTATAACATAATATATGTATAATAGTATAGTATTAATATCACTATAAGGTATAACCATATATACCTAATAGGCTTATAGGTTAATACAATGATTTAAAAAAAAAAAGAAAAGAGGTCGGACCGAATGGACCAGACCGATAACTACCGAGATCGGACCGGACTAAACCGAATGGTCCAATCTAGAAAAATAATAGATCAAAAAGTTCGATTTATGACCGGACTGGACCGACCCATTTACAACTCTACCCAAATTAAAACCTTTTTGTTCGAACATGGATTATTTTGATCTACGCTCAGTCGGGTCCGAACGTCGGGTAGCAATTGCAGTGGAGCGGTAGAACTTTTGAAGGACAAGAAATTTTGAAGAAATAATTCCAGAAATTTATTCCCAATTCAATGGTAACGCTATACTGCGAAACGGTGCGCAGACGCTGACAGGAGACGGAATAGGAAAGCATCGTCGAAGTTCGAAAGGGGTTCGAGAGGTTTTATGATTTTATCCATCTCGAGCTCCCCAGGTGTTGAGTTCACTTCCTCTTTTCTTTGTGTCCGCAGCCTCGAGTAATCTGATGGTCAAAGCTCCCTCCCTCTAAAATCTCCTCCCCACACCTCTCTCTCCCTCTCTACAAGTTCATGGAGTTTGAGGTGAGATTGGTGGGCGGAGTAGAGAACTGCTTCGTATCGCTCCCTCTTCCTCTGATCCAAACCCTGGACTCCACCCGCTCTGCTCACTTTCCTCTCCCTCAGGTTCTCGCTCTCGAGCTCCGCTCTCTCAGTGACAGCCGGCTCTGGCACGTCGCTTGGTCCGGCGCCACCTCTGCTTCTTCGGCAATCGAGGTACTCGTCTTCCTCATTCCGTTGTTCTCCCAAAAGGTTTCTCAAGTGCTGGAAATGCTTTTAGTAGTGGCTCAGTTTCTTTAGAAATTTTAAAAGTTTTCAACTTACTTTCTTAATCAGCATGACTCTCCGCTTCCCATCTAGTCAATGGTTCATTGTTTGGATTCAAATTCTGTGCTGAAGAATCTTCTGTTGCTTCGTGAATTCATTACAGGTCGCCCAAAAATTCGCGGAATGTATTTTCTTGCCAGATCATGCCACAGTTCAAGTTCGAGCTGTTTCCAATGTGCCAAAGGCTACTCTAGTTACTATAGAACCTCAAAGTGAGGACGATTGGGAAGTTTTGGAGCTTAACTCGGAGCACGCAGAGGCAGCTATATTGAACCAGGTACATTTCTCATAATCTGTGAAACTTTTATCCCTGTTTCATTGGTGTACAGTTAAACCTGGATAATGCCTGTGGTTAGTCTCTTTTCGCATATATAACTATTAATGTTTTCGTAATTTCCCTTTAAGATTAGTGTCTAAAGTGGACGTTTATTTTTGGTGGATCTGATTTGTCGATATATGTAAATCCTTTAGGTCTAAACAAATTGGCTTTCAGGATCCTATAAGGAAATCTTGATCTCTAAACTCGAGCTGGGGTGGGATGAGTATTGTATGTGTTCATTGATCTTAAAGTGGAGTTACTGTTGACTTCTAAATGACTTGATGGGAGGTGGGGCATCTGTAAGAGCACAACCTTGATAGAACGTGGAGCACTGGCCCCAGCTGATACCTACATTAATATACTTTCAGACATAGCTTCAGATGGTGTTCATTCTAGTTCTTTTGCAACTGATTATGAAATGTCTCAACATGGCAGATGGTTTTTTTTTTTTTTAAATAATAAGAGAGATTTCACCGAACACGATGTTGTGATATATATGTTATCAGACAGAGCACATAACTAATCAATTGCGTAATGGGTGAAAATACATACTCTTATGAATTACGAACATAGTTAATATGATCCAAGAATATTGTTTCGAAATCATAAAGGCTTAAACTATATATATATTTATTTATGTAGACACATATATACATAGGAATAATGTACAAACATCAGTACACTTGAGTATAAAATCTTTCAATCACATAGGTAAGTATTTTTGGAAATCTTATAGGGATCATAAGTACTGAGGGGTTATGAGACAAGACAGAAGTTCAATACTCAAACTGAATGCATGAGTATCAAAGTATGTAGAATTTACATCAATTTATGCAGCAAGAAGTTGCTCTAGAAATCGTATGTTCCAAGTGTTGTGTTGAGAACATTTGAACAATATCAATTTATTGCCTAACCATAGGTAGTAAGCTTTAAGCTGGGTTCTTGTTGTGTGCCTTTTCAAACTCTTTAGTAGTTGCTATCGATTTTTTAGGCTGAACTTCTTCCTTTTCTCCAAAATCACTTTTATACTTAAAGATTAAGCAGCTAGGGGTAAGTCAAATTTGGGCTACTTTAACTTCTGCACCTGCACCTCGAGTTATATACAAGGAAGAAATTATGCAATTTGTTATCCTCTTAGAACATGCTTAGTTTGTATCTACTTGGAACATTCTTTAAGGGTACATTTGGTTTGTGGAGGCCCATGTAATAGAATGGAATAGCTATTCCATAGTTTTGTTGCGTTTTATTATGAGGACTGAGGAATAGGATGGGGGTAAGGAATTTAATTTTTTGGAAAGTTTCCTTATTTTTTCATTTAAAAAAAGAAAAGAAAATGCTTCAAGTTGGTGGTGGCCGGCCACCGCTACAAACCCATGGGGGCGGTCGAACTA
The DNA here is from genome assembly GCA_029856935.1 of Cyclocarya paliurus. Taxonomy (NCBI): domain Eukaryota; kingdom Viridiplantae; phylum Streptophyta; class Magnoliopsida; order Fagales; family Juglandaceae; genus Cyclocarya; species Cyclocarya paliurus. Next base: position 29,216,921 of record CM056954.1, on the reverse strand, counting down.
TCCTTGGAAATGGAGCATCCTGTGTCTAGGCTATTCTTGTTGGCGGTAAAGCCATCCTCAAATCCCCAAGAGGTGGTCACACCATACCCATGGCTTTGGTTGATGGTCTGCCACCGACGATCATTTTTTCTTCAAACTTTTATTTCTTATTAGGTTTTAAAAAATAGATTGATGGTTTTTCTGGACAAAAAAAAATCTGGTTTGAGGTATTTTAGGAATTTTATCCTAGTTTCAATTAGCATGTGTTGTTGCCAGACCAAAGAATTAGAATGCCTATTCCTAAAGGAATGAGAATGGGCATTCATGTTCCCTCCGCATACAAAACATACCCCAAGCGTTCTTTATGCTTGCATTGATTTTTATTTGTTGTTCAGGTGAGGAGTCTACTTTTCTTGTTTTCTGTATCTGAAAACCGTTTTCTCTCTCCTTCCCTGATCCAAAGTTATAGGTTATTGTCTTTATAGTTTATATGATTTCTACATGGGGTTCTTTTTGAGGAGGAACTGTTGAGGAAAAGCTGGGTCGTTATTGAACTTGAGAAGGCGTTCTTGATGGAGATCTCGTGGAGGCAAAAACCTAGGGCTCTTTGGCTGAAATAAGGGGATACTAAATAGGTGGCTAATTCTCACCAAAGGAACAATGCCATCGAGATACTACATATTGATGATTGAGTCCTTGTTGATCATTCTGAAATCAAGGACCATATTGTTCACTGTCACAAGAGTCTCCATACAAAACAATCACCTTGGAGGCCAAAACTTGATGGGTTGGGCTTTCGTGTGTATTGATCTTCTAAGTGCTAATTGGTTCGAAAGACCATTTGAAGAAGATGAGTTTCATCATGTGATCAGAGGGATGGTCAAAGATAAAGCACCTGAATTGGATGGCTTTTCCTTGGCTTTCTTCCAGGTGTGCTGGGACATTGTGAAAGAGTATGTAATAAGGGTCTTTCATGACTTCCATTCTTTTAGCTGGTTCGAAAAAAGCCGTAATGCAGCTTTCTTGGCTCTTATCCTAAAGAAAATAGGGGCCTCAAAGGTGAAGGATTTTTGTCCCATCAGTCTTGTGAATGGGGTTTATGAAATCATTTCTGAGGTCCTTGCCAATGGTATGAGCGATTATGGAGAAAATCCTATCAAAGCCTCAAAATGCCTTTGTCAAGGGAAAGACAAATTCTAGACTCAATGCTTATTGCCAATGAATGCTTGGAGAGCAGAATTAGAGTTGGAGTTCCAGGATGTTCATAATCATGTGAATTGGGACTTCCTCCTTTCTCTGCTTGGGAGATGTGGTTTTGGGGAGAGGTGGTGTATGCGAATTAAGATACGCTTTTCTATTATGGTAAATGGTACCCTAGTGGGCTTCTTTTCTAGCTCTTGTGGATTGAGGCAGGGGACCCACTGTTCCCTTTCCCCTTCGTTATTGTGATGGACGTGCTTGGTTGGATGGTAGAGGCTGCAATTGGAGGAGGGTTTATCTTCGATTTCCCCGTGGGATGTTCTAATAATAGTTTTATCAAATTTTCCTTCTTCTTCTTCTTCTTCTTCTTTTTTTTTTGCAGATGATACATTACTCTTTTGTGAGCCGGAATATGGCAAAGTTCAATCATTTTTTTTTATAAGTAAACGATTGTATTAATAAGAATAGACATAGCCCAAGTACACAAGATGGTATAAGAGATGACACCTATTTAGGAAGGAGAAATAGAGACAAGAAAATCATGAAAATCAAGGCCGTTGAAATCACAGCTTTGACCCATAAAAATAAGGTTTAAAAAGTAGTCTAAGCTCTTCCAATGAGCACTCCTTGTCTTCAAACATCAGGTCATTACCCAGAGAAGCTGTCCAAGCAAAGAATGCCTCTTTGGGGGGCGCCTTATTTCTTCAGATCCTTCTCCAAGGAAAATGATTGTTATGCAATTGTGCAAGTGACTTATAGAAATAGCGAACCAAGAATATACCTTTTCCTGCAGGTGCCAACCACAAAATATCAAAACATTGTAGAAGTGCCTTCAATGCTCGCATATGGTTTTGTTCTGACTCACAAAAAATTAGAGTATCATCTGCGAACAACAAATGGGAAATGTTAAGAGTAGCCCTATTAATGTCACCAATGGAAAAACCAGCCACAAAGCCACTGTTAACCAAAGCAGAAATCATTCTTCTAAGCATGACCATGATGAAAATGAGTGGAGACAAAGGATCCGCTTGTCTTAGACCTCTGAGAGCTGTTAAAAAAGCAAATGGGCTGCCATTCACTAGAATTGAGAACTTCGTTGTGGATATGCACCGCCAGATCCATGAGCACCATATCTCTCTAAAATCTCTCCAGCAAGTAAGGTAGGAAATCCCAATTGACGTGATCATAGACTTTCTCCATAACCAACTTGCACAAGATACCTAGATTGCTAGACTTTAATCTACTATCGGTACATTCATTGACAATGAGAACCAAGTCCAAAATTTGTCTACCCTTTACAAATGCGTTTTGGGGTTTCGTAATAATCTGCCCCAATACCTCCCCTAAACGATTTGCAAGCACCTTGGAGATGATCACACCCCATTCACAAGACTAATGGGTTAATAATCCTTCACCTCCAATGCCCCATTCTTCTTGGGAATAAGCACAATAAAAGTGGCATTGAGGCTTTTCTCAAATCTTCCAACCGAAGAAAATTCCTAGAACACCTTCATTAGATCCTCCCCACATCCCAACATGACCAAAAGAATCCCATAGAAAAACCATCTGGACTAGATGCTTTGTCTTTGACGATCCTCCTCACCACACCATGAAACTCTGTCTCCTCAAAGGGCCTCTCCAACCAAGAAACATGCTGCGGCTCGATGGGCTTAAATACAAGTCCATCAAGCTTTGGCTTCCACCCCACTTGTTTTGTAAGCAAATGTTCGAAAAAACCAGCAATATGCTCTTTAATCACAGGGGCATCCGTACATACCACACCATCTATATTTAGCCTCTCAGTGGTATTAGTTCTCCTATGAGAGTTGACCACTCTATGGAAGAACTTCGTATTTTGATCTCCTTCTTTCAACCACAAAGCATGTGATTTTTGCCTCCACAATCTCTCTCCAATAACTTTGTCTTCTGAGAGACTTCATCCAGAGAGAGAACTTGACCCTCTTGTACCCTATCTACCTCCTGTCGCTCCTCCAACACAGACTTCTTATGGTCGCCTACATCACCAGAGGATTGAGCATTCCCAAGCTTTAAGTCTTTTTTCAAAGCTTTCAGTTTGGCGCAAAGATGAAACTAGGAGTGGCTTGGAATTGATATGAGGCAAAGTCCAATCATTGAGGGCTCTCTTGCTTTGTTCTGAATCTGCTTCTTGTCTTAAGGTAAATCTTGGGAAGTCCGAGATGGTCCCGGTGGGAGTGGTGAGCAATGTTAGAGGTTTGACAAGCCTTTTGGGTGTAAGGTTGCTTCTTTGCCTATGAAATATTTGGGTTTCCCCATGGGGGCTTCTTTTAAAGATAAGGCCATATGGGATGAGGTAGTTGAGAAGATCAAGGGAAGATTGGCGGGGTGGAAAATGATGTATTTGTTGAAAGGGAGAATAATTACTCTTATTGAGAGAGTATTCTTTCTAGTCTTCCCACTTTTCTATCATTCATTCCTTTGCTTGCAGGGGCGGCTAATCGGATTGAGAGGTTGTTTTGTGCTTTCTTATGGGGAGGAATTGGGGAGGATATTAAGTTCCATCTTGTTAGTTGGTACAAGGTTTGCTCTCCAATTTCTAGTGGAGGGTCGGGGCTTTGCAATTTGAGAATTTTTAATAAGGCTGCTTAGTAAATGCTTGGTGCGATTTCACCAAGATGGGGGGAGTCTCTATGGATGAAGGTAATTAATTTGAAGCCCGGGAGGGCCTTGGGGGGGGGGGGGGGTTGGTGCTCTAATGATGTGAGGGGGAGCATATGGGGTGGGTTATGGAAACTTATAAGGAAAGGATGGGAGGTATTTGCCAATCATATCGTTATGGTTGGAGTGGGGTCCAAGATTAGATTTTGGCATGATGTTTGGTGTGTTAGTTTTGCTCTCAAGATGGTGTTTCTAGCTCTTTATTGAATTGCATCTGATGAGGAGGCTTCCATGTTGGATCAATTGGACCTCTCTAATGGCTTTCATTAGTGGAACTTTCTTTTTATTAGAGCTGACCAAGATTGGGAAATTGGAGTCATTTTGGAGTTATTTAGCTTGTTACACTCTTCGAGCACGGGTAGTCATGGGGTGGATAGGTTGCTTTGGAGGCACATTGGGAGCAAGAAGTTCGCTGTTCGATCCATGTACAAGGTGTCGTCTTCTCAGAGTTATCTTTCTTTTCCTTGGAAGAGTATCTGGAGGTGTACAGTGCCTACTAAAGTTGCTCTTTTTATTTGGACTGCCTCTCTTGAGAAAATCTAATGGACAATTTGAGGAAATGAGGACTTCTTATCATGGATTGGTGCTATATGTGTTGGAAGAATAGTGAATCCGTGGATGACTTACTGTTACATTGTGAGGTGGCAAGGGCATTAAGGAATGAGATATTTAGTAGTACTGGCTTGCATGGGTGATGCTTAGGAGGGTGGTGGGTCTTCTAGCTTGTTGGAATGGCCTGCATGACAGTCCTTGTGTGGCTGCTGTGTGGAGGATGATTCCCTCATTTCTTATGTGGTGCATTTGGCTTGAAAGGAATGAGAGGAGGTTTGGAGATAGGGAGTGTTCTTTGTACGAGCTTAGAAACCTATTCTTTCACACCTTACTTCTTTGGTTTTCTGCTATTGTTCTCAATGGAACTAGCGTTCATGATTTTTTTGTATCATCTTCTAGTTCCTGGATTGTAATTAGATGTTTTCTTGTGTATACTTCCTATGTACTTGGGCAACACCTTTTTTTTTTTTTTTTGATGGTGTTGCCCAAGTACATAGGAAGTATGCTTGGGCAACACCTTTTGCTATGTTTCAATAAAATTTTAGTTTTACCTATAAAATAGGATTTCTGCATGGTTTAAACTTTCTGGATGCCTTTTAATAGTTTCAAAGCAGTTCTGTTTTCTTCTTTCTTTTTTGTTCCCATAAAATTGACTTTCTAGTTATTTGGCTATATGTAGCCAGAACATAGCTTTGATGTCAATATTTTAGTATAAGCATTAGTTAACACCTCCTTTTACATAACACAGGTCAGGATTGTCCATGAAGAAATGAAATTTCCTTTGTGGCTGCATGGGCACACTGTCATCACATTCCTTGTGGCTTCAACATTTCCCAAGAAAGCGGTGGGTAAGATATATAAAGTAATTCCTGACTACTGTTCTCATTCAAATGGTGATGCTACTTGGTTCAACTGAAGTTCAAAAAACTTTGTTGGTACTTCATTGGAGAACTGCTGCTATTTGTCACACGTAAATTAACTAACTTGTATTCAACTTTGTCATGAATTTTACTTCAGTTATTAATAAGGAGTTGACAAAATGAATCCTTGACTTCTCAACTTCATGATCTTCTACATTTTGAAGTGATCGATATGCTTTCAATCTCATATTTGCACATTTTAGTTGTTGAGCTAAAACAATTCTTATTATTTTCAGATTATTTAGTAGGGAACCTTGCTATTACATGCTTGAATTGTTTAAAATATGATAATGGTGACTTCAATATTGTGGAAGGTGTCATCTCAACTCCATGATCTTCTACATTTTGATGTGCTTCTAGACTGTTCATCTGCATTAAACTGACATTCAAAATTAGTCATATTAGGTTAACTATCTTGTTAAGTTTTCTTTCAATATAAAAAAAGGTTTATTTAGGTTTCCTTGAGTTTCCACGTGATTTTTTTTTTCCTTTTGCGTATACTTTGTGTTTTGATATGTCAATGTTTCCAAGTGACTGAAATGACACAGAAAGAATATTGCCTCTATAATCTGCATCTGGCTTCATATTTTCTGTGTCCATGTTATTCACTGGATTGGTTATGCAAATCACTAAGAAATTTCATCATTTTCATTGCTATTATAAGCACTTTTAGAAAGTGGTGATTATGGCACTTTTAGTGGCTGAATCAGTTTTCCTTTTGTCTCTCCTCTTTGCTTGTGCTGATTAGATATCTGTGAACCTTGTGTATTTGGTGATCCATGGTGTTGTAAGTTCATACAATTTTAAAATTTTATTTCAAATGGTTTTTAAGCCTTGATATTTGAGGTTATAGATGTTACTTATCAAAAAAAAAAAAAAAGGTTATAGATGTTAATCTGCTGGGACTTTGTCTGACTTGTGAGTTTCTGCCAGTGCAACTCATGCCAGGATCTGAAGTTGCAGTTGCTCCAAAGAGACGCAAGAAAAATGTGAATGCGCATGAAGTTGGTTACAAGCAACATTGTACCTCTACCAAAGAACATCATATTGCAAGGGCACTGTTGCGTATTCAAGCTCCAGACGGGAGATTTATTCACAGAAGTAATGTTCGTGGTGTTGAGCTTGGCGTAGTTCTCACTTCTGTTGCTTTTATTCACCCAGAAACAGCTAAAACATTATCATTAGATTCTCTTCAGTTTGTTGTTATAATTCCAAGATCTACATCAGAAGAAAGCATAAAGAATTCTGGTAATGATGCCTTGAGAACAAAAGGCAGTTCAACTCCAAAGGTAGCTGGCACTGGAAATTTAGCTGACAAGAAGAAAAACCGTCAAGCAATTGTTCATCTTTTAATTTCTGATTCAGTGGCTAAAGGACATGTAATGATCGCAAAGCCTCTTCGTCTTTATTTGGGAGTTAGCTTGCGTTCATGTACGTTTTTCCTGATGTCTAATAAAGTATTCTTACCCTACCTTCATGCCTTCTGAATTCTATATATGAGATCTTCTTACTTCCTAAAATGTTTTTGTGTAGATTTTTCAGAATTTGATGTTAGTTTTCTTTAGTTTTAATTTCAGGAGTTCCTTTCATCTGTGCCTTGACCTTGTCTTCCTTCTTTGCATAGCCAATGGAGCAAGCTAAGCTTGCCTCTTCTTTTAGGAAAAAAGCATCCTGTAGAATTTTTTTCTTTCAGTAAAGCATTCTGCAGAAAAAGTATTGTGATAAAGATTTACTTGAAGTCCAACAATTCATTTATAAAACAGATTGCTCAAATGAGAATGCTCTCATACCTGCAGGGGTCTTTCTGAAGGGATGTGATGTAAATTTGAAGAAGGATATCCCAGTTCTTTCACTTTCTCCTTGCCACTTTAAGTTTGGGAAGAATAGTGCTCATGAGAAAAATGGTCTAGAAGTGCTTGACACCCATAAAAATAGCATGGTAAAAAATAATCTTCCGAAAACTAACTCAGGCACCTATGTGGATCATGTAGATTGGTCAATCCATGATGAAGTTATTTCTGCTCTTTTTGATGAATCTACTTGTAAAGAGGATGTGACGGATGCTTGTCAGTCCGACAGTGCAAAGGGATTACAGTATCTTCTAAGGGCATGGGTTCTGGCACAGGTTGATGCTATTGCTTCAAATGAAGGGACAGAAGTTAATATGTTGCTTTTAGGAAATGAAACCTTGCTTCACTATGAGGTGAAAGGTTACAAGCGTGGGACCAATGGAAAGTTACAGGCTTCAGCCAATGGTTCTTTGCAGGATAGAAACAAGACTATGGAACTCCCAATTGAAATTTCATATTTATTGACTATTACTAATGAATCTCTTCATGCTGCAAAGATAAATGCATATGAGATTACTTTTGATCGGAGGAATGATATTCTGGGCAGAGCATTTGAAAATCTGAATTTGGGGAACCCTGTATCTTTCCATGCTGTCCAAGAGAGAACCTCTGATATACACATTACTTCAGATATATCTTCCTTGAGCTGGAAGGGGACGACTGCATCTGATGTTATAAATAGTAGGTATTCTTTACTCTTAAATGACTTCTTTCAATTCTCCCTCGAGTGAAACTCCTATTGCCCATGGTGTGACATCTCCCAATAAATGTTTTGTTATGGCCATGTACACTCAAACAGGTAGGCTGAAATGCTGTCATTACTGCATCAAATTGCCTTTTCTTTAGGCCTTGGTTGGAACTTTACATTTTTGTTCTTCTAAACTTCTTTTTTCCACTAACATGTATTTCATGGCCGACTATGTGATGGTCCACCATTTTTCTTCCCCTGGTTAAAAGCATTGTCTTCTGCTTTAAATGTGTTCCAAATGCAGGGATGATGGTATTGTTATCTCCTTCTTCTGGGATGTGGTTTACTTCTTACAATCTTCCTCTCCCTGGAAATGTGCTAATATATGGGCCTCCGGTGAGTACATGTTTTGAGTATTGATTTGCTACTTTTATTGTTTTAGTACTTGAGGGGAAAAGGAAGCTCCTTACCAGTGGTAGATTAGATGTCTTGGGAGTTGGCCAAATCACTTGCATTCTCTTCCTTTTATGATAACTACTGAATAGGTTTTATATTGTCATTTGTTTTTGATAAGTAAGAATAAGATTTTATTAAAAGTAAAGAGGCATAGCCCAACGATACAAGATGTATACACGGAATACACCTAGCATCATCTAGGGACTAGAAATGGATACAAGCAGATTGTGAAAACTATTCCCATTACAATCAATGACCAAAGCCCAAGGAAAAAGAGTGTTGAAGAAGAATCTTTTCAGCTCATCCAAGGAACGCTCCTGGTCTTCAAAACACCTATCATACCTCTCCATCCGAAGGTACCAGATTATACAATGAAGAATTATATTCCAAACCGAAGCAACATGTATATTACCCTGAAGACCCTTCCAAGTTCCAACACCCAAACAACTCCGCCACCCTTCTAGGCATAATCCATGCCTCTTCGGTCCGGCTGAAAATATCATCCCGCAAAAACCTGATATTTTATATTGTCATATTGTCATTTTGCAAGCTGCCTAAATATTTCCAGACTCCTCTAGATTAAAAAAAAAGTTGAATAGTAAATTTTGGAGACAAAAAGTTTGTGATCTTTAGAGAGAGAAGCTCTCCCTTCTCTCTAGAAACACCCAAAGTACTTTCGAAAATAGCCTGAGGGGGTTGAGGGGGAGGAGCCAATGCTCCCACCCCCTCACCCCCTCCCCATTTGCTTCTCTTTGGTTTTGTTTTCTCTTTTGTGTTTTATTAGATCTAATAAAAGCGTAACACATTCCGGTTTCCCCAGCCCCCTCTTTCTTTCGGATCTTTGTTTCTTTTGTTTTTAGATCTGTTTTCTCTCTCAACACCATCTCTCTTTTTTGTGTATCCTCGCTTGGTGCTGCCACTGGGGCTGAGGAGCCACACGGACCAGGAAACCCGCATGAGATGGTAACGGGATGGTGCTCATGCAATGGTGTTGTGCATTGCTGTACGCTGGTCCAAGTGCGGTGCGATGGTCCTGTGCCGTGCGATGGTGCGATTAGAGTGCCATGTGCAGTGCGGTGCGTTTGCGCCGTGTGTGAGGATGCCGTGTGCTCAAGCTCATGAGATGGGTGTTTTGTTATGTTCGATGGATGCTCGTGTAGCCGCTGTTTTCGTGCGTTGGGTGGGCGAAGCCAGGGTTGGGTGAGAGGGACGGTGGAGGAGGCTATTTTTCGTAGTCCAGGTGGAGGCTGCTGAAGCTCGTGCGGAGGATGGGCGGCAGAAGAAGATTGGGCTAAGAAGGAAGCGTTTCGGGTGACAGAGGAAGAAGAAAAGAAAAGAGAAGGAAGAAAAAAGAAAAAAGAAAAGAAAGAAAAAAGAGGAAAAAACAATTTGAAGAAGGGGTGGCGGCCATAAGTTTAGAGATGAAACCCTGAGGCTGTCCTTTTTTAGGTTGGGCTTTTTCAGGCTGGGCTTTGTGTTTTGTTCATTTGTGTAGTGTACCTCTGCTTTTGCAGGGTTTTAATTGGTGTTTGTTTTTTGTTTATCTCTTTTTAATAAAAGAAATAGGCTATTGGACTTATGTCCATAACTGGCTGATTGGATACCCCTCCCTTTATGGAGTATAGGGTTGGTTGGGATACCTCTCCTCCTTTGGAGGATGGGGGTGGTTGGGATGCCCTTTCCTCCTTATGAGAGTGATAGGGCTGTGTTTTATCTCTGTTTTATACAGAGAGGAATACTCTCTTATGAGAGTTTCTAGAAGTTTAGACAATGCCTGTCGCAAAGTAATTTGTGTGCAGGGAGGCGTACAACAGATGTGTAGTTTGGTTTGTATTCAGAGTTTGCTCTGTATTGACTAGTCACAGATGTAACTTCCTTCATGGATGAAATGAAGTCTATTTCCTATATAAAAAACAGTTGAATAGAATTTGTACTTAATATCTGGAGCTTTCATAATTTTGTACCTGGTGGTATTTAACTAGGGAGATGAAAAGTGTTGGTTGATATGATTATCCAAGCTAGGTTTTGTATTATAATTATGAGAAGAAAACTCTGCAGGGGTGGTCTGAAGGGCTCTGCCTTGGAGAGGTTGCCCGACATTAAAAAAAAAAAAAAAAAAAAATTATGAGAAGCAGATGGTTATGTTGTGCTCAGATTTTGGATGCAAGTTTTCATCTTCTGTCAGGCTAGTGGTTCGTCAATTATGTATATTACAGTGAAAAGTGTAGGGTTCAAATTAAATGCTTGTTTTATAGACCAGCTTTCTATTCTTAACACAACTCAACTCAACTCAAAATAGTTATTACTCGCTTAATTGGTGGTTATGTCGTTCCTTATATTTTTTATGGGTCCTATATGTTTGTGTTTTTATTTTTCTTAAGTTTTGAGTAGAAAGTTCCCCTAAGTTTTGTATTGTAAAATAATATGGTAGATATATATATAATTTTTAAATTTCTGGAACCAATTCATCTTAGAGTATTTTAGTCCTCTACATTCTTTAGATCATTTATTATGTGTCTGTTCAGACAATTGATGATTTTAATTTGGCATGTCTTTGACTATTAGGGTTCTGGAAAGACATTTTTAGCGAGAGCTGTTGCAAAATTCTTTGAAGATCATGACGGCTTCTTAGCACATGTGTATGGACTTATATTTAACGCATCAATGTCTTTTCCACTCTGTTGGTACTTGACATATTTGAAATGCTGATTTAGAGGGGTTATGACTCCATGAATTGAACTTCTTTGCACCTTCCAAGAATATTAATATGGGGGCTCCTGGAGTGAAATCTATATTAACTGCTCTAATGTAGGTTCACATATGCAGGGTTTTTGTGTCTTGCTCTCAACTTGCTACAGAAAAGGCCTCGATTGTTCGACAAGAACTGTCCAGCTACATATCTGATGCTTTAGATCATGCACCTTCGATTGTTATCTTTGATGATCTTGACAGCATTATTTCATCCTCTTCTGACTTGGAAGGATCCCAACCATCAACCTCTGTTGCTGCACTTACAGAATTTCTAACGGACATTATGGATGAATATGGGGTAAGGATTATTTATGGTTTACTAGTTCCACACTTTCCTCTGATTATAACACTGATGCTGATGGTATGGCATAATCTGTTATCTGTCATTGATACATAGTTCCTTGTAGAGTTAACTGTTATCTGGTGGAATAAGTAAGATAATAACCTTTTTGTGTTTTGGCGGAGAACCGTGGCGTTGGGATGTATACCGCAAGGGTCACACCCCTCGCGATTGTGAAGTTTTGTGTACTCAATAACTACAAACATTAGTACAAGAGAAGATTTTAAAACATCAAACCTGGCATCTTAAATGCCATCAATAAGTCACATTGCCTCAACATTGCAATGTCGTTATAAAGTCATTACAACCATAAATTGTCCAACAACTTTATTAAAATAAAAAACATAAATAATCATCAACAGAAGGATAGCCCAAACGGGGACAAACCCGTCTCACTCCTCGGGTCGCGTTGGGTTGGGTTGTCCTGTTTGTACATGCTCTCGTTGCCCACGTCCGCATCAAAGTCTACAGTTTTTATGAGTGAAACTGATGTGGGACTACCATGGTGAGATTTCAAGAAATCTCAATAAATTAAAAAAAAAAATCATGACAATGCGTATAATGCATGTAATGACAATGAATATACAAGTATAAAACATAAGGATCTGAGCAACAATTAAAATATTCGGAGTTGCAGTGAAATTCAAGAGATAAACCCACTCAAATACCCTCAAAGATGTAGAGCTCTAATCTTAAAGGAAAAATATAACTCCTGGTCATCTAACATAAAGCATTATCGATGAAGTCAACTTACAAGTATTTGGTGTTACACAAGATAATTAAAATCCCAATTACAATTTCGAAAGCTACAAACTTGAAACGAACATATAATAGCATAACACACGATCACCAAACACACATTGTAAGCACCATCACATAAGGTACTTACCTCGAGTAGTGAATATTCACTGAGTTTTGGTCATTTGTGGGTTGGCAGATCTTCAAGCCAAGGTTGCTAGTCCAATGATGACCTCGAGCCTCTAAGTATGTGCGTGCTTAAGCTTTAGAGAGGAAGGGTTTTTTGAGTAGAACACATAATAGACGAGATAGATTTTTTGAGTTGAACACATAATAGGCGAGAGAGGGGCAGGGAGGGAGGGAGGGAGGGAGGAACTCCTCCATCGGGGTTTGCCCTTTTTAATTGCCACTTGTGAATGTAAAACATGTTAATAAAGCTTCTGGCCCTAGCTGCGGATGGTTAGGGTGGAGTGTGAAGTCTGTGATCCTTCTCTCAAATAATGTTGTATTGTGAGAGCACCTCATACATTCTCGAGCACTTGGTCAGATTCAGTCCAGATGTGCTTGGCCAAGGAGGGACTAACTCCTCCATCGGGGTTTGCCCTTTTTAATTGCCGCTTTTGAATGTAAAACATGTTAATAAAGCTTTTGATGCTAGCTGCGGATGGTCAGGGTGGAGTGTGAAGTCCGCGATCCTTCTCTCAAATAATGTTGTATTGTGAGAGCACCTCGTACATTCCCCACTTGGTCGGATCTTCATTAAGTCACTTCCGAGTACTTGCTCGGGCCTTTATCAAGACATGGGCTAACGGATTCCGAGCACTTGCTCAGACTCATATCATTTTTGTATGCTGTTCGCTTGTTGCCTGGTTTGCCTAATACCTTGCTTGCCCATCTCATTCTCTCTTTCGTGCTTTGCTCGCTCGGTGTTATGCCCGCCTGGTACAAACTCCCCTCATGTACGTGTTCTCAAGTGGATGAGATGGTTAAGTCGTTTACTAAATAGTATATCCCTACTTACCTTAGATGTGGTTCTTAGAGTCTATGGACTACAGACGCATACCTTACTATTTTTAAGAACTGCTTATTATGGTTCTAACTTGGTTGTCACTCTAAGGATATGTTTTTGAGATCTTTGATCAAATTAAAATAAACTGTTCAAATTTTAATAATTTGAACCTCAAACTGTTAACTTTCCCATTTGTTCACCTTTTGGTTCTTCCTTTCCTGCCTTGTGTCATTTTAAATGCTCATGCTGCATTTGATGGAAACCTGTAAACATTGAGTTTGTATAGATTTTTCTAGGTCTGCAAATGAACTGAGTTGAGCCGAATTCAAATAAGGGTACTCGAGCTCAATTAGCATGTTTACTTGTTCGAACTTGAATAAAACTCAAATATCATTGTTCGAACTCGGCTCGTTAACCTCTCAACTAAAAATAAACGAACGAATTGAACTCGAACTCAATTTTTTTTTAATTCTTATGCTTATCTTTTGATTAATATTAAAAATTTTAAATTTTACAAAAAATTCTAACCATTTAACTATTCAACCAAATAGTTTTGATTAAAAAAATTCTTATGATATAAATTTTTATAAAACAAATTAACTTATAATTATAAATTAAAAAAACTAATACATAAGATAGATGTAATAAATTGAACCGTTTGATATATATAAAGAACATAATAAATCAAAAGTTCTAGTTGTATAATATATTATTATGAAATATAAGTTATGAATATATTGTAGCATACATTACTAAATATTATATTTATTAGTGTATTACAAGCATATGATGTAAGTATATATTTATAATATTTAAGTTATTGTACACATATTACACTATAAAAATGTAATAATATGCAATTATAAATAATTAGTAATAGTTATAACTTACAATATGTGTTATCATTTATCTAGTATAATGAAATCCATATTGTTTATAAGGGTAATGATATGATTCCTTAATTAAAAAGAAATACCATCAACCTATGTTATGATGTGGATTGTATATACAAATTATAGTTAATCAATTAAAGTTAATCTAGTAGTTGTTTCAAGTAAATGTGTATTCACTCATTCATTTATTACCATATCAATTGGCTATAATCTATGTAACAATTAGAAAATTAATATATATATATAATATTAATGTTATATTACATAATATATAATTAACTAAATTTATAAAATACATTGTTTTACAGGCATAAAATAGCTTGATACATCATATAACTAGTAATAAAACATACGGCTAAATTTTCATAACTAATACATAAAATATATTCTATAAAAAGAATTATAAAAATTATCCTATACACACTTTGGAAACTTATAATTATATTAAATAAGGTAAACTATAAATAAATTAATAATATACAATTAAGTATATAAAATACAACTAACAGGTAATAAATATAATAAATACATATATAACACATTACGAGCTTCAAAACAAGCTCAAACAAGTCAAGTCAAGCTTATATGAGATTTGTTCACAAGCTTAAACCGAGTCGAGCCGAGTTTATATGAGTTTTGCTCGTTTACTATTCGACCCAATATTAGTGTTTATGAACATCCCATTTATTAAATGAACCGAGTATATATGAGCCGAGCTTGAGTTGTTCATGAGCTACACACTTTTAGGCATTTCTACCCATAAAAATATATGCTCTCTTGTCTGTTATGTTCATTGTCAAGCTGCAATGGTGCCAATGGAACACAATACATAGTTCTATATATTTCTTAGTAATCTTAATTTTTATGGATCTATGACCCTGCAGCCACTTTGTGCTGTTGTAGTTTGACTAGCGCAAATCTTAAAGGAGAAATGGACATAAATGCATGATTTCAATCTAAGATTTTCTATTTTAGTTATTTTGCTTCTCCTAAAAGCAGTTCATTCTTTTCATAATTAAGTGAAAGTTATGTCATTCCTGATTAGTTGCTTTAAATTATATTGCCTTTTCTATGGAAGTCCTAATTTACATCTAGCATAGAAATTGGTGGTAAGTCGTTATTTATTGCATGTAATTGTTTTTTTATTTATTTGTTGTACTGGCTCTTGATGATAATAATGCAATGAACTAAATTTATGTTCTGAAGTTTTTTTACTTTTGTGGCTGTGGGTAAAACTCTATTGTCCTAAGCCCCAAGTCAATTGATGGTATTAACGGGTCCACCAAACAGGAAAAGCGGAAGAGCTCATGTGGAATTGGTCCTGTTGCCTTTGTAGCTTCAGTCAAGTCTCTGGAGAATATACCACAGTCATTGAGCTCTTCAGGTTTGTATCTTTTTGCATGTGTAACGGGCACTGTCCTAGATTTGTAGTGGATGTAAATCAGCTCTGGGTCTCTCTCCTTTAAATTAATATTCTGAATTGTTACCTTTCTGAATTTGGTCATTTTCAGGAAGGTTTGACTTCCATATTCAACTGCCTGCTCCTGCTGCTTCAGAACGCAGGGCTATATTGAAGCATGAAATTCAGAGGCGCTCCTTACAATGTTCCGATGAAATCTTGCTAGAAGTAGCTTCCAAATGCGATGGCTATGATGCATATGATCTGGTATTCATCTTGTTATTTCCTAGTCAAATGGATATTTCCCATTGTTTTGTATCTTGTAAAGCACACCTTTTATCTCTAGATGTTCGGCAGTTTCTAGGATGCTTTCTTTAAAACACTGCTTATGGGTGACGTATTGGAGCATGTTTACCACTCGTTAACCAGATTACATGGAACTATTACTGCAAAATACAATTAGAATTGGTGAATGAGGTACATTTCAAAGTTAAAATGATAGCAACAAGAATTGCTGCCATCAATAGATTCTGCCTGCTTAAACCTTAACATAAAATATATCGTACTAGTGTCTATTTTTATTTTGTTTTATTTTTGTATTTGGTATGGGGCTACTAGCCTTTCTCTACAGAAGTGTGCCCAAAGGGAAACTTACCAACTGATGTGGAGAAATTAACTTAAATGAGGAGACTAAAATTGGGGCCACTTTGTGCAAGTTGGGGTATAGGGACACGTTATTCTCATGTTTGATTACAAGTTCTCTTAAAATAGCTAGTATCATGGGAGCATTCGGAGACTTCCAGTAGTCCTGAAGAAGTTCATGATGATTCAAACTCCAAGAGGAAATCTGAAAGAACCATCAGAAAACAAGTCTATTTTAGAGACTTTATTCTAATTAAAATGGGAACAAAATATGAGAGGCTTTAGGATAATTAAAAAGTATTGATAAATCTAGGCTTATTTATGAACCATAGTTTATCCTGGTAGATTGTCCTGTAATACATTTCAATGATTATCTTACAATATATTCTATCAAGCAATTCATGAAATATTAAGTTCTGTTTGCACTCTGTTTCTTCTCCTCCGCTTTTAGCAGTTCCACTACAGCCAAGTTGAGTTGAGATTTTTTATCCTTTCCTTCTTGGGTTTTGTGGGTTGATTAAGGGGATGTTTGGAAACAAGTTCCATCATTTCATTCCATCTCATTTCCTTCCCAAACATCATCCAAGCACAAACACTTTCAAACTAATCATTACAACTTTCCCAAACTTCCAAACAAAAAAAAAATTCAACTTTTTCAAATCCCAAAACAAAAATAATATTAAAAAATATTATATTTTAACAATATTTTAACTTTATAACATTTTTTATTCAACTTTTTATCTCTCATTTTACTACTATTCACAAACCATCTTACTACTATTCACAAAATTCTCATCTCATCTCATTCCCCAAGCATCCCCTAATCCTCCCTGCATCATTTGGTGCCAGAGCATGGTTACATCTTGAGTGCCCCCACCACACCATTGTTGGAAGTATAGCACCATGGATCGTGCTGATCGCCATGGTTAACGATAGGAGTGATCATGGCGGGATGAAGCTGGTCGGGCCAGCCTGTTGTAGGTGGCATGGCTCAAGTCCCACATTTCTGGTTAAAATAGGCTTTGATACCATTCTAATGCTCCAAGGGAGACCCAAGCCACATTTGGGCCTATATTCCAAAAGGGCTAGTCAATGATATAATTGGAACCCCATTGGAACAATTATAAATGGTAAGAACTTCTCCTTCCCAAGCAATGCGAGATTCCATAAACCACCTACCATTATTATTCAGTATGGGGTATCACAATCATGGAGAAGTAAAAAGCAAAGTTTGTTTTTGTTTTTTTTTTATAAGTAATAAGTAGTTGTATTGATAAAGATAGGCATAACCCAAGTACACCAGAGGTATACATATGAGTACACCAAGTTAAGAACTAGAAACAATTACATGAAAGTTATGGAAGCTGAGATCATTTAACTCTAGAGCAATGGCCCACATAAATAAAGTCTTTCAAAAAAATCTACTAAAATCCTCCGAGCAACATTCATGATCCTCAACAAGTCTATAATTCCATTCTCTCCAAATACACTAGAAAATACAAATAGGAACTATCTTCCATACTGCTGCAATCTGTGGTGTCCCTGCGATCGCTCTCGAGCTAGCTAATAGTTCCACCACCCTTCTCGGCATTACCCAATCTAATCCCATACTGCTGAAGAAATAATTCTATATGTCCCTTGCAAAATTACAGTGTAGTAGTAGATGGTCTACTGATTCCCCACCATTTCTGCACATACACCACCAGTCCAGAATAATAATTTCGTTCCTTCTTAGATTATCAGTGGTTAGGATCTTCCTTAGAGCTGCTGTCCAAACAAAGAATGCAGTCTTGGGAGGTGCTTTACTCCTTATGTTCTTCCACGGGAAATTGAGCCTAGTTTGAGCTGAAAGTATATCATAAAAAGAGCGAACCGAGAATTTCCTTTTCTTAGAAGGTCTCCATTCCATCGTGTCTTCAGCTGGAACCCCAATATTGATGTTGTACAGCAGGTTGAAGAACTCCTCCAACACATTCACTTCCCAATCTTGTACCTCCCTAGTGAGGTTGATATTTCACACTTGTGAACCTTGACTAATTGCCCTCACATCAGCCACCATAACTTCCTTATCTTGTGCAATTTTGAAGATATTAGGATAAGCATCCTTAAGAGCCAAATCTCCCACCCACATATCCTCCCAAAAGCTAATTCTATTGCCATCCCCCAAACACAGCCAAGTGTTACTCAAGTAATCCCCCCACCCTTGCCTTATATACTTCCACAACCCTACCCCGTAAATCCCCCTCCCCTCATTTGAACACCAACCCCCCCGTGCACACCCATACTTCGCATCAATCACCCCTTTCCATAAGGCTTCCCTCTCATGATTATAATGCCACAACCATTTCCCTAATAGAGCCTTATTAAAGAACCTCACATTACGGACCCCTAACCCAACATCTCTCAAAGGAGTATACACTCTATCCCAGCCAACTAAATGAAATTTAAACTCATCACCCATACCACTCCATAGAAAATTGCGTTGGAGTTTCTCAATCCTAGTTGCAATGCTCGCCGGAAGGGGGAATAGAGACAAGAAATATGTGGGAAGGTTGGAAAGAGTACTCTTTATAAGTGTGATTTGCCTCCCTTTCGATGAGTATAACCTTTTCCCCCCGGCTAACCTACGCTCCAATTTCTCTAACAACTCCTCCCAAATTGTCTTGGCTTTGAAAGTTGCTCCCAACGGCAGACCAAGATACTTCAATGGCAGCGAAGAAACTACACACCCTAATATGTTGGCCAATCCTCTAATATTTCTTACCTCACCCACTGCAACTATCTCTGTTTTAGCAAGGTTTATCTTCAATCCGGATGCCGCTCAAAACATAGCAAGATGGCCTTCAAAGATTGAATATGTCCTGTCTTGTCATCACAAAACAACAACGTATCATCTGCAAACAATAAATGAGAAATAATGGTGGAGCCATGATTAGCAGCCCCCATTGAGAATCCTGTAAAAACCCCCCCCCCTCTATTGCCGCATAAACGATTCTACTAAGAGCCTCCATCACAAGCACAAATAAGAGCGGTGATAGAGGATCACCTTGTCGTAACCCCCGCGAACTATTAAAGAAACCCACAGGATCACCATTTACCAAGACCGAAAACCGAGCCGTTGTCACACAATGCTTCATCCACCCTTGCCATCTTTCCCCAAAACCACATCTACTTAGCAAATAGAACAGGAAATTCCAGTTGACGTGGTCATAGGCCTTCTCCATGTCTAGTTTACATAAGATATCCGGTACTCCTGACTTAAGCCTGCTGTCCAAGCATTCATTAGCTATAAAAACCGAGTCCTAAATTTGTCTGCCTCTCACAAATGCATTTTGGGACTTCGAAATAATTATTTATAACAGTGCTCATCCTGTTGGCAAGAACCTTGGCAATTATTTTATACATACTGCCCACAAGGTTAATAGGTCTGAAATCTTGCACCTCTATTGCACCTACCATTTTAGGGACAAGTGCAATAAAAGTAGCATTTAAACTTCTCTCAAAATTTTCAAACGAAAAGAATTCCTGAAAAACCTGCATAATCTCCCATCCCACCACCTCCCAACAAATCTGGAAAAATGTCAAAGTGAAACCATCCGGACCCGGCGCTTTATCCTGATTCATTTTTCTGATTACTATTTGTACCTCTTCCTCTTCAAATGGTCTCTCTAACCAAACCATACTGTTATGATCAATGGCCTCAAAAGTTAGACCATCTGCCTTTGGTCTCCATGCAAACGGTTCTATCAACAATTGTTCAAAGTGTCCAGCAACATGTTCTCTAATTATTGCTTGATCTGATGATAAACCTCCATCAATAGTCATGGATTCAATGGCATTAAACCTCCTATGTGAGTTTGCAGCTCAATGAAATTTTTTTGTACATTTATCCCCCTCCCTAAGCCACAATGCCCTTGATTTTTGCCTCCACGAGATCTCCTGCATTAATATCAACATTTCTATCTCTGAGACAACTTGGCCTTTGCATTCATTCTCTTCTTCTATCTCCTTCAGGCTTTGCAATTCCTTCAATTCCTGAAGGAGATTCTTCTTTTGTAATGTTACATCACCAAATACCTGTTCATTACATATCTTCAAATCCATCTTCAAATCTTTCAATTTTCCAGCCAAGACCTGCTCAACGTGCCCTCTAGTTGATATGAATTCCACCACTGCCTAACCAATTCCACAAACCCCTCCGCTTTCCACAACATATTCTCAAATTTGAACGGTCTTTTACCCCCTAAAATTCCTCCACAATCTAACACTACGAGAAAGTGATCAGAGCATACCCGAGAAGGTCTTTTCTAACAGAACTCTGGAAATTGCATTTCCCATGAAGGAGAAATGAGGAATTTGTCCAACCTTGACCAGGCCTAGTTGTTAGACCAAGTATAGTCACCTCACATGAGTGGTAAGTCCATTAGTTCTAGTTCGAATATAAAATCTGAGAAGTCCACCATAGCTTGAGTTTGTTGCCCCTCCCCGATCTTTCACTGGGAAATCTTGTCATATTGAAATCCCCACCAATACACCACAAAACATCCCACCAAGTACACGGGCCTGCTAGTTCATCCCAAAGCAACCGTTGTTCACTATCAAGGTTAGGGCCATAAACCCCAGGAAAGGCCCATTCAAAGCCATCTACAGAATTCTTAAAGGAACATCCCATTGAGTAATCTCCACAAACTCATCAATGTTCTCCATTACCCTCTTGTCCCACATGACCAAAATTCCACCCGAAGCCCCCTTAGAAGGTAAGGATGTCCATCCTACATATTGGCAGGTCCAAATATTCTGAATAGTTCTTGTAACAATGTGAGGGTTTTCAATAAGGCCTTATTAGAGAAATGGTTGTGGCGTTATAGCTTTGAAAGGGAAGCCTTATGGAAAGGGGTGATCGATGCAAGTATGGTTGTGCAAGAGGCGGTTGGTGCTCTAATGAGGGGGGAGGGGCTTATGGTGTGGGCTTATGGAAGCATATCAGGAAAGGATGGGGGGATCTTTCTAGAAATATTGGGTTGTGTATGGGGAATGGCCAGAGGATAAGTTTTTGGCATGATGTTTGGGTGGGTGATACGGCTCTTAAAGTTACTTTCCCCACCATTTTCAAAATAGCACGAGAAAAAGAAGCGATGGTGGCGGACTTGAGGGGATCTTCACTTCAAGAATGGAATATCAATTTCACTAGGGAGGCACATGACTGGGAGGTGAGGGCAATGTTTTGAATTCCGTTCCGGTTCTCATTATGGTTTAGGTACTGGAATGGAATATTTCGGTACTGGTGTATTCCGGTGTACCGTTTCGGGATTAATTATATATTATATATAAATATTTATATGTATATATAAACTAACAACTAATAGAATAAATACATATATATATATAAGAGTGTATCATGTATATGTGTATATATATGGAGGAATTAAAGATTTATAAAATGAATATATGTTGAAAAAATCATAAACTTGAGTTAAGACACAAAAATAAAGAAAAAAAAAATAAAAGAAGAGAGAAATTGTTAAAAATAATGAAATTTAAAAAATGAGAAAATGAGGAGACATATTTAAAGTTACAAAAAAATTAAAATTAAATAAATACATTTAATATTCTAGAATTAATTAAATACCATCTGTATTTAAACTTTACAAAAATTCCATTCAAAAATAAGAAAACTGCAAAAACAGTCCGAAATGGAACAAGGACCGAAACGCCAATTCCGGCCGGAATGGCCGGAATTTGACCAGAATGGCCGGAACGGGCCAAAATTTGGAGCGAAATGAAATGAGAGGGTATAGTGTTCCGGACACTACACCGGAACGGCAAATTCCGGCCGTTTTGGCCGGAACGGTACGGAATTTAAAACTATGGGTGAGGGTGCTGGTGGAATTTTTTAATCTTCTTTATAACATTTCTCTGGCAGTGGCAGATGATGATAAGTTGGTTTGGAGACCTTCTAAGAAAGGAAAATTCTCGGTAGGTTCTTTTTATAAGATGCTTATAGCCCAACCTTCGCCTAACTTTCCGTGGAAGAGCATATGGAGGAGTAAAGCACCTTTTAAGGCAGCGTTCTTTGTTTGGACAACAGCCCTGGGACGGATTCTAACCATTGATAACTTAAGAAGGCGTGGTCTTGTAATTATGGATTGGTGTTGTATGTGCAAAAACAATGGGGAATCAGTGGACCATTTACTCCTACATTGTAAGTTTGCCCGAGATATATGGAATCATTTCTTAAGTCGGGTGGGGTTAGCCTGGACAATGCTGGAAAGGGTTGTTGATGTTCTTGCAAGTTGGAGAGGGATCTCAGGGACCACACAGATCGCAGCTTTGTGGAAGATGGTTCCCATCTGTATTTTTTGGTGTATTTGGAACGAAAGAAATGATAGACTTTTCAAGGATCACGAACGCTCTGTTGAAGAGTTTAGGAGTTTTCTATGGAAGACTTTATTTATGTGGGCCATTGCTTTAGATTTTAATGGTCTCAGCTTCCATGATTTCCTTTTAACGGTTTCTAGTGCTTAAAGCGGTGTTTTTCATGTATACTTCCAGTGTACTTGGCTTATGCCTATCTTTCTATCAATAAAATTTCTTATTACTTATCAAAAAAAAAAAAATCTTTAACTTCGTTTCCTGCAAACAAATAATATCCATCTTCCATTGTCTTAACAATGATCTTATTCGGAGGCGTTTATTGATCTCATCCCTAACATTCCAAATCAGAATTTTGGGCTTCATTTATCAACAAATCCAGCCCTCCCTATATTCCTACCACGACTTGCACTCTCCTCCTTTCCATCATAGTTTATAGACCAATCGAGCCACTTCAACTCCCTGCTTCTTTTTGGCCTTGCTCCTGTCGTAGATGACTTGTCTCTATGGCTATTAACAGGGCCCTAAACTGATCAGCATATCCTTCACACGAAATCCCCACCACATTCTGCAGCTCCTCCCACCTTTTTTAATACCCAGTCAGTTGGTAGAGGTGGCATAATACGTATTTGTGAAGGACCCAACCCTTTAGACTCCACCTCTGCTGTTGATGGGTTGAAAAGAACCAGTTCACCGTCCCCTTCCACCTCCTTCCCCCTCTCCAGAACCTTCAAGTTTTCCTCAAACAGTGGCTCCCCTCCCTCCATCGGCAAGTTCTGTGACAACCTACCACCTAACAACACACTCTGTTGCAACCCAGAACACTTCGGCATGTCTAGAACCAATGGCACCTCTCCCTCTAAAGACATGGCTCCCGAAACCCCTTCACCTCCTTCGTCATTCCCCACAATTTCCCCCACCTCGAAATTAGCCTCCTTGAGCACAGCACGATCATCAGCAATACAGTCCCTATTGAGGACGCCCTCCTCCCACTCCGGCAACAATCGGCTCCATCGCACCACCAGAAGACTTGCCAAGGATCGGCGACATTTTCTGTGCCAGTGGTGACGTCGTCGTGCTAGCCCCTCTCATATCCCCCGATATGCCAATACATTGGTTTTGGCTCACAGGCCTCCATACCCATAGTGGGCCTTTCTCTAAGCCTAACCCTCATGTAGGCCCAGTCTCCTGTCCCGAGCCTAAACCTCCAACCCAGCCTTCAGCAAGCCCATGGCCCAAGCCCACATCTCCCTCGTATACACCCTTTACACACCGTTTCGATCCCTTCTGAAAATCCTTCAACATGCACTGTATCACATCTTCCCCTTTATCTTCCTTTACCACCCGTATCAAACCAACTAGATTAGTTTGCATCTCATTCAACTGATTTTGCATCACTGACAGGGCCCTCAACAAGTTTTCCTTATTAAGGCCAACATCATCCCTGCCACTGCCACCACCCCCCTTTACACTTCTCCTCTGCATATGCGGCGATAGCAAGTCTCGTGCTAGCAGGACCTCGAGCATAGGGTTTCTGCAGTGCCTCCATGTACGATTTCATGGGTTGAGCTACCGACATCGCTACCACCATTGGAGGTGTCTGCCCAGCTACGCTGACTTCTCTTCTTGCCTCCCTCAAGACCTCCACCAGATTTCTCCACCCCCTTCCATCTCTCCCTTCAGGAATAAGAATGTTGTTTCTCCTTCCCCCCTTGTTTGAATTCCACCAACGACATGAAGGCCCCTTGGGAGTTTGAGCATCTCTGGGCTATGAAGCCCTTATCCCCTTCTCTGTGTGCTGAATAGAACTCCCTTCCTCCCACCTTCAGGCAGTCCTCCAGAGCTTTGGTAAACCACCTTGCCGAGGCTAGCTCCAAGTGAAGACTCCTCACCAACTTCCACCCCCTTTCTATGATGTTTACCCATCGCTCAGTTCTAACTACCTCAAAAAATTTACGATCAATAATGACTGCATTCAACATGCTTGTATTCCTACTCATACTTGCAATCATCCCTCACTCAACCTCCCATTACAGCATCACCAAACAAACAGACTTTGGTCTATGCTACTTCTCTGTGTGCTGAATAGAACTCCCTCCCTTTGCTCTATGCTACTTTTTACATTAAAGTAAAGATTTCGTTTCTTGTAGTTCAAATATCCACATGCATTTCAATTCACCAACTCAAAAAAGCTTATGAAAATTGAAATGAGGAGGAGCAAGATTTGGTACCATAGACATGATATCAAACACATAAATCTCGTTTGATTTTTCTGTCAAGTGCAGAAAGATAATACAAGGCAATGGCTCATACTGCTAGCGAATTGCTCGGTTACAACAGTTTCTTTGGGAGTTGGGCTTCCTGGCACCAACTCCTATTCCATCATGATTTGATAACCAAGCTACCATACACATTACCTCCAACCTGTGTTCCATGAGAGGACAAAGCATATAGGATTAGAATATCATTTTTCACGAGACAAGATAATAAGTCGAGGCATAAATGCACCATTTGAAGTTTGAAGATAACTTACTGATATCTTTACGAAGTCATTGTCTAGGATGAAGTTCATAGTCGATTTGTTCCAAGCTCGGCTTATATGACAAATACGCACCAGCTTGAGGGTCAGTGTTAGAGAATGCTATGCTATAATGTAACCTTTAGAAGAGTCTTGATGAGTTTTCCCTTTCCAGAACATTCATTTGTCTTATTGTAAATATTTCTCCTACATATATGGAATGGAATATGTGAGGGCTGTACAGTGAAATAAGCACCTCCTTTCTTACACTTCTATTTTCCATTATAATATACAATTACTATCATAGGTCTCTTGCTTGAAATTCTGTACTTGAAGCGGGTTAAAAAAATCAACCTTTTACTCTATGTTCCTGGCGAATCTCATCAATAACTCGTCTCATATATTTACACTTTCATGTTTATAGCTCTTACATATTGTAATCTGTTTGACCATGTGGATCTTGTAAATTGTTCTGATAATTGTATATTTTTCTTGGAAGCACTTTATTTGCTTCTCTTGAAACTATAAATGTTAAATGATCTTGTTCCTTTCAGGAAATATTGGTTGATAGATCTGTTCATGCCGCTGTTGGTCGTTTTTTGCCTTCTCATTCTGCATTTGAGGTGGATGGAAAGCCCACATTATTGAAGGAAGATTTTTCCCTGGCAATGCGTGACTTCCTTCCAGTTGCTATGCGTGACATCACTAAATCTACTCCCGAAGCTGGTCGCTCTGGGTGGGATGATGTTGGTGGTCTTAGCGACATTCGAAATGCTATTCAGGAGGTAAAATCTTCTCATTAGCTTTTTAATTCTCCAGTCATTGATGTACATTGACATATTTATTGTGTGAAATAGCAAATTTGCTACTATTTTTTGTTTATTTTTTAACATTTGGTTGTTTTTTATTGCATGCTTTTTGTTCTTTTCATTGTAAGTAAGAAATTTCATTGTTGTTTTCCTTTGTGGGTTTAGTATAAATGCATTGTGACATCTGTGGCTCATTAAAGATTCCCTTCCTCACTTTTTGTTACACATTTTCTTTGTAATGTAATTCCATTATGTGGTTTTTTGTTGACCCATAATGGTTGTAATCATTCTATGTGGCTGCATCTCCTAACACTAAATGGTGAACTTTTTTGTATTTCAACCATTTCTTAATATCTTTTTTTGATAAGTAAAATAAAGGTCCTATGCATCGCACCTTCGTAAGTTTCCCAACACGGAACTGGTTAAATTGCTTACTTTTCACCAAGGGGTGTGGTCCCAAAGGATTGTTTGCATCCATGAGGTGTTGAACCTTGAACCTTGAACCTTGAAGGGAGTGATACCCCAAGACCAAGACCTTCACCACTTAGGCCAGCCCCTTGGGGTTCAACCATTTGTTAATATCACAGTTGTCTAAGAATGAATCATCAAGGGTCTCTTATCACATCATGGTTTTGTAACTTGTGATAATGAGTACATGTCACTTTAAAATCGAAATGGTATTAATTTTCAATAAGGTGATGTTGGCCTTGTGGTATCCCACCTGAAGTCATGACTCAACTTTGGAAGTTCTTAAAACAAAGACAATCCCCTACAAAAGTTCATAGTTGTTTCTGTAGCTTGGAAAGTCAAATCCACTGATTTGGCTGGAACTACTTTCACAGCTTTGTTAGATGATCATTTATGGTGAAAGTAGCAATAATTTGCTTCCCAAAGAGATGGTGGACTAGTTACAGATCAAGTATGAGAATGACCCTGACCCTGTAACACTCAAGAAGGGATGGCAGAGGAAATTAATGAAAAAACCTTGAATTTACTCAATTAATGTGTTTCTAAAATGCTATTTGTCTGTACTTTAATGCTATTTGTCTGTACTTCTAAAATGCCAGCACCCTTGAAGCTATGTTTTTCCAAAACCGTGACAATTCACCGAAGGACCTGGGATGATGAACAATAGATGCATGTGTTTTGAGTTTTGAAATCTGAAATTTTGACTTAAAGAAACAGCTGTAAATCCATGATCACCCATTTCCTCCTCGTCCTGAAGTTCAATTGCATTTTCTTTTATTTTTTGCCCAAAGGACTTGAATTTCATTGTTTTCCATGTAGTTGGTAAAAGGATGAGCTGGTGCTTGACTCAGTGGAAAGAACAGTTGTGTTTGTTCTTGTCAAGGAGAGAAAAGTAGAAGCTGATAATTAATCTTATTATAGTATCTTGGTCACTGTCTTTATTCCTCTCATTTTGACAACACGTTGTCTAAATTTTTATTGCTTTATGGAACCAAATTATTGAATTTCTTCTCACCTTTTGGTTGGTTTCAACATGTCATTACAAATCCTTGAACAGAAAATAAAAAAATAGGGTTAATATACTTATTACTCTTGAACATCCAAAAGATTTACACTTCGCTTCCCAAACTACTGAAACTACCATGTTGTACCTTCTAACTATCAGAAATTGGCAAATGACACCCTCTGTCCAATCTTGACCTTTGAATCTTAATGAAAGGTCTATTTAACAGTTGGCTAGTTTGAAGGTGCAATATAACGGTTTTGATATTTAGGGTGCAAAGTGTTACGCAGGTTAGTTAGGAGTGGAGATTGTATTTAACAAAAGAAGTATTAGCATATTGACGGGTATGGAGATTGAAGTGTTATGCAGGTTGTGTTGGCACTGTCTTTTACCTACATTTTGTTAAATTTGCAGCTACGATGTCTTTTCTTTGTTGCTTTTACCCGTTCATTACGAATCTGTTGTTCTGCGTTTTATATTCTCTTCAATTTTAATTCCTGTTGTCAATGTCAGATCATTGAGTTGCCTTCAAAGTTCCCAAATACCTTTTCACAAGCTCCTTTAAGGTTGCGGTCAAACGTTCTCTTATATGGCCCCCCTGGTTGTGGCAAGACACATATAGTGGGTGCTGCTGCTGCTGCTTGTTCCTTGAGATTTATGTCAGTCAAAGGGCCAGAGCTCTTAAATAAATACATCGGTGCTTCTGAGCAAGCTGTAAGAGACCACTTTATTCTCACTACTATTTTTGTATACCCGTATGTAGATAATCCTTATTTTCTGAAGCTTCATATTAATCAGCCCATGCCTTTTCTGTTTCATGCATTTTATCGTAGCCTTGTTTTTCTATTAGTTCTCAGATTTCTTCTATGGGCTCTGGGCCTTTCAATTCTATTTGAAACTATTTGTGCTTTATAGTAATCACCTTCTTTATAGTTCTGTGTATAAGTGATCAATGTGTAATGTCATCGTATTCATCATCATCACTATCTTCTTTTTCTTCTTTAACCCCATTGTTGTTAATCTCTATGTAATGTTTGACTTTCTTCTCTTCCATTTATTGCTTATGATTCCTCAATATTATCTTATTAGTTCTCTCTCCCGATCCCAACTCTGATAGTGCGAAAATTTTTGTTTGGGACGAATTAGTTGATTTGTTGAGCTGGTGGAACTTGCCTTGGTCTCTCGGTGGAGATTTTAATGACCCCATTGTACGAGTAAAAAACTGGGTGATGCTTGCTTGTGTCAGCTATGGTGGAGTTTTCTGGCTATTTTTGAGCAGGCCTTATTGATATGCTTGCTGTTTGGAGCGTTGTTTGCATGGTTGAATAATTGAGACACCCTGTACATGGTCCAGATTGGATAGATTTCTCTTCTTTTAGAGTGTGAAGTACAATTTCTGAATTGTGACAGAAGTGGTTGGCTAGATTCTCTATTCTTTGTGATTGTGAGCTTAAAGTTTTCTTTTTTAAAACACTGTTCTTATGGGCAGGGGCCATTGCTTTTAATGGGCTAAATGTACATGATTTTCCATTTTTGGTTGTAAACGCTAGTTAGTACTTCTCATGTATACTTCTTGTGTTCTTGGGCATTGTCTCTTTTTATGAATAAAACGTCTTGATTACCTATTAAAAAAAGGATATATAGGGTGGCAAATGATATAAGTTTGAAAATATGTGGTTTCAGAAGGCTTTTTAGAATAGATAAAGAATTAAGGATGTCATACCACTTTCAATGCTTTCCAAGTTTTATTTTTCGTTGTCTTTTCTTCCTTGATTATGCGGTATTTTATTTTAATTGGCTCTATAATAGATGCACAAATAGATAATGTGCATACAAGAGAGAGCATATATAATGAATCTATGCATTTCTTGGTTAATTTTCTGGGCATTTATGGTAATACTTTTTACAAGTGAAGTGTAATGTATAGTTCTGCTGCTGATGCATATCTGTTGGTTTCAGGTTCGGGATATTTTCTCCAAAGCAGCTGCTGCAGCACCATGCCTTCTCTTTTTCGATGAATTTGATTCTATTGCACCAAAAAGAGGGCATGACAATACAGGAGTAACTGATCGTGTTGTTAATCAAGTTAGTCTCTTGTTTGCCTGTACCATCTTAGGTTCTCTTTGAATTAATTTTCTAACAATTACATTCCCCCTTTTCACAGTTTCTAACGGAACTGGATGGTGTTGAAGTTTTGACTGGTGTATTTGTATTTGCTGCAACAAGGTTAGTTTCTCCACAGAATATTGATAATTTTTGGGGACAAATGTGCTTAAAGTCCATGTGGTTAGGCTGTAAAACATTGAACTCCCTTAAGTTTAATTTTTCATGCTAATGTCCGTATTAATGTGAAAAAACCTTGAGAAGTGACCTTACCAATTGCGTATAATCATATCAACCATCATTTTACAACTTACATACGAAATCCCCTCAACAGTAAATAAAAAGATAGTTTTCTTTTCTGTGGGGAAATAAAACAAAGTAAGTTTTTTTTTTTCCAGTTGGAAAAGAAATTTGTTACCTCTCCTCTTATCTTTTTTTTCTCTCTTCGGAGAAGAAAAATGAGATCCATGTACCTATAAAAAAAAAAGATATGATACACAAGTCTTGATAACGTCAGAGATGGAGCCATTATAGTCCACTTGTGGCTCTTGGACTCTAGTGGGAGATTCGTAACATCAACATGAGATTTGGTGATTTAAATGTGAACGTGGGATGCCACAGTGCAGGGGTGAAGGTATGAGGGAATTGTCCACCCCAAGTAGGGGGGGGGGGAGATACAAATTTAGGGATACAATTTTTATTTTTCCCAGAGGATAGAACTATGAGATTACTGAAAAACACCTTAGATATTTTTCTCAAATCGTTGCCATTGCTACATCCCTGAATTACACATATGCTACAAGGTCGTTTACAAGCCTTTTAGTTTTGATGTGGATGAATGGAAATTTTGGTGT
This sequence comes from Cyclocarya paliurus, assembly GCA_029856935.1. Classification (NCBI taxonomy): domain Eukaryota; kingdom Viridiplantae; phylum Streptophyta; class Magnoliopsida; order Fagales; family Juglandaceae; genus Cyclocarya; species Cyclocarya paliurus. The sequence goes on along the minus strand of CM056954.1, from coordinate 29,186,680 downwards.
CTCAAAAAATATTTCAGTGCGTTTTTTGGCCTAACAGTAGGTGGGGAAGGTGTATTCTCTTCCAATGCTTGTTTTAGGTGCCTCTTTGGTAATAACTACTTACTCCGAATATATGTAGAATGTCTCAAATTTGATAGTTCAATGACAATCTCTTGGGTTAATTCTAGAATCAGTCCTTGTGTTTTCATTGTTTTGCAAACAACTCCCTAAGTTTTCACTTTTTCGCACAATACATCTTTATATTCTTAGAAACTCCCAATCTGTGGTGCAAAAAACACATGTCGCCCAATCAAACACTAACACGTGGCATTTCAGTTTCCTGTCAGCCTCTCCTTTAAACATAAACAAGCTTTAAAAGCCTAAATTTTGAGATTTATGACCATCTAACGCAAAAATGGATGATTTGTGTCAATAGGAACAAAGCTTTTGCTTTGAAAGTTGTGTTTGTTATAGATGCTTCCTTCCTATTTGTCCTCATTCTAGCATTGCACCTTCTTAGCTTAAGTACCAACAAATGAAAGAAGGTAGAACCCCAATATGGATCCAAGCTATGAAGAAGCTTTTACCTTTGAAACCACAACATTAATTGGTCATGCCATAGCGGTTTGTGGGAACTATAAATATGTAGTTGGCCAATGCATATGTTCAATTTCAGGTCAGAATTATGGAATGTTTCTGAACATCTTTTTCCTGTCATGATTGGATAGGTTTTTCTTCCACCACTCTTTTTTCCGAGATATATTGATTATTTTGTCTCATGGAAAATGAACCTATATTTTTCATGTCAAGCAGTAGACCGGATTTACTTGATGCTGCACTGTTGAGACCCGGTAGGCTAGATCGCCTTCTGTTCTGTGATTTTCCATCTCCACATGAAAGGTTGGATATCCTTAGAGTTCTCTCTCGGAAGGTTAGTAGGACAATCTAAAGGAAAGGATAGTTCTTGATGACTATTTTGTTTTCACATTGTTATTTTCATCGAATTTTGAACCTTTTCTTTCAGTTTCTTTTTGTGATTTCTGAAGTTCGATGTGAGGATAATTTCACCACTGTAATAGACGGGGATTAATGGTTGCCATGAAATTCTAAGAAACCCATATGGCAGGCTAATTCAAAATTAAGTCTATTTGCTACCCTTCATTCAATAACAAATATACAGCAATTAAGATGCGGCTCTTTCTTGCTTGAACCAGCGTCTTTCTCTTGGTACGGCCATTAAGTTCCTGCTAGCAACCCATAATTTCAAGGAAATATTAAGGTGTTGAAATTTTTTACAAGTAGTTATTTACTGTATATTCAGTGCCCAATGGATGCCTAGAGTTCAGACTAAAAAATCATGGAGCTTTTCGTTTTGTCTATTTGTTTTGTCGAGTTAAAATATAATAATATTATGCTTTCTATGAATTCATGCAGCTTCCATTGGCCAGTGATGTTGATTTAGATGCCATAGCTTGTATAACTGAAGGATTTAGTGGGGCTGATCTGCAAGCCCTGCTTTCAGATGCACAGCTTGCAGCAGTTCATGAGCTTCTGGGCAGTGTGGATACCATTGTGCCAAACAAAAAGCCAGTGATAACTGATGCTCTTTTAAAGTCTACTGCTGCAAAGGCAAGACCATCTGTTTCAGAAACAGAGATGCAAAGACTATATAGTATTTACAGAGAGTTTCTGGATTCAAAGAGATCTGTTGCTGCACAGGTCTCTCTCTCTCTCTCTCTCTCTCTCTCTCTCAAGATGTTTAATGCAAAAAAACTAGTTATCCATACCCTTCCAGAATATAGCTTGTGACTAACATAAATTTATTTGCAGTCAAGAGATGCGAAAGGCAAGAGGGCAACCCTAGCATGACGAATTACAAGGGTCTTGTAACCAGATGGAGCAGAATGTGCTATATGGTATACCATGCTACTTATTTATATTTTTGGTTGCTCATTTCTGCCACTCTCTTATCTTTTTCCCGAAAAATGAATTGGGTGCGAGAGCGGGATTTTAAGTAGATAACCCATTCGAGAATTTGCAAGAGTTCATCTGTAGTCATTCAAAAGTTTATGAAATCGTGGAAAAGATTAAAGAAAGTTTAAGATTTGCAATGGCAGGCTTTTTGGCTGCCAATTGGGGTTATAATTTGTAAATATGATCTGGGTTGTGTCGTTTCTATAGCAGAATTGTTAGTTACTTGTCTGGAGATCTGCCCCTAGATAGTGTACTTTGCGTTTGTTGTAGAAGCAAACTTAAATAACTCAAATAAAAGGTGGATTATATTGCTGAACCATTCCCTGGAGTTGTTGATCTCTTGTCCAGATTGGAGTTCGAAAGTAATCTTTTGATTTAAATTATGTACCAATCAAAAATAAAATTATGTACTAAACCTAACATTTGTTACTTGTTAGCGCTAAGGAAGCCTTGTAATATGATCATATCTCTGGAGTATTTTACAAAATAATGAACATGCATTACTGATTTTATAAATTCACCTTAAAGCTTCGTTGTTGAACTAGCAAAATTGTTGTAACTTGCATCGTTTATCACATAACATGTGTTACCAAAATTCGACTGTTCGATCGTGCTCGTTAACTTTTTATTTCCTTGATTATCAAGTTTAACGCCCGTTTGGATGTTGAAATGAGACTTTTCAATTTCAAAATTTTCAATTTTTTCATTTAATTATTATAATTTTTTCAAATCTTAAAATAAAAAAATATTTTAACTTTATAATTTTTTATTTAATTTTTCTTTCATTTTTTAAAACTTCATAAAATATCTTAACTCAAACTATTTTACTATTATTCATAGATTTTTCATCTTATCTCATCTCATCTTCACATTTAAATGAGCTATAATATTGCATTACATATTTTATCTAATATTTATACTTTATACATTTAATTTTTATTTGAACACGAATTAAATCAAGCTTCTTATTAAACTAGTTTGAATGTGTCATTGTGTTATAACTTATATTGTTACAATCATTTTTTTTTTGTAAACATGTTTTCATTTATAGTTATAAAAGAAGAAGAAATAGGCTCGTGACGTTTTCAAGCAAGCAATCCAAGAAGAATTATGATCCAATTTGGATAAAACATATTATTCTTCATTTTAAACTTTATCAGATTTATATTTTGTCAACTAATATAATATATTTTTTGAAAAATGATATTTACAGTTATGGAGTATGCAAGTTTTGCACTCATTTTGAAAAAAAAAAGTGGGTAAATATAAGACCTACATGAAAAAATTAATTTTTTAATAGTTTGTCCCACTATTTTTTTAAAAGAAATACAAAATCCTTACAAAACTTATGTCCATATCTAACATTACTCATTTTTTTTTTTATCTTATTAGGAAATGCTATCTCATTTTAGATTTTATAATTATTTAAAGATGTGAAAATCCTAACTTTTATACAAATATTTACTCCATGGGAAGTTATATTTTTAATTTGATTTCGATAGGAGAATCTAATTTTTTTCTTAATTTCTCTCTTAAAAATTTTGCAGGAAAGTTAATAATATTATAATGTTTTAATATATTTCAATAATATTATTCTGTTTTAATTAAAATATTGTTTCAAAATAAATTATAAAATATTTATAAGAATATCGTTATTTTATAAAAACATTTGAAGTGTTGTTGTAATAATAAAGTTAAAAAATGAGTCTATAGGGTGCTACATGGAAGCCTCTTTCATGTATGTTTGGAATTGAAGTGAAAAATATAATTTATAATTTTAAGACTTATAGTTTATAACTTAAGTAATAAATTTTATTATTAAAAAATTATTTATTATTTATTAACTATATATTTAAAACACTTTCAAATATATTATGTTTGTTTAGAAAAAAATTAAATAAATTCTTTTTGATATAAAAATAATGATTATTTAAATTTTTAAAAATTATTTAAAGTTATAATTATCTTAAAATTATATAGATATTTTTGCCTATTCAGAATTTTTATAAAATTCAAATTACACATTATAAAAAAAAAAACATATTTTAAAAAAAAATCAAAATAATATTTTTCTTCAAACGACTTGGCGTCTAGCATGATTTAGGACAATTGATATGCAGACCTTGGGTGCGTGCATTTTATTCTCTTTTTTTTTTTTGAAAAATTGCATTTTATTCTCTTTAAAAGACAAAGTTTTGTTCTGCTTCTCTGAAGCCCAGGCTAAAATGGACTTGTTGAAAATGTTATTTATTATCTGGAATTATTGCTGGCAGATTTTCATTCCCTCCTCCCATCTCAGAACGTGTTGCAGAGATTAGGGGCTCTGCTGGTCTGCAGCAATTAGAACAGGAATTTGCAGATTAGGAGTTGAAGGCAGCTGATGGCTCTTTCTGGTATGATCGAGATAAAGCTCAAGAAACCCTTTTAGCCCTAACTTATGTCAAAGACGATAAAATTACTTACAGAGTTCAAGCACCCAGGTTTATAAATCTTCTTTCAGTCCATGATTTTGTATTTCCATCGCTTTCAATGCCATAGACTGAGCCTCTGGAGCTGCTTTCCGTCCTGGGTGAGCCTTTGGAGAAAGGGGATGGTTTTGGATCAGCAGCAGCTGAGAACGGAAAGGCTGTGTTTTAGATGAGGGTAAAATAGACATTTTACAAAAGCTGATGTGTATGGAGTGTGCTTTATAACGGGGCGAATTTTTCTTTTGATATTTGTGTTTGATCGATTGCTTGTGTACGAATTCCGAGCGACATAGGCAGACACAGCAAGCAATGGGGGCGACGGGAGGCGATGTGGAGGCCGGGTTCGCGAAGCTCCAGGGCGAAGACTTCGAGTACTACATGCAGACCTACTCTATCATCCTCGGCCGCAACTCCAAGAAGTCGACCGTTGACGTCGACCTTTCCAGCCTCGGCGGTGGCATGAACATCTCACGCCACCACGCCCGCATCTTCTACGACTTTGCCCGCCGCCGCTTCGCCCTCGAGGTCCTCGGAAAGAATGGCTGCTTCGTTGAGGGCGTCCTTCACCTCCCTGGAAACCCCCCTGTCAAGCTCGACTCCCAGGACCTTCTTCAGATCGGAGACAAGGAGTTCTACTTCCTCCTGCCCGTGCGAAGCATCCTCGGTGGGCCTCTCGGCCACAGGCATTTCGTGGGCGCAGCTGCCGGGGTCGGGGCCTCTGCTGCGCACTACGGGAATTTTCATCTGGCGGGGCCCACAGCGACGCCTGCGGTAAAGAAGGGGAGAGGGAGGGACTTCTACGAGGAGGAGTACGATGATGAGGATGAGATTGGTGGTGGTGCCGGGAGTGGTAAGAAGTTGAGGAGAGAAGGGTTTGAGGGGTACGGCTTCAGCGCTGGTGGTTCGAGCGGTAAGACCGGCTTGGCCGGAGTTTTTCATCACGTTATTGTTATGGTTTAGTTGGTTTGGGCTTCTTTTCCCATTCCTCTTGGATAAGTTTTTGATTAGCTGGTATTTTACTATTTGCTTTTGTACATTTTGGAAGATGTGGTTTTGATGGATCATGAACCAAGTTTATGTTTTCAGCTCACGGTTTTTTTTTTCTTTTTTAATTTAAAAAATTTTATCCAAGTATATTCTTATCGTTCGTAGGAGTGGGTACTTGAGTGCAGGGTCAGCAAGAACCTTGCTGTTCCATAGATCCAACACAACACCGTTGATATTATTGTTAGTGCCGCCTTTCTAGGATCTTGTTTATAAGAAAGGGATCGTGCTGTTCATTATGGGGGTGTAGGTAGTAATATTGTGTATGCGTATATCTTTGATATGTTTCGCCTGCACATACATTGAAATTGAAGGGTTTTAGATGGAAATGCCTGCGGTTGTTGATTTTAAATTCCATTGCCTGGCATTTTCTACATGTAAATAACCGTGTTGGTTAAAATTTTCAATTCTTTTCCAGGATTTATGACAATCTCTAGATGATAAATCTCACACGTGTTTTGTTGCTTTGTATCTTTAGTGTCAATGTCACTAGTTTCTTGTTAACTGCTGCGGCTAACTCATGCTTGGATTAACTATGGTCTCATAAACCATGTTCACGCTCAAAGTTACGTTCATTACAAATTGATACAGAAAGTTTCTCACACACAATAACATGAAACACGAGGAATTTAGGGTAGTCCTCAACTCCTACTTGCAGGTGCTTTAATCACCTTTTAACGGCTCCTAATTAGCTGCAAGGAATGGCATTGGATTGATTAACCTCTTGAGAATCTGTTAGCATTCCATCCTTGTTGGTGGCATCCTTTAGCACTGGCAGTGGAGCTGATTTGTTCTGTTGCTTTTCTCCCCCCCTGGCCCACTCTTAAATTCCTGACGTCCTTGTCATGACATTCGATTATAATAGCCGGCATGGCTCAAGTCCCAAACTTTTGGTTTGGATTGGCTCTAATACTATTTGTAATTCCCAAAGAGAGGTCCAAGTCATATCTGTGTCATACTCCAAAAGAAATAGTCAATGGTATAATTGTAGCCCCCTAGAATCATTACACAGAGCAAGAACTTCTTCCTTACAAGCAATGCGGGATCCTATTTACAACATATATTCACTCAATATGGGGTATCGTGTGGCCAAAGTTTGAACAGCCTGGCTGTCTCCACACGATTGGCTGGGCCATCCACATTTAGCCTTGTCTATTAGACATATATGTGAGGTGACTTTTGGTATTGATCAATACTTTGAATTACTCATGCTACACATAGATGGGCTATTTATATAATCTTGTCAATAATCATACAGAATGCATGTTTTGTTAATAGCATATAGAATATGAAATTGAAAAATATCACTAAGAACTCCTGATTAGGATTTACCATTCAAAGGTTCTCATATGTTCTCTTCACTAAGGTTTTCATGATTAGGATCCATGAATTTCTTGTATCAATAGTCACTAATGCATAGGTGTCGCTCTTTTATGTATCCCGTGTACTTGGGTTATGAGTATCAATTTCATCAAAAAAAATTGTTTACTGATAAAGAAAAAGGTTTTCATGATTAGGGTTTCATTATGTTCTCTTGTTCGGTGGATTACATTGTTGCCATTCATTAATTTAAGTGTACTTTATGCCATTTTTAACCTAACCAGGTCTTGAGGTCATTTTTTATGTTATTCTTTCTTATCATCAGGGGTTTTGATCTCGGACAAGAAGGATCATTTCTTAGTGTCTAACCAACTATAATGCGAGCCTGATTTTTTGTTTGTCTCAACCTCTCCTGAACTCCTGGTCACCATGCCGATAATTTTGGCTAGGACTTATAGCTGGTTATTTTCAGCTGTAGTACAACTTATCAAAAAAAAATTTTCAGCTGTAGTACATAGAACTGTCTGACACTTTTTATCACAGAATCTGAGAAGTATTAACAAATATTCTTACTTTAAAATAAGGTAAGGCGTATTATCTACGTTGATTCAGTTTTTTGGGGATTAGATATTTTTGTATGCACTATTTAACTTGAAAATGATCTGAAATTTTTTTATATCTTGCCTTCTCAAGTTGAACTATCACATAGTTGCTTTGATTGTTCTTCTCTTTTCTTTGTTTCACTTCTTAATTCCAAATGGATGCATATGTTTTGATGCAACATGTGCCTACCTAATACTCTTTTATTGGTATGGGTTGTGTCCAATTCCTCCAGAGAAGAAAGCAGAGGGAAGATTAAGGGTTGATCGAGAAGCTGACAATCATCAACTTTTGCAGTTGGAAGAAAAGGATGTAGTATCAACGGTAGCTACCGCGCTCTCAGATATTTGTGGTCCTGGAGAATGGATGCCTATGGAGAAACTTCACAAAGTGGTCAGTTTTTTCCAACCTTTCTCCGTTAATTCTTGCTTGTATAAAGTCACAACTTGAGATCCTGGATTAGGGTCTTGGATATGGTCGTACCTTCAACTTCTTTTGCATGATGTGCCAAAGGCATTTATGGCCTGTACCTTGGGTTTTGATAAACTGGCCGAGTAACTGAAATAATCTTTTAAGTTCATTGAAAGCCTGATACCTATCTAGAGTCAGTTATAATATAAACTGATTTACATGCTTCTGGCTTCAGGTCCACTAAGTGCCTTATAAAGTTGTTCATAGGTGTGTTGATGGGAAACTTATTGAGGCACTTGCAGTAGAGCAATGTTCTGGTTTTAAGCTGACACGACATCATTTTTTTATAAGAAGCTGACATAACATTCTTCTTCAGATGTATGCTTGCTTTGTCTCTAGAGTTCATTTTGAAAATTGAACCCTTCTTTGCACCTCCGTTTTAGGTGGTATGCCTCATTTTTCGTATTGCAAAGGGTTAGGTATGGAAGATAACATTCTTCTATTTTTTTCAATGATGTGGAACATCATCAAGGCAAGGCTGTTTGGACCCACCATTTAGGAGTGAACCCTGAATACACAGTTGCTAGAACCGTGTATCAGGTAATCTAGGGGAATTCCTAGTACATAATCGAACCCAGGATGCCTGTACACTCTGGTTCCGTTGACTACTGCACCATGATGGGTAGCATTCTCTTAAATTTGCTTTAAGAAGTTGTGCTGGAGAAGTGTTTCATACTTTTTGGGCTGTCAAAGTTTAGTATAATGCAGTTATGCTTTTTGTATGTGCTGAGGTTTTAATACTACTTTTCCTGAAATGAATAGTGCAAACAGACGCTGCGCTCTTGAAACCCATGCCTTGCATCTTTTAAACAGTGCTACCTTGTGTATTTTCCGCTGCAAGACATTACAAGAACTTTGCAAAATATTTTCCTGTATTTTTCATGACTGCAGCTCTTACATCATGGAGTAATTCCTGCAAGGTTCAGATTTTATGCTTTGATTACCTGGTCTGAAGTGTGGGCTTACTTCTCATCTTATCTGACTGTTGTTATAGGTTTGGCTGCCAAATCTGAGCACTTGGGTACTGCCTTATCAATGTTCATTATTTAAGGCGGAAATTTAGGTGTCTGACGATCAGATGGTTTTATAAGGTGGTTTGACTCATAGGCATCCCAGATTCTCAAGTGTTTTGCAACAATAAGCTTGGATTTTAACAGTTCCTAGTAAGTTTTGATTCCCATGGGGAAAAAAATGGTACACCTATTAGAACAAGGCTCCTCTAATATTAACTAAACTCACCAAACATTAACCAAGTTTGCCTAATATTAACTAAGCTTGTGATGTGGGTGCTTTACATGGTTTCAAGGTTTAACTGGGTAAAAGACATGTTGGGGTTTGCAGTCTCCAGGGTTCCTCATCATAAAAAATATTATCTAAGCTCGTGTCAACTTAAGTTTGAGCCTATTGTACTCAGGCCTTTGTCTATTTTATGCTCAATAAAATTTTGTTTATCGATATATAATAATAATAATAATAATAAAATACTTATAGCTCTCAAATGGCCCTTTTCAATGAGAATTGGAGTTTAGTGTAGTGCAATAAAATTTTATGCTGATGCTCAATAAAAAATATTAACTTATAGCTCGTGTCTATTATATGCTCAATAAAATTTTGTTTATCGATCAAAAAGAACTTATAGCTCTCCAATGGCTCGTTTCAATGGGATGTGGAGTTTAGTGGTGTGGCACCAGATTGGGAAATGGATTACTTGAGCTATTTTTATGCTCGAATGTATGCTTGCAGATGGAGACGGGATGGTTCCAATGCATTGATGGGAGCATATTTCTAAGAGATGGGCGTTTGGGGTTAAGTCATACCATAATGCCCTACTTCCCCATAATAGCTTTCCTTTTTCTTGGAAGACCATTTGGAGGAGTAAGGCTGCCGTAGACGCTATCCTTGTTTGGATGGCTGCACTGTGGAAGATCTTTACCATAGATTATTTAAGGAAGAGACATTTTATGGTGATAGAATGGTGCTGTATGTGCTGGCGGAGTAGGAAATTCTTGGATCATCCTTTACTTCACTGTGAGGTTGCTAGCACGTTATGGCAAGTTGTGCTTAGTCTATTTGGGCTAACATAGGTTATATTTAGACAGGTGGTTGATCTGTTAGCATGCTGGACAGGAAGGCTTGATAGTCATTACAACAAGATCTTGTTGAAATGACCTTGATTCGTTTGATATGGTGCATCTAGAGGGAAAGAAATTACCAAGCTTTTGAAAATGGTAGAAAAGGACCATGGAAAGACCTTAAGGCTTTCCTTTTCAACTCACTATCATTGGATGGAAACCCACCTATGCCTTTCTAGCTTTTGCTTTCAGGATTTTCTTGATCTTTTTCTTAATCTTGTTAGCTGCATCTAATATATACTCCCAGTGTACTTATACAAGCTGAGCCCGAGTTGTTCATGAACAGCTCGGCTCATTTACAGCCTTACTAGTGACTTTTTTTTTTTATCATAACCTTACATGTTGTTCTGTAGCACGGGCATCAGGGCTAGTAACCCTGGTGGGGGCTTTAAGGTGGACTTTTGGAGAAAAACAAAACTTGTGTGTTCTGTTTATTCTCTTTACTAATCTACAGTTCATTGTTTATTTTTATGGTTGCCCTTTATTAGGTTGTTTTCCTTCCATTGATTGATGGTGAGTATTGGTGTTGGATTGGGTGTTCGAATCCACACACACACACACACACACATCTGGTTTTGTTCAGAGTATTCCTTACCCTATTGTCATATTGTTCAGTTGTTGGACAAGTATGCTAATGTCTGGCATCATAGTCGAGTAAGAAGATATCTCACATCTGAGGATTGGCCTGGTCCTGAATCCAAGGGGAAACCATGGTACGGCTTGCTTATGTTGCTAAGGAAATATCCTGAACACTTTGTCATCAACACGAGGTCCAAGGGTCGGATTACATTGGAGTTTGTCTCTCTTGTCTCTCTGCTTTCATGACATAATGAGACACCAAAGCGTGATTACGTGCTGCTGATAATTTACCATGAAGTTTAATGGAAAAGTGACAAAAATTGCTGATCGTCTACTTTGTTACTGTTCTTATGGAATATGGTCAGGCAGTGATAGTAAGTTTTGGATGGGAGCTAGCTGCAAGTGTAAATGACACTAATCTACATTATATTGCTGCTGTTTAGGCTTTTGTTTTGACATGAGAGTTTTTCTGCACCATATGTTGGTAAACAACTAATTGTCTTTAAGGACAATGGATCTTCATTATCCAAGAAGCAAGAGCCCCACAAAGTTTTCTCTAGTTATGCATCAGGCATCAAAATAGGGGCAAATCTCAAACCCTTCCAATTTTGTATGTAACTTTTTCTCTAAAGCAATTGGAACAGTTTTGCCAATCTAGCTGTTAATATTTAATTTTCAATATAAGTGAAGGGTTCTGCCATAAATCAGATTTCCACAGCTTTCCATAGCATATTTTCTTTAATGTTCCTTTTTTTTTGTCATCCTGGACTCTGGTTTAAACCCTGTGTGGTATTAATAATATATTTGCCCATAACTTTTTATAATATTTTATACAACAATATTTTAAAATGAGGGGTATTTTAGTAAAATATTTTATAAAAATATCATTTTGCAAAAATATCTTTTGAAATGTTTTGTAAAAAGTATTTATGGGTATCATTGTTCCAGTCAATTAAGGCTTCGTTTGGTTCTTTAACCAAACTCATCTCATCTCACTCATCATTACAATTTTTTCAAATCCCAACACAAAATATGCACCCTAAGTGGATCGCTTCAAAAACTTTGGATGTATTTCCAATGTAAAGGATCCCGTTGAGTGGTATTTTGTCCTCTTTAGTACAACTCGACATGATTACCCAAAAATAAGAGTAAGGGAAACAGAAAATCATGGGACGTTTTTCTCTTCTTTTTAAGCAAGAAAATGGACTTGAAAAGCTTTCTTTGGAGTAATAATGTAGCTGGGTTATTGGATGCTAAATCTATCAACAATGCGAGGGCGTTTAAGAAATAAATGCATCTCTGGTACTGATGTTCACCACAAATGAAAGAAATAAACGCATCTCTGGTACTGATGTTCACAAGGTCGAACATCAATACCACAAATGAAAGAAATATACACTTAAATTTTGTTCATGGTTGTTAAAAGAGCTTGAACGATACATGTTAAAAAGGATCATAAATCTCAGCCCCCTTGCTACAATATGGAATCCTAGAGATTAGAAATAAAGGAATTCCATAACCAAAGTGCCAAAGTTCCTTAATACAAAGGAGTTTTGGTCCAGTATCTCGCACCATTGATATCCTTTACTCACATTTCGCAAAACGCATCCAAAATTTAGGGGTAGATACATTCAACCCAACCTTGCAATGCAACAAATCATACGGAACAATCAAAATCGAGTCTCTGAATTCATAATATCATCCCCTCGAAAATGGAATTAAATCAGACGGATCTTTGATAATGAGATTGCCAAAAAAATTCTCAAGATCCAAAGTTTTGGACTTCTTTTTATATTGAGCGAAAGATTTAAAACTATGTGATGCCATACTTTACACATGTAGATAACATCAGTCCAAAATAATGACACCATGCTTCCTCAAATTGCTTATATTCAAGATTTTCTCAAGAGAGGCAGTCCATATGAAGAAAGCTACTTTGGAAGGAACACGAGACCTCCACATACACTTCCATGGGAAAGATTTAAAACTATGTGATGCCAGCAGGTTGTAATAAGATCGAATTGTAAACTTTTTGCTCCCTTTGGGCCTCCACTACATCCTATCCTCATTGTTGCTACCCAGCCTGTAGAATATAAAAGGCTTAAAAATTCAAAAACTTCATTAATCTCCCAATCATGAACAACTCTCTAATAAAACAAGCATCCCACTAGTAAGGACCATGAAAAAAGACCAGCAAATTCGACATAGAGGCATCCGATCAATAAGAATGCTATAAAGGGCTAGGAACACCCCATTAAGAGCTCAGTTACCATATCAAATATCATGCAAAAATTTGATTCAAAAGCCCTCACCAATTGCAAAACTAATTTGGGTGGCAAAACACTTCCATCCCTTATAAATTTCCATAAACCCATTACCCACCCCATGCCCCCTCCACCTAATAAGAACACCCCCTTCATCTTCTTCAAAGGGTCCTTCCAACCATCTCACACTCCAAGGATCAAGAGACTCAAAAGCCAAACCATCAAGGTTTGGCATCCAAGTAGCTAGTTATGTGAGAAGATTCTCATAGTAATGCACTATATGGTTCTTGATCTCAAAAGGAGAAAAGAGCACACGATTATCTAAATGAAGCATCTCAATAACATTACTGCAATGATGTGAATTATCCACTCAATGAAAAAGCTTCGTGCATTTATCCTCTTCTTTCAACTAAAGGGCCTAGATTTTTGTCGCCAAGAAATATCCTCCATCAACAACACCCTCTCAAGTTCAGGCACCAGTGAACATTTCCTCAACAAAGCCTTCTCATATGGAACTCCATTCACCTCTCTCCCCTCCAAGTCCTGTAGCTCCTCTACAAGGGAATTCTTCTGACTGTCAACATTCCCAAAGACTTTCACATTTCAGTACTTCTTTAAAACATACTTCAAGGTCTTGAGCTTACCAGCAAGAATGAAGTTAGCACTTAGGAGTGCCCGTGAATTGACAAGAAGACACCAAAGTCTAACCTTATTAATAGAACCATCATGCTTTCAATTTATACTGTTACACATAATTTAGATACCAATAAGTTATAAACAATTAGACTGAATACAATATTTTATTGGGAGTAGATGATAGATTACATGATCATGCTTTCGTAATTCTTTTTAGCAGTTCCCTGCAAATCAAATTGCCAAAGTAATGAATTACCTCAGAGATTTGCCTGAGAACCGAGTACGAATAGCTGCAAAAGCAAGACTTCACCGTCAGAAATAATTGCCAGGAAGTTTTATGAATTATACATCTGAAAAGTTCTCCCATTCCAAGAAGATTACTGGTAATCTCGTAGGACAAGCAGCAAATTCATCAATTGAAAGCAGAAACTTCTACGACAAACAACTCAATATCGTCAAAATTGTTTATTGAATCCCTTTCATCAGCTGAACAATGAATAACAAACATAGGAACTAGACGACAAAAGATGTTCTCAAGATTTCTCATTGCTTAGTTTGCCGAGTACCCTTTGTGCATACAGCTCCTGTTCCCGGGCTTCTTTTGCAGCAATAGCTTCCTCATCAAGCACTTGTATGGGAGACCACTCCGGCCATTTCAACCATCCATCCTTCTGTGAATTCCCGTTATTCCCAAATAAAGATTCAGTGTAACTCCTCAGGTGAGGCTTTACTCTGTATGCTGCAAAATCCGCTGTTGTCCCCACAATAGCAAAGATGGTCGAGTAACGGACAGCACCAAGTTGACCTCCTAACATGCCAAAGAAGAAACCAAATTAATTATGAGTTGGAAGTGGAAGATCAATGTAAAATTGGTTGTGAAGGGTAAGAGGCTAAAATTAAAAGCATCTTATTTCTTGAGTACACCAAGTTCAATGGACCTGCACAGAGCTGTTCTCTATAGTGTTGTCTATCATTCCCCTCTGCCCCCACCCTCTCCAAGAACATGAGTAATTAAACAAATGTCCACCATCGAGCAATGTTTTATTGGACAAGCAACTGGCTGAACTCCTCAATAACAATGATGATGTTCTGGCTCGGTTCTAAGATTTTCAGAATTAGGGGATTTTCTGGTTCCATCTACACGACTACTTAACCTTCATTATCAGGTTCAGCTATCTTGACTTCTTTCAGATTACGGAGAATACAATTAGAAATTTTGATATTGGAAAGTAAATTAATTATGTAATGCACATTATACAGTGCAGTTATGTAAGAGTAGATGCCTAAGCAACCTGAACTGTTGCAGATTATTGTTCCCAGAGTAGTTTTGACAAAGAACATTATGCGCACACGCACGCGCACACACACATAATCAAGAGCACATGCATACATTATTTTTCTTTTCGGGGTGGGGGAGATAGAAGAAATTCGTGGAATTCAACCTTGAAGACGCCCTAGCAGAGCACCAGTGCCGAAGCCCGCAATTGCAGAGTTCAGTAGATCATCAAGTCCTGTTTTACGCGTTGATCTCACAAATTCACGGGCTCCTGTCAAATTTGTAAGCGAATGAATTCAAAACAATACCGACATCCTTCAATCAATTTCTATTGCCATCAAACAGAAAACCCTTTTTGGCAGCCAAAGCATGTCTCTGGTCGCCTTGCATTTTCTTGAGATTTTTTTTTTTGATATGCATAATTCATGGAAACTCAAGGATTACTGGGATAAATGCACGAGTCGAAGGAACCACCAAAGATTCCTTAAGATGCAGCTCTCCGCATGAAAAACAAAAAAAAAATTGCTTCGATTTCCATTGAAGCCTTAGTTTCACAAAGGAAAATAAAGAATGTTCTTTGGGATTTTTTTTTTCTTGCAGTAGTTACATTCAATGTCTATATCAAAATAAAAGCATCCTCGCATGAATTAAAAAAAAAAAACTAAGTAATCATAACATCAAAAAAAAAAAAAAACGAAAGTAATCAAAACAATAAGCCAACATAATCACATCATTGAAAGTTCTATAAATCGGAGACTGAATATAAATATAAAACTGAAAACAAATTACCGCAATAGCAACCGGTGACAATGGCGAGATTGGCAGCATAAGTAGAAGAAATTTTTGCGAGACCGTGAACTTTCCTATGTCTCGACATCAACCCAGCTCCTCCACCAACAATCCCTGCCCAAAACCCCAAAGAAAATTCAATCCCCATCACTGTGCCTAATTACCTATAACTAATTGCACCCAATACAATAAATTCGTTCAGAATAATGGGTTCCTCTAAGTTTGAACGAAAAGACAGCATAAAATTTATAGATTGTGAATTTTCTTGTTTCCTATGTTATCCTTTGATTTATTGGCAATCAAACTGAGCGACACAAAATAAGACCTGCTACGAGAGTAGGGATCAAGATGCGCTCCTTCCAGCTATCAGAGGACGAAGAAGAAGATGACAACAATGATGGAGCCTCTCCTTCAAGGGGTTTTGACTCCCCTGTAGACATTTTTTCTGTCTATGCGCTCTACACTTATTTTCTTTTCCTTTGGAACGAAAAACAAAACAAAAATATTGATTTGTTCACTGATTGATATACTCGAGGAGACGAAAGTGTGCAATGATTTCGTCAATGGAAGCAATCGACATAGCGGCGCTGCAACTCATCCAAACGCATAGTCGTACTGATTTACAGAGAAACTATACGCTCTACTGGATCAGCGTTGTTGGTTAGTGGTGATGGGTGTAGTTTAGTTTAATGCAAGTCCACGCGATAAATGGTTCGACCTTTGTGTCAAATTGTTCAATACGAATTTGGCTCGATTTATTTATTTTATTTTACTACTTCTCAATTAATTAAATTATTCACTTTTTAATGCATAATTATGATATATTATTAAATTATATAACTTGTTTAAAACTAGAATTAAGTTTTGTTTAGATAGTAAGATGAAATGAGATAATTTTAAATAAAAATTAAAAATTGAATAAAATATTATTAGAATATTATTTTTTAATATTATTATTGTTTTGAGATTTGAAAAAATTGAATTATTTATTATATTTTGTATAAAAATTTGATAAAATTATAATAATAAAATGAGATGAGATAAAATCTGTATCAGAACCTTAATCTTATAAGTACGTATAAACAAAAAACTAGACTTAATTCTACGTCTATATTTTAGCTCTTCAAGATTGGTTTAGTGCTTTCTAGGACAAAAAATATAATATACCTTCACTTATCACTTGACAACAAAAACTACTTACCCAAGAATTTTGGGTAAATTAATAAAACGAAAATTAGAATTATATAATTTTCATGCTATGAAAAAAATGCCTTCATTTTCTAACATGGGTATACAAGAAAATCATTCTATTGAATTAAATAAATAAAAAAAGCTAAGTTATACACATTTTTTAAGTATTTCTGTATTTGAACAATCCAATGTCATCAATGTATACAAAAATTGGAGATATTAAAGACCAATGAATACTAATTAAATAATAGGAAATAATACTTGGCTTAAATCGTTTGAAAAAGAAACCCGCATCTGTCTACTACGCACCAATCCATATAATTGGAGTCAATTTTCTACTTCAATGGACTCAAATTATATATATATATATAAAGATGATGATATTTGTAAAACTTTTTTAAGTTTGAGCTTCAAATTTTGCATGAGTTGTACATGTATCGATTCCCGATACATCACATTATGAAATTTCAAGGTGTTTCCTCTGTGCATGTCTATGCATGAGTCAGATGGAACATTCACCTCAGCCCACTTCGATCTACCAATAGTAATAGTTAATACTCAGCAAACTGGAAAACTCAAAGCTCAAACTATTTACAATCAAAGATTTCAGTACATGAGCTTGGAGTAGTTTAAGCTTCTGCTATGGGAGGGAGAAAGAAAGAATAATAGCTGTGATCGAGTTCAGTGGATCAAAGACGACGGTGATAAATAACTATTCTACATCCAGTATCGAACTATTTATTGTGTAGAAGTCAAAGGATTTTCTTAAGAGGAGACAATGAAATATACCATTATTACCTACCCTATACGAGGGCTTCATAGACAAAAAATGGAGGCCTATCAGCGACAACTTCACTGTTAGAACCAGAATATCAGCCTAGTCTCTTTTCATAGTTTTCAAGAGGCAGATGTGTCAGGCTCCACATCTTCTGAAGGTGAAAGGCTATTGACTTCTTGCTTGGCATCCCATTCACTGTTCTCCATTGGGGACTCGGACCTCCTCTGAGACCCTGTTCCAAGCCTTCTCTTATGTTCTGAATTATTTGAAAGAAAGCAATTAAAGATCCAAGGAACATGAACATGAACATGAACATAATTATTACAAAGTCTAGCCAGAAAGATTACTTTTACTAGTAATTGCATGACGAGTTATGGCCAAGAACTCTTCCCACTTGAATTTCCTAAGTTCTTGCTTCTCCTCCTCAGAAAGTTCAAAGTTGGGCTCCCTCCCACACATGAAAGCAGCCCTGGAAATAAACAAAGGGATTATTGAGTTTAAACATACTTGGCTAAGTCTATTTTGGAACATAATGCCCAGAAACCATCAGTAACTAAATAGGTTTCCTTTATTCCTCTTGGGCCTAATGATTTCCTTCTTCAATTTGGCATACAAGAATATATTATACAATAAATGGCCAACCATGAGAAAGCCCAGAAAGTTTAAAAGAATAGCAGTACCAAAATAAATAAACAATTAACACTTCATAATTGAGATAGTATTCTCATTGGCGCCTACCACCCGACCCAAATCTTCTCATACCAGTACATCTTTGTATTACACCCATCCCTACGAACATCACCTGTTCTAGATCTCCTAACATTTTAGCAGCAATCTTGCTGGATCAATTCTCTCTGATCCACTCAATTGTTGGTACTCAACATCTTGTCTTCAAATGTTGCAAATAAAACAATTAGACGTGCAGTCTTATGGCTGATACAGCATTTATCAGAAACAATAGGAAACCTCGGTGATAATCTATTTGACAATCAAACCTTCCACAAGTAAAGTTCTCATGGAACAAAATCCTATACAGTTTTTCTTAAATTCACCAACATATCCATCCACTCAAAGATGGTAGTCAAGACCTTAGTACGATATAAAAAGAGGAGAAAGACACAGAAAATTACAAATTAAAAATTAAAAAAAAAAAAATCTAGGTAAACCAAATATTCAATTGTACAAAGTATTGAAGGCAAAGTCAATATTGGAAAATATTATTGAGAAAATGGAAAGGCGACTGGCTTGCTGGAAGTGTCTTTATTTGTCGAAAGGAGGTCAGGTCATATACATCAAGAGCACCCTTTCTAACTTACTTATTTTGTCTCACTTCCCTGTCTTAATAGGCACGACAAAGCATATTGAAAAGTTATCAGAGGGGTACTCAAATGTCACCTAGTTAAATGGCCAAACCATATGGTGCCCAATTTCCTCTGGTGGATTGGGGGTTAAACATGATAGTATTTAATCGAGCCTTACTAGACAAATGGTTGTGGCACCATTATGCAATGGAGAGTCTCTGTGGTGATTGGTGGGGGAAATCAAGTATGGTAGTATGCGGGACAGTTGGTGTTCTAATGTAACATCCAGACATAAGTTTGGACCACGGGCCCATTTTTTTAGGCTTTATTATTTGAGGATCTAGTATTGAGGAGATAGGATTGGATATGAAATTATGGACCTAGATTTGGTCCATTAGGCCTATATATGGATGGATAAGCCCAAGTGTTTTCTAGCCAAAGCCCACTAATTTTGGCTGTTAAATTCGTGATGATTAGAAACCAGCCCCATTTATGACTTCTAAATGGGTCCAAAGAATAGCGACATATTTACCCTAGAACTCCTAGCCATTAGGATTCCTAGAACCCCTTTTCAAAACAAACTGAGTTAAATTCGTACAGCCCTATTATTAGGTTTTTCAGGTCTAATTAAAAGGACTGACTGGCCAGAAAACTAGAAAAAACAGAGGCTGCTGTGAGTCTGGAAAGTTTTTATAGCAATCCCATGTGATATTCTCCAAGAAAACCAATCCCTAACCCTAGATAACTGCTACAATTTCAGGAGATTGAAAAAAGAACCAGCCTCACCGTATCAAGTTCAACCCTTTTCCAGCAACTTCAAGTAGGTGATTATTGACGCGTTTGTCATCAATAGAAGCGAGGAAAGTAGCATGATCATACCCTTACATGTATGGTAAACAATGTTTTTAAAGTATTATGTGTGTATGGCTCTTATTGAAAGCTCCTTTTTACGTACCAAGTTATGATATGATGAAAGTGAGTTTGAATGCCATGTTTTTAAATGTTTTACATGCCTCATGCTATGTTTCAATTTATGATGCATGTAGTTATGAGTTCTACATGCATCATGGTAAAAGGATAAAAGACAATTTATGAAAGAAGCTTTAAGAATGACCATAAGAGATGTATGGTACCAATACAGTTATGAGTGGATGTGCAAGCCACAGACCTAAGCGTGGTCTGCCATAATATGTTATAATACATTAAGCAAATCCCCTTGTGGGCACAGGCAGTGGAACCAGTGTGCAACCCTGCACACGGGGGCTAAGGTGTGTTGTCCATTAAAGAAAGGGAACGATAAGTTTAATGAGTTATGCATTATACATGTTACATGTTTATGTTAGTAAAAGTATTGGTATTTAAGCATGCATGCTTTCAAGAAAACCCTATTTTTATTATGTTTACTGTATGATGTACTACTTATTGACTATTTGACTCATTTTGGTTGGTTGGTTGGTTGTTTTTTTATGTTTTTAAAATGTCCAGGTAAAGAAGATAGCGTTGATGAGATGATGGCCAGGTATAGATCATGTGTTAAGGGATTTTCAGACTTAGTTAATAAGTGGCTCCCAACCAGAGAACGACACTGCAACCAGAGACCCACGGCACTATGGATCTCAGGTTTGTGACTAGAGATCCACAGCGTCGTTCTCTGGTTCACGACTAGAGAACAATGCCGTGCGTCTATGGTTCGCGACCAGAGAACGATGGCGTCGCCACCAAGAGAAAGATTCATTTTACTTTCCAAGACCCACGACTGGGCGGGCCCCCGTTGCCCAGTCCTAATGATCATGAAGTTGAATTTCCATGTGTTTGATATTCATTACATGTTATTCAGAATCAACAAAACAGGTTCCTTGCAAATTTTGATTTAAAAATCTGTTTAAAAGAAAGATCACATCTTACACACATAGTTGATTGTGAGTTTGAGCATAACTTGTGAAAGGAAGTTCAAATGTGCATGTTAGAGTTCAATAAAGGTGTCTTGACTGCTGCATTATTCGACAGTATGGCCACCTTAAAGGCTGCTGTTAGGCCTTTCAAGGGAACTTCACTAGGCATGTCACAAGCCCCCCCCCAAAAAAAAAAAAAAAACTAGTCACCTCGCCACTAAAGTTGCATGACTTTTGGACAAATCAAGGAGTCCCAATAAGTCATATCTGCTGGTTTGACAGCATAAACACACCAACACTTAGCAACAACTTTTGATCATGAGGCCTTAGAGTGACCACGAAGCCCTAGAATAGGGCATCATTGCATTACAGAACCCTAAGGCCACACCCGCCTTAAATGTGCATTTGCTTGAATTGAAGGGAAGAATGCAGCAAGCTTTTAGGCTTAAAAACATAAACTTGAAAGGCCTATTTGAGGACTTAATAAACATAGGAAGAAATTGAGTAAGGTTAGTGTTGGCACACCTAAGAAAAAGTCATATATTACATGTTAAGCAAGTCATTCATATCAGAGGTTATGTGATAATTCATGGAAAGAATTTCTTTTTCCAGAGAAAACACAAGAATTAAGCAAGGATGCAGATCTCTATAAAGGCATGTGTAGAGAGGTTCAAACATTGGAGAAGTGTATGCAATAAATAATAGTAAGCAGGTATGTTTCCTTAGGTTGCTAGCAAAGTGTTGAATTTCAAGACTATCAAAACAAAGTAAGTTCGAAGTAGTATGATCAATCCCTTTATATTCTAGTTCAAATGTAACATTTTTCTTCAAATAAGGCTCCGCTTGGATACTAAGAGTATCTTAGATGATCTGTGAATAGTAATGAGAACAATAGTGAACAATTTGTGAATAGTAGTGAAGTAGTATAAGAATATCTAAGAATAGTAGTATTCCCAAACAGAAATTTTCAAGTAATATATTATACAGATATTTCATGTGAGCCCTTTTTATGCAGCTTCTATGATATGTTGTAATGTCAAGTTTGCAGGTGCTTTAATGTGATGCTTGTGCTATATAATATCTAATGAATTGTTCGTGTTATGAAACTTATGAGAAATGAAAGGATGAAAATAAAGTAAGATAATGAATGAAAGGTTTCCGAAGGATTTCATTTCAGTTGTATTGATGATGATGCGACAATTCCAAAGAAAATCGATGGATGTGAGAGCTACACTAAGAAAATTGAGTAAGTGTGGTCCACTGGGAGAGCTTTCCTAGTGAGCGATCGGGGCTTTATCAGAATTCTGTGGCTATGGAGGAGTTCTCCGAGTTCATTTTTGATCTGGACCTCATGGACCTTTTCCTGGTAGGCGGATGGGCGAGTTTGGTCGAAATTGGATAGATTCCTTGTTTCTCCTTTGTGGGAAGCCTATTATTCAGAGATACGTCAAAAACGACTAGCTCGAGTCAGTTCAGATCATTTTCCTATTCTACTAGATTGTGGGGGTATTCACAGGGGTCGCCAGTACTTCAAGTATGAAAACATGTGGCTAACAGCGGATGGGCTTGTTGAGATGGTGCGTGCTTGGTGGTTATCGTATCAGTTTTCTCGCACTCCAAGTTTTATTCTTGCAGGTAAGTTGAAGGCTTTGAAACAAAATCTAAAGAAGTGGAACTTGGAAGTTTTTGGTCACATTGATAATCAGAAGTCTACCCTTTTGGAGAAATTGTAGAGAAAGGAAGGCCATAGTTACGGAAAATTTGGAGAGGGTTTTGTTGTCAAAGGAGACTTCTTGGCGTCAGAAATCCAGGACCCTTTGACTGAAAGAAAGTGATAAGTGTACGAAGTACTTCCACAGAGAGGCTAATTCACATCGGTGCAGTAACGCTATTGATTCGCTTCATTCAGGTACTCAGGTGTTATCTTCTCCTCCTGCGCTAGAAAACCATATTGTGCATTATTATGAGACCTTTCTCACAGAATCAGCTAGTTGGAGGCCAAAGCTTGATGCCTTGCCCTTTGAGGCAATTGATTCTCAGAGTACGAGTGTTTTGGAGCGACCTTTTGATGAAGATGAGATCTACAAGGTCATCTCGGGTATGGCTAAGGATAAAGTGCTCGGCCCGGATGGTTTTTCAATGGGTTTCTTTCAAACTTGTTGGGACATTGTGAAATGTGATATTTTGCAGGTTTTTAGTGAATTTCACTCTTTTCAAAAGTTAGAAAAATCTCTTGATGCGACGTTCATTGCTCTCATTCCCAAGAAACATGGGGCTTCGTTCATTGAGGATTTTCGCCCTATAAGTCTAGTTAGTGGGGTATACAAGATTATATCGAAGGTCCTTGCCAACCACTTGAGCCCTATGTTGGAACATATTATTTCCAAGCCTCAGAACGCATTTATTCATGGGAGACAATTTCTTGACTCGGTGCTCATTGCAAATGAGTGCTTAGACCATAAATTGCAAGAAGAAGGGTCAGGTATTCTTTGCAAGCTTGACATGGAGAAGACCTATGATCACGTGAACTGGGAATTCCTCTTATACCTACTTCGGAGGTGTGGCTTTGGTGATAGGTGGATTTCCTGGATGCATCATTGTATTTCTACTACCCGTTTCTCAGTTCTTGTTAATGGTACACCAGCTGGTTTTTTTTATAGTTCCCAGGGTTTGCAGCAAGGAGACCCTCTATCTCCTCTTTTGTTTGTTATAGTTATGGAGGCTCTTAGCCGGATGGTGCAGGCTACTATTGATGGAGGTTTCTTATCTGGCTTCCAAGTGGGCAATGGCACTGGTGGCTCTATTATCATCTCACACCTTCTTTTTGCAAATGATACTTTAGTCTTTTGTTAAGCAGATAGTAGCCAGATCCAAACTCTACGAGCACTGTTACTTTGCTTTGAAGTAGTGTCGGGGCTCAAGGTGAACCTTGGTAAGTCCGAGATGGTTCCGGTGGGTGCGGTCTCAAATATCCTCCATTTAGCAAGCTTTTTGGATTATAAGGTGACCTCTTTGCGAATGAAATATCTGGGCCTTCCATTGGGAGCATCTTTTAAGGCTAGAGCTATATGGGATGGGGTGGTAGAGAAGATAAAGACAAGGTTGGCTGATTG
This sequence comes from Cyclocarya paliurus, assembly GCA_029856935.1. NCBI lineage: Eukaryota > Viridiplantae > Streptophyta > Magnoliopsida > Fagales > Juglandaceae > Cyclocarya > Cyclocarya paliurus. The sequence continues at coordinate 29,162,873 of CM056954.1, read as the reverse complement.
GAAACGGATGTATTTATCGAAAGGGAGTTGTCTCATCCTTATTAAGAGAACCCTCACCAACCTCCCCACATATTTTTTTATCTCTTTTTCGTATGCCTACAGGGGTGGTAAACAAGATTGAGAAACTTTTTAGGATGTTCATATGGGGGGGAGTGGGGGAGGAGAAGAAATTCCATATGATTAGATGGAAGACAATATGTGCTCCAGTTGTGTATGGGGGGTTGGGAGTGTGTAACTTGAGAATTTTTAATAAAGCTCTATTGGGGAAATGGCTATGGAGATATCACTTGGAGGTGGGGTCATTATGGAAGGAAATTATCGACACTAAATATGGAGCTACCTGGGGTGCTTGGTGCTCCAACAAAGTGAGAGAGGAGTATGGTGTGGGTTTATGGAAGTTTATAAGGAGGGGGTGGCCTTGGTTTGAAAAACAGATTCACTTTGTACCCAGTGAGGGTAATCGAATCAGTTTTTGGCGGGACGTGTGGTGTGGAGATCACGCATTGGAAAGGGCCTTCCTGGCTCTCTATCATATTGCAATTAATAGGAAGGCTTCAGTAGCGAACATGCGGCTATTTTCTCATGGCGCTCATCAGTGGAATATACTTTTTAATAGGGATTTTCATGATTGGGAATTATCTATTGTATCATGTTTTTTCAGCCTACTATACTCCATGGGGACTCCTACGGCACAACGTAATAGATAAAGTGGAGGTCTAATAATCACAAGAAATGTACAGTTAAGGCGTACCACAAAATTTTGTCAACTCGTACAATGGAACGCCGCTCATTCCCTTGGAAGAATATTTGGAGGTCTCGTGTGCCTTTCAAAGTAGCCTTCTTTGTATGCAATGCACTCTTGGAAAAATCTTAACCACGGACAATCTGAGGAAAATGGGATGTGCAGTGATGGATTGGTGTTATATGCGTAAAAAAAATGGAGAATCTATGGATCATCGAAACAAGGGTGTTGTGCGATGAGATCTTTCAAAGGGTTGATGTTGCTTGAGTTATGCCTTTGAGGGTGGTGGATTTGTTGGGTAGTTGGAGGAAGATGCAAGGCTGTCATCAAGTGGCAGTAGTGTGGAAGATGATTCCATTGTGTGTCATGTGGTGTATTTGGTCGGAAAGGAATGCGCGTTCTTTTGAAGATATGGAACGCACAAGGGTGGAGCTAACGAATTTTTTTCTCCTCACTTTATTGCTTTGGTTTTCTACTATAGTACTAAATGGAGACAATGTGCATGATTTCTTGTCTTTAATTTATCGCTCTTAGAATGTATTTAGGTGTTCTTCTGTATACTTCCTGTGTACATGGGCTATGCCTATTTCATTCATATCAATAATATTTATATATTACTTATAAAAATAAATAAATAAATAAAACCTAATTGACCACATTTTACATTAAGGAGTGCTACTTGCTATGTATTGACTCATTTTTGTTTTTATCTTTTAAAATTATCAGGGCAAAGATTAAAATGAACCTGCAGGCCAGAGTCAGTCAAGGAGATATTGACCTAGTGAAGATTGAGTGTTTATCACATGAACTACCAGCATTTTGTTTAAGATTACTGTATGACATTACGTTTCTCCTTAATTTTGAATCTTGATATATCCAAATTATTACATTTGACATCTCAAGGTCCAATAAATAATTTTATCTTGTTTAAAAATATCTAAAGTTTAAGAAACTCTTATTACCTGCTGCTATGGAAAGTAACAAAGTACCGTTACTAATTTTATCAGGAAGGGGTGTTACAGGGAGTTGGTTCCAAAAATCTTGTTTTGCATAATCTCAGTGTTACTTCTAGCACTAAAATTTTTTGTAAATAACAATTGTTCATATAAACGAAGGTGAAGTTCAAACAACTACCTATCATACAAACGAGCAGCCTCTTCTTGTGAACCAACAGTTCCGAGGTGAATTTGTTTCTTATCTACTTTTATTGCTGCCTGCCATTTCATATTTTTGAAATAGACACCTCTCATCAGACATGGTTCTTGGTTTTGAAAATTCTTTCTCCTGTGTCGCTTTCTGCGTTTTATTGGTGGCCCTATGAATAGAAAAACAGGCAGGAACACAAGTCAAATTTCTGTGCAGCCAAAACCTACCAATATTTTGCACTCAAAAGATCAAATAAGAAACATCTAAACTCATATATTAATCATTTATACTTTAAAAGAAAATGAAATGCATTCTCCATGAGAGTAGCATGTATTCCATTCTAAAAAATACAAGTTTTTATTTTTATGACATATAGACTAAAATACAATTAAAAGTATAAAATAGAAGGGTGAAAGACACATACATCCAAAGTATACAAAGTAGTATATCAATGGAACCAATTAAAACAGGCAAATCTCCCATAGATCAAGAATATGGAGCCATTAAAACACTGTTCCATACCAAAAACCTAGATACAAAAATTTCAAAATGATGTCTGCTGTCTTTTAAGCCATTAATGACCAAACTATATAATTGGACATTGACTTCTTTGCCTCGAAATCATCACTTTGCACTCAATTTATATGAAGTACATGATAAAATTGGGTCCTCAACATAGTATTGTCTTCCACTCAGTTACTCAAAACAGAGGATATCATTTAAAGGAAATAAAAATTATTGAAGTGGCTCCCGTGAGACCGTAGAGGGAAGGAAACAGATCAGATCTCATAAGACACTATGATGCACAAGGTGAATGAAAAACTCAGTCACACACATGCGCCATGTACACAATTGGATCTTTCAGTGCATGATTTCTCAATGTTAGCTCTTCAAATTAAACAGTTTTTCATCCCTCCAAGTAGTAGAATCTCCAGAACTACGACACATCATTATGAAGTAGTTTCATAAAAACAGAAAAATTAGTTTACTGCAAGTTAAATTAAGAGGAATCAATTCAGGAAAAACACTTCAGCATGTTCCGGAGAATTGATATGGAGAGAACAAACAGATTCCAGCTGGGATGACTTCATGACCAACTAATCTAACGGAACTGACTAAGTTTATAAGGGATCTGTTAAAACTACAGATAACTACATAAACTAACGTCAATTTACAGTAAGACCGGTAGAAGATTAGAATGATGACTTGAGAGGAAAGGACTTCAGAGAGTTTTTTTTATGATATTTTATATGTAGAAGACTCTTTTTTCATCAGTAAATAAGATTTTATTGATCATAAGGATAGGCAAAAGCCCAAGCCCAAGTAGAAGACTCTTACTCCGACTGTAATGCAAATTTTAAAACTTTATATCATAAGGGAACAGGTATTCTCATTCTTGAGGTCATGTCCCCTAAATCAGGTTGTTGAATCGGTTTTACACGATCTTTAACAACAGCACAAAACATGGGAGTTCAATCTTGAAGCATATATAGAGGACATTGGTGCCTAACACAGCAAGGGCGAGCGAGCAAAAGTCACGAGAGGTTTACAGATGATACCCAATTTGCCCACAAGGATACTATCCAGGATTTACTGAGGGGAAAAATTGAACAAGAACACATGACTTAGGAAAGATTGATAGAACAGTTTGTACTCTGGATGAGCAGCATGTACTGATTCCCAGAAAAAAAAAATATGGGGGTTTAGATCTTTTTTAAATTTCTGATAGAAGCATTGTTCAAACACCAAAATCACCAAATAAAATAATAGATAGTATATAACTGTCTTTAATAGACCAAGGGTATTTGAAGACTTGAAGGGGAGGAGGTTTCACATAAAGGTACTCAAACCATAGTGCCAATTTCGTCATCTTGTTCTATGAGAACTCTATCGCGTTCCTTGTTCCTTAATTCTATTATTTTTTTCTCAGGTCCTTCTAGTAAATATTCCCCAGCATACAAGAGGCAAGTTATTTTAAAATTAGAAAAAGAAAATGTTTCATGCGTGTCGCTGTAAGATATACAGCAATTATGAGTCATGGCCATCTACTAAATTATCAAACAGAAACTGACAAAAAACACACAAAATATATCCAATCTTTGAAGTGATGGATGAACAAATTTAAGTCCACTCTGACTTACTTAACTCAAGCATATTTAGGACAGATAAGCATTAAAACAACAAACCTGCTTCTGGTTGAATGGGCTGCTCTTTTGATGAGCTTGAACCAGATTCATTTGATGATTTAGGCCCTAATTTATTCTGGGAAACATTGAATAGTTCAAAAGGTAAGTTTAAAGCATATAATAGTATTATATATTATGCAAACAGCTGACTAGTTAGCCATTGTATCGATAAAGATTAGAATCTAATGCCCTGAGTTCTGCAAGGCACTGATCGAGAATGATATATGTTGGGATATATACCTATTGTATGTCAAATAAACCTACCACAGAAAATATGGAATGACTGATTAGGATACGCATTTTGTAATTCCCTTTTCCTATACAAAAAGAGTCGTGCACTACTACGACCGCTCATCATGAATTGCCTCCATGGGATAGGAGGGTCGTGGAGATTTTGGAGGAATGTATATGGGAGTTTTCGGAGGCCTGTCATTTTAGAAATGTAGATGACGGTTTTGAATGGGCTTTTGCTAGTATTTACGGCCGTACTGTGGACAGCAGTAGAAGATTGTTGTGAAATGAGCTTGCTGGTTTAATTAGTTGGTGGGATGTGCCTTGTTGTGATGGAGGGGATTTCAACGTCACTCGTTTTCCAAGTGAGAGATCGTCGGATTCTAGTTTTACCTCGGCAATGAGGGAGCTCTCTGAATTCATTTTCGAGGCTGAATGATTATTTTTAACTAAGTAAATGGGGTTGGAGATTGGAGGTTGGAATAACTTACTTGTAGAACCCATAAATTTGCTGAAACAAATCATTGAACTTTAGGATAACAAAGTAGTGGAATAAAATTACTTTTCAGTGTATAAAATTATTAGGGAGGTACCACCACTACCATTATGTTTGGACAGAATATGCTATGTGCCAAGAATAGAAAGTTGAAACTAAAGGTTGATTCTAAGATATCTTATTAACACAAACTTTTCAGAAAAAATGGAATGAATTACAGAGCACAATATGAAGATAGGCACCTATAGGCAAAGCAACAACACCATCAATGCCATATCTGATGCTGATGGTTGAATAAGGAGTAATAATTCTTACCCCCAATAGCTGGTTTACATCAACTGAAGGCCCTGGATGCACTCTCACTGGATTGTTATTATGGGTGGGATTTTCAGCAGCAGTTCCATTAAAAAACCTAGGAAGTGGAGCGATGAAAGAACCTCTCCCTGCAGAGGCCCATTGATTTTGGTAATAAGAAATATTCTAGTTCAGCAGAATGTAAATTATCTAGAATCAGTAACATGAAGATAGAGCTGGAGCCTTCATGTTTAACTCATGATAGAAAATGGTGGTAACTGCTAATAAAAAAATCATGCTAATAATTTGAGTTCAGGCAGCAGCCTACATAGGGTCAGTTCAACAGAAGTACTTAATAATTTCAACGTATCGATTTCAGAAATTAATTACCAGAGCATAGTCCCAGAAGCTTGCGTCTTCGTAAGCTCACCATGTTTTGACTCAAAATTTTCAATTAACATACACCACTTTACTTGGTCACTTCTCTCACAAATCACAGTTATCACCTAGCTCCTTGGATCACTAAAACAAGAGCACTTATAATGAAGGTACACATATAACAGAGAGTCAAAGTAAAAAATTACAACTATTAATAAAGACTTTTTTTATAAGTACAACTATTAATAAAGACTTAACCATTATATACACAATTTGAAACTATTCCAAAAGAGACGATAACAACTTCCAAGCACTTGTATATGATAAGGACGAAAAATAAAAGAAACTAAATACAGAATGCTCAGACACAAATATAGAGAACAGCGTCATTTGAATACAACTGATGTTGCTCATGGAGAACATTATGAAGTTTGCGACAAGAGGCATCCTTCTATTATTATTATGTATATAATTTAAAAAACAAAAACAAAAACAAAGAGCTTCCAACAGAAGGATAACTTCCACTAGCAGACAACCTATTATAAAAATCTATGATTTCATATATGTTTCGTGTCTGAAGGGTGACTTCCACTAGCAGACAGCATATTATAAAAGTTCATGATTTCATTTATGTTTCATGCCTGATCATCGATAAAATGGAAACTCCACATCAGCACAAATTGCTATACCAGCAGTATCAGTTCATTGATGATTTGCCTACTTCCAAAGTTAAGTTCAATACCATCGACATAGCCTCAAGGAGAATCTAAATGAATCAATACTGGAAGGAGTATTTCTTCTTTGACAAGTAAGGTTATGGTTATGGGTTGGCGCAGCCTACACCCACTGCTTGCTACGGGCTTTTAACATGCGAGCAAAAACAAAACTGGAAAAGGAAAAAAGAAAATTTTGTAAGGCATCAGTTACACATTTGATGGGCGTATCGTTATCCAAACTCTGAAAATTATGAGTAAAGACTAAGGGAAAGGTCTGAGAAATGAGTATATATGATCAAGGGGATAACAGATCACCGCGTGGTGAAATCATCTTGAAGTTAATATCAACTACCCCCACGCAAATACATCTTGACAGGCTACAAAGGACAGGCTGAAAATTAATATTTATGGCAGCTAGAAATTTCCAACACCCAGGATATATCTCATCAATCATACTAGAACAGGAACACATTAATAAAATAACAAACAATAATTTCCTCTTGATATTTCACTAAGAGCCAAGCTTGACTTCGATTTATATGCATTTAAGGGGAAATAATGCGATTGATCCTGACTACGAATACAATCTATATGCAAATAGAATGAATTCAAACCAATGCTAACACCAAAAATCTCCCATGGAAACGGGTCAATCTTCTTTTAAAGCTGATGAAATTGGTATGTCAATCGCAAGCTTGAAGAAGGGTGGCATAACATAAACCCCACAAATAATTTGCTTTTAAAAGAAAAAAAAAAACCACCGAGAAGTAATATATTGAAGTTTGCATACATTAATCGCAAAACAGCCGTCGTGCTAAATAGGATTAGAGTCCAGAGAAACCAACGCAAACACCAAAAAGACTTCCTTAGTAGGATTTCCTCTATTCTCTGTCCTGGGAAACAAAGTCAACACGACCAACCTACCACCTTTCTTGAAGGGGGGTTAATAGCAAAGACAAACCCAATTACCCACATACAAAACAAAGTCCAAAACAAGGTTTGTACGAAACAAAACAAAAAAAATCAAGAAACCCAGAGAGCCGACACGAGATACAGAGAACTTGACTGCCGTGAAGGACGTCAACGCAGAATGCTCATGACCAAAGACCAGCAGACAAGTCAAGCATGGACTACCAAAAAGTAAGAACAAGAACCAAAGCCAATAGGAAGAGAGGCAGGCATTGTTTGTACCTGAAGAGGCAAAGAAGGCGGTGGTTGGGGGAGCCGGAGGAGAATCGAAGAGGTAGTTGGTGAGAAATCTGTTGCAAAGTGGCAAAGGGATTTAGGATTTAGGAAGAAAAGGTGGTGAGTGTGCAAGAGAGGAGGGGGAGAGAGAAAGAGAGATTATATATGTAAATGGGTTTGTGGCTCATGCATCTACCACCTTTTGTTTTTATGTCTCTCTTCTTCTCATTGTATGGAGAGAGGAGGGTGGTGGTGGGGGTGGTTTAATGGTGTGGAGAGAGGAACTTGAGAGTTTTGGGGAGAGAAAGTGAAGGATGAATGAGAGAGTAGGACAACGTATATAATACGATGTTTGATATTACTATGATGTACTTTTAGTTTGGTTGGGTTTCCCCGTGATGCCCTTTCAAGCTTTGGGAATACATCGTGAGAAGAGCGGCTATTTTAGTTTAACTTCGGGGACAATTCCGAATTTAATCCTAAAAAGTATCTAACAAAGTGACAGATTTGATATACTACTTTGTATTGTAAAGTCTTTTTTATACAATAAATTCAGTACATATATATTTATATCAATTTATAAGATCATGTTTTATAATTCTCTTTAGGATCTAGCACTTCTATTATGTGATGGCTCTCTAATAATAGCTGACATGTTTAAAACTGTCTTGAAAAAGAGATTTTTCGTTTGGACACAAAAACAGTTTCATCTCATCTCGTTATTATAATTTTTTTAAAATTTTTATACAAAATATAATAAACAATTTAACTTTTTCAAATCTCAAAATAATAACAATATTAAAAAATAATACTCTAATAATATTTTATTCAACTTTTAACTTTCATCTAAAACCATCTCATCTCATCTCACTATCCAAATAGGGCCTCATTTGAAAAAATCGTCTCGTCTCATCTCATCTCATCTCAAAATTTCTCATAATTTTATTTTCAAACATCACTCAAGTATAAACACTTTTTCATTTCAAGTTTTAAACTTTTTCATCTAATTATTACATAATCATTACAACTTTTTCAAATTTCTAAATAAAATAAAATATATATATATATATATATATAATTTTTTAAATTTAAAAAAATGTTATTAAAAAATTATATTTTAATAATATTTTAATTTATAATAATTTTATACGATTTTTTTCTCTCTTCTTTTTTAAAATCTAATAAAATATTTTAATTCAAACTATTTTATTGCTATTTAAAAAATTCTCATTCTATCTCATTCTTCAAGCAACCCCTTAAATTTGTTAAGATCTTACTTGCAAATATAATTTATTAGGTTAAAATATATATCTATAGAACTTTTACATAAAAGAGCCCTATTGACAACCTGTAATACAAAATTTCTAGGTGTAAAGTCAACTAGTCAGGGTCTCGACTAGATATGGGAGGTTTGAACTTTGAATCTTTGAACAGCCCTAGATATAGTGGTGATGTAAGGATTTGATTTTTAGAAGTGCATTTGATTTTTAGAAGTGCACGCACCAAATTGAAATTTTTATAGAAAAGCTCCCGTAAATAATTATATATTTTAAAAAAATTAATATAATTAATTTTAAAAGTATTTTAGATATATAGTTATCAAACAGTAAAATATTTTTGAATTACAGAGTTTATTATTTAAGTTATAAGTTATAAGCTCTAAAGTTATAAGTTATATTTTCTACCAAACATATATGTACTAATAAATTTAAAAAAAGTACTTTAAACACTTAAAAAAACTAAAATCCCACTTTTTTAAAATTTACCAAATTGAAGTATTTGTTAAAAAGCTCCTCCAGATAATGCTAATTTAAAAAAAAAAAAACCATCGTAACTAACTTTTAAAGTGTTTTATATGCATGTTCAATAGTGGAACCAGCAATTTTTTTCAGAAGGTTAACTTTTCTTCAGCGTGATACATTTATATAAAATAAAAAGAGATTAAAAACTCATAAAAATATAACTATATGTAAAATTAGATCTCGATAATTTACTACATACACATAAAAATAAATTTATAAAAACACAACGTAATATATATTTCATATTTTTGACGATAATATTTCATGAAATAATATTAATCCATTATTATTTTATAATAAAATATTTAGAATTTATTTTCTTTATAGAAATTATCAAATGATCATCTTTCATTTTAGCGTGTAACCTAGTTTATCAAGTTTTATGTAAAATTTAAATATTTTCGTGTCACATTAAACATATAATATTATAATCGAGATCTTAAATAAATTTTTTCTTTCTCAACGAAACCCACAGGATAAAACCTCTCAACTAATTTTTATATAGATCATTAGCCTTAAATGATTTTGTTTTTATTTTCACTTTGAATTCTATATTAAGAAACCTAATTATATTATATAACAAAAAATTTTGGAATCTATATTAATAAGTTTATTATTTTATTAAAATTTAGTTTTAATTTAATTTTAGAGAGACCACATCCTTAAAAATAGATAATATATAGAAATTATACAAAATTTTGAGACTATATGAAACAAATTGGAGAGAGGCATTTCTATGTATATTGAAATTTTAGAAAACTTTAAAGAGCATCTCGGGATTATAAGTTTTTGTTGGGGGGCATTTTCTATATTTATAGAATTGTGAGTAAAATCGATGGGGTATTTTGAATTTTCAAAAAATCTTGGGGGCACTACAATTAAAAGTAATACTATTATGAAATACTCTATTTCCTACTGCAACCCCAAAGAGCCACTTTAGGTTTGGAAATTGAGATGAGAATTTTTAATTTGAAATGAAAGTTAAAAATTGAATAAAATATTATTTTTTAATATTATTATTATTTTAAAATTCAAAAAATTTAAATTGAGATTTGAAAAAATTGAATTGTTTATTATATTTTATGTGAAAATTTAAAAAAATTATAATGATGAGATGAGATAAGATGAGAATTTTGTGTTTGAAAAAACTTCCAAACCTAACAGACAATCATGGGATAGAATAACTTTAAAACTTCAAAATAGTGTCATTTGCAATAGAGTTTTGTTATATACAAGCAAATTTGTATATTAATCTGCATACTAATACTGTTGTCTTCATATTCCAAATTTAAATTAGCATTGTTTTCAATAAAATTTACTTTCTAACCAATCATATTAAATATTTGCGTTTATTAATATGTATAATTGCTTATAACTAAATTTTTCCTTTGCGATAAGTCAAAATTTACAATAGTAAATAAGAATCGGAGTTTTTACATATATAAATATCATAAATAAGGATGTTTCGGCAACTTTCAGCATTACTTGACTATTAATACAGCATTCATCTTACTAATAAATACAAATTGATCTGTGTAGGTTTAGTGCTAATAAATCCCAAGTTTTTTGAAAAAAGTTGAACTCTTATGAAAAAATTTGCATTTTTATAGCGGGTTTCACTTTTATTTTTAAATAGACTGCATGAGACTTGTATTCCCATTATTCTTCATCTACAAATTTTGACAACTAAACTAAATAGTTTATATATATATATATATATATATATATAATTGAACTTTCATAAGAATTAAACAACATAGTATGAACATGATCTCCTCTTATCTTTTTAAATACATTACATATTATCGTTATAAAGAAATACAAATACAAAGCTATTCGTATTTATATAAATTTATACAAGTATAATTGGAGTTTATACGAGTTGTATCGTTAATAATCGGTCATGAATTTATATATATACAAAAAGGCTTATTTAATAAAAGAATCAAGTAGAATAGGAGTTTGACCTTGCTACTCCCGATTGGCTTGTCGTATTAACAAATATAACTAAAGCTAGTTACAATAACAAAGTTTGTGTTGGCTCGAAAGAACAATAACAACAAGAGTAATAATAATAAAATGTTGTGGTTGGTACATAACTCTAACATGGTCCATTTACGTAAGGAAAATGACATAGCCATCGAGAATTGGGTCCCGACATGGGTCTCAATATCCTTTTTTTTTATCCAATAATTAAGAAAAGTGTTTTTTAATTATGTTATGATTTTTATTTTTTTAAAATGTTTAAGATGAATAAAAAAATAAAAAAAATACACCTATCGGTAGACATTTTCTCGGGACATTTTATAGGTGGCTGTAGTGCCACTCTTTACATAAATATGGTGGATGGAACTCACCTACCATATTGTCCCTCATATACAAGAAAGATCATGACCTAATAATGCCTAAGCTAATATAAAGTTTTAAGCAAGACAAAAGACTACCTTAAATAAACAAACTCATCATTTCATAAATCTTCTTGTTTTAACTAGAAGCTACTTGAGGACAATATTGCCCTTTCATGAGTGCCACGAGACCTTCTGCAAATTTAATTATCAAAGTAAACAAAAGGGCAATGCTGTCATTTAAGAGAAGCCCCCATTCAACTAGATACGAAAGACCAATTTACTTGGCAAAAAAGGATACGAATTAGATGACCAATTTTATGTTTTGCTTGGAAAGGGTGAGGGACAGATTGGGGATTCCAGGAGTTGTGGAGGGTGAGACAAAAGGAGTGGATAAAATGAGTGTGAGTTGGTTGGTAGAAGCAAGCGATGCGGCACCGACGAAAGGGTGATTGGGTGGGGGGCGGGGGCGGGGGCGGCCTTTCATAATCCATATGGGCCAGCCCTAACCCTATTTAACACCCTTTCTCGAAGGTATATATTACATTCAGAAATATCTTCTGGACAAAATTAATGTCCAGTGCGAGCTTATGTATAAATTTACCACCAGAGTTCGCTCAAGTCTTAAAAGTCTTGATCTTGTAATTTCACTAACTAAATTGACAGAAAAACATGACAAATGTCTAAGATATACTTTGAGTTTAAAGTTTGATTTCAAATTTATCATAATAAAAACTGGTGTTTGGATTTTAAAATCACAATAATATATATATATATATATATATATATTTATATATACCTCTATTATAGAAGTGACTATCCATCCATGAATAGTGATTTGTGTTTAACGGCTACATTACATTTTTATCCTTGATCTTTATGATAGTTAGGTTGTGTTTTGGGGGAAAGTTTGGTATCCCTATGATTGATGCATGTCTGTTTTGCTTTGCCTGATGGTATCCCTTATGACTGAAGCTAGTAGTGGACTTGAAATTGCGTGATTAGCTCTACTGGATGTGAAAAATCAAACATGTGACTTTTGAGTAAAATATCCATGGTTGTGCAGCAGGATATGTGCCTTCGAGACCCTTTATTATCTTTTTGCTCGCCTTGTGTTTAAGGACCTTAGTGCCTTTACACTGTTTTTTACTTTTTCTTCAAGAATCGTCTCTTCTATTGTCCTCTTTCTAATGCTTCTCTTCTTCTTCTCTTTTTTTTGTTCGTTCCATAAAATTCTCAACTCTCTCAACTATGAGATGCTTTCTCTCTACAAAAACCCAAATTGTTCTTTGTCCTCGAAACAAAGTCATTGTTTACTTTTCCTCATTTCTTTTTGTCACACGTGTGAGTGTGAGTTTCTTAGTCCTCATGGACAATGACAACACCACCTCTATAGCATAAATACCATTAGCACTAACTACAGTTCTTTCTCCTCAAACTCTGAAACTAGAGATAGTATCGAAAAAGTGACTGGTGATGAAAGAGTACTTAAAATATCTATCATTAGGTTGTTGTGGTTGGGTCGACATGTGTGTTTGACAGGTGCTCACGTTGGGGCTACCATTGGCGCTCTTCAAAGTGCTCGCCTTTGGGTGTGCACTATTGCTCTTTGTGCTTGCCTCAGGTTGTGAGTGCTATTCTCTCGCTTGGTGTAACATGGCATTGCTTACCCTGGGGCTAGCACTCTTTACTCATTTCGAGTGCTGGTATTTATTCTCGTCTCGAACATGAGTTCTTCTCTCTTGGGATCGAGCACTCTCCATTTCTACTCTGCTCACCCAAGGGTGAGTTTCACACTCCTCCCGTGCTGCTCATTTTTGGGCAAGTACTATTGCTCTTCAAGGCGCTCGCCCCAGATTTCGAACACTCTTCTCTTGTCCAATGAAAGATGGTGTTGCTCACTTTAGGTGTGAAGTTCTTCTCTCCAGAGGCGAACACTCCTCTTTCCACTCTGCTTGCCTAGGGGGCGAGTCTCACACTCCTACAGTGCTTGCCTTTGCATGAGCATTGTTGCTCTTAAAGGTGCTCATCCTGGTACGTAATGGTGTTGCTCTGAGCACTTTTTACTCACTTCTAGTGCCAACACTTATGTTCACTCAGGTCTAAGCACTCTTCCTTTTCACTTTACTCAACGAGGGGGCAAGTTCACACTCCTCCCACAGTGTTCACCCAAGGTTGTGAGCACTCTTTGCTCACTTGGTGCACACTTACCTTGCGGTGCTCGCCTTGGATTGAGCATTCTTTGCTTGTAGAGGTGCAAGATGTTGTTGCTTACCCCAGTGCAAGCACCCTATGCACAATAATTCTTAAAGATATTTTTATTTCTTTTTAGATTTAAGAATATTATTATTATTCCTATACAATATTATCTTGAAGAAAAATAGCAATCATATTCATCTTATTTTGTGCAATAGTTCGAAAAATAAGTAATAGTCATTGTACTTATGCTAATGTCATTTTACAAAATGAACTTCTTATTTTGAATTAATATTGGCATTCGCTACTATTTGCATCATCCTCTTTCGCACACTTTATGTGGCATGATCCACACCGCACATATCCAAATTCAAATATTACGTTCTGAGAGCTAATGTGAGAGAGAGAGGATGAGAGATAGAGAGCGGAGATGAGAGAGAGGCAGAGAGAGACACCGATGAGAAAGAGAGAGAGAGAGAGAGAGAGCGGGGATGAGAGAGAGACCGATGAGAGAGAGCAGAAACGACGAGAGCAAAGATGAGAGAGAGAGAAGAGACGACAAGAGCAGAGATGAGAGACAGAGCGGTGATGAGAGAGAGAGACCAAGATGAGAGAGAAACGAGATAAGAGAGAAACCGAGATAAGAGAGAGATCGAGATGAGAAAGAGAGCTGTGTTGAGAGAGATAGACCGAGAGGGATGAGAGAGAGAGAGGACGTTGTCGAGAGAGAGAGACCGAGAGGGATGAGAGAGAAAGAGATGAGAGAGAGGACGTTGTTGAAAGAGAGAGACCGAGAGGGATGAGAGAGAAAATGATGTTGAGAGAGAGAGATGAGAGAGAAAACGTTGTTGAGAGAAAGGACGCTGTTGAGAGAGACGAGAGGGATTATAAAAAAATGCCACGTAGGGTGTGCAAAAACGCACACCGCTACTGCGGCGGATGCGTATCAAGACTCTCTTATTTTTGGGTTCATATTTATGCATTAATTCATTACTAGTCTTTAAGTTATCATATCCACTATTTTATTTCTTATGGTAATGCATTTCAGATTGATCTATTTGTGGTGTATTTATTTTAATTTTTCATCTATAAGAAAGTTATTATTATTTTGTACATGTCGGTCTTATAAAAAGTGGAGCAATGCATGTTATATTATGATTTCGATATAATGAACTCTAAACATTTGATTTGTTATGTGTTCCATAATTTCATGTTTTTTGTTTCTTTCATCTTGGTAAAATATAGCAGCGCTTTCAACTAGGCATAGTGTGTACGTGTGTGTGTGAGAGAGAGAGATTCATTATGAAATAATTGTTTTAAATTTGTTTTCATGTGCCATACTTAATTACATCTTAGTTCAAGAAAATAGAAACAAAAAATTAACAAAATATGATAATCCTATTATAGCAAATAAAATGAAAGCTAAACTTTTGTCTCTTGACTTAAAAATTAATACAAAACAATCACTTGTTTGTAGCCCATCAATAGTCGTGTGAAATATAGAAAGATGTATACAATTGGATGAGCTTAACATAAAATTCACTTTGTGTAAGTTTGGGCATATAATTTTTTTAATTTCATTTATTTTTTTCAATAAGCTTGCACATCCCAAAATAGGGGAGGCCGATGGGGCCTCGCCCCCTGCCACCTCGTCCCTACCCTGCCTTGGTGGCTAGCGGCCTCGTCTGCTAGATGCAGGAGGTAGGGTAGCCTGCGCATTTGGGCAAACTTGCGGGGGGCGAGGGGTGGAACGGGTCTTGGCCCTCTCCTCCTACCTCGAACACAAACACACACACACATACTTACTTATAGTAAAAAGATGTTGTGTTAGGGATACCCAAGAGGGTTGGGCGGCGGGGCTCCACTCCTTGCGTCAACTGCCCCGCCCCCGACTGGGCGACACCGACAACCCTTCCCGCCCATGTGAGGGAGGGGCAGGGGGCGGGCTAGGCCTAGCCCAAAACTTATATTTATATATATGTATGTGTCGTTGGTAACGATTTAAAAAAGAACACCAAAACGACTTCCTTTTTTTTTTGGAGGGGGGGAGGGTTGTTTAAGTTTAGGGTTCCCCCCTCCACCCATAGTCAGTTCTCTCTTCCCCCTCTCTCTCTTTTTCCTCTCTACACCGTTGTTGTCTCTTCTTCTCACAGTCGCCATGGCGGCATGAGCCACATCCTCTTCTTCTCTCTTCCCTCTCTCTCTCTCTCTCTCTGCAATGTAGTGAGAATCCAAAGACGTTTAGTTTTTTGTTTTCCCTAGCACCTCTACTACCCAAAACGATGCCTATAACACTAAAATCCCTCCCCCACTCCCACTCTCCCATAACTCTCTCTCTCTGAAACTTGAATCTCACCCCTCACTCTTGACCAAAATACCCTCAGTTGTGGCAGCCTCTCTCTCACGGAGAAACCTCGCAATCTTAATCTCTCTCTCCTACGTAGTACATTCTTTAAGTATCCTTGATCCCTCCTACGGATTGTGTTTTGATGTTTGGATTTTGAGGATGTAGTTGATGAATAAATTTGGAGGATGAGATTGTAATTTGTGTACTGTAGAGATTTATGTGATTCTTCTTGAGTATCTAGGGGTTTAATTTAAACCCCTAAATTAATTTAGGGTTTTGGATTGAACCCCTAAATTGTTAGGGGTTTCAATTTTCAAACCCCTAAATTATTTTTGAAATATGTTTTGGGGGTTCCCTAAATTATATTTAGGGTTTTAATATTGAATAAATGTGTAATTTATTTTCATGATTTTATGAAATTGTATTGTGATTTTTGTATCATGTCAGGTTTTTTTCAGTTAACGGGTATGGATAGTGAGATACACCCAACCACTAGACTTAGTGTTAGCTCTTCTGACCCTACTGATCACCTACCATTACCTCTACCCCTAACCCTTCACCCATGAGCCCACCAAGTAAGAAACCAGTTTCAATTGTGTGGTCTCATTTCATCAAAATATAATATAGTGACCACAATAACCCACAAGTTAAGTGTAAGCAATCACAAGAGTGAAACTATTGGGTAGGCTTTGGAGGTCGCAATAGATCAGTGGGAATTGGAGCAAGTTGTGACAGTAACGGTTGATAATGCATCTTCTAATGATACCTTTATCGGTTATCTTAAAATAAGTTTGGAGAGGACAATAAGACAATTATGGGTGGTGATTGTTTACATGTGAGATGTGTTGCAAGGATTAGAATTACGATGAGGTTTGTGACCGATGGTTTGAAAGATGTGCATGATTCGGTTGTAAGGGTTAGAACTGTGGTGATATAACACCCCGTATTTCAGTGTATTTTTATTGAAGAATTATTTTAATAATTTAAAGATTGGTTCTCTTATTTTAAAATTATGGAGATTTTAAAATATTATTTTATAATATTTTAAGTTGTGAAAATTAGTTTTTTTTAATGTGTTTTTTTAATATTATTTACTGTTTTACATTTAAAGTGATCTTTAATTTAAATTGGTTTGTTTTTGGATTTTAAAATTATTATTGTTTTAATTAAGCATTTCACTAATGTGAGGGTTAGATCATTTTTGTGACCCAAAATGTGAGAGTTGGATCTCATTTCTTTTCCTTTCCTCTTTCTTTTTCTCTTTCTTTTCTTTTTCTTCTTTTCTTCCGGTTTTATTTCTCCCGCGTAGCCTCTCTCTCTCCTCTCCCCCGTGCGTTTCGGTCTTCATCCCCTAGTGCCCCCGCCGGCCTTCTGTGGCCCTCACCGCCAGCACCATTGCCTTCCTTGGCTGCCGGCGACCCAACCCCTTCATTTTCAAGCCGACTAACGCCGCCACGGGCTTCTCTTCGTCCCACCGCCGTCGTCCGGCCACCATTTCTTCACCACATCATCACCGGCCCCTTGCCGTCATAACCCATCCAGTTTCGGCTCCGATCCGTCGCCGGAGCCACCTCCACTTATCTCCGTTTCTGCCTTTTTGGCCTTCCATCGCCGTTTCGGCCGCCACCCACGGCCAACCGTCACTTCCACTAACTTCACCACCTCTCATAGGCTCTACCCTATCAATTTCAAATCTTCGTTTGACCCCGTTTGGATTTGGGTATACTGTGTATTTTGGCCACAGTGTTTTTACACTGTGGAGTTGCTATTTCGGCTCTTCCAGCTCTCCTGTGATCCTCCGAAAATTATATTATAGCGCTGTAAGTATTTTTTCAAACATTTTTTTAGATTTTAATATATTTTTGCGCTGACTCATTTAATATTACTGTGATTGGTTGGTTGTGTCAGACTGAGTCCGAGGAGTTATGGGGGTCGGATAGATTGAGGACGGAATATTTGTGTGATTGGTTTTATTGTGATTGGGTTGGTCATTGGATATTGTTGTTGGTCTGGTTCATTGCATATGCACGCATGTTCATGTTTGTAAATTGAAAACTGGGTTTTCGTGTAATTGCATTCATGTTCATGTGTTCATTGAAAAACTAGATTTTTGTGGGAAAAAAAGAAAAGAGACTGTAGGGATAGTGGTAAGCAGGAATGGTGGTAAAGTCCCGCCTGCGATTCCTACCTACGGTGTACGCGTAGAGATGGTGGTAAGCAGGGATGGTGGTATAGTCCTGCCTGCGATTCCCGCCTACGATGTACACGGAGGGATGGTGGTAAGCAGGGATGGTGGTGTTGTCCCGCCTACGATACACGCGGTAGGGATGGTGGTAGAGTCCCGCTTGTGATTCCTGCCTACAGTGTCCGATAAATATTTTTTGTGTAAATCATTTTCTGAAAAAATGACAGATTATGTTTTTGGGCCAAAATGGGATTTTGGCGTGTGTTGGAAAATATTCATTTTTCAGGAAAAAATGATATTCTAGATCTGGTGCATAGTACATCATATGCATGCATGGTTGGTAGCATTAATGTATTTTGATCTTAGAGATTATTTAGATTATTACTTACCTGCGGTACCACTTTATGGTACCGTAGATTTTGGTGCAGGTGAGGTTGTGGAGCTTGTGGGATCGGCTCCCTAGAGGAGGTAACATGTGGTTATTATCAATTTGGATTATGGAAATTATTTCTCTCTCATGTATGTATTTGACTTTTTACTGTATTTTTGGATAACTGTATAACTTTTTAACGGATATTTATTTTGGTTATTTTTTTTTTGTATTTAAAATCCTGGTACTTAGTGACTGATTTATTATCTGCTGCGTATTTTATTGTACACTATTTATTTGTTGCACACACTTGGCACTTGTTGTTGGGATGCGTGACCGTGTTGTCATCATTTTGACGTCACGATTCTCGAAACTTTTTGTACATGGGAGTCGGGGTGTCACAGGTGAGCTTTGTGAGATCCTCACTGGCACAACTTGATAAATTCAAGGTTGTTGTAAGAGTTGCGGGGATTGAATGCAAGAAGGAGTTGTGTATTAATGTTCCTACAAGATGGAACTCAACTTTCTTGATGTTGAAAATAACCAAAGAGTTTAAAAAGATCTTTAAATTATTGGGAGAAAACTATTGGGAAGGCCTTGGAGGCCACGATAGATGAGTGGGAGTTGGAACAGATTGTGACTATAACGGTTGACAATGTCTTTTCTAACGATACCGCTTTAGGGTATCTTAAAAATAAGTTTAGAGAGGAAAATAACATAATTATGGGTTGTGATTGTTTACATGTGAGATGTGTTGCAGGGTTAGAACTGCTGTGAGGTTTGTGACTGATAGTTTGAAAGATATGCATGATTCGGTTGTAAAGGTCGGAACCATGGTGAGGTTTGTGAGATCCTCACCTGCACGACTTGATGAATTCAAGGTCTTTGTAGGGGCTGAGGGTATTGAATGCAAGAACGAGTTGTGTATTGATGTTCCTACAAGATGGAACTCAACCTTCTTGATGTTAAGACGGCCCAAGAGTTTAAAAAAGTCTTTAAATTATTGGGTGATAACTATTAGAAAGGCCTTGGAGGCCGCGATAGATGAGTGGGGGTTGGAGCAGGTTGTGACAGTAACGGTTGATAATGCCTCTTCTAACGATACCGCTTCAAAGTATCTTAAAAATAAGTTTAGATAGGACAATAATATAATTATGAGTGATGATTGTTTACATGTGAGATGTGTTGCAAGGGTAGAACTATGGTGAGGTTTGTGACCGATGTTTTGAAATATGTGCATGATTTGATTGTAAGGGCTAGAATTGTGGTAAGATTTGGAGATTCTCACTTACACGACTTGATAAATTCAATGTTGTTGTAAGGGCTGCGGGTATTGTGATTTATATAATTTTATTTTATTTTTGTAACTTTAAATATGTCTCCCAATTCTCTCTTTTTTCAAACCTCATTATTTTTAATAATTTATAGGCTTTTTTATCTTCTTCTTCTTTTGTCTCAATACAAAATTGTGATTTTTTCAATATTATCTTTTAAAACTATTATATCTACTTCTTTTATATATTATTTGTACAACTACCTGCAAACATTTAAATTGAGAATCGAATTTGGATTTAAACACATGTTATGTAATATGAATTACAGTTTGAGCTCGAATATTTAGAACCCTATTTAGTTCACCAAGTTTGACCCATTGATTATACCAAAGACAAGAAATTTCTATTTTCTTGACAATGACAGTAATATTGAAAAAGTTTTCCATGACCTTAACGTGTTGAGAAAAGAAAAAGGTACCAACTTTATAATAGTGAGTCAATTAGGTCAATAAATATATATAAAAATCATAGCTTCCCACCATGACAAATACGTGGTTAAAGTTTGTTCAAATTTAATTTGCAAAATCTCGTCATTGGTTAAGATTATTTTAGAGTTGGGACAGCACGAGGAAATAACAATGATATTTATGTAATGATTATACAATCTATTTTACAATTAACTAAGGTAATAGTATCACTACATTAAAAATATTAAAATTTCTTTATCTAAATTTCAAATTTTATATAACCACTCTCTATTTAAAATATACTATTTTAATCCCAGTGTTTTGCTCTTTAGACAGATTAAGCCATGTTTGGATACAAAAATACTCTCAACCCATCTCATCTTATCTCATAATTACAATTTTTTCAAATTCTCACATAAAATATAATAAACAATTTAACTTTTTCAAATTTTAGAATAATAATAATATTCTAATAATATTTTATTCAACTCATCTAAAATCATCTCATCTCTCATCTTATATCATCTCACTGTCCAAACGAGATGAGATGAGATGAGATGGTTTTAGATGAATTGAATAAAATATTATTAGAATATTATTTTTAATATTATTATTGTTTTAAAATTTGAAAAAGTTGAATTGTTTATTATATTTTGTATGAAAATTTAAAATATATATAATAATAAATATAATGAGATGATAAGGTGAAATGATTTCTATATTCAAACCAATACTAAAGATTAGGGGTTAGCTGAGCACCTTTTACTTTTTAGAGGTTTGTTATACAACCTCCATCATACTCCACATTCAATATTTTTTTAAAATTTTAAATTTTTTAATATTTTTTTTTAAATTGAGTTTATTCTTTTTAAATTATTTCAAATTTTATATTCATTATTCATATAATAAATATTTGATAAAAGAAATAAATAAATAAATAAAAGTGTGGAGTGTGGAGAGTGGTGTGAATAGTAAGAAGTTGTGGAGATTTTTTGTACTTTTTATTACAATACCATTTTGTAGGCTTTGTATGGTCTCCCCTTGAAATTTGGATTATATTGAATGATAGAGAGTTAGGCCAACTCGTGACTGAGTTTTGGAATTTTGGAAAACTATGATTATATATATGCACGTGATCTCTTTCAAGTATTATGTTGTCTCCCACATCGTTTGGGATGTGTGGTTTATAATGATTTCGTTGGTTCTAGACTTAGGACAATTAAAATATTTTAACACTATTTAGAATCAATTTGGGCACTATGTAACGGATCAACGTGTTGATCCAATGGTTCGGCATTGCAATTCTAAATGTGTTCCTTGCTAATTGAAAATTTATTTTTTAGATCAGGTCCTAGGCGCGGCTGCCTAGACACTTTTTATACTCTTGTTTTTTTTTTTTTTTTTCAATTTTAGTAGTTTGATATTTTTTTTTTATATGACACATGGCGGCCCTTCATCATTGGTGATGGCGTGGCATTTTAATGGATCATTAACTATTTTTTAACAGAGGGGTCTATTTGATCAAAGTTTAAAGTTTGGAGACTATAAAATACAAAATTAAAGTTGAAGAATTAAACTTGCCATTTGTATCACCCAACATTACTCCAGGCGTTTACCTAGAATTAGGGACAATGAAGAAACTCTCTCTCTAGAAAAAAAATTTCTCCCTTCTCTCTAAACTCTCCCAAACTCCAGATCCGGCGATAGGGGAGCTTCGGCTCCCCCCCTCTCTAAGCTCCCCCCTCTTTTTCCTTCCCCCTTTCTTCTCCTTTGTCCTTTACGGTGGACGTGACGTCTGGATTCACGTCGGTACTCGTGGTTCTGTAGTATTATTGTGTTTTTTATTGTAGTTTTTTGTTATTTAGTTATTAATAATAAAGAAATAAACTATTGGACTTGTGTCCATATCAGTAATATCCCGTACTCCTCCTCCATGGGAAGAAAGATGAGGTTATTTAGTTCTGTTTTACAGAACGCTTTCTCTGTTAAGAGAGAGTTTTGAGAAATTAAGACAATATCCGTCATAAAAAAATTTGTGTGTTGAGATATCCCAGAACTGATACGTAGTTTAGCTTATAGTTTAGATTTTTTAATGTATTGATAAGTCACAATTGTGAATGAAATGAGTTTGATTCCATGAAAAAAATTTAGGGACAATGAAAGCTGTCCTTTATGGCCGGCCAGCCGAATGTTACAAAGTAGGAATGATTTTTAAACTTATTAGTGTCTTGGGGTAACCATTTTCTCTCTAAAAAAAATTTTATTTTTCGTTTTTTTCTCAATAGGTATCAAGGGTGTGGGCATTTTGAGTGCGACGAGATCTAGACGATCTACTAGCACACTCAACTCAGATCGATCGGAACTTGGTAAACTAGATTCACTCGTGGAACAATTTAATTCTTCCGAGGTGTATATTTTCATGAGATCCAACAGGCACATAACTCAAATTTCTACATGTACAATGATCAGCTTGTAAGCCAAGTCGCCTCCAACTTCACTTGAAGTTCAGGATATGCATTACCACCTTAGAGAGTCAGATAATATGCTCCCTAATAATGTGGAATGTTGCAATATAAAGGATCCCTCACAAAACGAGATTTCGAAAAAAAAAAAAAAGATTACATATTTGTTATTATGTGAAGTAAAAGTTCTTGCAATTGTAATGCAAATCCTTTATACAGTCTTCCATTTCAAATAGTATAGACTAATCAAAGAAATCAGTCGTGATAGCAAAGTTGAGCAGCAGCAGCTTTCAAATTGCCATGATTCTTCTTCCCCAAGCCGCCTTGCAATATCATGTGAATTCAACTTGAAAAGCCTGCAGCCAGTTTTGCCTTCAACTCTTTCCGCAAGATTTTTCCCGATGGTGATTTGGGAATGACATCGATGAAGAACACACGATTTACTCTTTTATAAAACACCACCTGCATTATTACCATCAGAAAATTCTTATAAGATTAGTGTATATATAATATATTATCTCAAACTTCCATCCACGAGAGTCAAGCTTATAGAAAGATTTAAGAATTTTAAAAATAAAAATTCACCTGTTTAGACACAAATTTCTTGATTTCATCCTCTGTAATGGTAGAACCATTTGATCTTGCAACAAATGCAACTGGGACTTCTCCAGCTAGATCGTCCTTCATGCTGAAGATGGCAAATGTACGTTATTCATGATGTGTATGCTGATTTACAAATAGACTTTTTCTATATTCATTGATATATACATTCATAAATGTATGTACATATGCATGTATGCTTTGAATAAGTTAACTTACGGGACTACAGCAGCATCAGAGATATTGGGATGGGTGAGTAGTATGGCTTCAAGTTCAGCAGGGGCGACTTGAAACCCTTTGTATTTAATCAGTTCCTTCAACCGATCTACAATGAAGAGCTCATCATCATCATCAATTAAGCCAACATCGCCTGTATGTAACCAACCCTCTTTGTCTATGGTTCCTTTTGTAGCTTCTGGATCATTAATATAACCTGAATATCACCAAATTTGTCAAATATTAACAACACATCAAGTGTTTGACACCTTACATGATGACTTTCAATCAATAGGTAACGTGACACAATCTTGAATATCGAATCTTTAAACATTTATAATTGAAATAGTCATAACATGACAATAAATGTACCTTTCATGATCTGGTCTCCCCTGATGCATATCTCTCCCGGTTGATTGCGGAGCAAAGAGGCACCAGTTTCTGGGTCGACGATCTTCATTTCAGCATTCCTCACAACAGTGCCACATGCTCCTGATTTCACATCAAATGGTTCTTTGGCAAATGCTAAACACATTGATAGTACTGGACCTGCCTCTGTCATTCCGTATCCCTGTATTTAAGCAAATTTTCTTGAATTTGAGTCAGTTCTGCGTTAAGTTAATGATAAAAAAAAAAAAAAAAACTTCTCCAAGTGCTGAAGGAAATTTTTGTTTAATTTGTATAATCTCCAATTATGGGCTAATTATACCATGCATCGACCCATCCGAATATTCTTTTATTTTATTTTTTTTATATTTTATTTCTAGATACACACAGAGATATATACATATGGGTAAAATACACAAAACCCCCTCCCCAATTATCACCTAATTTACAATCATCCCTCTTAACTATTTATTTGGACAATCATCTCCAAAGTACCAAAAATTTCATTTCATTCCTTCCATACAAATCTTACATAAATACCCTTGAAGAAATAAGAATTATAAAGATTTATTTTTTTGAAAAAAAAAATATTTTAAGTTTTTTTAATTGACTAGAACATTTGGCCTTTTTCGAGAAATTTAAGGGTTACTTTCATATTTTTAAGGGGAATGGGGTACATTTTCATTTTTTAGTAGTTTGGGTGATTGTCAAAATTGATAGTTTAGGAGTGATTGCAAATTAATTGATAATTTTAGTGTGTGTGTATATATATATATATATATATATATTTATTTATATATAAGCGTTATAGACAACTTGGTTGTATAGAATCTCTTTAACTTAGGAGACGGCATCTCGCCTATATTAAATTTTTAGATAATATTATATGTAGTTATAAGATGTGTAGGTCACTTTAAAAAATCGTGAAACTTATTATTAAAAAAGTTGATTTTTTCATATGATCCCAACTTATCAAGTTTTATTTAAAGGGACTTGCAGCCTTCGGATTATATAAATCATTAATTTCCTTTTTTTTTTTAATGATTTTTTTGTTTTCTTGTTAGTTTTGGGTCAGTAGTAGTTCAATGAATGGCATTTAGAATCGTCCAAGTTTGACCATCCAGTCAAAAAGAGCATGGAATCTTTAACTTGCTCTATGCCTCCATTATTGAATCTCTACGTACGGGACCGACCGATGGTGTGGTGTGCACCGACTATGTATTTTGTGTGCGTGTTTTTTTTTAATAGGTGCACTTGGCATTTCCCGAATTGCTAGCTATCTAATTATCTATATCCTCAAAGATTCCTCGCATCATCTCTGTTTTCTAAATTAAATTTCAAGGTTTCTAATTAGATTTAAATTACCAGATGCATTGATCACGTTTTAATTTGAAAGGCAAAGATATGGTAATCAAATGAAAAAAGAACAACAAAGACACCAAAAATAGGATAGGATGAGGAATTGGATCCATACCTGACCAAATTTAGCATTGGGAAACTTGGCCTTCACAGTTTCTTCGATTTCCTTTCCCAGCGGCGCTCCTCCAGACTTGAGCATTCTTATAGAAGATAGATCGTACTTTTCGAGATCTGGGGACTTAGCTATGGCCAAAACAATCGGTGGGACAATGGGCATGATGCTCACCTTGTGTTTCGGTATCAGCTCCAGCAATGAAAGAATATCGAACTTGGGCATGATCAGTATAGCAGCACCAGCTCGCAACCCGCAGAGAAAGACCGAGTTCAGGGAGTAGATGTGAAACAATGGCAGCACGCATAGTATCACGTCCTCGCTGTGGAAGTAGAGGTTCGGATTCTCGCCGTCGACCTGTTGCGCCACGCTCGTCACCAGCCCTTTGTGCGTCAACATCACGCCTTTGGGTAACCCTGTCGTCCCCGACGAGTATGGCAGAGCCACCACGTCATCTGGGCTGATGTCCACTGTCGGGATGCTGTTCTCGTCGGCCTGAGTTAACTCCGAGAAATGCAAGCAGTCCTGCTCCGGTGGCGAGTCGATGCACATGATCTTGACACCGTTTTCGTGAGCCAAGTCCTTCACCTTGTCGTAGCAACAAGCCTGAGTGATGATGAGCTTTGCGTTGGAAGACTTTGCTTGCTTTGAGATCTCTGCAGCTGTGTAAAAAGGGTTGGCAGCCGTAGTTATGGCTCCCAAATGCGACGCGCCGAGGAAAACGAACGCGAATTCCGGTGAGTTGGGTAACAAAAGCATGACAACATCTCCCTGGCGGATGCCGAGCCTGTTGAGACCAGAAGCAACCTTGCGCGAGGTGAGATCAACATCATAGTACGTGTAAACCTTGCCGGTCGAACCGTTGATCAAGCACGGGCGGGAGCCGACCTCGGATATGTTCTCAAAGCAATAGGAGTGGAGAGGAAGATGTTTTGGGATGTAAATGTCGGGGAGTTTGGACCGGAAAATGAGTTCTCCCCGCTGCTCTGTTAGGATAGGAGCCATTAGAGCTAGCTGAAAACAAAAGAAATGGGAATTAAGAATCAAAGAGAGTGCTGGATCTTCTTGTTGGTGATGGGAATGGAGGCGAAGATATTGAGAGTATAAAGGTGATCAAAGAGGAGATAACAATGGAGGTTGGTGGAGGGAGCTAAGGAAGAGATAGAATAAGCAAGTTTTTTTATATATTTATTCTTGGGGGGAGTTGGTGGAGGAGGGAAATGAGTTTGAGACTATAAACGTAGTGGGTTGGTGAAACTGGGGGGTGTTGGGTGGAGATGAGTGGGGTCCAAGTCTAAAGAAATGGCCGTGGGAGTGCTACTTTTCTAAGCAGTCTTGTTCTTTTACCTACCCTGACACGAACGAGCTTTGATATATGGCTGCATGACGACAGTCTCTTCACCTACCGCAGCCGCACCCAAAAAAATATTTTGTAGGTAAGAGGGTTTTCAACTTTTCAGCCCACTTACTTTAATGCATGCAGCATGCAAGCCCAACCCAAAATTGTGTAGGTCTTATTTTATTTTATTTATCTTTTATAACCCTTTGTATAGGTTCTTAACTTTGACCACCACAATAAACTTATTTTAAACTTTTTTTTTTTATAAACTTATTTTAAACTTAAGCTCAACTAATATCTCAACTTAAATATTTTAGTCACAAAAATTTTTATAAAATTAAATTCACAAACTAACGTGGTATGAAATGACATGTTAAATTATAAAACTGTTTTTATTGTAAAATAGATATAATGTATCATATAAAATCATATCAATTTGCGACTTTAATTTTGTAAGATTTTTTTGTAGCGATAGCAGTGTTCTTTTGTAAATAACAAATGGAAGGTTGTAGTTATAGCTTGTAATTCTTAGATATGCGATATTTTTCTTTATAATAAAAGAGAATGAAAAATTATGATTTAATCCTAATGGGTGACGTGTATGTATTTTGAAAATAATCGGTACACTCAAAAAGAGAATAATAAAAAAAACATATATATTACAATATGAAAAACATGTTATAAATTATAATGATGTTGTAGATGCAATATTATAATTTTTTTTTTTTTAAATTATAGATGTCCAAACTATTATGACTTTTGTGTGTGTACAAGTTTTAGTTCTTGTCATACTCATCGAAGATTTTTTTTTTAAAAAAAAAAAAATAGAGTTCACGTGGCATGGGCTAATTGATCTGGTACGGTTTCATTTGTTTGTATGGTAGTCTGTCATAAATTTCATTCACTCTTTTTGGCAGTATACATAACCTTCAAAATAGTAATGTTGTTATTTAGCCCAATTCAGAATATAAGTTACAATTTGTCTCATGTAACGTCACCGACTCACCATTTTACTCAGTTCAATCTTCAGATTAACAAGAGGTGGGAGGGTAATGCTATACTCAGATCTTGGATGTTTCATCCGCAATCATATTTCTCAATATGAAATATTTTAAGTAGCTTTATTGTTTATCACTTAAATTGAAACACACTTAACATGTTTCGAATTCACAGGTGTGACTTGATATGAGAAAATGTTTAGATAAAAAATAACATTTCTCAAGTTCAAATTGCAAATTATATTATAAATTGTAAGGTTACATGTCAATAAATATTTAGAAGCCATATTAGAAAATTACTAGTAGTTTATATTCGTGAAATTCTCTGTATTAGAGTAGTCAAAACTTGGGAGCTTCACATATGAGCTAAAATAAATCAAAACCTATTTTAATATTTGGCTAGATACTGTTCATAGTCAAAACACATATTTTATTTCAAAATATTGCTATCTCAATTATTAATTAACATTGTCAATAATAATATTAATTAATTGATTTTGTGCATGGTTATTAATATTGCTATCTCTAGTTATTAATTAACATATGATTAGTGTAGTTGTAAAATATGATCAAAAAATTAATATTATATTAATATTTTGACTAATATATGAATAATTCAATATAAGGTTATATGTTGAATGACTTTGGCTCTAGGCAAAACATGTAGTTTTAGATAAATTTTGAATAAATCATTGCCAATGCTGTTAGTAGTTCTAATATGGAGCTCCAAAATATGGACCACCACATCTTCCTAGCTAGCAGCCATTCATTTCTCATTAAATATACTTTTTATCCTTAAACTACTAAATGCCTTGTACGGGACACTTCAAACTTGATAAAATTGTACTTCAAATGATTTATACTAAAAAAAAAATGGTATTTATGAGAATTTATTTAGGATGAGAATCACCATTTGAAATAAAAACATTCATTTTAATAAAAAAATAATTATTTTTAGCATAAAATAGCGGGCAAGAAATAAATAATTTTCTTGTAGTATTAAGAGATTAAAAATTGACATAATAATAATAATAATAATAATATGGCAAAATCTTAATTGTCATTTCTCATTAGAGGGTAATATTTGATAGTCAAAACTAGGATTGGGCAGCATGAGCTGAGAGCTCGTTCTCCGTATAAGAGTTTTATTTAAACTTTATGTCCTACACACCCATCTTGATAGAGTTTGGAATAGTTTAAAACTTATCAGTTACTAGATGAGTTATAATGGGATAAGGAAACTCCTAAGAGATAAGATTAAATCTATATCTCTAATCACAGTCAAACACAAAGTTTTAGATTTCTTGATAGCCAGAAGTCTATAAATAGCATTGAGGGGTTAAAGGGTTCTAATTTCTCACCTACAACATTAGAGTGCCTCTAGCCATCAGGAGATAATT
This sequence comes from Cyclocarya paliurus, assembly GCA_029856935.1. NCBI lineage: Eukaryota > Viridiplantae > Streptophyta > Magnoliopsida > Fagales > Juglandaceae > Cyclocarya > Cyclocarya paliurus. The sequence goes on along the minus strand of CM056954.1, from coordinate 29,133,640 downwards.
GTAAGGTTAAGTTGCTCAGGTGATCCTTCTCTCATAGTCATATCAATTTCTTCATCAAACAGATGGAGAAAGGTACGTGTTTAATTATTATTGTTTTATTATTGTGGATCATAGAAAATCAAAGATCTGATTAGTAATATTCATGTTAAAATATTTAACACTCCGATCAACCATTTACGTCATACACCACCAAATTACTATTTTAATTTCGTTACCCCAATCATTAATGAAAAATTCCTTAAAATTCTCCCACAAATAGCTCAATCTTCGCTGGCATGGGTTGGTAAAACTGTTAGGATCCTCACCAGAAGAAGGATGAATCGAGACAGAGATGGAAGCTGAAGGAAGAATCTGGAAGTGAATTGATCTGAGTTCAAACTGAAGCCTTAAATGATCAGAAGTTACATTTCAATTAATAGCTATAAATTAGAAATGGAAAAATATACCATTTAATTGATATATAAATATATCAATGGAAAAAGAATATTCTTGAACATGTATTATATTTTCTCTGCTTAAACATTGTACAAGTTTTTTATCCAACATTTGCATCATATGAATTTTATAAATCCAAAAAAAAATAAAAAAGACAGAAAAAGGCTCGATCACATGACTTTTGCACAATTGTGTTAATTGTCTAAGTTTGTAATGTTACTGCATAGAGCTTTTATTATTTTCAAATTGAAGAATAGTACAATCTCTTTACAAATTAAAAAATTAACCCTATTAATGAATTTAGGGGTGTTCATCCGGGTCGGGTTTTTTTCCGGCCCGGTCTGGAACCCGGGTTGACAAACCCGGACCAACCCGGTCCGGGTACGGGTTTGAAACCCGGTACCTGGGTCTTTTAAAAAAACAAAAACCGGTATCAAAACGACGCCGTTTTGATACCGGTTAAACAATCCCCCCCCCCCGAGTCTATCTCACCCTCTCGCTCTCTCGTTACGCTGCGAACCTTAACTCCCTGCCTGCGAAACCCCTGAGTGGCTCCATCATCGTGAGCTGTGAGCCGTGACCCCATCACCGTCGCAGCATCATTTTTGCTGAATCTCCATCGCCGTCGGCCTTTCCTTCTAGAGCATTGTTCACTTGTTCGGTACTCTCTTTCTCTCTCTCTCTCTCCCTGTTCCTGTAACTATGATTCTATGCATTGATTATTAGTGAGTCTTTCTTTTGGCTGGGATGAATTAAGGTCATTTTGGTTTTTTTGCGATTTTTTTTTTAAATATGAAAAATATATACATGGATATGAAAAATATGAATGTTGCGATTTTTTTTTGTTTTTTTTTTAAATAAGAGTACTAGCTAGTACAGATTACAGAAAGAATATATGGGCAAAAAAAAAAAAAACCTAGAAATGAAGAACTACCAATTCATGTATATATGTATATATAACATGTAGTACATATAACATTACTCCATATACAATATTCCTCATTTAAATCATAATTGCGTAAAGAGTTGTGAAAGAAGCTGTATTTGTATCTATTTTCTTTCTTAAATAGCACAAAAAGAGGATGTTATTGTTTCTATTTACATGAACCATTCTACATTTGATAAGGTACGTAAATCCTCATTCTATTTATTACTATTTAGAAACAACAAGTTAAGAAACCTAAATGTAATAATTAAAAGAAAATGACAAATTTATAACCAATAAATGGCAGAACAATTAACAACTTTGTGTATATGGACCTTTAAAAATATAAGGATATCCGTTATCATGACTCTTTAAAAAAGACAATAACAAAAAAGGGGGAAACACACTAATAGGGAAGTACACAACCTATATATGTCAAACAACCTGTGTCAAATCTCTTGACAACCAGGATCTTCCCCCCATGAATCCACCACGAGAAAACAGTGGGTTATGAAAAGGCTCTTTGAATATCTCTATGCTTGAGATTGAGATGGAAAAGATGGAGATGGATAGAGCTAAGATAGAAGTGAAAATAAAAAATAAAAAAAATCAAAGATAAATCAAGAAGCATGAGTAATAGGAAGGGTTGGAGTCTTTGCAACTCCTTTTTTTCATCATTTGTCCTCTCACGCTGCTAAAAAGCTTACTACCGCACACCTATCAAACAATGATTGTTTTTTTCCCACTGCACACCCGCACTCTTCAAGATTATGAGCCGTATTATACTTCTCAGATCGAGAATAAAAAGCTACCTTCTCATAAATATGCTACATGTATATATGTTTACACTAATTATAGGTATCGACCATTTTCTCTAGATTTATCAATTGAGAGTATTAGGCTGTGTTTTGGTAATGAGTTGATCACAGATGATTTGAATTGATCTATAAATAATAATATTTTATAAATTTTATTGAGATCTGTTTGAATGTATAAAGTATATTAAAATATGTATTTAAATGTATAAAATAAGTTGAGATATATTTAAATTTTAATAAAAAGTTGAAAAAGTAGTAGTACATCAATTATTAGTTTGAGATAAGTTAAGATGTATTTGAAACCCAAACATAATTAAGTAATATTTCAGCTTGACTCCAAAAAGCACATCAAACCCATCATTTTCTTGACATTCATTGGTTTTACCCTTTTTATTTTATGGGTTTTTCCATTAAAATCCAACTCAATTTATTTCCCATTGTTCTCTTTCACTAGTTCGAATAAAACCAAAAGTTGTTAGGAAAAATAATGACAATAACGTAAAAATAAACACACACAAGAAGCAATCACACACGACACAATGATTTACGTGGTTCGGAAAATTGCCTACGTCCACGGGAGCTGTAGAGGATTTTTATTACTTGAGGAATCACAATACAATGTTTTGGGCGACTACTGTTCACTCACTGTACGGCCACAAGTCAGAACAAAACATATTTATATGTCATGCGGCGGAAACCCTAATATTTTCAGAATTAGCGATGTTCGCTCGAGCGGAGTGTCGAGCGTGCATCGAGCGAACCTGTTTCCCGCAATCGCTCGAGCCATGAGTCGAGCGGATCTTCGAGCGGACCACTCTGCCTAACTTCGCTCGAGCTGTCTGTCGAGCGATGTTCGAGCGAACCAATCTGTCTGACTTCGCTCGAGCTGTCTGTCGAGCGATGTTCGAGCGGACCAATCTGTCTGACTTCGCTTGAGCGGCTAGATATTTCGCTCGAGCGGTGGACCAGTTTCCACAATGCTCAACAATTCTCCCACTTGGAGACTGGTACACCCATAGTATCGCCCTCTGCCTCAAACATGATATCCTCCACTTCTACAACTCACTGCCTCTGTCTTCATGCTAGAAGACCAACTGAAGTTGCGCACAACTTCAGTTTCTCAAGTGTAACACCCTTTGTCAACATATCAGCAGGATTCTTACTTCCACAAATTTTCTCAAGCAACAACTGTCTGTCATCCAATAATGATCGTATAAAGTGATACCTGATCTGAATGTGCTTAGTCCTGGAATGAAACACTGGGTTCTTGGCAAGGAATATGGCACTCTGACTGTCACTGTAGAGAGTACCCTTCTGATTCTTTTTACCCAATTCCTCCAAGAAGCCCTGTAGCCAAATCATTTCCTTTGCAGCTTCTAAAACTGCAATGTACTCAGCTTCTGTCGTCAACAAAGAAACTGTCTTCTGTAGGTTAGAACCCCATGAAACTGCAGTACCACCCAGAGTGTAAACAAACCCTGTGGTACTCTTTCTGCTATCAACATCTCCAGCTAAATCAGCATCAACATAGCCCTGCACCTCTAAGCTCTCTCCTGAGAAACACAAGCACGTTTCTGAGGAGCCTTTTAGGTACCTCAAAATCCACTTCACTGCTTCCCAATGTTGTCTGCCTGGGTTACTCATGTATCTACTCACAACTCTCACTGCATGGGCAATATCTGGTCTTGTACAAACCATAGCATGCATAAGTGAACCAATAGCTGAGGCGTAAGGAACCTTACTCATGTAGTCTTGTTCCTCTTCTGACTTTGGTGACTGATCCTTGCTGAGTCTGAAGTTACTGCCCAAGGGTGTGCCAACTGGTTTGACCTTGTCCATATTGAACCTGCTGAGTACCTTTTTCACATACTCAGCCTGAGAGAGTCTCAACGTGCCTCTGACTCTGTCTCTGACAATTCTCATGCCAAGGATTTGCTTTGCAACTCCCAAATCCTTCATTGTAAAGTGCTCTGACATCCGTTTCTTCAGATTATTGATCTCATCAATATTAGCCCTTGCAATAAGCATGTCATCCACATACAACAACAAAATGATATAAAAATTGTCAAACTGCCTGACATAGCAGCAGTGATCTGCCTGACATCTGATGTACCCTGCACTGCACATAAAACTGTCAAACTTCTTGTACCACTGTCTAGGAACTTGCTTCAGACCATACAAGCTCTTCTTCAGTCTGCAAACTGAATCTTCTTTTCCCTGTACTACAAACCCCTCAGGTTGGTGCATGTAGATGTCTTCTTCAAGGTCTCCATGAAGAAAAACTGTCTTCACATCTAGCTGCTCAAGATATAGATCTTCAGTAGCAACCATAGTCAACACTAACCTGATGGTAGTGATCTTTACCACAGGAGAAAAAATCTCAGAGTAGTCAATACCCTGCTTCTGCTGAAAGCCTTTTACAACAAGTCTAGCCTTGTACCTCTTACTGCCATCATGCTCAGTTTTCACCCGGTACACCCATTTGTTGTGCAATGCCTTCTTCCCTGATGGAAGTTTTGTCAACTCCCATGTCTGATTCCCTAACAAGGAATCCATCTCATCTTTCATGGCCAGCTCCCACTTGCTAGAATGTTCATCTTGCAAAGTTTCCTGGTAGCTCTGCGGTTCTCCACCATCTGTCAACAGAATATAATTCAAAGTAGGTGAGAAACGCTGTGGGGGACGAATAGTCCTAACTGACCTGCGAACTGCAGCTATAGGAGTGGACGGCCCTGGATCTAACTTCAGAATAATAGGAGTAGGTGTACTGGACCCACTCTCCCCGTCACTCACATCTCTGCACTGCACTGTGACCTCTGGTAGGCCTTCCAGTCTAACAAAGTCAGACTCCTGAGGAACTTCTTCAGCAACTGTACTAGCCTTGTTCTTGTACATAATCTTCTCATTGAAAATCACATTCCTGCTTCTTATAATCTTCCGACCCTGATCATCCCAGAAACGATAACCAAATGCATCGTCTCCATAGCCAATGAAATAACACTTCCTTGACTTAGCCTCAAGTTTACTACGAGCATCAGAATCAATAAGAACATAAGAAAGACAACCAAAAGTTTTAAGGTGAGAAAATTTGACCTCTTTCCCGCTCCAAACCTCCTCAGGCAATCCACAATCCAACGGAACTGACGGCCCTCTGTTTATCAGGTAGACGGCAGTGCTGACTGCATCTGCCCAGAAAGTGGGTGGTAACCCAGCGTGCAGCCTCATGCTTCTAGCGCGCTCATTAATGGTTCTGTTCATGCGTTCAGCAACTCCATTTTGCTGTGGTGTCCCAGGAATGGTCTTCTCCATTCTGATACCCTGAGTCGCACAGTACTCCTTGAACCCACCATCAATGTACTCACCACCATTATCAGACCTCAAACATTTCAGCTTTAAGTCCGTCTCTGTCTCAACCATGGCCTTCCAAATTTTGAATACATTAAATACATCAGATTTATGCTTCAAAAAATAAACTCATACCTTCCTGCTGTGATCATCAATGAACGTGACATAATAACGAGAACCACCAAGGGATGCCACTGGGGAAGGTCCCCACACATCTGTGTGCACAAGATCCAGTTTTTCTGTCTTCAGTGTTCTACCACTTTTCAAGAAACTGACCTTCTTCTGTTTCCCCATAATGCAACTCTCACACATACTGAGATCAACTGACTTCAGTTCTGGTAGCTTGCCTCTAGACAGAAGTTCTTTCATGCCCTTCTGACTCATATGGCCAAGCCTGCAATGCCACAACTCTGTTGTGCTTTCTGCAACGGTAGTAGCAATAGTGTTATCCAAACCAGTAGTCATATAGAGTGTACCAATTTTCTTACCCCTAGCCAGTACCAATGCCCCTTTGGTGACCTTCCAGGTGCCATTTGAGAACACCACTGAATGGCCACAATCATCAAGCTGTCCAACAGATATGAGGTTCTTCTTCAACTCAGGAATGTGTCTGACCTTCTGTAAGGTCCATCTGTTCTTGTTGGGGAGTGTAATGTCAACATCTCCCATCCCCACCACGTTCAAAGCCTCCCCATCAGCCAAGTACACCTTCCCAAAATCACCTGCAACATAGTTTTGCATTAACTCCCGGTGGGAAGATGTATGGAAAGAAGCCCCTGAATCCAGTACCCAGTCTTCAACTGAGCTATGAACTGCAAGCAATAGTGCATCCTGTACTTCTTCAGTTACCACATTAGCACTATCATTCTCGGTCTTCTTGGGGTTTTTGCAGTTCCTTTTAATGTGGCCAGTCTTGCCACAATTCCAGCAAGTTGCCTGCTGACCAGGCCTTGACTTGCTCTTACCCCTTGATTTTGATCTGCCTCTATTTGAGTTCTTGTTTTGTGCTCTTCCCCGAGAGTCAACATTCAATGCTGAACTCGAACCTGAGGTCTCGCCTGAATCTCTCATGCGCACCTCTTCAGCCAAAATCAAATCACGAATATCATCATAATTCAAATTTGATTTACCAGCAGAATTACTAACAGCCATTCTCATGGCTTCCCAACTATTTGGCAATGATGCCAATAGTATTAGTGCACGTATCTCATCATCAAAATCAATTTCAACAGACGACAATTGATTTGTGATAGTATTAAAATCATTCAGATGTTGTGCAACAGACGTATCGTCCGCCATCTTCAAATTGAATAACTTTTTCATCAAATGTACCTTGTTATTCGCTGACGACTTTTCATACATACCTGACAAAGCCGCCATGAGATCCGCAGTCGTCTTCTCCTTGATGACGTTGTGAGCAACGGATCTCGACAGGGTTAGTCGAATAACCCCCAGAACCTGTCGATCCAACAGGTTCCAATCAGCAACTGACATGCTGTCCGGTTTCGTCCCCAACAATGGAAGATGAAGTTTCTTCCCATAGAGGTAATCCTCTATCTGCATCCTCCAATATCCAAAATTCGTGCCATCGAACTTCTCGATTCCTGATGCCTTCACGTCTGCTCCAGCCATCGTCTTTCCTCAGACCCAAACCTTGGCTCTTGATACCAATTGTTAGGAAAAACAATGACAATAACGTAAAAACAAACACACACAATAAGCAATCACACACGACACAATGATTTACGTGGTTCGGCAAATTGCCTACGTCCACGGGAGCTGTAGAGGATTTTTATTACTTGAGGAATCACAATACAATGTTTTGGGCGATTACTGTTCACTCATTGTACGGCCACAAGTCAGAACAAAACATATTTATATGTCATGCGGCGGAAACCCTAATATTTTCAGAATTAGCGATGTTCGCTCGAGCGGAGTGTCGAGCGCGCATCGAGCGAACCTGTTTCCCGCAATCGCTCGAGCCATGAGTCGAGCGGATCTTCGAGCGGACCACTCTGCCTAACTTCGCTCGAGCTATCTGTCGAGCGATGTTCGAGCGGACCAATCTGTCTGACTTCGCTCGAGCTGTCTGTCGAGCGGTGTTCGAGCGGACCAATCTGTCTGACTTCGCTCGAGCGGCTAGATACTTCGCTCGAGCGGTGGACCAGTTTCCATAATGCTCAACAGTGGTAGAGAGAGACTACAAAATACGTAGCAAAATGTGATGAATGTGGTGGGGTAGATTACTAAATGGCAGAATAATTAATTAATTGTTTCCTGAGATATGTAATGACGACATTATAATGAATCTTGATCATCTTTTTTGTCTTATTTTTCTTTATATGTATTTCTATGAATTTCAGAATTGTTATATTTGATTATTAGTGTTTGATTATTTATTATATTGTGTTTGGTGATTTTTATTACTCAATAACAGATGGAAAAAGATTCTGTGAGTTATAATGTCGGTACAATCTAAGGGGTTGGTGGTGACTCCTCGTCTATTCCAGTAAATGTGGAGGAGCATGTGAGTCTTCCAACCCCTTCATCCACATATACACAACAGCCTATCCGTTCCATCCTACCTTTACCCAAAAAATAAAAAAAAAACACCTAGTAACCAATCGGTGGTTTGGAAACACTTCACTAAAGTGCAACCTATTGACCAGGATAACTCAAAAGCTCAGTGCAATTATTGCGCTAAACTTTACAGTTGTCACTACAAGAATGGCACTTAATCTATGCTACACCACCTCCAGAATGCATGTGAAACTTCCCCTCTTAGATTTAAAGGAGTTGGAAAAATTCAATCATCTAGTATTAAAAGGGATGCGGAGGGAAGAGTGTGTAGCCCACAAAGTCTAGTGAAGTATGATTCAGAAAAACTTAGGGTGTCAATCGCTAAGTTTTTTATTAGGTGTGAATTGCCTTTTAGGCTAGTGGAGAATGAAGGGTTTGTTGAGTTCGTGGCTGATTTAGAGTCTCGATTTACTTTGCCATCCCGAATCACTTTAAAAAGGGATTGTATTAAGGTGTATAACGAAAAGAAGATACACTTAAAAAAATTGTTAGATGGTCAAACAATCTGTCTAACCACCGATACCTGGACATCGGTGCAAAATATGAACTACATGTGCATTACTGCACATTTTATTGATTGCAGCTGGAAATTACACAAAAAAAAATAAAGTTTTGCCAAATTCCCAACCATAGGAGCGAAACTATTGGGAGGGTGTTAGACTTGGGGTTGCATGATTGGGAGATTAATAAGATCTTGACAATCACAGTTGATAACGCCTCCTCTAATGATGTTGCTGTTGATTACATGAGGAGGAGAATAAATGATAGTGATTGTACCATATTGGGTGGTGAGTTTCTTCACATGCGGTGTGCTGCCCATATATTGAATTTAATTGTTATGAACGGTTTGAGAGATATTTATGAGTTTGTAATAAGGATTAGAGATGCCGCCAGGTATATGAAGTCTTCACCGTCAAGGTTTTCCAAGTTCAAGACTTATGCGGTAAAGAAAAATATTAGTGGGAGTATGATTTGCTTGGATGTTCCTACTAAATGGAACTCCACATATTTGATGTTGAGTACCGTTGAAAAACACAAACAAGCCTTTGAACACTATTATATGTGTGTGGATAGTGAATTTGTGAACCCCACTGTTGATGATTGGAAAAAAAACACATATTTTTGTAGAGTTGCTGAAAATATTTTATGATGTTACATTGAACATTTCTGGTTCTTGTAGTGACGACTAATGTATACTTTCAAGAACTCTGCACAATTGAAGATACATTAAATGATATGTGCAATAGTCATGACTTGATTACTAGGACCATGGGTATAAATATGAAAAGTAAGTATAAAAAGTATTGGGGTAGCACAGATAGGTTCAACTTGATGATATATGTTGCTTTTGTGCTTGATCCACGATATAAAATGGTAGGAATGAAGTTTTGGCTAAAACAGTGCAAAGGGGATAAGTTGGCGGATATGATAGAGGCCAATGTTAAACTCTTGTTAAGCCGCTTGATTGAGCAGTATAACAAATTTCGTGTGGATAGTGGGGGGAGTTCTAATATGGCTTAAGGGAGGCCAATCACTACTTCTACTGCTACCTCAACTAAATTTACTAAATTTGATAGCAAGTTAGAGAAATACCTTCAGGAGCAAGGGTTTATGGACTTTAGATTAGAACTTGATAGGTATTTGTCAGAGGGGTGTGCACAAAAATCACCCAGTTTTGATATTTTGGATTGGTGGAGAGTTAATGCCACCAATTATCCTGTCCTTGCTGAGGTAGCACGTGATGTGTTAGCCACCCTCATTTCCACTGTTGCCTCGGAGTCTGCATTTAGTATTGGAGGACGCATCTTGGATCCTTTTAGGAGTTCGTTGTCTCCAGAGACTGTCGAAGCCCTCATTTGCACTCAAAATTAGTTAAGGACCAAACCTGTCGACATCCGGGAGTTGGAAGAATATGTACAGTCGATGGACCTTGAAGGTAAGTTTGAAACTTGAAATACCTTTTTAATATCTATTGATCTCGGTTTATTATATATCTAATTCAATTTTTTATATTTTTTTAGATGATCATCTAGTTTCATCTTCAACAGAGGCTGATGTGAGTCTCTCTTCTCATTCATGCTGAAAAAAATATAAAGTAAGTGCTTTATTCTTATTTTCATTCTCTAAAGAATGGGATAGTGGTTCATTTTGTGTATGGTGCTCACTTTAAAATTGCAATGGTAAAGACTATAATAATCCAGAGCTAAAGTATGCATGGACTCACACGATATTCAAAATTATATTATCATCTTCATATATACTGCACATGAGGAAATGGCTTATTATATACATTAGCGTGATGTTTGCATGAATATTATTCCTTGTGGTCATGAAAAAGATCAGTTGTATATATCATGATGTCCAAGCAAGAAACTGCAAAGAAGCCACTTTATTTTACCCCAAAATCATATTTTTATTTGTTTTGATTTCACGAAATGATCTAGATCTGTCTTTTAGCTACATTTGATCGGTGATAAAATAAAAATAAAAATAAAAACTAGAATATTTTTCACAATCTTGTACCTGGTTGATGAAGTGGCACGGCAACATTAATTATTACCTATTAATTATTTTTGCTCCTCAAATGAGTTGTTCTTTTGTTTGTACATTTTTTAAAAAAAAAAATAATGCATTAACTTTCTATGTTTTAGTTCTTTGTACCTCGAGATCTTGGATTTTCTTCTTATCTAGTTAGACTCATGACTTGTAAGTTGTAACAATGCACCAAAACAAAGATTGGTTCACATGAAAGATTAGTTAGTAGTATTGGGAGCCATTTTTTTAAAGACAAATCAATGTGATCCACGAATGTAGAATTTGTGGGGACTAGATCAGATTCATGTTCTATCAAAGGAAAAAAGGAAAATAAATTGGGTTGCTTATCAAAGGAAACAAGGATGCCAATTTCTGCAGGTAATTAATAGAAATTTTTTGAGGACTTTTAATGCATGGCTTTAATTAATCGATTTGTTTTGTTGATGGGTATTTGAAAATGATTATTCAACACAACTGAAATGCCCTTGGACATGGAAGAAATGCCCTTTTTGTAACCTGTACTTCTATCATGCATGCATGCAGGCAGATGTTGGTTAACTTCATTACTAGCAGTCACATGAACTAAAGCAGACAACAACTGGGTAGCAAATCCTCACAATTGGGTCATCAAACATAACAGTGTTCTTAGCAATTAAGTTTCTCTGATATACCAATTTGTAATATTCTTAGCAAATTAGTTCAAACAATGTAATATGTAGTTGACTGCATCTTGTATGTCATATGCATTTTACATGATGAATATTGACTTTTTTTACATGCATTTAGTTAAGTTAATTAATTGTTTATGTTGTATTAAGAAGTAAAACTAAAAGAGATTTATATTGGTTTTCTATTGAGAATATGATTTGAAATTCTAAATGGAGACAAAATCTTTGAAGTCCAATTAATAATAAAGAAAAATTTTGTAAAAAAAAAAAAAAATTCCGGGTACAATCCGGAACCCGGATTTCCGGGTTTTAAAAAACCCGGATCCACCCAGGTCTGACCCGGACCAACCCAGTCATGGTTCCGGCCCGGGTTTGAAACCCGGGTTCCGGTCCGGGTGTACCCGGGTTGGAACCCGGGTGAACACCCCTATTAATGATTTCCTACCTTCGACACTATCTCGATTAGAATAATGATCGGTACAAATTTCAAGTATATAAATTTGGCTAGCGTGGTTTGATCTGGTAGATGAGATCATCCATATAAATCATTATAATTTTATTAGATTTTTCTATAAAATGTAATAACTAATTCAATTGTTTTATATTTTAAAATATAAATTATATTAAAAAATTATATTTTAAAAATATTTTATTCAATTTTTAACTTTTATACAATTTTATCTTATATTATTTGTATAACCCCTGTTTTTTGTTTTGTTAAAAAAATAGTATTCATTGTAATAGTACCCATACGAAAGAATTAACATGCGACTCGTTGCAAATGGCAGCAAGATGAACTGAGGTATTTGCATGTATGGTGTTATTTTCCCTTCATTTACATGTATAGCAATCCTCTTCTTTATTATAACTCATAAGAATGATGAATACAATTTATAAGTGTCATAAAAAATCGTTACAAGAGAAATATTCCTTTGATTTAGTTCTTAAGAGCACGGGCAATGACTTCTTCATCTTTATCTTCATCTTTAAATTTGAAGAATCTGTCTTTAAAAAGATTTGTATTGGCTTCTTCGTCTTTATATTTTTACATAACTATAAACAGTCATTCTTCAAATATGAAGAAGTACTGTTCATTCTTCAAATATTATTTTACTATTTTTTTTTCTCTCATACACATTAAAATTAACTTTGTAAAATTTCTATTAAAATGATTTTGATACATAAAATTTGTATTAAGTTGATAATGCAAAATGGATGCTAATTGTAAAATATATATAAAAAATAATTTTATAAAAAAATAAAAAAATAAAATAAAATAATATTTTATTATTATTTTGTACAAATATGCATAAACCAATGTGAGAATCATTCTTCAAATACAAAATCATTTTTCAAAAGATATGATTTTGCATATGAAGATGCATAAACCACTACCAATGCTCTAAAAAGCTATCATCCGACATCTTCAAAGTGCACTTTTGCTTACTGTTGAACAAAAATTTAAAAATTTGACTCTATTTTTTACTTCACACTAACTTCACGTCGAAGTTGGAGTCGTAGTCAGAGTCGGAAGTGGCAATGTACCAACTCTGACTCCGATATTATACATATTTTATATAAAAATATGTATTTTTTATATATTAATTATATATATTTTATATAACTATAACTTGAGAGAGGGATGAGATTTAATAACATATTCTCATTTCATAATCCAATTTAATTTTGTTTTAAGAAAGAAAAGAAGAAGTGGTGAACAATGGTTTAATGCTTGTAGACTGTCATCCTTTGAAGTAAAAATTCGAAAACTTTCCTGGAGGAGGAGAGGAAGGAGAAGAGGTTCGGGTCCATAATGGTCCCACAAAAGTGAAAACTATTTAGGAAGTGTCTTGATTTCTTGTAATTTGTCAAAATGAAGGAATCACGAATGATACAAATTTTTGTTTTGTTTTAAAAATATTTTTATCCATGCCTGCTAATACTCATAATAATCATAATAAGGTGGATCATAAGGCTGAGAAAACTTTCTTGTCAAATAGGAATTTTTTTCCTATTGTTCCAAAGTGAAAACCTGTTTAATGATGACTTTATGAAAAGTAATAATTGGAGATGTAAGTGGAGATTGTTGAGTTTGAAGGGAATAAGGGATTTCAGAGAGAATAATCGAGTCGGAGTCTACTAATATGAATTCATAAAAATTTTAGATTTTTTTAATATTTTGCGGGATATAATGTCAATCTGGTAAAAGAAAGACATCAAATAATTTTTGGGGGTCAGATAGGTGTTGAATTTCAGGCTCGATGAGGAAGACAGGGTGCTAATGAGATTTAATGATAATAGGAGATGTAGATGACTGAGATAGTACTGGAGGGCTAATAATCTGAGAAGGAGAAGAAGAATGAGAAACAATTTTGGAGTATGTAGGTAATTTTGGAGAAGATAATGGTGAGAATGGATTATATGATAGTATAATATTTTGTGGTAATGACCCCAGAACTGTATATGGTCATGGAGTTGCAAAAGGATAAGGTGAAGGATAGGGAAGATATGGTGGTAATGAATAGGAAGATTTAGTCTTTACTTTGGAATTTTTAGGAAGACATGATTTTTCCTGTAAAAATTATCGGGATAGAAAATCAGGAAAAGAATTAGAGTCTCTTTTAATATGTTCAATATCAAAATTAAAAAGACTTAATATAGCTTGACATCTAGCAAATATTTGCTTAGTAGCCAAATTTTTCACATCTTTAATCAAAACTTCATTGGCTGATTTACAATCTATCCTAAGTAAAAACTTTTGATTTAACAAATCATCTTGAAATTTAGAAATACATAATACAATAGCTAAAATCTCTTTTTTAATAGTGCTATAATTCTTTTGAGCAGGATTGCAACATCATGAATGAAATCGAACAATCTATTCAGAATTATCTGATAATTTTTATTTCATAATTCCTCCATAACCAAGATCAGAGGTATCCGTTTCAACAATTTTTAAAGTATGAATAGATGAGAGTCTCAAACCTGGTAATTTCTCAACATGTGTTTTAATCTATTTTATAATATATGTATGCTTTTCTGTCCATGGTGGTGGATTCTTTTTTAATCTCTTAAATAATGGTTTGCATAATGGTCTAAGAGATTGGTAAAAATCTGCAACATAATTGAGACTTCCCAGAAATTTTTGTAATTGTTGCTTATCTTTTATTTCTTCTGGAAATTTATCAACAAACTCTATTGCTCTACTAATTGGAGTAATAGTTCCTTGATAAATGTCATATCCAAGGAACCTAATTTTGTTTTGAAATAGTTTTATTTTTTGTGACGAAACAACTAATCCATTTTGTTTAATAATTTAGACATAAGTATTTAAGTGTTTCCAGTGTTGTTCAATAGATGAGGAGAATATTAATACATCATCTATATAGACTATTGAAAAATGAGTAAAGAGGGTAAATATTTCGTTCATAATATTTTGAAATTCACTAGGAGCGTTTTTTAATCCAAAGGGTATAACATTCCATTCATAATATCCAAATGAGAGTAAAAGCTGTTTTATATCGATCTTTTTCAGCAATCTGTATTTGCTAGAATCCACTTTTCATATCAAATTTTGAAAATACTGTAGCGTTATAGAGTCTAGATAATAAATCTTTTTTATTAGGGATCGGATATCTAATCCATTGTAACACTTTATTTAAATGTTTATAATTAATAACTAGCCGATAAACTTCTCTTTATAATTCTGTCTGTTTTTTAACATAAAAGGCAATACAACTCCAAGGTGATTTACTTTTCCTAATTAATCATTTTGTTAATAAATCATTAATTTCCTTTTTGTAAAATTCTAAGAATTCATTATTCATTTGAATTGGTCTAGCTTTGGTTGGAATATTTCTCTCAGAAAAGTCTTTCTCATAAGGTAATTCAACTATATGTTGTTTTCTATTCCAAAAAGCTAGGTAGGTTAGAGCATAGTTTTTTTTCAATCATAATCTTAAAATTATCAATTTTTTGAGTTAATAATGGATCTTTTAATTGTTTTTCAATTCTTTTATATTTTAATTCTTATTTTAAAAAATTTATCTGTTTTTCTTTTCTTTTAATTCTGTTTTTTGTTAAAAAATTAATTTTTTTGGTTAATGAAACTTGTTTTAAATAATTAATTTCCTTTGATACAGGAGGAAATATAGATTTAAATTAGATTTATTGTCCAAATATTTTAGTGGAAATTCTTTCATCTGTTACAGAGAAATGGTAAAGTAATGCAAGGAATAGATTTCCTAATATTACTTTAGTATTAATATTTTTTACCAGAATAAATGTTGTTTTAAAACAAATTCCATTATTACAAATATGTACATTAAATAATTTATAATTTATGTTTAATTTTGTTCCATTAGCTTGAGATATTGTTTCTTTTATACTTTCAAAATATTTAGAAGGTATTAATCCTTCTTGTATTTAAGTTTGCTCCTGTGTCTAATAGAGCAATTGTAGTAAAAGAAAAGTCTTGATTAATTGAAACCGTTACTTCCGTATACCATTTTTGAAAATTTATTTTATTAAGGATATTAATGAAGTTGTCTGTTTCGTCTTTAATAACAATTATTGAACACTCTCCTTGTTCTTTATTTTGAGAATTATTTAAGTCATTTTTATCTATTTTTAATAATATAATTTCTTGTAGTAATTGTTCATTTGAAACTTCTAATTTAAGATTAGATGTTTTTAGATTTTTAATTTCTTGTTTTATCTCATTAATTTCTTATTGTAAGTCTTGTAATGTGATTTTTTATTTTTCTGTTTTAAATCTTCCTATTATTTCTGAGAAATTATAAGGGGTTGAAGAAGTTACTGAAGTGGTTTGATTATTAAAAGTATCTTTTAGCTTTTCTAAATAATCTTTTCTTTCCTGTGGATTCTTGATTTTACTATTAATTCTAGTATAATATCCTCTTGTTTTGAAAGTACATTAATAGTTTTATTACAAAAGCAACTATTTTTATCTAAACAATTACAAACTTGTATCTCATCTTCTTCAGATTCGCTTTCAGAAGATTGTTCCGAAAGATTTGATTCTTTTAATTGATAGATTTCTTCATCAGAAGAGTTTTTCTCTTCTTCACTTAAATGTATTATAAAAATATTTAATAATGTTTCTTTTAATGTTTTAGGTACATCTAATTCATTAATCTGTTGTTTAACCTTGCAATTTGATTTATAATGCCCAACTTTTCCACATTTATAATAAACAATCTGTTTTTTTATTTTTATTAGTTTTTTTTGAGGTTTTATTGGTTTATTATATATCTGTTTGTCTTTTATTCTTTTATAAGGTTTTTTATATTTTCATTTTTTGTTAGTATAATTCTTATAAATTTTTTTTCCCTTTTTGTGTCTTCTTGAATGAGCTAATAATGGAGTGTAACCAAACTGTTCACAAAAGATATTTAATTCTTTTCTAGTAAATTTATTTTTTTCTCCATTTGCTTTTTTAATCTTAAATCATTACACATGGTTAAACCAGTTCTATTAATAGTAGTTATTAAATCACCATATGTAAGACTATGAAAATCAATAGTACCATCTGATCTTACTAATGATTCTTGTACCTTTTGGACGAAGTAATATGGAAGTCCGGTTATAAACTTTTCCTTCCAGTATGGTTGTTGGCAGTCATTTCTGATCATAACTTTAGTTAGAAATACATCTTTATACCAACGGAAATTAGATAATTGAGGATATTTTAAATTAATCAATAAATCACTGGTTCTTTCTTTGAATTGAATAGGATCACCAACAAAGTGTTTGGTTAATACATATATTAATGTATTTACAACATCTTCTAATGGTAATCCATTTTCTATTTTAATAACTTGCATATTTTCATCATATTTGTAAGCAGTTAATATTTGTGTCTTTTGTTCATTTGAAAGATAATAATCCCACCAGCTTTTTAATTGGCCAGTAAACCCTGTGACAATAATATGTGCTACTTGATAGTCAGTTTTTCTATTACTTTTATAGACATTAGCTACCATAATCATTTCTTAGAAATGGTTTAATATTTCATACTCAGATAATCCATCTATATTTCATTCATACAATACGTTTGATGCAAAAGTAGATCTTACTATATGTTCTCTTTCCTCGAATTGCAAATCTGGAGGGGTAGGCCTCGGATACCAATTACTAGTAATAGAGACATATTTTTTAGAATCTCTGGCTGTATATTCATTAGTATGATCTCCTCTAATCTTATTTATTTGTAAGTCTAAATTTTTAAATTATTTTTCAATATTGCTTATTTCAGAATCAGATATTTCGGGAGAATCTGTTTTACTTAATACATTAATATGTGGTTGTTTTGAAGTAGATGCAGTATTATTAATAGTTAATTTTTCTAATCTATTAGAGATTTGTTCTAATAGATCATTTTTATTTTTAGAAAAAGTGGTTTTTAAATGAGACGGGATTTCATGGGGAATGAACAAAGGGGTTTCTTTTGCTTATTTAATAGTAGGATTAACATGAGATATTTGGGCTTCAATCCTTTCTAATTTTTTGCTCATAGTTTTTAAATATAAATTGGTGTAATTATTTTGTTGGATTATATTATCAGTGTTTTTAGCTTTTAATGAACTATTATATTTTTTTATTGGTGAAGCAAGTATTTGAGTATTTCTTTAATTGAATTTAATAGCTTCAAATGGAAGATATTCTTCATAAACAATTTGATTGTTTTCTTCTTTAATCCATTGGTTAGTTGTTCTGTTTATGATTGATAATTGGTTTGATTTATAAATTTCGAACCATGTAAAGAAAGGTATATTAATTTGTATTTCTTCCAAATACTGGTAGTATTTTTCTTGAATATAATCTCTTTCTATTTTTGTAAAAGTTGAGAAAATATTAATCTTTTATGACTATTTTCTTCTTTCATATAATCTTGTTTGAGATATTCCTTATTAATTTTAAATTCTTCCTTATTCAGGGTGTATATTTGGGCATCATCTCTAATCACCTGAGAATATGTTGGTAAATAAGGTTCATTTTCAGGATTATGAAAGGTGGATGCCCTATCTGGATGACTAGCAGGATGACTAACAGTATAAACTGGTGTATTAATAATATTTCTGGGGATAACTCCCCTAACTTGTATATCTATATTCTGGGATCTGTTGTCAAAATTTTGAGATTTTAATGTAAGAACAGATCGAGATGTACGATAACTAGAAGGTGTTGGGAAAGAATAATGAGAAAAAGATCTTCTAAAAGGTTGAAAAGCTATTTGGATTGTTCCGTCTGTTCTTTGATCTATATACTCAAGATCGTCTTTAAAAATATTTTCTACTCTAGGTAATGGAGTAATGTTTTCTAATTGCCATTTATTAGGAAGAGTAATTTGATTCCAGTTAATTTGTCTTGGAATTTGTATGCTATAATTTTGTGTACTGGATTGTAATAATAATGTATACCCTTTTGGACTAATAATAAGAGCTTGCGGTTCTAATGTTGTTTTCATTAATTTATAATGAATCCTATATACTACTGTTAGAGGATGTGACCCTTCCATCATTCTATAAGCATTCGTTTGAATATTTAATACTAAATCATGTAGTATATTAGGATCAAATAATGAAACAGAATAATTTGGATAACAATTAAAATAAACTGGACCATGGAATAAGCTTGATTCTACCATCCCAAGTAATTAATCATGAAAATTTAAGTGTCTTCCATCTCTTAGGCAGAGTAATACTGAGGTGTTTAATCCATTTATAGTGAGTGGTTTTATAGCAACTTATACTAATCCAATATGCATGAAAGAGTATTTATGTTTTTTGTGATGTCTGATAGCTTCTCTTGTTAATAATTATAATGATTCATACTCATTATTCAAACTAATAGTTTTTTCTACTATTTTAATTGTATAATTAGTAAGAAATGATAATTTAGAAGAGAAAGTAGAATACTTATATATCTGATTTTTTGGAACATTAGGAATCGTCCAATTCTGTAAATTTCTTTCTATATCTGTTATACTGTAATCTTCTTGATTAATATTATCAGTTTCTATAGGGATACTAGTAGTAGATTCATTGGGTTTAAATAAAGAGTTCAAATTCATTGAGACAGAATAAAAATTTCTTATATTCAAAGAGAAATAAGTAGATTAAGGGCTTGATGGAACACCACCGTGACCACCTTTAAAAGCCTTTCAGCATAAATGGGCTGACCAACGGATTTTATGGCTTACCAACACAAACCTCCCAATATACTTCATTTTTCTTTACTATGGGTTATCTTTTTTCTATATCAGTGATTTTTTACTATTTTTTTTTTTTACAATGCAATGATACTCAAATGATACCTTATACTTTTAATTTCATTTATTAAAAATTTACGATGTTATTCCCAGTATTCTAATAACTGTATTCTTCTTTTATATAATTGATAGTTAGTTATCATTGATTATTTATCTTGCTTCATTAATGAAATTTTCTCTTTAAGACCTTTTATATGATCTATATGTATTTGTAATTCAAGTCTCAGATTATAATAACTATTATTATTAACTATTACTACCATGTAATACTAATGTATAATAACAACTAATATATAAATACTAATTATATAATAACTAATGTATAATAACATTTAATACTAATGTAATATGTATAAACACAAATATATAAATTTATAATAACATGTAATACTAATATATAATAGCTAAACTATAATAACATGTACTAATAATGTATAATAATATGTAATACTAATATATAAATATTAACATATAATAATAATATATGATAACATTAATTTATACAATGATTTATTTTTTTAATCTTTATTATATTTTAATAAAATTGAAATTAAAAAAATATTTAAAAAAAAACTGAAATCTAAAAATCCAAATTCTATTAATGGGAGTCCAAAATTATCAAATTAAAATTTCAAATAGTTTAAGATAAAAAATCCAGTAAGAAAGTTAAAATTCGACCTTATTCCGACAAGTTGAATCGGAGTCAGATCAAAAGCTATGCTAATCGAAATCGGAATCCAATCTCTAATCAAATCAGATTCGAAGTTGGAGGTAGCTACTCCGACGGTGCTCATTCCTACTTTTGCTCATTAGATTTTTCTTTTCATTTTCCCGTACGTCAAACAGAGTCCAAAAGCTAAAACCCCCTGAAGGGGGGAGCTCAAATCGTCCAATCAGAGATGAAATCTTCACAGCCAAGTCTTTTTTATTATTTATTTATTTATTTTTACTGGCAAGATCTTCCCTGCTAAGTCTTTGTAAATTCAAGTTAAAAAAAGAAAAAAAGGGTCTTTGTAAATTAATGCGACTTCCTTTATATTAGATGAGATAGACATTCTCTTTTGTATAGAGAAGAATAAGGCGGGGCTGATCATTGAAACAGAATCTGTGCCATGGCTCAAGAATCAGCTGCTGGTGATCTTATGTATGTGGATGACTTTTTCTTGTCCATGTTATTTGATGTAGAAGAAGAAAACGAGATTTTGCCACTGTCGGATGAAAAGTATGCGGAAGAACTGCAGTTCCAAGAGGTTCTCATGGGGTCCCTGATCACTTCCCAAGATGCAAACAAGGGGGCTTCATCCTCATCCTCCTCCATTTCATTACCATTAATTCAAGAAAGTTCTTCAACCCAAAACCCAGAACCGGTTGAGAAAACAAAAGAAGCAGGAGAATCATCGAGTTGCTTCTGTGAAATTTGTGCGGATAGGAAAGATAGTAAGGAGATGTTCAAAAACCATAGCTGTGTTCACTCCTTTTGTTCCGATTGCATTAGCAAACATGTTGCCACAAAGATCCAAGAGAGCATAACCGTTGTTTCTTGCCCCGAACTGGGTTGCGAGACTGTCCTGACAATCGATGCTTGCAGGCTAGTGCTTCCTAAAGAAGTGCAGGATAGGTGGGAGTCGGCGCTGTGCGAAACACAGATTCTTGCTTTCCAGACTTTTTACTGTCCATTCAAGGATTGTTCAGCCACGTTGTTGATTGATAACGAAGGAGGAGAAGTCATTAGGGAGTCAGAGTGTCCAGTGTGCCATAGATTGTTCTGTGCACAATGTTATGTAGCTTGGCATCCAGGGGTAGAGTGCGAAGAGTACCAGAGGCTGAATGAAGATGAGAGGGGGAGGGACGATCTTATGGTGCGGGAGCTAGCAAGGGAGAGGAGATGGATGAGGTGCCCCCGTTGCAAATACTATGTGGAAAAGACTGAAGGTTGTTTACATATTACTTGCAGGTCAGTCTGCTAGATTATTAACATTTCTTTACAATTTTTTTAATCAAACACTTTCTACAATTCGGAAAGATACATGAATCAAACAACATTAATGCTATCCATGGACTGTGTGCAAAACAACATTAAATGACAACAGGGTCGTTTATTTCACTGCACAAGCTTTTACATTTGGTTGCCTGATTATATTGTGAAACAATACACTATAAAGGCAAGAAATATAAAATAAAAAAGTTGTACACTTTGCCTTCAAATACTGACTTGAGATGTTCGGTGGTCAATGCAGAGATTATTGTTTCTATTTGCTGGTGCATCTTCCTTCTTGGGTTGCTTTGATTTGTGGGTTGTTGATTGGCTATCAAGGGATACAAATTCTGTCCCTCGTACAGGGGATGCAGAGATATCTTCAATATAGACTGGCATAAATTAGTTATGTTAGTAGTATAATAGTTATGTAGATTATGTTATCTAAAACATAAACACGCTAACATATTTGAGAGGCCAAAGCATGGGTTTCAATGAGTTACAGAATGATACAGGCTTATAAACAATTTAATTCAGGTAAAACCCTAGATTCGATTATAACCAAGTTTTGTTAAGTGTGGTCTAGAATTCTGGCTTTCTAGTCCAAATTCCAATTGGTCACGTTCAAGCCACCTGGAACCTAGCTTACTCCCAGTCTTCTCCACTACTTCTATCTTCTCTTTAAGCTGATATCATTGACAGTATAATGAGTCACATAGAATGGCATACATGTAAGATTCTGCTTATTCTGGTTGCAGGTGTGCATTCCAGTTTTGCTATGGATGTGGAGTAAAATGGACTGGAGATCATGGTGGTTGCCAGAGAAATTAAATGACTAGACAAAGCATAATGATTATGTTATTATAAAACAAATTACAATAGTATTTTGCATACGTTAACTGAAAATGTTTATTATGGTTTGTATCTATTAAGTGCACAAGTACTCTTTCATGATGCACAAGAATGCTCAGTCGTTTGAGGACTTGAGAAGTATCATTGAAGTTATCAGACATTCATGCCAGCGAAATATGAAATGTCACCTACTATTTGATTCAAGCTTGACTAAAATATGATATAAAATTTCAAATTTGCTTATATTTAATTGTCATTAAATATGGGCCAAATATTTTGAATTATCAAAAACAGTTTAATATTCTATATTTTTATGGCAGTTGCAGATCCAAATATTGTGGCCTTGATAAACATGTGTTATCTTCAATACCTATACACCTTCTTTCATGTCTCAATGCACCTAAGGCTATCTTGTCTAAGCTACACTAGATTTTTTCTGGTTGTTTGGTGTTGAAGTGACTGCTCATTCTGAAAGAAATTGATCCTTTGGTTTAAGATCTGTAGATCTCTAGGAGAGGGTGAGGTTATAAGAAATACATCATGCATGCTTTGTATTGCAAATTAGCTTGAAGAGTGATGGCATGTGACTCTCCGTTCTCAATTTATGAAAACTGTTAGTAAGCATCTTACTTTCTTCATGTAAGAAAGATCTTGGTTGATTTGTGAAGGAGATGAATATTTGGTTTGAAAATTGGAGCCAGGAAGGCACTTGGCTGGTAAAGGCTTTCCTATCCAAAGTAGCTTGGAGAGTGCTGAAAGTCAAAGATGTATGCTCTTTATTTGGCCGGAATTTTCATACCTTCCGGAATGTTGATGATCTTGCGTTAATCCAGGAAGTCACCAAGTTCAACAATAAATTAAGACCTGGTTTTGATGCTAAATTATGGATTCATAATAATGCATTTACTTTATTGGTTAAATCTGTATGGGGATTACCTCAAGTGCAGCTTCAGTTTTGCCCTTTCACTCTCATTTTGTGAGATACTGAATTCTCCTCTCACCTTTTTGCTGAGAGTGAAATTACTACTGCTGTTTGGGCTGATTTGCTGAAGTTTTCAGTTTTGGCCAATTGCTCCAGTTCAGTTGCAAAAAACGAGGTGTTCAAAATCATATGATGGCTATAATCTGATTAACTCATTCAAATTTAATTCCGGTCAGTTGATCTTGGCCTTTTCTTTTCATACTCGGTTTTGGGTTCTTCTGGTCATAGACATTATTAACATATCAATTAGGATAAAAAAATATTTATTTATTTATCCTTTAGTTTCACTATAAATAATATATTTATATTTGAGTAGTTTGATTTTTTTTTAAAGAGTATTGTTAGATATAGTCACGAGATGTACACGTTTTGATATTTGATACTCCATTTAAAAAAAATAAATCAAATGTAATATTTTATAGATCTCGGAAAGAAATCCTCTCTCTCACTAAAAAAAAAAAAAGCCTCTATATCTGAATTTCGCTGAAGGATGACTCATTCCCTCTCTTCTTCTCTCATTTCTCTTTCTCCTCCTCTATCTCATTCCCTCATTTCTTAGTTTATTTTTTTTCCTTCAAGGTTGAAAAAGTCAGATTTACAGTTTTCCTGCAACTCTTGAGATACATGTGCAGCACAATAAGACTCTCATGTCGCAAATCGTTCTGAGAATAGTGGCGGTTTTGCAAAATTTACCGCGTGTAGTTCTCACGCTCCATCCATTCAGAAAGCTCTTCTCACCACACACGTCGGATCACTGAAATTGCCACTATCAGATCTGAAAGAAACAAGCTTGTTGCTTTCACGCGCCATAAAAAACTACTAAAGTTAGTCCAAATTGTAATCTATCATTTTTTGTTCTTGTTTTCCTTATTATATAGTAAAAATAAAAAAAGAGTTCGTCTCTCAAACGGTTTGTCCATAAAGGTTGAGTCTTCCCTTTTTTATAACGGGTGAGGTTGAGTTTCTGTTTAGGCAGAGTGTAATTTTTTGAATGTTTGTCTATAGATAGTATCAGTAGCAGTAAAGTTCAGTAGCGTACTGATTGTGTTTCAAATGGTTGATATGAGGATATCCTTGCATATATCCGGTCATGGATGTAAAATTTTTTTGATGAATAAATGAATAATGACAATTTTCTTAAAAAAAAATTATACTATTAAAAAAATAATTTTTTAATTTATAATTTTTTTTTTTTAAAGAAGAATGCTCAAGCTTGCACCGTAAATATCCTTTCTTTTTTAAATTCAATTGATGTAATCCACCGTGTCTCACACGTGGTGCCAAGTAGTCCTCGACTAGCACGTCCTACGGCCTTCCACTCTCCATCTCCAAAGCAAAGCTAATTAATGGCGCTCTCCTTTCCATTTCCCTCCAAACCCCGTTTTCCCCTCCATTTCCATTCGCTTCCTCCTACCAACAAATCCCCACCCCCATCATTTTTCCTCCACTGCTCAAAATCTTCTTCTTTTGAGAATTCCGACGATGGTGAAAAAGACGGTCAAACCGAGGTGCCCAAGAGGCTCTCCAAGCAGTCCTCGTGGGAAGCCAAGGACTCGGAGGGGAAGGACTATCTCTACAGGCTCGGTAAAGAGGCTGATAACATGAATATCGCGGTCGGAGCTCGGGCTGGGGTCATCGATGACCTCTTTGCCGGCAATTTTCTCGGACGAGACTGTAATTTTTTCCCATTCGGCTTCCTAATGTTTCTTGTGAAAGTGCACGAAAGCAAAGAAAGAATAAGAAATAGAGAAATGGGTTTTCAGATTTTTGAATTTCCTTGTTAGCTTCATTTAGCTATTTTAGTTATTTCTTTGTTGAACAAATCTTTTTGCAGCGGATATTGTGTTCGATTACCGCCAGAAAGTGACGAGGTCGTTTCAGTACCTTCAAGGCGATTACTTTATCGCTCCTCTCTTCATGGTAATTTTTGTTTTTGTTTTGTTTTTGATGAATTTTGTGCATAATTTTCTATGTTTTTCTGTTTTATCCCGACTTGGTTGTGGAGCACTTAGAATTATTGTCCAGTAATTTGATGTCTGGCTTGGTGCACCATGCAAAAGAAAAAGCTTTATAATATATAATGATATCCAGTCGTGCCTCAGCCATGCTAAAACACAGGACTAGTTTTACTCCGTGCCTTTCTGGAACTCGAGAAGGATGTGTTCCAGACTTGGTTTTATATGGCAAGAGGTTTGGCAGATTATAACGAAATTCTTTACTTATTTGGGTCGATAAAGCAGTTTGTCAACAGAAATTTTGATGGAACATCACTCAATGGTTGGCTGGTTACTTTCTCGTACTTCATATGTGCTACATGACACTTTAACATTTGCTACATATCTACCTCATCTACATTACACTACATTTGAATAATAAGACCATCTACCAAGGAACCTAAAAGAGAATAAAACCAAGAATGGCCCTTTCCGATGTTTGCTTGAGAGCATGCAATTTCTGTGTTTAGGACTTGGTTGTTGGAGAACTTGTTATTTGAAAACTTTGCTTCCTTTCTTTTGGTTCCATCGAAAAGGTTGTCAGCAAATCTTCAAGTGGTTGAGTGCTCTATAGATATCTTTATGCCTTTTTATTTTATTATTATTTTTTAATTCAGTGCACCGTCCTTAATGGTTTTTTCAGATTTCAATATTTCATGGGGTAGAAATCTAATTTTCTAATGAGCCAGGTGCTCATGATCTCCACCATAACTTTTGCTGGGATGTTTGTTAATCCTCTTTTCTGTTTTGTGATTTCTGATAATATGCTATTGTATGTTAGTCAGATTTATAGATTACACTGCTTAATCTGTGAAAAATCAATTTATAAATGCTTATGCATGTTTTAGTACCCCCATGGCAATGAAAAATCAATTTATATATGACTATGCATGTTTTAGTACCCCCACGGTAAGTTATCTGCCAAAACTGTCATATTATTTAGCCTATCTAGTACCTCTTGTTATTTTCTGACGTCCTCGATGATTGTTCCTCCGATGTGTCGATGTTGTTATTTATGCTGTTGAGTCCACTGGAATTTTTTCATTCTTCTTTTCTTTTCCTCAAGATATTTCGATTTGATGCTCTACATCTTACCAATTATGACTTGCATCATGTTTTTATGTTTTCCACTTGCTTTTCTTCTACAGGATAAAGTTGGTAAGTTCTATGAAACTTGCAAAGGGTAGAAGAGCCATGATGAATTATTTTAAAGCATTTAGGAAATTTGGTTGCTTTTCATCTACAGGATAAAGTTGGTAAGTTCTATGAAACTAATAAAAAGGAGTTTGAAAGTTCTATGAAACTTACAAAAGGTAGTTGAATCATGTTAAAGCAGTTAGTAAGTTTGTTTAAAATGCCTAAACTTTAGTCATTTTCAAATTGCTAGATGTTTTTTTTGCGTTTGGTATCGTAGGCAGCTTTCAATTTCAAAAGTGATAATAAATACTGCTTTCAATACCTTCTTAAATTGGGCTCTTGCCTATTCTTATGATCAATAAAATCTTGTTTACAGATAAAAGAAAAAAGTATACATTACAATTCTTTCTTTGATTTTATTTATTTATTGATAAGTAAACGATTGTATTAATAATAATAGACAGTCCAAATACACAAGATGGTATACAAGAGGTAACACCTATTTAGTAAGAAAAAATGGAAACAAGAAAATCATGAAAATCAAGGCTAGGGGTGGGCTCCAACTCCGACGGAGTTGGAAGCCCACCTCTGACCTCCGACTCCGACTCCGACGAGCTCGGAGCTCCGATCGGAGTGTGATTGGGCCAAGGCCCAATTCCAAATGCCCTGGGCCCACTTCCGAAGGCCCAATACCCATTATGCTCAAAAAGCTTCTGAAATACTGTAAAAAATTACCAACACCCTAGTGGGCTTCCCATTTCCAAAAAATGCTGTAAAAAATAATTAAAATGATTAAATTACATATGTTACAAAACCAAAGAGAAATAAATGCACAATCACAAACACAATGTAAATAAAAAATGCAAAGGAACCCTAAAACAACCAGCACAACCAGTGAATCAAACAACCACCTCCACAATAACAAGTTCACAACATGTCAACCACCACAATGACAATCACAATCAGCACAAAACAACCACCTGTCCACCACAATCACAACCAACCCTAACCAACTTCACCAAAGTCCTCAACCAATTTACAATGTAATAATGTATCATAATAAAACAAAAAGCTACAAATTAGTAATTATAAATTGACAATAATTTTCAAATTTTCAGCACCATCAGCCTCCAATCCCAAGCATCCTGCATTGTTTTGAAAATTAAAAAAGTTAGAATTAAAACATTATTTTGAACTAACAAAAACAAACAAGGCTTTTTTGCTAATGGTATTTCATTTCTCACCAATAAAGGGGTTCTCCATCCCACGGTGTGTACGTCTCAGTCATCTGCAATTATTTTAGGGTTCACAACTAGGTTTACAAACTCATAAAAATTATAAGTTAAATAATTAAAACATTAAAAATACGTAAATAATCATTTAAAAGCATAAAGTTATTTGATTCAAGCCTATAGCACTTGACATCAACGGTATCTAGTCCAATGAGTGTTTCAGTTAGCCAGTTCTGTGTGCAAATGAGGGCCTCCACGATGGTCGGAGCTAATGAACTCCGATAAGCATCCAACATGCGACCTCTGGTACTAAGTGCCGATTCAGAGGCAACTGTAATGATAAGAATGGCTAGCACATCCTGGGCTATTTGGGAAAGGACTGGAAACTTGGTGGAATTAACTTTCCACTAAGTTAATATATGAAATGCAACACTAGATGCCTCGACATCTTCCATAAAATAACACTCAACCTCAGATCTACATTGCATAATATTCCTCAATGCACGGATTTGATGATACATTCGCATCAAAATAGATGAATTCTGTGCATGCGTGTCATCTAAGGAAGATGTCGAGCCGGTCGGGCCTGAGGATCTACCACCTTCGGTTGAAGACTGACCACTGCTGTTGTAATGGCTAGATAAGTCATCAATATCACTTTTCAGCTCTATAATAAACTCATCAGACTTCTCATCCCCAAGGATGTCCCTAATCCAAAATTCTACAATAACCAACTTATATTGGGGGTCAAGGATTGCAACTACAAATAATATATTTATCTTCTCAACATCCCTTCCAATATTTATTATATTTGAATTTCATCCTCATAGCCATAACATTCAACAATCCCATAATGCCTGCACAACTCTGTTGCAAGTGGTCATAAAGCCTCGAGAGCTCGTTGAAGTACATGTTCGCAACAGTATATTTGGAACCAGATATTTGCAGAGTTATGTCATAAAATAATTTTAAAAATTGAACAAAATATCTCACATTGGCTCAATCAATTGTGTTCGACGCACTGAGTCCCCTTCTCCCCCTACTGACTCCAGCAAAGCACACCTCAGGCTCCCATCCTTGACCTCCATCCGCTTGAACACTCTTTGATACTTGTGTGCCATATCCAACATCGTGTATGTAGAGTTCCATTGAGTAGGAACGTCCAAACTTAACATATTAGAAGATGGGATCTCAAGCTGTTCGACTATTGCCTTTGGCTACGTTTGGGTAGTGAGATGATCTGTAAATAGCAGTGAAAAAGTGGTGAAAAGATAATGATTTGAATAGTAGTGAAAAGTAGGTAAAAAGTAATGATAAAATATTGAATAGTAGTGGAATGATTTCATAGCCTTAAACTTGCCAAACCTTTGGGGGGAAGCCCTCACATATCTCACAAGGTTGCGGACTTTGGTAATTGAATCATCAACCTTTTTCAGCCCCTCAGCAATTATGAGGTTGATGATATGAGCACAACATTGAACATGGATAAATTCGTTTTCATGAATGATATTATCTTTTATCGTCGTATTCTGCCCTAATCAATTAATTGTAGTGTCATTGGCACTGGCATTGTCAAGTGTGATACAAAACACTTTTCGAATCCCCCAATTTTTTATACAGTTATTCATCTCCGCACCAATGGATGAACTCTTGTGTCAACAAGTTCTTTGAAGTCAATAATACACTTGTGCAATATCCACTCATTGTCAATAAAGTGGGTTGTGATACACATGTAGTTGACATTCTGTATGGACGTCCATGTATTAGTAGTAAATGACATTCCCTGGCCAGTGATAATAAACATCTTCATCTCTGCCTTCTCCTTGGTATGCCTTTTCAAACAATCTCGTATCACCATATATCATGAAAGCATGAGAAATTGTGGCTCAGGAGAGTGTATAAATTTATGGAAGCCTTTTTTGGCAACTGTGATAAAAGACATCTCAACAGAGATGATCATCTTTGCAAGCAAATTCCTCAATATCTTCTCACTGTATTGAGGGATTGACAGTTTCTTAATCTGCATACCATCAGTGGCCATAGAAGTTTCTTAACTGAGCTTAGTTTGATTAGTGGCCACCAACCCCTTGTGTATCTTATACTGTCGGCAACCACTAAGATGTGTTATTAATACAGAGGTGTCTTGTTTCTTCGAATGACAACCACAAAGTTGCCCACACTAGTGACATCTTGCTTGCGGGCTTTCATGATCACCAGGAATTTTGGTGAAATGTTCTCATGTCCACGACCTTTTTTTACCAGGTCGTGGTGGTTGATCGATATCAATATATATCTCCTCCTTCTCATTAGGCATATCCTCCTCATCAAGCATATCCTCCTCATCTCCTTGTGGACGATCGTCCCTAGTAGGTGTAGCATCTATATCTAGATTAACTATGCTAGAAAATTAAAGTAGAAGCAAATGAATTAGAAGAAAAACATGTACTGTAGTTTGGAAATTTGACTATTCAATATGGTCCGGCAATGCAACAATCAAAGTAGACTTCAGACCCTAAACTAATTAACTCAAAAGGCATCTTATAAGAAAGAATTACCAAGTGTCCTGATTCTTTGAATGGAGAGATTCACTTGACACAAAAACTTTAACCACTCTTAACATTGTATTCCAAAGGAAAGGCTAGCAAACTTCTATTAGATCTATTGAAAAAACAGTAAGATGTCTATTATATTACATGCAGTGAGAATATGAGTTAACCATACTAGGTTTACACATATGTATGTGTGTATATATATATATGCTTGGATCAGAAGAAAAACTACTTGACAGTTTTGTTTTGTATATAATATTCAAAGCGTACCTAAATCCATCACTTGTTTCTATTAATATGAGTCAATATAAGCATTGTTTCATGAAATCATTTGAAATAAAGCTAACTATTTACATAAGCAAATCGTAGGAAAGATCAGGACCAAATATTGCAAAATAGGCCACTTTGTAATCTTCTTTCGAAGCTCCACTACAGCTCAATCAAAGCAAGAAGAAGATTAAAACCAACGATGTAGGACTAAAAATAGGCATTCTGGAAAGTGAAAATATAATATTGATCAACTGAATTAAATTCTTGACCAATGTTCAAGTCTGGACCACCCTTGGTCATCCTCCACATCGGCTTAAAGAAAAACAATGTAGACTACTACAACCATCATGGTCTTGAGAGTTGATATATCCAATCATATCAGGTTCAGCAATTAGTAGTAGTACAAACCAAACTCTCAAGGAAAACAAAACTGATTATCAATTCAAGGAATACCAGAAACCAAAATTGTAATATTATAAATATGCAAAGAAAAAAGAAACACTTCATCTAGTCTCCAAAATTGGCCCAACAAAAACAATTTTATAAATCATTGAAAAGAAATATGCACCGGTACCTAAACAGGAACTCTAGGTGATACAACTTCAGGATAACATTAGATGTTTACGTCTAATGAGCAATCAAATTGAAACGAAGAATTAAGGAGCAAAAGGCCACAAAAAAAAGTCAACAAAATCACAAGTATCATTAAATTAGGTTTACAGTGAAGTCATGGCAACAAAATCCCCAAAATTTAGGAATCCTAAATTTCAAATTCATCACAAATTAAACACCAAATACCAATTGTGAATCAAACAAATGGAGGTGGTAATATACTTAACAGCGTCGCGAAGGCTGATGGGAAGTAGTCTACGGTGGGGCTGGGCTCGAGACGATGGCGAACAGCGCGTAACAATGTACGAGAAGAGATAAACAGAGAGAAAGCAGAGAAGGCTCATGAAAGAGTGAGAGGGAGAAGGGGGTTCTGCGTTTAGGACACCTGTGTGAAGAAAATGACGTCGTTGTACTTGAAATGGAATGACATCGTTTAGTTAGGTTTTAAAAAAAAAATCAGCTGTAAAACGGTGTGGGGTCCAAAATGTAGGACCCCTTTCTCCCCCTCACTCTTTTGCGAGCCTTCTCCTTACACGTTTTTTTTTTTTTTTAAAAAACAAAGTCAAAGTTTGGAGCTCTTCTGGGTGCTGGACTCTGACTCCGACATGAAATTTCGAAGGTACTCTGATTCTAACTACCTGACTCCGTCGAAGTCGGAACTGGAGCGGAGTTCGGCAGGAGTTGGAGCCGGCGGAGGATTTGCATAGCCCTTATCAAGGCCATTAAAATCTACAGGTTTGGCCCATAGAAATAAAGTTTGAACAAAAAGTAATCCAAGATCCTCTAATGAGCGCTCCTTGTCTTCAAACGTCCGGTCATTACGCTTCTGCCATAAGCACCAGATAATACAAATAGGAACCATCTTCCGCACAACTCTGATTTGTGGAATACTGTCTAGATTTGTCCAACCGGTCAAAAGCTCAACCACTATGGCAGGCATAACCCATGCTAGCTCTAACCTGTTGAATTCATCCTCCCATAACGCTCTAGCAACCTTACAATGCAGTAGAAGATGATCTACAGTCTCACCACTTTTTTTGCACATACAACACCAGTCAACTATAATCATCTTGTGTTTACGCAAGTTATCCATCGTCAAAATCTTTTCTAGAGAAGCTGTTCATGCAAAAAATGTCACTTTGGGAGGCGCCTTATTTCTCCAAATCCTTCTCCATGGAAAGTGATTGTTCTGCGATTGTGTGAGAAACTTATAGAAAGAGCGAACTGAGAATGTACCTTATCCTGAGGTTACCCACCACAAAGTATCAGATCCTCGAGTGCTCGGTCTCATAGAGTACAAGAGTCTTAAGGCTGTGTTTGGTTGACAAGTCTACCTCAACTCATCTCAAACCAATCATTGATGGGATCCAATACTTTTTCAACTTCCCATAAAAAGTTAAACTCATCTTAACCTACTTCATATATTCAAACACAAATCTCAAAATATTTACATTCAAATAGATCTCAATGGGACTCACCGAACACAACTATTCACATATCAAGTCAGATCATCTGAGATCACATCAACATCCAAATGCAGTCTAAAAAATCTAAAAAGCTGCTAACTTCCCAATCTTGGGCCGCCCTAGTGAAATTCACATTCCATTGGACTAGGTCACTAGTTATCTCCAAGACGTTAGCCACTGAAGCTTCTTTCTCACATGCAATCCAGAAAATTGAAGGGAATGAGTTCATAAGAGAGTGTTATCTACACACCATAGGTCGTACCAGAATTTCATTCTAGAGCCATCTCCCAACACAAGTCTAGTGTGACGAGCAAAAACCCCCCAACCCCACCCCACAAACCTCCATATTTGAAGTCAATCACCGACTTCCATAAAACTTCCAGTTCCATATTATATAGCCATAATCATTTCTCAAGTAGGGCATGATTGAAAATCCTCAGATTTCTAATCCCCAACCCCTTAGAAGAGATTGTGGATTATACCTTATCCCACTTAACTAGATAGAATTTGATTTCATCCCCCGTACCACTCCTAAGGAAATCGCGATGAAGTTTCTCAATATTGGTTGCCACACTTGTTGGAATTGGGAGTAAAGATAAAAAATAAGTTGGTAAATTTGACATAGTGCTCTTGATTAAGGTGTTTCTTCCACCTTTCGACATATACAATCTCTTCCAACTTGTCAATTTATGTTCAATCTTCTCAATTATTGTATCCCAAATCGATTTAGCCCTTGAGGCGGCCCCAAAGGAAGACCAAGGTAATTCATGGGAAGAGAGGACACCTTACATTCAAGAGTGTTAGCCAATAGCCGGATGTGCGAAAGTTATCGACTGGCACCAACTCTGACTTGGCGAAGTTCACTTTCAAATTGGATAAAGCTTCAAAACAGAGTAAAAGTGCCCTTTATGCCCAGATCTGGTTTTGTTCTGCCTCACAAAATATCAGAGTATCATCTGCGAACAACGAGTGAGAAATGTTAAGAGTACCCCTATTGGTGTCACCAACTGAAAATCCAGCCACAAAGCCACTATTAACCAAGGCAAAGATAATGACAAAAAGGAGTGGGGACAAAGGATCCCCCTGTCCCCAACCTCGAGAGCTATTAAAAAAGCCAACTGGACTGCCATTCATCAAAACTGAGAACTTCACCCTTTATATGCACTACTTGATTCATGAGCACCATCTCTCCCCAAATCCACACCTTCCAAGCAAGTAAAGTAGGAAATCCTAATTGATGTGATCGTAAGACTTCTTTATATCCAACTTGCATAAGATACCCAGGTTGTCAAATTTTATTTTGTCTCTTGAATTGTCAATTGTTATTTGTTGAAAGGATATGGTATACATTTTATGTATCCAAACATATAATATATCCAAACATAAAATGTATCAGAATCAAAATGCTTTTATAGCCAAGAGACTTCTGTATAATGTTTTTGTTATTCTTGAATTTTTAAAAATGAAACAAATAGACCTGAGTACCATGACCATATATGTTTAGCATCAAGTTCATAAGGATATAAACATTACATGTATCCTTATGTCTAGATGTTTTGGACTTTCTTTCTTTATTTTTTCTCTCACATGCATCCATTCCAAGCTTTTGAGTCCAAAGTTTTGAATTTTGTTTTGGTTGAGGTACTAGAATAGAATATTTATGTACCAGTATGTTTCGGTGTACCATTTCGGAATAGTCGCTACATATAACTTTAGAATGCTTAAGGGGAGGTTTGGATACAAAAAAACCTTTTAACTCATCTCATCTAATTATTACAATTTTTTCAAATTCCCACACAAAATACAATAAACAATTCAATTTTTTTCAAATCCCAAAATAATAATATTAAAAAATAATATTCTAACAATATTTTATTCAACTTTCATCTTAACTCATCTCATCTCAACTCACTATCCAAACCTCCCCTTAGTCTAATATAAGTTTTCTTAAAAATGAGTGAATCCATTGGAAAAAGTGAAATAGTTATAAATATGTAACATTTATTTATATATATTTTCTCTTGGCCATTTAAAAAAGCATTTTATATGTGTTAGAGAGCGTATATGTAAGTTTGGTCATGACTAGTTTTTTCTGAAACCCATCAACAAGATATTATGGGGGTAAAACAAGAAAAGGACAAAGATGATGATGAACAAACGCAAGAGAACAATGATGAATACTTCGCTCTGCAAGCAAATAAATGCAAACAATCCTGAGACTGGCTGGAACCCGGCTAGAATACCGGAATCCTGCTGGAATGGGCTGAAATGGCCGGAATTTAATTTGGTATGAAACACCCACCTAAACCGTGCAGGTTACTCTTCCGGCATGGCAAATTCCGGCTGTTTTGGCCGGAACAGTACGGAAATAAAAATAGTGATTGAGTCACATCGAGTTCTCAAGTAAAAAACTTTAAGTTTTGGCTATTCTCAGTTACATTTGATGTTAACCTTTCAATTGTTTGTATTGATTTTTCCTGCCTACTTATTATGTTTCTATGGTGGGCATACAAAATTGTATAATTTTATTAGGAGTCCCTTATTCATTATGCACCTTCAATTCATAGTTAATTAGATACGTTGAAACTCTTGTTCTTCTGAATATGTTCTGCTGTTGGTGCAGTAACCCACATTGTAAAGAACTACATGGCTGATCTTCTCAATACAAAGGTTCCTTTGATCCTTGGTAAGTATTTAACTACGAAATTTGTTTATTTTTTTGTGACCCTATTGCAATTGCATTTTCTATATCATTTTGATCTGCTTTCAAAAATGCAATGACCAATAATTAGCCTCAATCATATTTATGTGAACTACTTTCAGTCTAATTATTATGCTATTATACATTTCTAATATTCAGTAGAATTCAAGGTATTTCTTAATGTTCTTCTGAATATCATAGTACCTTTCTGGTCAGGATATTTCTTAATGTTCTGAATAGTTATGACAAGTGTTGTTCTATTCTACACACGATACATTTATGATATTCATTTGGGATTTGCTAAGCACAAGAGAAAAAAATTGGGAAGTTGCTTTTTTACACATGTAGTTTTTATTTAACTTTTTTTTTTTTTGCTGAAACGTGATGCAGGAATTTGGGGGGGAAAAGGACAAGGAAAATCATTTCAAACTGAACTTGTATTCCAAGCCATGGGAATTGAACCTGTCATTTTGTCTGCTGGAGAGCTGGAATCTGAAAGAGCTGGTATGATTGGTTTCTAGCATGCCTTAATGAATCATGAGCCATAACCAAAGTTGCCAAAGGTTGGATGGGGTCGGGTGGGGTAGATTCTGGGTTTGATTCTTAAGAAACAAATACAGGTATAATTTGATGAAACTACTATAGGGCAGGACCCTGTCAAGATTGATAGGGGTTCGTCCATCTTCCATCATGTAATAATTGATTCTTTTAAAAATTCAAACTTCTTAATATATAAATGGTCCTAAGTTGAGATAAGGGTGCAAAAATATAAAACTTAGTGCTTTCTTCCATGAAATAAAAGGCATATTTTTTGTCTCTACATTACCAATTGAGAACAAACAAATACATAGCTCACTTGACTCTACCAACTCATGTCAAATGTAAAAGACTGTTGCCTTTATGTTCTATATCTCTGATGAATTGGACAAATAAATAATCTTGAGGAGATATATAACGATGGATCATGTCCTATAATCTTGATAGGATGGTGTCTTATCATAGTTTATCATTTTATTTGAATCATTATATCTTATATGCTGCATGCCCTTCTTTTGATTTTTTTTTTTGGGGGGGGGGGGGGAGTGGGGAGAGTAAGTCTTATTTGCCAGTCTATGGTCATCATGCTTATGTTATTTTTTTTTCCTTTGAAAATTACATTTCTGTTGCAATTTCTTTCAATTCTTCTTTTTGCATGTTACAAATATTGAGCTGTTCTTTTCTTTGAGATACTAACAGAAAATTTTTCATCATTTCGTTTTATTTCAATCATAAAATTTTGGTCTTTAAAATATAGTTTCAATTAACAGGAGAACCAGGGAAATTGATACGTGAGCGCTATAGAACAGCATCTCAAGTGGTCCAGAACCAAGTTAGAAGCTTTACCATTTTCACTGTTGATATATGTATGTCTAGGGTTGTGAAGTTCAGTATTGTCTGATGTGATCTACTGTGCAATATTTCCTTTGTTTACTTTTCTTGTGATATTCAAATGAGTCTACCTCGTTTATATGCTCTAATATTACTGGGTTTTGCTACAATAACCAGCAACTTATTATGTTTGTCAAGAATTATATAGAGTGGGAAAAGAGAGAAAAGACGAAAATTGAGATGGCTTACTAGTACTAGTTGCAACCCATCTTGATTGATAAAAAAAAGCTAGCATGACTCATCTCCAGTTTGAGTGAGAATCTTTCTCGTCGGAAATTCTTTTCTTGCTATTATTTCAATGGGTTTTACGAAGAGGTTGTGGGTGGATTCCAAAGTAATTATTTTTATCTAGAGAGGATGGTAGATCCATTAGAATCTCGGAGAGGAGCAGGAAAGTTAGTAAGTTCATTTCCCTGAGTGGGGAGTTGGTGGAGTGGCTGATGGCGACGATAAAGGCTTGTACAGTTGATGGGAATAGCAAGGAGTTATACAAAATGATTAGAGATAGCTATTGAGCATTTGTGGCTTAGAGGTGTTTGAACTATTATGGTCGGTTTGTGGTGGTTGCGGAATATGGGGGAGGGGGTAGAAGGGGAGTTGAAAAATAAAATAGGAAGAGAAAAGAGAATAGACAACTTGAAAACACATGGAAGGATTCTTTCCTTCTCTTCCAGCTTCTTATTTATACTAAATAGGGCAAGTACATTAAAATAAATGGTATAGTAAATGGTACAGTACAAATAAGGAAATAAAAAACTCTCAACAAGGGGCTTCATCATCGTTCCAGAGGGCGGAGTTTTTCTAGTGCCTTGTGTGAAGCCTACAACTCAGACTACTCTGTTTCTAGGTCGGAAAACAGAGGTAAGGCTGTGGTGTTGATGGGGATGGTGAGTTGTGTATTAAGAGTAGGTAAGAAGGTCTTGAGTGCGGGGAGGTGTTAATGTCGCAAGGAATGGTGGTACCGTGGTTCAAGGGGGGTTGGGAAAGTTGGAATTGGTCTCGGTAGAGGAGGTGGATAATATCAACCATCTAGTAGGGTTGGGGTGCAAACTGGCATATCTTCCTATGAAATACCTCAGATTACCTTTGGGAGCCTTTTTCAAAGCAAAAAATATTTGGGATGGTGTGGTAGAAAAGGTAGAAAAAAGATTGGCAGGTTGGAAGTGGCTCTACCTATCAAAAGGGGGGAGACTTACTCTCATCAAAAGTACTCTCAAATCTTCCTACATACTTTTTCGCATTATTCCCTTTACCGGTGGGTGTGGCCAATCGGATCGAAAAACTGTTTAGAGCTTTTTTGTGGGGTGGCATGGGAGAAGAGCTGAAATTCCACTTAGTGAGTTGGCAAAAAGTGTGCTGTCTGAAGCAGATGAGAGACTTGGGGGTGCGTAATTTATTCTTTTTTAATAAAGCTCTCCTTGGGAAGTGGCTGTGGAGATTCCAATCGGAAGGGGAATCGCTATGGAGGTTGGTGTCAAATTGGTTTGAATGCTCTTTCCATAGGGTTTGCTTTCATTATATATAAGAGATTTACATATTGCTTGCCAGAATTCCAGCGCCTAAATCTATACAAGGTAAGTGTTTCCAACATTATTAACAGCCTAATTATCTGCTATATACAATCTAGATATGAAGGAAAACATCCCTAAAATAGTACAAATCAAATCCCATAACATTACAAATCAAATCCCGTAACATACAAATCAAATCCCGTAACAGTTGGTTATTGATCGGAAGTATGGTTGTGATTGAGGGGGTTGGTGTTCCAAGGAGGATAGGGGTACTTATGGGGTGTGTTGAGAGTTGTTTATTTTCTTAGTGTACTGTAGCATTACTGTAACATTTGTTTAATGTATTTTTTCCTCCAGTGTATGAATAAGAAAGTGAATAGAATGGAAGTATTATTCAGTGGAAATATTCTATTGTTCAACTTGGTATCAGAGCATTATGCTCTTGGGCTATTAGGGTTAGGTCAGTACTAAACTGTGTCTCACAGAGGCAGTGTACTGAAGGCAGCGGCGAGGAAGTAAGAATGAGATTCGAAGTTGGGACGATGCAATCGACCTGGTAGTGAGGTTACTGAGGTGGAATTGAAGCATCGGCAATTTCTGTCCTTCCCAAGCATTGCGAGTTCGTGTTGAGGAGCACATCGAAGCACTCGCATCATAGTAGCTCAGAGAAGCTCGTCGGAGCCCACAGAAGGTCACCGGCATCCTGCGACGGCGTCGAGAAGCTCAGAGGAGCTCTCTGGTTCTTCTTCCCGACGAGGCTCAATATCGGCGCTGTCGAAGCCTAGGGTTTCTTCAAACTCGGATGTTTTGTCGCACAAAGAAGAAGACAGGGCTAAACGACCTGTCGTTTTTGAAGCTGGACTAAACGACTTGAAGACAGGGCTAAATGACCTGTCGTTTTGGATAGGCAGAGGCTAAGCTGCAAAAGACCTGCTGTTTATGAGGTTAAAAAAAAAAAAAAGAGGAGCTTTTTGGTTGGTTTCATTCAATGGCTGATGCACAGAAGAATGAAGGACAGAGCAGTGGCAATAAAGTAGAAAGCCAAGTGGCTTACTCAGTTGAACAATAGAATATTTCCACTTAATTGACTTCCATTCTATTCACTTTCTTATTTATACACTGGTGGAAAAAATACATTAAACAAATGCTACAGTAAAAGCTACAGTAATGCTACAGTACAACTAAGAAAATAAACAACTCTCAACACTCCCCCTCAAGCTGATGCAAAAATATCTCCCATGCCCAGCTTGCCAAGAGTTGTTCGAAACATGTTGCTAGAAACTCCTTTTGTTAAGATGTCAGCCAATTGATCCCCTGTCTTCACATAAGGGGTACAAATCAGTCCTGCACGCAGCTTCTCCTTGATGAAATGCCTGTCAATTTCAATATGCTTGGTTCTATCGTGTTGCACTGGGTTATGTGCAATGCTGATTGCTGCTTTGTTGTCACAATACAACCTCATAGGCTCTGTAGTGTCATCCTTCAGCTCTTTTATTAGTAACTTCAACCATAGCAACTCACATACTCCATGTGCCATAGATCGAAATTCAGCTTCAGCACTTGATCTAGCCACCACTGACTGTTTTTTGCTACGCCATGTTACCAAATTGCCTCCCACAAAAGAACAATAACCTGAAGTAGACCTTCTATCCTCCACTGATCCAGCCCAATCTGCATCTGTATATGCTTCTATCTTGAAGTGATTATGCTTAGAAAACAGTAAGCCTTTTCCTGGTGATGACTTTAGATACTTAAGAATCCGATAGACTGCATTCATGTGAGACTCACGTGGTGAATGCATAAATTGACTCACCATACTAACTGCATAGGCAATATCTGGACGGATGTGGGATAGATAAATTAACCGACCAACCAATCTTTGATATCTGCCCCGATCTACCATATTTCCTTCAGCATCTTCTTCCAACTTAGCATTCGGTTCAACTGGATTATCCACTGCCTTGCATCCAAGCATTCCAGTTTCCTCAAGGAGATCAATGAAATACTTTCTTTGGGAGATAAAAATCCCATGCTGCGATCGTGCAACTTCAATGCCTAAGAAATACTTCAAGTTTCCAAGGTCTTTTATCTCAAACTCACTGGCCAAGTATTTCTTCAGTTTCTTCACTTCTTCATCATCATTTCCAGTTATCACAATATCATCAACATACACAATAAGTGCAGTCATCTTACCTGATGGTGTATGCTTAATGAATAATGTGTGATCAGCTTGACTCTGCTTGTAGCCATATTTCTGCACAGCTTGAGAAAATCTTTCAAACCATGCTCTTGGAGACTGCTTCAATCCATATAGAGCTTTTCTAAGTTTGCAGACTTTACCTTTAGCCTCTGGAAACTCAAGGCCAGGGGGGAGTTCCATATACACTTCCTCTTCTAAGTCTCCATGAAGAAACGCATTCTTCATATCAAGTTGATGAAGTGGCCAAGCCTCGTTTGCTGCCAAAGAGAGCAACACCCGAACTGAATTCATCTTTGCCACAGGCGCAAAAGTCTCGTCATAGTCTATCCCATAGGTTTGTGTGAATCCTTTTGCTACCAATCTTGCCTTTAGTCTATCAACAGATCCATCAGGCTTGAGTTTTGGTGTAAAAATTCACTTACATCCCACAACCCTTTTTTCCTTAGGTAGGAGAACCAAATCCCAAGTGTCATTCTTAACAAGAGCTCTCATCTCTTCTTGCATTGCCTCTCTCCACTTTGGGTCACTAAGTGCATCCTGTAAACTCTTTGGAATGGACACAGAGGACAAATTGGAAATAAATGTACGATATGAAGATGACAAGTTTTGGTAAGAGACAAAATTAGAAAGTGGGTGTTGAGTACATGATCTGACCCCTTTACGTTGTGCAATAGGTAAGTCCGTATCATGAACAATAAGAGTAGAAGAGTCTGGGATAGGTAAAGAATTACCTGATTCCGGGTTGAATGACTGACAAGTAGATGAAGTATTAGTCTTACTATTCTGGCGTCGTGAGTAGACTCTTAGTTCTACACCTGGTGGCTCACCCAGCTTATCAATATGTGGATCTGGCTCTGGCTCTTGCTGTTGGTTTTCACAAGGTAAAGGTTGCTGTGGGTTTGCTGGTTCATCTTGGATAAATGTCACTAACGGATCCATAAAAGAAGACTTCTCTTCTTCACCCTCATTCTCCCCCTGAAGAGAAGTCTGAGGGGAAGAAAAATAGGATTGGGTTTCAAAGAAAGTGACATCCATAGTGACAAATCTTTTTCGCGATGGTGGATGATAGCACTTATACCCTTTCTGAGTGGGAGAATATCCTAAGAAGATGCATTTAAGTGATCGAGGATCTAATTTACCACGAGCAGACCCATGAGCAAGAACAAAACAAATACAACCAAATACTCTTGGAGGCACAACAAACAAGGAAGAAGACAATGAAGGTAACAGAACTTCTACAGGTGCCTTAGAGTTCAAGACACGAGATGGTATTCGATTAATGAGATAGGCTGCTGTAAGAAGAGCATCACCCCAATAAGATTTTGGAACATGCATGGAAAAAAGTAAGGCACGTGTGACTTCTAATAGATGCCTATTCTTTCTCTCAGCAATGCTATTTTGTTGTGGAGTATTAACACAAGTAGTTTGATGAACGATGCCATGCTCATGGAAGAAACCTTGAAGGTTATCAGACATGTATTCACCTCCGTTGTCAGAACGAACAACTTTAATAGAGGCACCAAATTGGGTTCGAACCATTTTATAGAAGGTTTGAAAAATGGAAAACACCTCGCTCTTCTTCTTTAATAGGTAAACCCAAGTAGTGCGAGAGAAATCATCAATAAAAGTGACAAACCAACGAAAACCAGATAAAGAAACAATACGAGAAGGACCCCAAACATCAGTATGAACAATGGCAAAAGGTTCTGAACTTTTATTATTAGTAGCAGGAAAGGACACACGATGGTGTTTAGAAAGTTCACACGTCTCACATTTAAACTGAGATACATCAAGATCAGAAAACAAGTCTGGAAAAACATGTTGTAACAAAAAGAAAGAAGGGTGCCCTAGTCTTTGATGCCAAAGCCATGCCATAGTCATAGAGTCGTGAATGCGGGTGGTATGATAAACCTGTTTGAGCTGTCCAGGTGTCTTGATTTGCGAATCCAGATAGTAAAGACCATCCTTCAAGCTACCACTGCCAATCATCCTCCCCGTGGCTAGGTCCTGGAAAAAACATTGGTTAGGATAAAAAATCACTCGACAATTTAAGGCAAGAGTGATTCGGGCAATGGAGAGAAGATTATTTGTAAAGTTTGGAACATGTAAAACATTTGAAAGAGACAAAGACTTAGTCACAGGAATTGAACCTTTACCAGACACAGAGGATAGGGATCCATCAGCAATTCTAACCTTATCCCTGCCTGAACAGAGGTGATATGAGGCAAAAGGAGATGATAAACCAGTCATATGATCAGATGCCCCTGAATCAATTATCCAGGGATCATTATGTTCAATGGATGCACTTAGAGATGCGACTAAATTACCTGAGTGAGCAAAGGAGGAGGATGCAGTGGTGGATGAGTCCAGCTTAGACATAAGCTTACGGAGTATGTCTACTTCTGCCTTATTAAGCCCTCCAGGGTCTGAAGTAGAAGGACCAGGCATGGACATAGTAGGTGTAGAGTCTACAGTCAGAGTCTGATTAGCACGAGGCCTAGTACCACCACCAGAGCGACCTCCTCTACCTCTCGTAGGACGACCGTGAAGTCTCCAACAAGTCTCTTGAGTGTGTCGTGGTTTATTGCAATAATCACAAAATAACTTATCCTTTTCACTTGTAGTGTCAACATTTTTCCCCCCATCACGACCCCCACCTGGCCTATCAATACGCTGAGTACCAGTAAACAGGGCAGATCGATCTTGGGGAAGAGAATGAAGCATCACACCACGACGACTCTCCTCATTTTGAACATAGGATAATACTTCCCGGAGAGATGGTAGAGGATCCTTTCCAAGGATTTGAATCCGAACTGAGTCATACTCTTCATTCAATCCTCCAAGGAAAGTATAAATACGTTCATCGTCTATTATCTTCCGGATTTTTACAAAATCAGCAGTACACTCCGTCTGAAAATTCTGATAGTAATCTACTTCTTGCCACAAAGCCCGTAATTGATGAAAGTAAGCAGTCACAGATAACTCACCTTGGGTCATCCCATGAATTTGTCGCTTTAATGCATAGACTTGAGCCGCATTCCCTTTCTTTGCAAAGGTCTGGGCAGCTGCATCCCACACCTCTTTTGCAGTGC
The DNA here is from genome assembly GCA_029856935.1 of Cyclocarya paliurus. Taxonomy (NCBI): domain Eukaryota; kingdom Viridiplantae; phylum Streptophyta; class Magnoliopsida; order Fagales; family Juglandaceae; genus Cyclocarya; species Cyclocarya paliurus. The sequence continues at coordinate 29,090,040 of CM056954.1, read as the reverse complement.
GGAGAAGTAGAAAACCATTACCAATGTCAGGTTGCATAGAGTGTAATAACCAAGACATAACTGTGGAGTTTTCCGCTTCCCATCTATCATAAGCGGGATCATCCAGTTTTGGTTCGAGAATCTTACCATTCAAGTGTCCTATCTTTCCTCTGCTCTTAATATACAAGAGTGCAGATTGAGACCACGACAAATAATTCAGCCCATCTAATTTCACAATTGATATTTGAAGGGTTGGATTTTCATTCGAGTAAGCCACTTGGCTTTCTACTCTATTGCCACTGTTCTGTCCTTCACTCTTCTGTGCATCAGCCATTGAGTGAAACCAACCAAATACTCCTTTTTTTTTTTTTACCTTATAAACAGTAGGTCGTTTGCAGCTTAGGAGCTGCCTGTCCAAAACGGCAGGTCGTTTATCCCTTCTTCAGGCCGTTTAGTCCAGCTTCAAGAACGACAAGTCGTCCAGCCTGTCTTCTTCTCCGTGCGACAAACCCATCTGCGTTCGAAGAAACCCTAGGTTTCGACAGCGCCGATCCTGAGCCTCGTGGAGAAGAAGAACCAGAGAGCTCCTCTGAGCTTCTCGACGCCGTCGCAGGATGCCAGTGACCTTCTCTGGGCTCCGACGAGCTTCTCTGAGCTACTGTGATGCGAGTGCTTCGACGTGCTCCTCAACACGAACTCACAATGCTCAGGAAGGACAGAAGAAGCCGATGCTTCAATTCCACCTCAGTAACCTCACTACCAGGTCGATTGTAGCATCCCAACTTCGAATCTCATTCCTACTTCCTCACCGCTGCCTTCAGTACACTGCCTCCGTGAGACATAGTTGAGTACTGACCTAACCCTAACAGCCCAAGAGCATAATGCTCTGATACCAAGTTGAACAATAGAATATTTCCACTTAATTGACTTCCATTCTATTCACTTTCTTATTTATACACTGGTGGAAAAAATACATTAAACAAATGCTACAGTAAAAGCTACAGTAATGCTACAGTACAACTAAGAAAATAAACAACTCTCAACATACTCGAATGAAAATCCAACCCTTCAAATATCAATTGTGAAATTAGATGGGCTAAATTATTTGTCGTGGTCTCAATCTGCACTCTTGTATATTAAGAGTAGAGGAAAGATAGGACACTTGAATGGCAAGATTCCCGAACCAAAACTGGATAATCCTACTTATGATAGATGGGAAGCGGAAAACTCCATAGTTATGTCTTGGTTGTTACACTCTATGCAACCTGACATTGGTAATGGTTTTCTATTTCTCAGCACTGCAAAAGAGGTGTGGGATGTAGCTACCCAGACCTTTGCAAAGAAAGGGAATGCGACTCAAGTCTATGCATTAAAGCGACAAATTCATGGGATGACCCAATGTGAGTTATCTGTGACTGCTTACTTTCATCAATTACGGGCTTTGTGGCAAGAAGTAGATTACTATCAATTACGGGTTTGGGATGGGGTGTTGGAGAAGGTACAAAGAAGGTTGGCAGGTTGGAAGAGCTTGTATTTGTCAAAAGGGGGAAAAATCACCCTTATTAAAAGTACGTTGTCTAACCTTCCTATTTATTTTCTGTCTTTATTTCCCATTCCGATTGGTGTGCAAATCGGTTGGAGAAGTTATTTCGAGACTTTTTGTGGGGAAATATAGGGGAGGAAGCTAAATTTCATTTGGTTTGTTGGGATAAGATTTGTACTGCTTTGTCATGTGGTGGGTTGGGGTTTCGGAAGTTGAGTATTTTTAATAAAGCTTTATTAGGAAAGTGGTTGTGGAGGTATCATAAGGAGTGATTCTTTGTGGAGAGCTGTGATTGATTCTAAATATGGGAGTGCTTGGTGGGGGGTATTGAGTTCTAAGGAGGCAAGAGGTACTTATGGTGTGAGGGTGTGGAAAAATATTAGAAGAGGTTGGGATGCTTTCGTTAAACATGTTATTTTTGTGGTTGGGGACGGTTCTAGAATTCGTTTTTAGCATGATCCATGGTGTGGTGGTAGGGCTCTTTGTGCTGTTTTTCCTGACCTTTTTCGTATTTCTCAGAGTTCAGATGCTCCTGTGGCTCTTCTCATTGGAATGTTCTATTCTCTAGAGCTGTGAATGATTGGGAAATGGGGGCTGTTTCTGAATTTTTTGGTTTATTGTATGCTGCTCAGATTCGGAGGGATTTGAGAGATAAAATGGTCTTGATGCCTACTGGTAACAAGAAGTTTTCAGTTCATTCTTGGTATTAAGACGCTGTCTAGGCCGAATGGGGTTCACTCTTTTCCTTGGAAGAGTATTTGGAACAGTAAGGTGCCTTCAAAGGTTGTGTTCTTTGGCTGGTCTGCTTCTTTAGGGAAGATTTTGACTTTGGATAATCTCAGGAAGCGTGGATTAATTGTATGGATTGGTGTTTCTTATGCAAGAAATCTGGTAAATCAGTGGATCATCTATTATTACATTGTGATGTGACCAGGTTGTTATGGTATGAAGTGTTCAATAGGCGTGGTTTGGCTTGGGTGATGCCTAGGAGGGTGGTGGACCTTTTTGCTTGCTGGAGAGGTTTAAGGGGTAATGTGCAAATTGCTGCTGTTTGGAATATGATCCCCTTATGCCTTGTGTGGTGTATTTGGATTGAGAGGAATGGTTGATGCTTTGAAGATAAGGAACACTCGTTTGATGAATTTAGATGTTTTTTCTTTAATTCCTTATTTCAGTGGGCCTCAGCTATTGTATTTAATGGAACTAGTGTCCATGATTTTCTTCTTTCTTTTTCTAGCTCCTGACTTGTAATAGGTTCAGTTTTTGTATACTTCCTGTGCACTTGGCTTTGCCTTGTTACTTGTCTCAATAAAAGTTAATTCATAAAAAAAAAAAAAGAAGAAGAAGAAAAAAGCTGGCATGCCTTCCATTTTCGATTACACTAGTTGTTGTGCTTAATATCATAGTTACTTTATTTGTTTTTTTCTGTCTTGTTAAAAATACTACCAGTATTAGTTTCCACTTTTACTATGTTACAAAAAGTTGTTTTATAATCTCATGCAATTATGATCCTCCTTTTTCATATTGATGCATCAATGGATATTCTTGTGGTCTGTTCCTATCTCCCCCCATTGAACATCATAATTTAGTTTCATTCTGCAGGGCAAGATGAGCTGCTTGATGATCAATGATATTGATGCTGGCATTGGTAGATTTGGTGAGCTACTATTTAACTGAACTAGAAAATCAGAATTAAATCAAATAGAAGAAAAAGAAAAAGAAATGATAATTGCTGTTGTATTTAATGGGGCTAGTTTTCATGATTTTCTTGCATCCATCTCTAGCTCCAAACTTGTAACTTTGTGTTCTCTTTTGTATACTTCCTGTGTATATGGGCCACACCTATTTACTTGTTTCAATAAAATTTCATTCCACTTATATAATTTTTTTAACAAAAAAGGAAATGATAAACTGTAGTCTTTGTATCTTCTAGCTCCAGGCTTTTCTTGACATCTGCTGTTGGTATTGGAAAACTATTTCACTTAGTAAAAATATATTTCCATTCTGATCCAGGAAACACTCAAATGACTGTCAACAATCAAATTGTTGTTGGAACACTGATGAATCTGTCAGACAATCCTACAAGAGTGAGTATTGGACAAGATTGGCGCGACTCAGATGTCACAAATAGAATTCCCATCATTTTTACAGGGAATGACTTTTCAACTCTTTATGCTCCCTTAATTCGTGATGGGAGGATGGAAAAGTTTTACTGGTATTGTGGTTACCCTTCTTTTCCCTCTTAAAGAAGTATTTTCTTCTCATTTACTTGTTTTCCTTGAAGAATTGTGTTTTTCAAAAGACTAGGAACAAAACTAATCAACTACTAGCATATCGACAATTCAAGAAAATCAAATTGGGAAGTAACTGGCAGATCAAACATCTTTTTTCTTCTTCTTTTTCTTTTACTGGATAGATATATAATTATTGGGGGGGGGGGTCATTTATCAAAATTGAAGGATATCTTATACCAAATTGTCATATGAAAGTTGTGATAGAAGGCTTTATGGCTGTTATTCAATAGATTTTTGTGCCAAAGGTTAGAAAAGATATTGAGGATATGTCATTTGGGCTTCGCCCTAACCGCAGGTATTTGGGCATAATGCTTGTAATGCTTCGTATGGTTGAAAGATTGAATGTTGAAGGCCAAAAGTGGCTGGAAAAAAAAAACATTTGGTTGAGGATTTTCCATGGCAGCAAATATTTGAGGGAAACTATGCTTGTTATAATTAAGGTTTCCTAATGTAAAAAGTTAGTAAAAGTTAGAGAATTTATGGTATCAAATAGGACAAATAAGGCATGGGAAAGACTAGAGTTTGGACATGGAACAAGGAAGAAAATCAAGCCTTGGGCTGCTGCCCGGGGCTGTGAACAGTTTCTAATGGCAAATCTTCTAGTTCCAAGAACCTGAAAACTTCTATGGTTTTCAGAACTTCCTTCTTATATTCTTGCCAAAAATAGCCCCTAGCAAATCTCTTCACCCTGCTGCAAAAGTTAACCTTCCTTGAGCTTCTCTGCCCTTTAGATTTGCAGCAAAACCTCGCTGCTAACCTCAACCCAATTCAGACACCATCAGGTATCTTCCTTGCTCATTTCAATTATGATAAGCTCATAAAACTTTGTTCAGCTCTTGAAGTTTCGCACAAAAGATTAGTTCTCTTGGTCAACCAAAATATCTATGGACAATATAACAAATCCATCTTTCCCTATCACTATCAATAGCATGAAATCCTTCTTTCGATGATGCATAATTCATTCCCTTTACAACCCTCCTCCAAGATCACATCAGATGTCTTTGCTTCAATCTGTAGAATTTTCCGGCCTCCCATATCCTCAGCACCAATCATGTTAGCACAAACCTTGTAATCCCTTTGACATTTGTTAAACCTTTTGTGGTGTGATTGCAAGGAAAATCTCGATGTGAAGCATAGGAACATTTCTTTTTGTCCTTTTTAATTTCTACCAACTTCACAATCCTTCTAACCCTAAATTTTAAAACTGTAGCCAACCTTTACCTACTACAAGGCCTTAACCTAGTGCCCTGAAAATCAAGAAAAGAATAGAACTTGCTGTGATGGAAAATCTTATGACTTTTTCTAATCTCTCATACTTTCCCCACTTTTGGCAGCTAAAACCTTTCAAGAAGCTTAACCAAAGGGCCCTATTTGCTGCTGTTTTACATGGCTGATGTTTTAAACTACTATTCATCTTGGGAATAATGGCGCCATGTCTCCAAACTTCTCTGAAATATTCTTCATGAAACAGGCAGCCTAACCGTGAAGATATTGTCAGTATTGTGCATCAAATGTATAAGAAAGATGGCATTTCTAGGGATGATGTTATCAGAATAGTGGACAAATTTCCCAATCAAGGTAATTATTCTATCTGTCATGTCCTTTCAGAATAGTTCACCTTTTTGTAAATTTTATAGTTTATGGAAGTCATTGGAATTCACAAGTGACCCTGTAACAGTAACTCTTGTTGAAGCTTAATTATTCTAGTCTTTTGCTTTCCACATTTTACGTAGGTATTAAGGTTTCTATGTGTTGCTCTTTGATTGTCTGAATTATATGACATGATTGTATGTTCCCTTCATATTATTTTTATTATGCAAGTTATATCAAGAGAAAAAGGTTGCCAAGGATATTCGACGGTGTTGTGCTTATTCACATATTTAAATGTGCACTAATGAAATCAAGATGGCTTTGCCGTTAGGCCATCAGCATGATTCTCATTATGTAGTTGCTCCTAAATGTACGACCGTTTGAGTGAATAAAAAATTTAAAGATATAGAATACCTCTGGCCTTTGTTTCATTTTGGACCATCAAGCTATTTGTAACCTTCTCTTTTAGGGATTTTTTTGTTTTGGTGCCTTGAGCTGGTCACTTCTCAGGGTATACTCAATCCATGAAAGCTTTGGTACTTCCTTGAAAGTGCTGTATATATACTCTTAAGAGTTATAAACTCATAAGATCCCAATTTCACAATCTAGACGAGCTGGGGGAGAGATGGATGTCAACCTCCCCAACTTCAGGTTGATGATAACAATGTCCCTACTTTTATTGGGAAAAAAGAAATAAACTCATCACCTTAACTACATAAAACCTAGACTGAGGGGCGTCACTGTAACTTTGTAGTAGCTTTCTTCTTCAACATCTCATCAATCAGAGCGTTTTATTCTATGCCCCTAGTTTCTCCATCTATTTCATCCATCCAACACCATGATCTCATTAACAGCATCACCCCTTTAGCTGAAAATGTAAATTCAAACAAATCATCCTCCACAGTCCTATTCAATAATCACCATTCCTTTAACAACATCAAAAACCTCCTCTTCTTCAAATGCTCTCTCCAACCACTCTGCACTATGCTGATCAATAGACTCAAAATCCAACCTGTCAAGTTTAGGTCTCCATGAGTTTTCCTCCAGAAAAAGCTTTTCATAAAAGTTCACAATATGTTCCTTCATAGCTGAATGGTCGGAAAGAATACTACTACCTGCATGTAGAACCTCAATAGCATTGTTTCTTTGATGAGAGTTGGCCATTCAGTGGAACCTCACCTTCCTTCAATTAGAGGACCCAAGATTTTTTGCCTCCAAGAAATTTCCTCCTAAAGGGTGATTTTTCTAATTCAGCAACCACACCACCTTTTCTCACCCTATCCTCCAGAAGTTCCCCCAACGCTTCCCTTTCCTCCATAAATTGCAGTTGTTCTATGAGAAGCTTCCTCTGATTATCCATATTCCCAAATACCTCCATGTTCCATTTCTTCAAGTCATTTTTTAAGTCTTTAAGTTTTCAGGCTAGAACGAAACTCGGTGTACTAGAAAATTGAAACAAAGACTACCAAACCCTCACTCTATCCACAAGACCCTCATCCTCCAACCACATATTCTCAAATTTAAAGTATTTACACCCTCCATTGATACCCCGACAGTCGAAAACAATGAGACAATGATCTGAACATAATCTTGGAAGCCTTTTCTAACATAAATCAAGAAAACGAACCTCCCAACAAGAAGAAACCAAGAATCTGTCCAACCTAGTCCATGTCCTCCCATTAGACCACGTGAAATCACCTCTAGCCAGAGGTAAATCAATAAAGGTCTAAATCAAAGATGAGGTCTGAAAAATCAGCCGTCGCAGAAGAGAAATGAGATTCCCCCAAGCGATCACTTGGGAGTCGAGTAATGTTGAAATCCCCACCGAAGCACCTTGGAAAATCCCACCAACAACAAAGACCCGCCTTTTCATCACACATAAATCTCCTACTAACATCCAAATTATGACCCATAATTGCACAACCGCGATTAACCATTGCTCTGTTATCACGAACAGAAACAGAGGACCGAATGCCCACCATTTGCTGCATTTTTTCCACAAAGCCAGCCCATCCTCTCCCTTTCCTGCCTTCTAGTATAACTATGATGCCCCCAGCACCAGTTCCGTACTCAGCCAGTTTCACAAATCTACCATATGAGTTAGGGCATTGCTGAATCAAAAAAGCTCGTTCACCCTCCCTCTGTCTGATAAAACCCCACGATTCCAGTAAACCTCAAGCACTCGCCACCTCAGCCACCCAAATCACCATCCATCTACTGAGATAGAGAAACTTCGTCAACTTCCTACTTTTTTCAGAAATATAAAAGAGATTTCTTTCTTGAGAAAAGCAAACAACTTTGCTTCGACCCATAATCTGGACACATTAATCATGCCAAAAAACTCCAAGCCCCGAAATAGATGAGAAAAGCTAGAGGAAAGAACTAACGAATGAAACTACGGAGAGAAACGAAAATGAATGAAGAGAATGGAAATCAACTCCTCATTCTTCTCAGAGAGAGAGATTAAGGCCTCGTTTGTTTTCGAAGATGAAATGAGATGAGATGAATTGTTTATTTTATTTTGTATTGAAATTTGAAAAAGTTGAATTGTTTATTTTATTTTGTATTGGAATTGAGAAAAATGTAATAATAAAATTGAAATAAGATGAGATGAGATGTTTTCCAAAAACAAACGAGGCCTAAAATCTCTAATAATTATGAGATTTTAATCCTTTAGATTTGTCCTTAAACTTGGACAAGAAAGAAAGAACCATCAGCTTTGGCCCTGTTTGGATTTAGAGATGGTTTCATCTCATCATTACAACTTTTCCAATTTTCCACACAAAATATAATAAACAATTCAACTTTTTCAAATCTCAAAACAATAATAATATTAAAAAATAATATTCTAACAATATTTTATTCAACTCTTCTAAAACCATCTCATCTCATCTCACTATCCAAACCAACCCTTAAGCTGATATAATGGATTCTGGAAACTTAATAATAATAGTAATAATAATAATGATGGATGCCGGCAACTATCCTTATAAAAATCCATTTGCCTACAGGTTTTTCACACTTGTCTGGTTCATCTTGATCAGGGGTATGGTTTCATATTGTCTTGGCAACACAAACACACTTGTATGTCTCTGTCTCTGTCTCTGTCTCTTTCCTCTCTCTATTATGTGTGTATACTGAAACAAAGTATGCCCACATAAACAGTGTGAAGGGTAGCAGATAGCTACAATTCGCTTTTTGTAATGTTTTAATGGCACACCTTAAAAGACAAGAAGAAAAAACAGATGTAGAGAAACGTGAGATAGAGATTTTAAGTGGAAAACGCTTCCAATTGAAGGAAGATCCATTGAAAATGTTTGACTAATCCTGCACTGGAATAATGTGTTCTGAAATTAATTTTTAACATTTTCTATCTAGAAATAGCAGCCTTTAAAATTAGTCTTCAGATATATTGGCAGGACAAAAAGATACAAATTTGTATGCAATTGTTGTTGATGTTGTTTTTGTGTTTGGGCTATTTCAGATTGTGTTCCTTTTTTTCATCTTGCTGAAATAGAGTTAAAATGTGTGCATTCGTTGTTGTAAGTATTATTATTGCTGTAGTTTACAAATTGGTGTTTTTGCTCTGTTGATTGGGCAGCTTTGGATTTTTATGGAGCTCTTAGGTCTCGAACATATGACCAGTCAATCTCAAAGGTATGTGATATTCTGGTGTGAATTGTGAGTCTTGAAAAAACATTGCATTTTTTTTCTTGTTCTCTTGCACAAAGATTGTAAATTTTCTAAAGCCTTTCCACCTACCGAATCCCATTGAAACTCAATGAACAGGGAGCCATTACCCATTGACATGTAGGTATACATTTTTTATGTGATGACTCCAGTATTTTTATCATTGACATATAACTGAATTGTGGGGAGAAAATAAAGTCAAGAGGTTTTACGAAGATAGAGGAGTTGAAGAGGAACTCTGTAAATTTCTTTTTGGTCAGACTACCTGGCATGATTGTCCACAGTTATCTATATACAACTTTTAGCTGCTTGAAGCAACTACCTTGCTTTGCTCGATGTCACCGGACTTTCGCTTACTACAAAATCCTGAAGTATGTGCTCTTTAATCAAACCTCTTCGGCAAGATAAAGTACCTATTTGGAATTAATCATTCTAAATTTCTGTCTGTCGTGCACTAGACGTTGATGACCTTGTTGTGACAGAGCGATAGGGAGGCAAAATATTAACATAAAAAAGATTATCGCAGTAGGGGTGTTCAATTGGGCTGTTATTGTCTCCTTGCCAGCTAAATTTGGAAGTCGTGTCATGCTTGATAATTTTTTTTCACTAGTGAAGACGTACCAAAGCAAGAACATATATGGATACATGCATCATTACAAGCACTTATACTCAAGTTTCTCTTTTGTTATTACCTAGTATACTTAATATTTTGTTTTCTTGCATTGACTTGGCATCCTGAACAGGTTGAAACTGTCATGTGAGATTATTTATGATTTTAATAAAGGAATTATTATTGTTCAGTTTTGTGAGAGAGAGAGAGGGAGGGTGCACAAGGACAAAGTGTGAATGGCACTTTTATAAATTTGTTTTTGGCACATAGTTAGCTAGTTTTTTTCAAGACTTTCTCTAGTAAATAAGATACTGTTTCCCACTATAGTATCAGAAGTGTTGCCTATAGTAATGCCTCAAAAGTGCACATTGGGTGGGAGAATTATGATGGCGTCATAAGATGTCGAGTCTCATGTTATTTTTTACTGTGGAAATGGGCTTTATAAAGAGCTCCAATTGTAATGTTTACTAGTTCCTTTTAAAATACAAGCGCAGATGTGAGTGGCTTTTTCTTTGGAGTGTTTTCAAATGTTATTAGAGCTGACCTAGTAATACCATGTGGCATTGGGTCACAATAGGGTAACAGGCCCTGTCGAGGATGCCAGTGATTTGAATGGGGGAGATTATAATACTCTAGATCCTACATATGATGGATGGATTATGAAAATTATATGAGTCTTTATTGGTTCTTTTTCAAGTGGAACTGGATTTTATATTGATTCCAAAGAATTTCGATTGCAATCTTGGTTAGTCGTTTTGGAGTTTAGATGTGGATGTGGCTAGCCTTTTTTTCTCGTTCATTCCATATAAATAATTAATTTAACCATATTAAGGCTTCCAAGTATTAATTTCCTAAATAGGCAAATATATTTTTCTTTTAAAATTGTTGCTGATACTTTATGCACATTTTTTATTCCAATGACTTTACATTTTTTAAGTGGATCGATGAGATTGGAGGCGTTGAAAAACTTGGGGACAAACTTCTCAAACGAAAAAAGAATGAAAAACTACCCACATTCACTCCCCCAAAGGTAAGCACGTCTCTACTATTTTCTTTTCAAATTAGTTTTTTTATTGCCACCCTTATGTAATTGATCGGTTCTATTTGTTTAGATTATCGAGCAATGTAAATCGAATCCAAGCAATATTAAAAGTTTGCACAAGGGTTAATTGTAGCTAGTCATCCTAAACTATGGATATATTTGCAATGTGCTCATTAAATTACAAGTCTTTGCAGTCAGCACTCTAGGACTGAATTTAATTTGTAATGCAAACCCCACTAGAAATTTAATAAATTAGTGGGAGGTGCGGTGGAATGCAGACTGAAGAGTTTAAATTAATGTGCATAATTTGTTTGATTGACACACCCTAGCAGCCGACCCTTCCACTAATCTGTGAGTTTTGGAAATTGATTTGAACTGTAAAGAGAGTGGACATGGCAACCTACCATCAAACTAGAGTGTTGATTCTAAAAGTTTGGAGTTTTTTTTTTGGTCCCCAGCCGGGGGGCGGGGGACATTGTAAATAACTCATCAGAATCAGTTGTTGCGCTCATCAAGCTGTACCCCCGTCATCAGGATCATTGTTGTTTTTATTTTGGCTAAGAAGCCCTTTGATGCCAAAAACGTGGATCAAACTAGTTAGTGGTGGCTGATTACCAGTGTGACATGGATCTAAGTTTGGATAACCATAATTAATCCATTCCTGCCTCCTTTCCTGGTGTGGATGTTTTGGTTGATATATAATGCACTGACATTCAAATGTAAGGCTTTAAAAAATAGATGGAAATTTTCTGGGATGTTATTTGTGCTTTGGTACTTGGAAACCAGATCTTGGGAATGCCCTGCTGAAGTTACGAGTAAACATGGAAAAAAAAAAAATCCTAAAGTATGTAAGAAATAAGAAATGGATACTGATTCTCAAATGACCTATGGATGTTAACCAAAATGTCTACAATAATTGCTTGGAATGGGTCTATGACTGGTTTGGTGAACTGTGTGACTGAGCTTTCGTCTTCAAGACATTGTCAATGAGTAAATGATCATAAAGTGAAGTTTTGTAAAGTTTAGAAACTACTGGAGGTAACCAGAGCCACATTACTCATCCTCTTTTCTGGTATTTGTCTTGTTTGTTTTTCTGTTATTGCTATTTATGTTGTTTTCTTTTTGGCCTCAAATGTCTTTTGATTGATCTGAAATTTGTATTTAAGTTGGATGACATCAATGTGATTGTGCTGCATGTGGCTTTATAGCAAACGATAGAGGCTTTACTGGAATCAGGGTATTCTCTCCTCAAAGAACAGCAGCTTGTCATGGATACTAAACTCTCGAAAGCATACATGAAGAACATTGATGACTAGAAAGTGAGGCTTTGTTGAATTTTCAGTTAACGTTACAGCTTCCGTGTGTTCAATGCTATTGACTTTGTGTTTGTATAAATGGAACTGTTGAGATTCATCTTGGGAGCGCTCGACTTATTTAATTTGCCATTGCATATATTATTTGTTTCCCCATTATCTAAGACCATATGTCTAGACAAATTAATGACCTGACTAGGGGCTGAGCAAAAATCGGACTCCGGCTCCGTTCCGACTTGTTGGAGTCAGATTTTTTTTAGTCGGAGTTGGAGGTTGTGCCGTACCGACTCACTTTGCCCTTCAACTTCAACCCCAACTCTGATATTTATAAAAAAAACATGTATTTTTCTATATATTAATAATATATACTAGTATAGTTATATTATTAGAATTTATATAGTTAAATTCAATAATATGCTAGTATGAGCTAATTATTATAAAATAATATACTTATACTATAATATAAATAGATTAAATTAGCTAATAATAATTTAGTATATGTAAACATCATATTATGACTATCATGTAATACTAATGTATAATAACATATAATACTAATATATAAACACTAATCTATGAATTTGTAATAACATGTAATATTATTGTATAATAATGAGTATAATAACATGTTATAGTAATTTGTAATAACTAACGTATAATAACATATAACGTGTAATACTAATGTATAATAAAATATTATACAAAGTCTAGTATATAATTAAGTGAGAAACTAATATAATAACATGTAATATTTTAGTATAATTACGTGTAATTAAACACTATAATACAAATCTATAATAGGAATAAGTTAGACATCAATATAAAATATTATATTTTATAATATTAATAATATGTAATACTACAAGATAATAAATATGTAATTAGACACTAGTTAAATAGTAATTGTTAATAATCAATACTAACAATTAAACTTAGTTTTAGTTTTCTAACTTGTAGTGAATGATTTATTTTTGCAATTTTGGTTAGGTTTTTAATAAAATTGAACAGTGAATGATTTAGTTTTAGTTTTTAATTTTTGAAAAAATTTGAAATTTGAAAGTCCAGATTTTTTTTTTAAAAAAAAAAAATTGGCTAAATATAAACCTAAAGCTTGAGCAAAAAGTTTAAATTTGACTCTGTTCCAACAAATTGAAGTTGGAGTCTACAATAATCGGAGTTGGGGTCGAAGGTTGGTTTTGACCTCTGACAAAGTAGGATCCGGAGTTGGAGTTAGGGCATTCCAACTCCGACAATGTCAGCGCTCAGCTCAAGACCTGATTTAAAAAATTCTTGTGTTATGGTGCAACTTTGTTGCCATCCTCTTCATTTAACTTAAAATGGATGGGACCCATTAATGTAAAATATGGATTATTTAACATATTGTTGATGAACAATGATACATATGCTTACAATTTTACTTATATTTTTACTTACAAGATTTATTTTATCGGTTTTCTTTTCAATTTCAAATTTTGAATTTCAATTTTTTTAATTTTTAACATATTAATAACTGACACGTAAACAATTAATTTGTAAGTTTTTCTTAAATAAACTTAACATTTCTCATTGTTAATTAGTGAAATGATAAAAACAAAACAAAACAAAAAAAACTCATGTTAACACTAAATTAATTCTATCCATAGTTACATTCTGGAAGTTTTTTCTCAAGTTTCTTTTTGTAGCTTCTTGAGGAGAAAGTCTATGCCTTCACTCTTGAGTGGTAGGCGTCGTGTTTTGTCTGTAATTGTCATCTTTTTTTGTTTTGTCTTCGTTTGACAACATGGCTAAGGATTTTATTTTGCATTGGAATAAACTTAGTCTTACAACCATTGAAAAGCAGGGTGTTGTAGTCTTGGATAATGATGTTGAACAGACTCTAACAAAAGGCCAATTCTGTCTTGTGGGGAAGATTACCAAATGTTTTCACTTGAGTGCTAGCCAAAGACAAAAAAGAAACAAAATTGTACAAATGGAAGATGAGGATGGAGTTCAGTGCAGTACTGCAGTTGAGATCGGCCTTGATTTTACTAATTTCTATTAGAATTTATTTACTTCTTCTAATCCTTCTCAAATTGATGCTTGTCTTCATGATCTTTCACATAAAGTATCTTCTGCTAAGAATGAAGATTTACTTCAGGAATTTACAGAAGAGGATGTTAAGACTACAGTTTTCCAATGGGACCATATAAAGCCCCTGGACCAAATGGATATAGTGCCTATTTCTATCAAGACAATTGGGATGTGGTGGGTAATGAGTGTGTTTTTGGGCTTGGTAGACAGATAACTAATAATATCATGGCTGCCTATGAAACTTTTCATACCATGAATACACAACTACATGGGCAAAAAGGATTTATGACTCTAAAATTAGATATGAGTAAGGCTTATAATAGGATGGAATGGGGGTTCATTCAAACTGTTTTCTTGAAACTGGGGTTTAATGCCAAATGGGTTGAGTTGATTGTGTCATGTATTTCTACCTCATCCTTTTCAGTTTTGGTAAATGGTGTTCCTCAACATTGCTTCAAACCTAAAAGGGGCCTCGGTCAAGGTTGTCCTTTATCCCCATATCTTTTTATTCTTTATGCTGAAGCCTTGAGTTTTCAACTGTATGTTGCAGAACAACATAGAGGCTTGATTGGTGTACCAATTGCTCGAGGCTAGATCAGATTGAATCATTTTTTTTTTTTTTTACAGATGATAGCCTTTTATTTTGTCAAACTAATATGCAAGAGTGAGTCCACTTGAATCACATTCTTAGTGTCTATGAAGTTGCATCTGGCCAAAAACTTAACAAAGACAAAACCTCCCTATTTGTCAGCAGAAATACTAAGATAGCAACAAAGAGACATATCATGGAGGTGGCTGGTTTACAGGCTTCTACTAACCTGGACAGGTATTTAGGCATTCCATCTATTGTTGGGAAATCCAAAACAAGGGCCTTTAATGGTATAGTTGAAATGGTGATTAAGAGGCAGGATAATTGAAAAAATAAGTTTATTTCAATAGCAGGGAAAGATATTCTTATTAAGGCAGTATTGTAGGTACTGACTACCTATAGTATGAGTGTTTTCTTACTTCCAAAAACACTATGCTATAAACTACATTCATGTTTTGCAAAATTTTGCTGGGGTCATCAGGAAAATCAATCAAAGATCCATTAGACAAGCTTAGAATCCTTATGTGAGGGGAAATCTTGTGGTGAAAGTTGAATAAAATATTGTTGTAATCTAAATTTTTATATTATTTTTATTTTGAAATTTAAAAAAGTTGAAATGTTTATTATATTTTGTATGAGAGTTTGAGAAAGTTGTAATGATTATATGAGATGAGATGAGATAGTTTAGTTTTGTGTGACTAAACCAGCCCTTAATATAACCCCTTTAGCAAAACAGATATGGAGGTTGAGAATGTTTCCTGATTTATTGCCAAATAGGATGCTTAAAGCTAAATATTTTCCACACACATCCCTTTCACATGCTGGTCTAGGTCCAAAGCCCTCATACTTATGGAGAAGTTTTTTTCACTCTATTCCTCTAGTTGAAGAAGGCCTTATGTGGAGAGTGGGTGATGGCACCCAGATCAGAATATGGAAGGATAAATGGTTGAATAGAGCCTCTTCATGCATGATTCAATCTCCTGCGTCTACTCTTCATGAGAATGCAGTGGTAGCTGATCTTATTGATGCTCACGCGAGGTGGTGGAATATGGATCTATTCCAAACAATTTTTCATGAGGAAAATGTTAAGGAGATACTGAAGTTGCTTGTTAGTATTCTGCCTACTGATGATAAACTGATATGGAAAAGATCTGTCTCTGGGCATTTCTCAATGAAAAGTGCTTACCACTTGGATAAATAACTCCAAGCAAGATATAATGGTGAATCTTCAACTAATGGAGCACAGGGGTTGTTATGGAAGATAAGATGCTTTGGTCCTTACAAACGACAAATGCTGTTAAACGGTTTATTTGGAGTGCCTGCACAGATTCATTACCCACTCGAGTTAATTTATGTAAGAGGAAGGTGATTCCTGATTCTTGTTGTCCTATTTGCATGCTTGAAGATGAAACACCAACCCATATTTTATGGACATGTCCCTCTACCAAGGATGTATGGCTATTGTGTTCCAAGTCTATTCAAAAGGCAAACATTCAAGCACCCTGTTTCTTGTATGTTTTTGAGCAGCAGCTTGACAGATTATCAAGTCAGGAGCTTGCGTTATTTGCCACCCTAGCTCGATTCATCTGGTTTAGAAGAAACACACTAATTCATGATGGCCCTTTTCAATCTCCCTATGTGCTCTATGGTAATGCAGTTAAAGCTGTTGAGCATTACTGCAATGCAAGATCAAAGTCAGCAAGGGGAACTCAAAACCATTTGCCTACTACTCAATGGGAAACACCTCCATCACCTTGGGTGAAAGTAAATTGGGATGTGACAGTAAGAATTGAGTTTAACAAGATTGGTGTTGGTATGGTGATAAGAGATGCTGATGGTTCTGTTTTGGCAAGTTTGATGCAACCAAGATTATTTTGCACTGATCATGTGATGGCAGAAGTAAGAGGATTACTCATTGCTGTTTTGTTTTGCCAAGAGTTGGGTCTCAATTCCATAATCTTTGAAGGTGATTCTAGTCAAGTTGTCCATGCAATTAAGAGGTGTGATTCTCCTGCTGGGAAACTGCAGTGCCTTATTTCAGACATCATCAATCTCCTGTGCAATGCTTAATGGAAAATACAACATGTTAAAAGAGAATTGAATGGTGTTGCCCATCGACTAGCAAAAACAACAGTGAATTTAGAACATGAACTGCTAGATATCGATAAATGTATTAAACCTCTTGTAATGGTTGAATGCTATATTTCAGTTCAATAAGATTGACTACTATGTTGACTATCAAAAAATAAAATACTAGCCATTTCACTTGAAATTAAGAAAATAATTATTAGTTCGGAATCAAGTTATTTCTTAGAGCTCTTAAATGTGGACGAGATTATTTGTTAAATTAAGTAACATCAACTCAATATAAAATGACATCAAGACACTACCCATTAGGAAACTCATGAATATTGTTTTTAATTTAATAATTTTAAGGGTTCATTTGGATAGTGAGATGAAATAAGATGAGATGATTTAAGATGAATTGAATAAAATATTATTATAATATTATTTGTTAATATTATTATTATTATTTTAGAATTTGAAAAAATTGTAATGATGAGATGAGATGGTTTCTCTATCCAAACAAGTCCTAATTATTTAAGTCTACAACTAGGGGGAGACGTATTATTGCTATTGTTTTTGTCAATTCACGTACCCCTCATTCCCTTATCTCCACTCCATGTTGTTTTGAAGCCCTCTTTTTGGTATTCTAGAAGAGACAAACGAGCAAATAAATAAAAAGACAGATTGCATTCCCGTTCCCCCACAACAATTGGAGGAGGATATGGGTTTACACTCTAGAGGGATACCATTTCTTTCCTAACTTTCACCATTTTAGGGGTTGAAAAAGACAGTAGCAAGTGCTACCACAATTGACTGTGACTAATCAATGACACTCCAAAATGGGACACAATCTGTGGAATGGAATGGAAAAGCACACGCATCAATAAAAATGATAGGATGTTGATATCCCAAATTATTATTATTATTATTCTTATTATTTTTTTTTTTTTGAAGACTAAGGTGCCATTTGAATAATGAGTTGAGATGAAATAAGTTGAAATGAAAATTGAATGTTAAATAAAATATTGTTGTAATATTATTTTATACTATTATTATTATTTTGGGATTTAAAAAAATTGAGTTGTTTATTATATTTTGTATGAGAATTTGAAAAAATAATAATGATGAGATGGGATGAAACACTTATTGTATCCAAACGGGACCTAAATAACTAAAAGCATTGTGACTCAAGTTTTCATATCAAGAGTTATGTATAACAATATAGATAATATGTCTAATCTTCGTGCTATTTTTTCTAACTTGTAATATCCCCCGATTGAGCTTACGGTGGTTAGATTATTTCTCTTGAAGTATAAGCATAAGGATGGCTTAAAATTTCTATGAGCCGTTACAAATGGCCAGTAGGGTTTTTCTACTGTTTTTTACTTTTGTTTTGGGGTTAGAGACATTGCCAAGAAAAATGGATCTTGTTGTATGGTCGATTAGAGAATTTTCTACCGTAGCTAATCCAAATCAAAAGTATATGACTTAGCAATATCATGCCACCTACAATGAAATGTCTTAACGAACACGTAAGCAGGCATTTATAGGGTAAGAGATATTCTACGTTATATCAAACAAATGAAATTTAAAAGAAGAAGCAACTAAGGATGATTCCATCACTTTGTTCAGTCTTTCTTTCTTCTTCTTTTTTTAATTTTTTATTTTTAATGGAGGACTTGAACATGGGATAAATTCCTATCATGCTCAGCTCGCATGAATAACTATAATATTGTATAGAAAATTCTTTTCATCAGTTACTATTCATTATTTCACACTTTACACTTTATAAAAAACAGCCCCCACACTCTATAAAAATATTATAGATATGAGGTGTGTGATATGAACAGTTGTTGATTTGTAACAAAACTCTACTGTATAACTTACTCGAACTTACACAAGACAAAAAAAGTCTCCCCATATTTATCTCTGCAAATATCTCTTATGACATGCTTATTGCACTAGTAATATCACTTCATTGCTAGCTAGGTTAATCTCCCCTCTACAATCTTTTGATTTGCTTACAATATTTATGTTTTCATTTGGAATTTATCATCTCGATCCAATTACATACTTATTAGCGTTTCATATTTTAAATGATTTTATGTGTCAATTACTTAAATAAAAATCACTTAAAAAATATGTTTCATCGGTCTAATAATCATAAACTAAAAGAGTAATATTTTTCCATTAATAATAATAATAATTATTATTATTAAATGAAATGGGTCTGATAATAGAGAGTACTGAGATATGATAATCATGATCTCTATATGGGTATTTACAAACATCAATCAAGATTAAAATGGATGGGAAAATGGGCCACGTAGGATCTTAATAAAAATTAAAAAATAAATAAAATTACATTCTCATGTCCCTACACTGGTGATGCTAATTTGTTGGGATTAATCAATTAGGTGGGGGAGGGCTTCCAGACTTAAAAATCATAACAAGTTCAAAATTAAGCACCTAACCCACCAAATCCTCAAGAACCTTAGAGCCATTTACATCCAAAGTCCTCTCCATTAATGATTCTCATCCACCAAACGTGATAAGATTTTGTAACTTTTTGTTCTGACTATTCAACTATGGAATCTAAAATAAAATTATCGTCTGACTATCTTTCTCTCTGTTTTGTCTTTTATTTTTATTTTTTTCTTGAGAGACCAACGTGTAACATAAAACTAAAATAATTTACTGAGTTCCAAACATCAGTCATAGATGTTTTGTTTTTTTCATAAAAAAAAAAACGAAATCTCTAACTTCTTAGTCAATCTGAATTATTTCGCAATATTGAGTTTTTTAAGTAGTTTTTTTTTTTTTTAAAAAAAAATTTATACGAAGTTATAGATTTTCACATATACTAGATAAACAAGTGAAATATCCTTGGATTAAAAAAAAAAAAAACAAACAAAGCAGCCATATTCGATTACAATTTCCTGCTAACAAAGTTTTTTAGAAAGTTTCAACAGCATGGTTTCATGTAGGGGTGGGCAGCGGGGCCCCGCCCCCGCTACCCCGCCCCCGCCCCGCCCCCGCACGGGCGGGCGGGCTACCCCACTCCGCACATGTGGAGGCGGGGTCCCCCGCCCCGCATGGAGAAGGATCAGCGGGGGCGGGGGCGAGGGCGGGATGACCCCAGCGGGGCCCCGCCCCGCCCCCCGTTCCGCACTGCATATATAAATTTTTTTTTATATATTTATATATATAAATAAATATATTGTATATAGATATATACAATTTATTAAAGACTTAAAATTGTATTCAAGTCATTGGATTGCCTTAGCCTCCTAAGCCAACCTTTATATAGGAGGCCAAGGCAATATAATAGTCATCCTTGAGCAATGTGTGACTTAGTAGTAAGTCCCACATTGCTCAAAGATGACTATTGTATTGCCTTGGCCTCCTATATAAAGGTTGGCCTATGAGGCCAAAACAATCCAAAATCTAACTCTAATGAGTTTAAGATTTTTTTATATTTATAAATTTTAATTTATTATTTAAATTATATTATAATTTGAGTCAAAAAAAATATTTTTAGACTATTTTTTTTTTTTAAAACATAAGTGTTGGGCTAGGCAGGGGGCGGGGGAGGGTACCCCCGCCCCGCACCATGCGGGTATCACCCCTAGTTTCATGTAGAGGTTCCATTAAAAGCTTTTTGAACTAAAACTTCGCAAATAATATATATATATATATATATATATATTTATATAATAGGAAGTAGTGAAGGCTTTAGCTACAAACAATCATTTGATGTCATACTTCCGGTAAAAAGTTCAGTAATTTAATTAGTTTTATAGAGAAAAATTTTTGAAAGTGTGGCACACGAGATCGTGATTTACTCTGTAAGAATGAATCTGAAAGACCTATTTTAGAAAGGTTTTCGACATAAATAAAATAAAAAATAAAAAGTATTTTACAGGCTGCACATGTAAAAGATAAATTCTTTTGCCGTTCATGCACTAGTTATGGACCACGTGAAGTTGAACAATATAGTAAAACTGTAAAAAATTTGTCTTTTGCATGTGTAGGCTGTAAAACGCTCTCCGTGAGTGTATCATCACTTGGTCAACTTTCAAAATATAGACTCTTAG
This sequence comes from Cyclocarya paliurus, assembly GCA_029856935.1. Lineage (NCBI taxonomy): Eukaryota > Viridiplantae > Streptophyta > Magnoliopsida > Fagales > Juglandaceae > Cyclocarya > Cyclocarya paliurus. The sequence continues at coordinate 29,069,156 of CM056954.1, read as the reverse complement.
GGACGTTCGTGAATAATAGTAAAAAAATAATTAAAATAATAATAATAAAAAATTGAATAATAATAAAAAATAAGTAAAAAGTAATGAATAGTAATAAAAATAGATGAAAAGTAATAATAAAATAAAAAATAATAATAAAAATATTTGAGAGTATTTGAGATACTCTTGATATCCAAATCTAGCCTTAGGTTTAGGTTGGGTATTGAGAATATGTCAGGTATTCTCATAATGAGTAATTCTACACAACTTCTCTAATCTCCACACATCATATTTTTTTAAATTTTAATATTTTTTAATATTTTTTTTAAATTTTTTTTAAGTTTATTCTTTTTAAACTAATTTAATTTTTTTATTCATTATTCATATATTAAATATTTAATAATAAAAAAAATATGGTGTGTGGAGGTTGTGTGAATTAGTAGGAGGTTGAATAGATTTTTTGTTCTCATAATACCTAATTATTATTTACTTTTTACTACTATTCACTATTATTTAAGATTTTTTCAATATTTTTTCACTATTATTTATAGAATACTTAAAAATACCTCATTATTAAAATACAACCTTAATTTTATTGCAAATAGATGCATTTTTGCCGCAAATAGTTATAGTTGATGCGAATTTCTTAGTAAATCATATTCATGACTTCATTGTCATTAAAGGAATAAGGAAAATGAAAATAATATAAAAAGTATATAATAATATTTGTGTTAAATAATAATAGTCATATTGCTATTTTACAATTTTTTTTTTTAAAAAAAGTCTTTAGTTTAAGGATAATGCTAGGTTACAACCTTTTTTCTTTTTAGAATTTTTTAAATATCTTTAATTATTAAGAAAAAATCTAAAAAAATCTAAATTTAGTAATAATCACTTTCTAATTATTAAAATATATACGAGTGTTCACATGTTACAAACATATTTAAGAGTCGCACTATCATTTTCAATTGTAAATAAAGTTCACGTGCTTCTATAGGAATTATTCAGATAAAACACGTCTACTTTTGTTTAAATGATTAGATAATCCACGTTATATTATTGCAATGACGAAAAGACAAAAACTCGGGACGCAGGCTGCAGGCATCCATGCTTCTGCGTGACTTCGTCTATATATTATCACACGTCTTTTTCTTACCATATCCGTTGCCGCCGACACCAATATTCCTTCAACCCATAGAATATTTCAGATTAAATTATATATATATATGATAATATTTCTTATTAAAAAAAAAAGGAAAATCTGTTAAAATTATTATATAGGAAGTTTCCTAAGAGGAATTGATCAAACAGTCAAACCGACGCGTTTCAACGTACAAGTCAATGATTTAAAACCACCAAAAGTAGACCCCGGCAACGCAAAAAGCTTGACGACATCATCATGAGAATTCCCAGAAGCTTTTGCACCACGTGTTGTTTTTGCGTTTTTTGACTAAGAATTTCTTCTTCCTTTTTTTAATATAAAGAAGTTGGTCATGCATTTGGGACATTCCCTTAATTGTACAGTACTTTCTAAGGTTCAACACAATTTCATGATCTACTTTGTAATTCAAACGTATACGTATATTTCATCAGTACTATATATATATATACCGATCACATGGTTATTAGAAACGTAACGGATGTACCGTCCCGAGATCATAAAATGAGCAGGAGTACCGCCAAAACGCATGGGTACGAAATTCAAACCTTGCTGAAGTTAATAAGGGTTTAATGATAAAACAGATCATAACGTGGAGAAATAATGACTCCTAGCAAATAATTGCCTCACACTAGCTAGAGATTAGGGCATTGATGGCCTACATTCTAGTAAGGCAGGAAGCTAAACCGAAGGACAAGCCTTACCATATGGAGGCAACCAACCCATATAAATACATACCAAGATACGCATCAAAGACTATTAATTTAAAACAAATAGAAATATTGACACGACTTTATTATTTACTACTTTTATTAAATATTGATTATGTTATTTGACTCTTTGAGTAATGATCCAGGAATAATCATTTTTATACAATCATGATATTAGTTTAAATTGATTGTATTTCTGCAAAATGATATTACTTTTATAATTAGTTATTTTATAAAAATATTTTTAATTTAAAACATGTTTATATAAAGAATTGTGAAAAAGGGATGAACTAAGGCATCATGAGTACCTTGTCTTTTGTTTTTGTTTTTGTTTTGTTTTTTGTATGTTCTTAGAAAACAAAACAAAAAATAAAAATAAAAAAGGAAAGAAGATTTGGAATAAAGGGTAGAGAACACGAAAAGTCAAGGGGGGAGATAATCAAAAGAAAGAGCAGGTAATTAGAAATGAATGAATGAAGATGAAAAAGTGAAGGCACCGTCACGAAGCAAGGGACACTGGTACCGGCGGCCAGAGAGACAAAAAAGAGTTATAATTAAAGAGACGACAAATCTGGTGGGCATGGCACCTCTAATATTATACTCATCTTTGACCTCACCTGCTAGTGCTAGCTCATGCATGCATGCACTCCTCCAAGAACCATCCTCTCTCTCTCTCTCTCACGCAGCCCAAGAATAGTATAAGATCAGATAGATCAGAAGATAAAGAGTACGTAGTAGGACTATAAAGTAGGTGGTAAGGTAGGAATTAACATGAGGTGGATATAGAAACTGGAGAGATCGATCGAGAAGAGGTCTAGCCGTGTTCGGAGCTATAGCGGACCGAGTACTTGGAGGTGGAGGTGGGGGGAATTATAGGAGAAGGAAGCTGCCCAGGAAGATCAAACTGAGAGAGAAGTTGATGGATTTGTGGCACAAGTTTTTTTTCCCTCATCATCCTCATGTCAAGCCTCCCAAAACTGGTCTGTCTGTCTGTCTCTCTCTCCCTCTCTCTATATCTCTTCCTTAATTTCTTTGATCTTCTTCTTCTTCTTCCTCCTCCTTTTCTTTTTGGATATCGTGTTTTCTGCAAAGAAAAAACAGAATTATATATTATTAGTTTGTCTTTAAGAACTTAAAATAACTAGGATTTGCTGAAAACCAGTTTTTCTGAGTTTTCTTATGATCCTATATAATGTTCGATAATATACAGTCAGACAACGAAATCGTCTATATATTTTCTTTTCATAATCACGAGTAGTACAAGAAAATGAGATCGATCCCACTGATTAAGCTAAACTTCAGTACTAGAAGAAATGGCAAAATGGTCGTCCGTACGAATTGAAATCTTCAAATCAAATAGCATACTAAGTACATTATTCCATTACTAATACTATATATGAATCACAAGAAAAGAAATGTATATATATATATACACACACACACACACATTTATAAGTAGGAACATTGATGTGACGTAATCGATCGATAGTTGAGATCTAACATCTTTTTCGGTGCTGACTTTACTTAAGCCAAACCCAATTGAGTAGTGGCCGCCTAAGAAAAGAAAAGAGAGAGAGAAAAAAGCTTTGAATTTCAAGCTGCTATATATCTCTGTTTCCCCTTTCTTTTCTTTAAGCTGTGGCCTTTGCTTTGGGCAGGTGCTGGGCTTGTGAAGCTTCACAATGATGTACAAAGCTGTGAATATCAGGATGTCCATGTGATGTGGGAAATGCTGAGGAAATCAGAATCAGGGCCAAGAGGTCGCCATCCGCCCAAGCGCAAGCAAAGGCCCTTTTGGAGGCTGTTTCTGTGGTCTAACAACCATAATGCAGCCTCATCCTTGTCTGCAGATCAAGCTTAAAACAACATTCACGTAGATTTAATTAATGCTCTAAGAATAACACGCTGTTGATCGATGTTCTACCCTGCTAGATGAAATGGCATCGTCTTCCATGATAAAATTGCCAACATTGCATTGTACATAGTTTTTGCAAGTTTCCCCAAATCAGCACAAGGGCTTTTGCCTAGGAATTATGAGCAGACATGCCCTGTGATTATCATGAGACCAATACTATATATATAGTAAAGTCTCTCTCCCAAAGACTAGAAGTTTTACGTGCACTTGTCACAAATATAATTCCTAGCATATAGATTGGTTTAATATGAACATAACACACTACAAGAAAGATAAGTATTTGTGACGGATTATTTGCGACGATAATGATTGTTTGTAATGTAAATAGACTACTTTTGACAGAAAATAGTCATTTTTATAAGAAATAGCTAGTCACGAATAAGCAGTTTTTTTGTAGGTACGTTGTCGAAAAGAGATAATTGTTCCGGATCAAGATTTCTTCAAATTGTTGTCCAAATTTAAGGGTCTTTAGTGGGAGAAAGATCGATACACCCCTCAAGTTCGGACAACAACTTGAGAGAATGTTTTTTTAGTTGTTACCGTAACAAGACTGGGTCTTACACTTTGCATAGAGATTAATGAGATGCCAAACTCGGGGCATGCAGAAGCCAATGAACCAGTACTTCTAAAATAAGCAGGGAATCACACAACTTGAGCTTCAGATTTTGAGTATCCCTTTACCAATCAAACAATGTTGTTGTGTGAGAGCCATATCAATAGTGATCAGAATATAAGTCACTCTATATCAAAAGAAACACAATAAGACAGCACCACAGGTAATATTGAAGTACACACGTAGAGATCAGATTAATTTCCCTAAATGTGATCTCACCAATTATTATCATTTTTGTAATCTTTAATCTTATCACATGAGTTAATTTCTTGTAATTTTTGAAATTCAGATATCAAATTTGTGAAACTGTGCCTTGATTTTTAAAAATATGAAAACTCAAATACTAATTTTGCAATTAATATTTTTTTAAAATGGATTTTGATTTTTTTTTTAATCAAAGTTTATGAGTATAAGGGAAACCAAAAGCATAATTCATATAAAGAATCATCTTCTATAGGACATAGTTTGCTTATAGAAGTATGGAGAAGAATTAGAAAATGATTAATTATTGTTATCTTATGCAACCTCGATTAATGAGACCAAACCTTAAAGAAAATTTCTCTAAAATTTTTAACTTCGAAGCCAGCAACAATGAAAGAAGATAGTCAAGTTTTATATTTTACACAATATTATTCATACGATAATTGCTATAATCATAAGAGATTTTACAAAAATAAAATCATAAATTAATGTTGTTTTATATGATACGTTACATCTACTTTATAATCAAAGTAGTTTTACATTCTGACATATTATATTAAGTCACGTCAGCTTGTGAATTTACTTTTATAAAATTTATTTATGGCTAAAACATTTTTTTAAAATTCAATATCTTTGAAGGAATAAGCTACTCTATTATGGTTTTAATTCAAGCTTAATCTCTTCTAAATCTGTTCTTTTTTTATATATTGTATTCAGTTGAGCTTCCACATCAGCAGTGTACTAGGTGTGTAAACAGTAAGATTTATAAATAGATTTTCTCATATATATATATATAAATTATATTTGCAGTTATAGAGTATGCAAATATTATACACACCATTTGAAAAAAGTTAATAAATATAAAATTCGTATAAAAAAAATTAAATTTTTAATGATAAATCTTACTCTTTAAAAAAAAAAAAATGTGCGGCCCCCGTAGAATTTATGAAAAATTAAGCATATATATTTTTTAAACTAAACGAAGCATAATTAAATGATGTAGCTTGGGGAATGACGGGTTCAAAATAAAATAGACGACCGTTGAAGGAAAGGAAACTTCACCGAAGCCCTAAGCACCCCCTCCCTGCTTTCCTATTCCTTCTACAATTCCGTATTCCTTGCGAGCAGATCATACAACAGCGAAACGAAGAGGAGGAGGCAGAGGACACGGCCTAACTGGTTCGTAACCCTAAAAGGCTCTCTGGTTTCTAATCTTCCCTAGCGTACTTTTCTTTATTCCTAAGACTCTTGGGAATATTAAGCAAAAGTTTCGCAAAGCCAGAAAGAAAAGAAGAAGAAGAAGAAGATGAAGAGAAAGGCAGAAGAGAGTAATTGTTGTCATGGAGGAAGTTGGGTGAGAGGGCCACTGATCGGTAAAGGAAGTTTTGGGTCCGTGTTTCTTGCCACTTCAAAGAAACCGAGATCACGGTTTGCTTGTTTCCCGTCCTCAATGGCTGTGAAATCCGCAGAGGTATCCGTTTCATGTTCGCTTCAGAAGGAGAAAGAGGTTCTCGACAACGTTAGAGGCTGCCCATATATCATTAGCTGCTTTGGGGAAGAGACTACTACCCAAGAAAACGGTGAGATGGTTTACAATTTGTTATTGGAGTATGCTTCTGGAGGAACCCTAGCAGATTCAATCGAGAAATCCGATGGTTGTTGGTTGCCTGAATCCGATGTTAAGCGCTATACAAGGTCGATTCTCAAAGGGCTTATTCACATTCATGACTGCGGTTACGTACACTGCGATATAAAGCCCGAGAATGTTCTACTCGTGCCCAATGCTGCTGCTGCTGGTGGTAATTTTGTGGCAAAGATTGGGGATTTGGGGTTAGCGAAGAGGTCGTCCCCACAGAGAAAGAAGAAGAGGAAGTTGGACTTGAATCTTTACTTGAGAGGCACGCCACTGTATATATCACCTGAAACGGTTATGGAGAGTGTGCAGGAGCCTCCATCCGACATCTGGGCTCTGGGGTGTGTCGTTTGTAAGATGCTTACTGGGAAATCCCCTTGGGATGGGGCGGAAGAGATGAACACGGAGGATCTTTTGCGTTTGATTGGTGATGAGCATGAATTGCCTAAAATTCCAACTGGGATTTCTGTGGAAGCAAGGGATTTCTTGAAGGCGTGTCTGGTGAGGAAACCCATGTATAGATTCACGGCTGAGATGTTAATGGATCATCAGTTTCTGGCCGGTGTGGGCGATCATGATCATGAAGTGAAGGATGAAGCATTGCTGGCTGTTCGGGATGAAAAACTATTGTCTACTCCGACTGATTCTGAGCTTACTGATTCATCTGTTTCGGGTGATTGGCTCTTGTTGTCCGATGACTCTTCGTACTGCAGTTCTTGTCCCGAAGAAGATGAAGACTTGGAAGTGCAATGCCATGGAAGATCTGATAAAAATGAGTCTTTTGCAAGTTCTTTGAACTGCCTCGCTTCAACCGTACCTATTGGAGCTTAGCAATGTCTGAACAAATAGTTGTGTGAAGTTCTCAAATTGTACATTGTTACAGTTCCTTCATCTGCTATTTGTGGTTAGCTGCTACCTATTCATTATACCTTGATTTGGAATGTAACAAATTCCAACAACTTTACATTGACATTTTTGTAACTATGAGAATAGTACGCAATATATGGGTTCGAGATTTATTTGGACAAAAGGCATGTTGCGTTTGCACGGTCTCCGGAATTCATTGTCATCAAAAGAATAGTGTTCACTTTGAAACCCTATCAAGTTTTGGTTCTAGAATTGCCATAGATGAAAAGCAGAGTAAATTCTGCCTCTGAAGAAAAATATGAACTATAAATGCTTTATACAGAAGCTCCCACTTGATATAAATAAATAAGGGGAGTCCATGTTCTCCATGGATTTTGGAAAGTTGCTTCCAAAAATTTAGTAAATGAAGGAAGCAGGATTACCTTAATTTATTGCTGAGTATCTGTAAAGAATGCATAAATTTATGTGATGGTTAAACCAAACCAGATTTAAATATAATTCCGGGCTTGAATCCATGACCGGAATTTTCAGGAGTAATAAACCATGAAAATTTCTTTTCTTGGAGAAATGAGAAATCCATCCAAGAAAAGAGGAAACAAAGTACAAACAGACCTGTACACCAGTCAAGCAGACAAGCTGAAGCGACAAATAAGGAACTCAAATTCCAACCACTTTTGCACCCTATATATAAATAAGATGCGACCCCCCAATTAAGAAATAAATTTAATCAAAGCTCAAAGATGGTAGAGAGTCCTCAATCTATACAATTCTTCATATCCATGTATGACATTCTGAAAGCTGTTCCTACTCTGATCTCTGCAATATTGGAATTAAAAGATGGATTCCTCTTCTCTGGATTTATTTTCATGGTGTCTAGCATTCATTCAATTCATGGTGATAGATGTGAGAATTCCTGGTCAACATTTTTTTTGTCCAATTTAGTTCCGAATTCCCAAAGATCCAATGTTTTCACTCGTATGATAATAGAAATGTTGTTCCAATTCCTTTTCCCATGGTCTTTTGCAGAAGAAAAATGCTTTAGGTATAAAAGATTTCACAAAGATACTCAATTGATGTGATTTAATATGGTATGTCCAATTATAAAGTAGATCTAATGTATCACATAAAACGAGTTTTTGTGAAATTTTTTTTGGGATGCTTGGGAATAAGATGAAATGAGATTTTTGTGAATAATAGTAAAATGGTTTGTGAATAGTAATAAGATAGTTTGAATTAAGTATTTATTGAGTTTTAGGAAAGAAGAGAGAAAATGTTGAATAAAAAATATTATAAAGTTAAAAAATTATTAAAAAATTATTTTTATTTTGAAATTTGAAAAAGTTGAATTGTTTGAAAACTTGGAAAAGTTGTAATTATCATTTTGAAAGTATTGGTGTCTATATGATGTTTTATGAAGGAAATGATCATGGGATGAAATGAGATACGATAAGATAAAAATTATTTTCAAACACGCCCTTTGTGGTTATAGCAATACTTTTTAAATAAACCACACTTTTAGAAAAGAAAAACTCTATGGATCAGCACGAATTACACCTGACAGGTGGGGTTTTATTTTTTCTTCTTTTTCCTTTAACACGTTATAAAACAAAACTTGAGCAGAGAGAGAGGTCAAAGAGAGAGAGAGGTCAGAGAGAGAGATTGAGGGGAGAGAGAGGTTGAAGGTGATGTCGATGAGTATGACATAAAGCTAAAAAAAACAAAAAGTGTGAAGTGTGGGGTAAAACTGTGGCTAATGTATAGCAGGGTTCTTTAGAAAAAAAGGAAAAAAAGAAAAGAAAAAAGAGAGGGTAATTTCTGCCTTCCATGCTTCTTCTATGAAATATGAACAACATGCTATCAAAATAAGTTAAATAACCCTATTGTGGAAGCATATTTCTGGTGGTTAATCTGCAATAAATAACCAACCAATCTATACATAACTGCATGCTTGAGAATATTCTAAGAAAACCAGATCAGAAATGCTACAGAACAGTCGGGTTTCTAATAGTGAAAGAGCAGCCCCCCATTCAGACATTGACACGTAGGAAAAAACACAATAAGCTCCTTAGGCTTCACCACACAGAATCACAATAGGCAAGATGTTGCACGGCCAGTCGTCTCTTTGCACCGCTGCCCAAGACGAAGACGTTGCCTACCTCTAGTCGCCAAACACAAAAAATATGAAGAAAAATCGAAGTAAGCATACTCCGACGATTTTCTGAAACCAGATGAAGAAAATGTGAAGCAAAACGACCCCCCAGGTGAACCCAGATAGCACCCTGCACTCTCAGTTTTTTCATACAAAAAAAAAAAAAACCCTTTTACATGTAGAAATACAAAAATAAATGACCAAAAGTTGAATATCAGATAAGAAAATATGCACTCTATTCTTATATTTCATCCAACTACATCCAAGTTTCTTTCTCATTCCTCTTCTTAGTTGGGCCACATCCTTCTATTTCCCCAGTGCAAGAAAGAGAAGGTATAGTTTTTGGGTAATAAGCCACTCTCAAGCATATCCTTATAGAGAGACAAAGCTTTAAGGGATTCATCCCTCTCGGAAAAAGCTCTGACCAATGACTATGGTGTTCCATACCAATGTGGTTTGATGCAGTAAATGGCAAAAAAGTTGGCAAGCGTGAGTTAAGTCAATGCAATTGGACATTACACAAAAGGAGATGATCTTGGTAGCGGCTTGAGGATCCAAGATGGCGCTTGAAACTATGAGATGGGGGAGGAGGGCCGCGGGTGAGGGGGTTCGAGTCGCACCGGGGGGGGTGGTGGGGAGTTCGCATCAAGGGGTAAGGGACGCCGGTGCAAGGTGGTGGGGGGAGGTCGACGCCATTGCGAGAGAGGGGGGGAGGTCAACACCGTTACAAGAGGGAGCAGAGCATAATCGTGCCGGGGGGGGGGGGGAAGAACTACTTATAACTGATCCATCTATTTTTCTTCAAATAACAGCCTTCCAATAAAAACATGCCATGCATGAGTTCCATTTTATCATCACTAAACTGCATCACATTAGATAACATAAATCTTCCCCCGAAATCTTCTCTTCCCCCCCCCCCCCCCCCGCGCGCGATTATGCTCTGCTCCACTCCCCCTCGTAACGGCGTCGACCTCCCTTCACCACCTTGCACCGGCGTCCCCTACCCCCTAATGCGAACTCCCCTTGCGATTCAAACCCCCCTCTCGACAAACCCCCTCACCCATGGCCCTCCTCCCCCATCTCATAGTTTTAGGCGCCATCTTGGATCCTCAAGCTGCTACTAAGATCATCTCCTTCTGTGTAGTGTCCAATCATGTTGACTTAACTCACGCTTGCCAACTTCTCTCCCCCTCCCCCCCGGTGATTATGCTCTGCTTTGCTCCCCCTCGTAACGGCGTCAACCTCCCCTTACCACCTTGCACTGGCGTCCCCTACGCCCTGATGCGAACTCCCCCCCCCCCCCCTCCCGGCGAACCCCCTCACCCGCGGCCCTCCTCCCCCATCTCATAGTTTCAGGTGCCATCTTGATCCTCAAGCTGCTACCAAGATCATCTTCTTTTGTGCAGTGTCCAATCGCATCGACTTAACTCACGCTTGCCAACTTTTTCGCCATTTACCGCATCGAACCACATTGGTATGGAACACCATGGTCATTGGTCAGAGCTTTTTTCGAGAGGGATGAATCCCTTAAAACTTTGCCTCTCTATAAGGATATGCTTGAGATGGCTTCTTACCCAATAACTATACCTTCTCTTTGTTGCACTAGGGAAATAGAAGGATGTGGCCCAACTAAGAAGAGGAATAAGAAAGAAACCTGGATGTAGTTGGATCAAATATAAGAACAAAGTGCATATTTTCTTATTTGATAATTAGTTTGCGGTAATTTATTTTTGTATTTCTGCATGTAAAAGGGTTTTTTTTTTTTGGTATGAAAAAGCTGAGATTGCAAGGTGTTATCTAGGTTCGCTTGGGGGGTCATTTTGCTTCATATTTTCTTCATCTGGTTTTAGAAAATCATTGGAGTATGCTTACTTCGATTTTTCTTCATATTTTTTGTGTTCGGCGACTGGAGGTAGGCAACGTCTTCGTCTTGGGTGGCGGTGCAAAGAGACGACTGGCAGTGCAACGTCTTGCCTATTATGATCCTGTGTGGTGAAGCCTAAGGAGCTTATGTGTTTTTTCCTACATGTCAATGTTTGAATGGAGGGCTGCTCTTTCCCTATTAGAAGCCCGACCATTCTGCAGCGTTTCTGATTTCTCAAACCAGATAAGTTTGGCCATGCAAGTTCCAACTTGAAGTATCTTCTTTTCATTTTATTTCAGCTAAAGTCATTTGGATGGTTGTAAAAGGTAAGATGTATGCAAATTAGTTACAATACAAAGAAAAGTAATTGAATTATGTTGAAAACACATCTTTGGTTAACTTAGGCCTTGTTTGGTTTCACAGATAATCTTAATCCATCTCATCTCAACATCTAAAAATCATTCAAACACAAACACTTTTTAATTTCTAATTTTTAACTTTTTTATCTAATCATTATCTAATTATTATAATTTTCTCAAACTTCCAAACTTCTAAACAAAACAAAAAAAAAATCAATTTTTTCAAACTTCAAAATAAAAATTATATTCTAATAATATTTTAATTTTATAATATTTTTACTCAATTTTCTCTCTCTCATTTCCCAAAACCCGATAAAATATCTTAACTCAAACTATTTCACTACTATTCACAGACTTTTTATCTAATCTATATAATAAAACTTTATTTGAGTAATTTTAGAGGTGCGACTATGTAAATTTTACAAATTGACGTGCCACAAATAAGAAAAAAAAGTAAGTCAAAATGAGATTTATTATATTAGTAATGTCTATTTATGTAAATATGTAATAATGAGATGTTTGGAGAATAAGATGAGTTGAGAATTTTGTGAATGGTAGTAAAATAGTTTGTGAATAGTAGTGAGATAGTTTGAATTAACTATTTATTAGGTTTTGGAAAAGAAGAGAGAAAAAAATAAATGAAAAATATTATTAAATTAAAATATTGTTAGAATATAATTTTATAATATAATTTTTGCTTTAGGATTTTAAAAAATTGAATTATTTTTTATTTAAAAGTTTGGAAAAGTTATAATGGTTAGTTTAAAAAAGTTATAATGATTAATTTGAAAGTATTTATATCTTAATGATGTTTGGGATAGATTTGCCTTTTTCATTAAAAAATATGATTTAACAAATGAAAATAATGTCATATTCACAACACATGAATGACAACTAAAGTCTAAGCCCCGTTTAGATAATTTTTCATTTAATCATTAAAATTTTTCTTAACTTTCGACAAAACACAAAAAAGAATTAAGTTTTTTAAATTTTAAAACAAAAATAATATTGAAAAATATATTCTAACAATATTTTAACTTTAAATTTTTTTATTCTATTTTTTTCTCTCATTTTTTAAAATCTCATAAAACATTTTAATTCAAACTATTTTACTACTATTCACAAATTATTTTACTATTATTTACAAATTTTTCATCTCATTTCATATCAATATCTAAATGAGGGCTTTTTAGATTCTCTCAATTTCTTCTTACTTATAAAAAAAAAAGATTCTCTCAATTTCAAATCAAATGCAGAATATATATTTAGTTTAAAATATGAGATATTTTAATCATTTTATTTATCACTACTATGGAAAATGAGGAAAATATTTATTATTTTATATTAAATGTATAGGTTTAGGATTCCAAATTCAAGTAAAAAAAAAAAGGGTTTTGCTATTCATCCTCCCCACACTCCACATTTTTTAATATTTTTTAATATTTTTTTAAAATTTTTTTAAAATTATTTTTTTAAACTATTTAGAATTTTTTATTCACTATTCATATAAAAATATATTTGATAAAAAAATTAAAAAAAAAGTAGAGTGTGGAGATTGAATAGATTTTTTCAAAAAAAAAAAGAAAGAGATTCCAAATTGATAGTTTGGAATATAATTTAAGAGAAATGAGTGGAAGTTTAGGAAAGTAGATGTTATTTTTTCAATGTTTAAAATTATTAAAAAATAAATAAATTTGAAAAGTAGTGACATGCACATCCCGTGCGGCCCTCTGTACTTCTCAGTAGTTTCTGTTTCATTTTATTTCGGATTTGCTGCGCGCACACGCTGACACTCTCTCGCTCGGTCCGCGGTCGTTCGCTTGCTCGGAGCGGTTCCTAGGGTTTTCTCCCTAAAAACTACGTTTTTAAAGAGTATAATTCGTGCTTCCCAGTCGCCGCAATGAAGCTCACTGTGAAGACTTTGAAAGGCAGCCATTTCGAAATCACTGTTCAGTCCTCCGACACCGTGAGTTGTGCTTTCACTATTTCCTTCTTTTTTCTCGTCTTGGTTTTTAGTTCCAGAATTATGAGTGCTTTTATTGTAATATTTCTGTTTACTTATAAATGGGAATAAAAGAATGAAAAATGTGGCTGAGGCATTGAATTATATGTTATGGCAACCGAATAAATGAGCAGTAGATATTTCGCATTTTCTTGTAATTCCGTTTCTCGACAAGCAAAGAGATTGTGCTCAAATTCGATTAGCATTCTGGTGCTTTTGTTTTAAGGTTATGGCTGTCCAGAAAAGCATTGAAGATTTACAAGGAAAAAGTAATTACCCATGTGGACAGCAGCTGTTAATTCACAATGGGAAGGTCTTGAAAGACGAAACCACCCTGGTAGAGAATAAGGTTTCTGAGGATGGTTTTCTTGTTGTCATGCTTGGCAAGGTATGTTTTCCCCGTTTCTGTAATTTTCTTGATATTTTTGTATTTTTATTTCTGTTGGGACTTTATCATGTTTTGCTACTATATGCTGCTTAATTATACCTGAAGTCCCAGCAAACTATTTCAAATTCTAAAGTTTATTTCAGTTTCCTTCATGTGTGTCTTAGCTCTTAATGATATGTGATATTATATATTCCATCATAATAAAACTATTTAATGATTTCTGAAGTGATACATTATTTGGCAACCATAAATCGTGTTTGAGCACTTGTGATTGAAAATTCACAGCTGTGTTTTGCATTGCAGTAACATTTCTGATGCGTTTATACCTGTATAACAAAATGTTATTTTCTGCATTCGTGGTACACACCCATGACCAGAAGTCTCAAATAGCTATTGCTTAGAATGTGAAGGACCAACATTGTGTTTCTCCGATATTGTATCAGATGCCAAAGAGCTTTGAATGTTTTATTTTCGTTTCCTGTACTGGTGTTGGCATCTCTGTTTTCTCCCCTTCTTAGTTTGTGAGGATTAGTATTTTTTTTCCAGAGATGAGAATATGTTGATAATTCCAGGACTTGAGCACTCTTATTTAGTTTATTTGGTGTTATCTGGCTTTAACTACAAAAAGGAAGCGATTCCACATCCTTTTTCAGTACTCCTGCACATGTGTTTCATAAGCATCTCTTTAAAATGTATGTTTTGGGTAATTAATTAAGGAAAAATTACTTTAAAAAATGTATGTTTTGGGTTTGTTGTTGGTTAATGGTTGTTCTATTCTGTCATCATGGCAATTAAGATTCCAATTTTGTATTTTTCTCTATAGCCAAGTCTTCTAAAAGTTTTGAAAAGATTATTGTCTTTAATCATCTAATTTTTCTGCATAGATCATATACTGAATATATTTTTATTCTTCATGTACCCGAAACGCATTTTATTTCCATATTTTCAGAGTAAAACCATGGGCACAGTGGGGGCGTCATCCACTCAGTTATTCTTTCTCGTTATTATACCTCTGGTTTCTTGTGTTTTCTGTATAAGCTGCTTATTTACCTCTGTATGTTAGCCTGCTCCTACAAATCCACCTACAACTGCACTTGTCTCAAATTCTACTCCTGCACCTGAAGTTCCTGTACAACCACCGTGAGTTTCCATGACAGGCGTTTTTCAATTCTTACTTTTGGATTAGATAAATTATTCTTCTTTGAGTTGCAGGGTCTCGAAGAGGACCTCATTTACTTCAGACACGACAACATCTAGGTACCACTCCATCTCTATGAATTTATCTTAATACTTTGAGAGAACTTATGGTGATGCAGTTGGTGAACCAAGGTGTCATGATAGTCAAGCCATTAAAAAAAACCATTGATCAGTTACCTTAAAGAGGGAGAGTGGATAAGATGTTGTTCTTTTACTTATATTAAAAAAGAAAAGATAAGATGTTCTTTGAATCATGGAGTATAACCTCAATGAAAGATTCAGACTGATTTCTTATGGTCTTTTTAAGGACTTGTAGAGGAGAAAATTGACTTAAACAAAATGACTTCAAGTCTCTCTTATCTCCCTCCCTCTTTCTCTCTGTTTTTCTCTTGTTTGTTACTGCCTGATGATGTGTGAACTGTTTAACATGTTAATGGTCTTTATGAAAAAATGAGATACTGAGTTATATGTAAAGCATTACTTCTCTGTGTGATCTAAAAGATTGAGGATACTAGTCTAAGAATGCAATGTAAGAAGAGTTCTCTCTCTTGCTCTCTCTCTCTCTCGCTCTGGTGTGGATGCGGGGGTTAAGGTTATAATTGGATCTTCACGTCTTAAAAGCAAGTGTGAGAAACAATATTTTGGAAGAACATTGTTTTGCTAAAGTCCAAAACTTGATTGTAGGAGGCAGTTTAATGGTGTGCCTATCTGGACATAACCTGACTCTAGTGTTAATGAGGAGGCTCCTTGTGTATGGTAGTGGTTCATACTCATTGCCCAGAGATAGCATTTTGCTTGACTCATTCTGAGTCTTTTGTGGCTTTAGGCGGTAAGAAAGCTCTGGCTCATATGTATTCAAGTATCGTAAATGATGGACAAGGGTGTCCATGGTTCTCTCGTTGAGATTGTTGTATGTATATTTGTTTAAGATGGTGATATTTCATTTACTACCATTGCAGGAATTAACAACGCACAACATGGTATGATCAGAAATTCGTGTTTCTTCATAGGGCTTGTGCGTTATTCATATGCTATTGTTATGGGCATGCTATAGTTCATGCATGGTCATGCTATTGATCTTTAAGCTGAATCTGCCACGAATGCATGGTGCTACTGACTACTACAACACATCTCTTTGCTATTAATTTTATAGAATTCTGAACATGAAGTTTATATGGATTAATTCACAAACTAATAACAATTCCTGTAGAACTTAGTGTGTGAGTCCAGTAGCTCACTTTTTTCTACTGAAGCATATATTTTTGTACTTTTTTTTTCTTCAAACAAATGGTTGGCAGATTGAAAGAATTGATGATTAACCGTGGACTGAATCCAAATTCTGCAATCAAACTTGAGGTCAAATTTGTTTTGGCTGCTCTATACTCAACAGCAGATACTACACTGCTTGTTTTTCATGGATATGCACAATAATACGGAAGTTGGTGGGGTTGAACTAATAGATGTTCTCTTTGTCCTATACAAATGAGTATACATAATTGAACATCGTTTCTGGGTGCAGAGAACAAAAAATATTATTACTTTAGAATATATTATAATAATAACAATGTAGTTATTATGTCTCATTACAGTGCTCCTACTGGTACCTACTGGCAAGCTGCTTCAAATTTAGTTGCTGAAGGTAATCTTGAGCAGACTATTCAACAAATCATGGATATCGGCGGTGGAAACTGGAACAGAGAAAAAGTTGCCCGTGCACTTCAAGCAGCTTACAACCACCAGAGCAAGCAGTAGATTACTTATACTCTGTATGTTAAAAATCCACGTCTTTTCTGTTGTAACCTCAGTCCATATAAGTTACTAATGTTGATCTAGCTTCAGGGTATTCCTGAAGCAGTAGCAGTTGCAGTACCAGTGGCTCCTTTCCCTGCAAGTCAGGCAACTGGAATTGGTGTAGCCACTGCTCCTGTATCTGGATTGCCTAACTCATCACCCTTGAATATGTTTCCTCAAGTGAACAATTCAGATGTTGGATGGCCTTCCATTATGTGTACTTGCTTTTAGGTGTTCCTTAAGTTTAAGAAGCTGGGATTTTGCAGGAGACCCTTGCTGCTGCTGATGGCGGTGGTGGAGGAATTGGGTCCCTTGAATTTCTTAGAAACAATCCACAGGTGGGTTCCTGGTTATATTCCTTTCTTTTTGCTTTTTAATTCAAGAAACATGGTAGTGTTATTTACTAATTAAGAAAATTATCTTATAAAAAAGTGTTTTAAGAAGCTTTTAATTCTGTGTTTGGGAATTACAAAATAATGGTATTTTTTTTATAAGTGAAAATAATGGTATTTTAAGGAAAGAACTTTTTGATACTTCAATTTGTTTCCTTTTCAAGTGGGATTTGTGATAATTGTTCCATGTATACTTCCTGTGTACCTGGGCTTTGCCTATTTCTATGAATATATTATCTTTGATTACCTATAAAAAACAAAAAAAATTGTTTCCATGAGGATGATGGGATGGTGCTGGATTTTCCCAGTCATAGCACCTTTATCTCCTTTTATTAGCATTAGCACTAATATAGTGTAAGTATGGTACAGGGGGCTTGACCAGAGGGAAAAATAGAAGTATTTATTATCTGACAACTTAAACCACATCAGACTCTTATCAGTTGTGCTTTACTGGTTGATATGTCTTGTAAAATTCTATGTTGCATGTTCCCTACTGTATATACTGGGCTAGGCCTATTCTTTGAGCGATATAGTTTTCTTACTAATCAAAAAAAAAAATCTATGTTGCATGTTTGATTTCATGATGGCCGATAAGTGGTGATGCCAAGTGATGCTGTTTGATTTGGGTGCTGCTTTGCTTATCAAACTTCTACAATGATGCTGATTTTCTTTTCTTTGCATTTTAGTTCCAAGCATTGTGTTTAATGGTGCAATCAAATCCACAGATATTACAGGTATGTATAACCTTTTTATTATATTTAAAACCCCATTGGCTTTCCCATGACTTGGAGTCAAACTGCTGCTTCTGGTGCAGCCCATGCTTCAGGAGCTGGGAAAGCAAAATCCACAGCTTTTGAGACTAATTGAGGAGCACCAAACGGAGTTTCTTCAGTTGATAAATGAACCTCTTGAGGGATCTGAAGGGTGAGTACTTATAAATGTATATCCAGTGAAGTCTTGAGTATGAAAGGAAATAGGGGAAAAAAGGAAATGCTTGTAAAACATCTTCAAACATATAAACGCTGATTGATATTTTAAACAGCTACAGTTATTGTTTCTCCACTCTTGTCATCACCTTCATCCGCACTCTTTGTTGTCTTACATCTTCAGCAAATATTTGTTTCAATGCCAGTACTTAAAAGCATTGCCCTGGGGTTTTTGTGGTAGACTTTATCGACTTCAGTACTAGTGATTGGATAACTTTTGATCTCAAAAGCCTTAAGGATTCAATTATCAACTCTAGATCCCTGTAAAGTGTAGAAGAAGGTAAATGCAGTTTTTATGTTCTTAGTTGCCCAGCCCAAAAAAGGTCAAAATTTCCCAAATGTATGGATTTGAATGCTGTATCATTTCGTTGATAATCTCTGGTCACCATAACAACTTTGGAATAGAAGTGTTAGAAACATCTTTTGGAAACATTGGTATGGCTTTTAGTTTGGACATCAGAGATTTCAAACAGGTTAACGATCAATATTTCTTTGCCTCTAAATCACCATGCCTGAAATGAGAAGCAAAAACAATGCAAGTCCTGATTCCCCCCCATAATTGTAAGGTAAGGTTACCATTCATCTCTTAAAAGCCTGATAAGGCACTCTTCCATGGTATAGGGTTTGAACCTCTGGACCTGATTTATTTCCTTGTTTATACTTTATTTTCTGTGCCTGTGAAATAATAATGGAACGCTTTGTTTTCATGTACTAAGATGTAAGAACCTTTGGTCCCCCCAAATCAACTTCCACATAGAAATGTTAAATAGAAAAGCAGCATAATTATTGTTACTTTCAGGGATGCATTTGATCAGCCTGAGCAAGATATGCCTCATGCCATTAATTTCACCCCGGCTGAACAGGAGGCCATTGATAGAGTATGTGTTCGTTCTACAAGTGAGATCTACTCTATTTTTTTTCAGCTGCTACTTTTTTTTTTCCTTAAATATTTATCATACACACTGATCTTTTTATCTTCACAATATATAGCTAGAGGCAATGGGTTTTGATAGAGCCCGGGTGATAGAGGCCTTTTTGGCACGTGATCACAATGAGGAATTGGCAGCCAACTACTTGCTGGAAAATGCTGGAGATTTTGAGGATTGAATGTTGCTCCATTGGGTTTGTAGTTTCGGTTCCTTGGTGTCGTATTGATATAATTTTCTTTACTTGTGTAGTGTTCAGATTAAATCATGCACTTTATCAATGAATTACGGCAATTAATTTGTGAAGAAACTGATCTATGAGTATAGGGTATGGCAAAAGTATAAGCTTTACAAAAATTTCCCCCACTTAGTAATAGTTTATCAACTTGTAGTTTCTGTGAAGAGTGGCTATTTTAGAACAATACCATATCATCATTCTTCCCGTTCCTATACCACCACCATACCCTACCATTTCCCAGTTTATGTTTATCTGGCAACCTCGGTGGCCGTAATGGATCGACTTTCATGCTAGATGATGCGGAAAGGGGGTGGGGTGCACAGAAGTGTAAACATAGCACAGACCTTCTAATTACTGAAGTATAACCCGATAGGTTGCATCTCCTATGTTAGTACCCATTTTGTTTTTGTAATAAGAGTTTCTTAGAAAAAACATTTAAAATATTTATTGTTTTCTTTATAAGAGTTTCTTTTCTTTAACAAAAATTTAATATATTTATTGTTTATTAGGGAAAAAAAAAATATTAGACGCAACATACAGAAGGCAAGTTATGTAAAAAGGAAAAGTACCAAAAAAAAAAAATTTGAAAAGATTGAATTTCTTTTGATATATAAAATTTCAAAAAAAAAACAAGAAAAATCAAAATTTTATAAGATTTTGGGGTTATACTACCCCCCCCCCCAAACAATACTTTGAAGAAAAGAATTTCGGTAAGATAAGATAAATGATATTTACAATTATATAGATTATAGTGTTTAAGTATCGTGCACTTATTTTAAAAAAAATAAATAAATATGAGATTTACTTTAAAAAATTAATTTTTTAATAGTATATCTCATTTTTTTTTATTACATTTAACATTACTCGAGGATAAGTTAATTTTTTTTATTAATTATTTAATAGTAAATTTTACTTTTTTCACTATATCTAACATTATTCGAGAATAAGAGAATCTAAAAAAGAAAAATGAGTTGTTAACTTTCTCACACAAATGAATAAAACGAGAGGGAGATTTATGTCTCCTCATTTGCTTTTTCTCTCTACTCAAGCAGCTAGCGATCTCAGCCTTTTTGTCCAGGAGGGAGGCCTCCACTTGTCCATCCACCGTTTGCTATTTCTAGTTTTTTTTTTCTTACTTTCCGGCGATAGCACTAAGATGTTTCGATCTACTGCTTTCCGAGCTTTTATGACTATCACTCACCCCACCATCGAACTCCTCAGTCGTCGATCTGTGGCATGGAATGAGAAAATTGTCCAAACGCGTGGTGTGTGAGACTCATGTGCGGCTTCAGTACGCATGAGACCCACGTGTTGTCGCACCAAAAGGAGTCTTCTGCCACCACGCGCGACTACATTGGGGTCAGTGGCTTCAGATCTCTTAGATTCGAGTGTTCATCTCTTCCCTAGTGTGGTGCTGACTCACAAGCCATCACTGCCAGTGACGGTCTTTCGCCAGTGTATCAGTTCATCTTCAGGTTACTATTTTCCTATATTCCTACTTTTCCTAGCCAATAATTAAGATAAAATGGTCATGATAGTCTCTTTTTTTTTTTTTGATAAAAGTGATGGTCTCTTTTAGAGGAACCAAACCAGCAAAATGCATCACACTCCTCTCAACTACGACTTTTAGTCGTAGTGTTATAGTCTGTTTATAACTGCTTTAAAGCGACTTTCCCTTTGTGGGAAATGGGTTATAGTCAAGAGATTGACTTGAGAACTCACTTTTTTATTTTTACGTTCTAGTGTTGCTTTTGCTTGCTTTAGGATGATTATTGGAGACTCCCACCTCACTGAATCTTGTATCTTTATAACCACTTAGTTTAATTTATGTTATGCTTTTCTTGAGGAAAAAAATAAAAAAATGAAACGAGAGGGAAGGAAGTGAGAATGATCTCAAGGCCTGCATGCACAATTTTCTTTTCACGGTTTGATAAAGAGACGAGAGCATAGAAGGGGTTAAAACAGAGCAGCGTTCCACGTCGGGCACGTTGTCGAACATGCATGCAATTAAGCAAACACGTCTCTTAGAGCTGTCACTTTTTGTCGTTTATAATTTGTGGCAACCTTCAATTTCCTTGTTCCATTTTTTTTTCCTTAAAGAAGACTATTATTTCTCACCACAATAATGAACAGAAAGAATAATCAGAAACTCTCTTTTCATTTCTTTAATTATTATTATTATTTTTTATACATTTCATTTTCATAAATAATAATGATAATAAATAATAATATTGGAAAAAGATGGAAACCTCTACATAAAAAATAACAAAAGATCTTCACAACTTCTTACTATTCATCCACATTTCACACCACATTTTTTTAATTTTTTTTAAAATTATTTTCTTTTATCACATATTTATTATAGGAATAATGAATAGAAAATTTGAAATAGTTTAAAAAGAATAAACTCAAAAAAAAAATTTTAAAATTAAAAAATTTAAATAAATGTCGAGTATGGAGTATAGTAAAAGTTGTGTAGCAAAACCCGGAACCATTACAATGGATTCAATATATGTAAGAGAAAATCCCACAGATTTTAAACCCATTAGTCAACCTCCTTATGACCTGAAATTTCTGGAGGCCTTTCTTCGATCCATACCAGAATTTCTAATTCCTAAACTAATTGATTAAAGGGTGCATAATTATAAAGAATAATTTATAGAAGTTGCAGTAGTTCTTAACATCAGACCAGAGGCCTTTTTTCTTCTTCTTGTTCTGCATTTTCTAGTTCAGTTATCTCCTGCTCAGTGCTAGCAGGCTTCGCAATATGGGCACTGGAAGAGGGGGAGGGGAAGGTGGAGGAGACCCTCTTGTTAGGTTTGTTATCAGGCAAGAGCTTCAGTGTGATTCCCATGGCTATCAGCAGAAGTCCAGTCCCATGTTGCTCAGTCAATGGCTTTGTAAATATCATGTATGAAAGTAATAATGTCACCGCCTTCCTTGCTGTTGTCACCTGTGAATCATTATTTTTGGCAGAAAAAAAAAATATGAACTCCATATTAAAAATTTAAAAACAAGTCTAGTTTCAATTTTTATAAAATTAAAAAAAAAATGTTTACAAAAAAAGTATAAAAGATTGCAATACTGTCTTTGAAATGTCAGCCCAAGTACACTTTATGTTTAGTACATGTTACTGAAAAAAGTCAGATGCTTCAGGGGGTAGCTAGAGAGTGAGGGGTGGGAAGACTTGTGAAACTACACCATATATTAGCAGCTTGAAATAAAGGGCAGTTAGTCCCCAAAAGAGTCAGATGCTAGAAAAAGGGATAACACCACCACCAGTCACACTTATTTTATGCATTGATGGAAGTTTTTGAAAGCAGAATAAAATGGATGGAATTTATTGAACCTATGCTATCTTAGCATAAATTGACATAATGGAACAAAGGAAAAAGCTTGTGAGAAGAAAGTACCATGGCAGTAGTGGCAGCACCAAAGAGGGCAATGAGGGAGAGGACAGAAACTTGGCCGATAAATGTAGCCATGGCTTCAAACACTAGCACTCCATAAACGTATGGATGCTGCATGAAAATGATCAACAAGATCTTTAGATCAGCATGCATTATGTAGTTATGGGAAAAAGAAAGAAGCATTTTCCCTTTTTACCTTTGAGCATGAACTCCATGCTTTAAATAATTCTCCAGTTACAAGCATTGGTGGAATCAAGAAAGGCAGGCCAACTACGGTTGAGCAAAACAGCATCTCTGTCTGCACATTTAGATGAAAAGGTAAAAAACAAAATATGAAGGTCATGCTTTCTTCATGAATGCCTTTTTTCACATTTAAACACCCAATTAGAAATTAACATGGCATGAAAATCACCTGGCTGGTTTCGGGATTCATGGTGAAGATTGCTTCTTGCAGATTACCCAAAAAGGAATCCATGATTAGAGCACCAGATACCATTATAACACCAATTACACTGAAGTTTGGAGAAGTTTGTGCATCAGCTAAGGTGAAGAGGATCAAACCCACAACCAAGAGTATTGCAGACACGTATTCGTGAAGTGGATATTTCCGCCTCAGACCAGGTATGAACGCACCCATTACCATGACTGGGAGAACCTGAATGCACCCAAAATCATAACAATGAGAAAATATCTTTGAGGACACGGAAATCTATATATAATCAGCTAAAACAAATCATTCTAAGTAGATTTTTAATTAAAATTATAGGGATAAAATACCCTAAAAGTAAAAGCCGTCAATCGACTTCAAAACAAGACACATTTCTGCAAATTAAAATCCTTTCAATTTAAATACCAAAGATATTGGGGCCTAGCTAAGTTACCAATAAAATATAATCTCAAAGGGCTTCCTCTCCATAAAAGTTCAAAGAGAAATACTAGGCGCCCAAGTATCTGACCCGTCTTATAATCATGGGGCTGCTTGGAACTTAACTATTTATTAAAATTTATTCTCAGAAAGCTATTAATTGCATCTACATAATTTCCATTGTTATACAGCAATAAGCCTTCATCCAGAAAATATTATGCACTGTTTTTTTTTTTTTTTTGTTGGGGGCACATATCTTATCTCCAAGTAAAAGAAAAGCGAATGAATTTGCTTGTTTACCTTTGTGGATTTGAACATAAGCTGTGCAGGGTAGTTCAGGAAAGCCAAGGACCCTTTGGTAAGTCCATGGGAACCCATAAGTACAGCAGAGAGTTTCACATAAGTCTTCCATGGGTTCACCATTTGCTTGGGGGTGAAGCCTTGGAGATAAAGCAGAAACAGATAGACAAAGCCTTGAACAAATGTGAAATACCAACCATAGCTGGGAAAAAAAATCATATGAATCCATTCCTTAAAGCTAAGAATCAGAGGTACCGCATAAAACAGAACTACGATACTCAACTTACCTGAATTGGAGCCTGTTGTACACGTACTCCTAAAGATTATGCAAAGATTTAGAATGAATCAGACACTACTGAAAAAAATTATGTATCTAAATCAAATTGATTCATTCCGGAAATTCGGTTCAAAAAATCAGGAAAGCTTTTCGTGCTAATTCTTTAGCTCGGTTTTATCGGAAACCAAACTGATGCAGTAAAACAGTAAAAAACGTCGTACTTCCGCCTTTAAAAGAATCAAAGTTTGCCATATTTCCCTTTTCCGTTTCTCGGCAGCCAAACAGTGAAAAATCAATAAATCCCATGTCAGCAAATTAAAAATAAAATAGAGATATACAAGAATCCAACGACTTTTTTCTCCCTTGTATCATTTGTCAAAAAAGTTCAAAACACATTATCTGTCACCGTCACTTACCAACAGAGGGCCAAATAGCGAGAGAGAGAGAGAGAGAGTACCTCGCAGATACCATTGACAAGATAGCCAAAGAAGAACCCAGCAGAGCAAATGAGGAACTGTTTCCATTTGGGTCGGTCTGAGAGCGAAATCCCGAACAACGACCGTGCTTGCTCCTCTTTCCTCATTACTTCCGTTTCGTTCCAACAATCACTCACAGACTAACAGGTTCTTTCCCTCGGCCTATTGGGTTTGGGTATCAATCAGAGTGTTCAAATAAATGAAACCATTGGTACCGAAGTTTGATCAAAGACTACCAACACGGCTTCCGGTTCATTTGCATGTTGAACCTCCCACAGAGAGAAAAGAGTGGCGGAAAGATGGAAAAAGGTATCTGTTTGATTACAATAACCATGTGAAACTAACGAGTATTATGGAAGATTTTACATTCTCAGCTTTGGTCTCATCTCTCGCTTTGTAAGTTTGTAGTACAGAGAGAGAGGGGGGGAGAGATTTTCTGGCTTCCTCTAGTATACGATGTGCATTGTGCAGAATATTTTGGAAGGCTTCACAGGGGTTATAATCACGTGTGGGTCCAGTGTATGACATGGTTTTGTACACATTCATTTGAGGTAAGAGAACTCGGTAGTCGGTCCCACCTGATACACGTAGGTCCTCTCAAAATCTTCCAATTTTTATGATTCTTTTTTTCCTTAAAGCGGAGGCGGCGCGACCAGCATAGGCAGCAACCGACGTGATCATAGAGTGTCTTTTCGCTATAAAATGTCCAATTTAAGTCATAATTACTGCTTTAAAATGAGCTCGTCACTACAGTATCCAGTTGATCTAAATTTAAAGGTACTTTACTATTACAAGTTATTTTAATTTATATTTGACTTTAATTCGTGACTTGGAAGTCATAAAATATCAACTCATATCAATTGAGCTAGTTTTCATTTTTATCTCACTTTTGCTTAATCTTGTGTACAGAGATAAAAGAATTATTATTTACAAAAAAATTATAAAAAAAATTTATTAGTTAACATAATTTTACGTAATTTATTAAATTTATTTTATAGTAAAAATATTTTTAAAATATGACATACTACATTAAAACACGTTAATTTATGAATTTATTATTATAAAAAACTGAAATATTTCAATAAATTAAGTGTTACATTAACAAAAATTTCATAAAAATAAACAGAAAAATTAACGTGAATCTATGTAGTATGTCAGATTTACTTTATAATAAAAATAATATTACAATTTGACGTATTATATTAAAATATGTTAATTTATAAATTTACTTTTAGAAAAACAGAATTAATAATATTAGATACAGTTATTAGTTGTGTAAGCATCGTGCATTCTTTTTAAAAAATAGAGATATATTATTAAAAAATTCATTAATTTTTTTCTGTAAATCTTATATATATATATATATATATTTTAAAATACAGGACCCGTTAGGTTTGGATTGAAAAATACTTTTAACTCATCTCATTTCATCTCATCATTATAACTTTCACAAATTTCTAGATAAAAAATAATAAACAAATCAACATTTTCAAATCACAAAATAATAATAATATTAAAAAATAATATTCTAACAATATTTTATTTAATTTTTAATTTTTATCTTAATTCATTTCATCTCAATTCATTGTCCAAACCTAAGCTTACACCATCTATCATTTCTGGAAACGAAATATTTTGAACTCTGTAGCCTCTACTCAAATTTTTGGGAGTATACCTCCGTACGTTTTTTAAAATGATTTTAGGGAAATGCCACTGGCCCCGCTCTTAAGTCCTGTTCTTATATCCTGCTCGACGTGGCCCTACACGTTTGCACAATTTATTCATTTTAAAACACAAGGAAAGTAACGGAACACTATTTCCTCCCGCACACTCTCCTTCTCACCCATCGACCATGTTACTGACCCCGCTCTCAACCAAGCTCCTCTCCGACCTCATCTCCCCTCCTCCATCTCCGACTACAAGTTTTTTTTTTCTTCCTCCCCTGACTCATCGACTTCGCCCTCCCTAGACCCACCATTTCGTCGTCCCCAGCCCCATGAGTTCGAGCCCCAGCAGTTTGTGGTCCCCTCTCGGCCATCTCTCTCAAAGAATCTCCAAGATCTTAGTTTTATTTTCTTCTTTCTCAGTTTCCCCTGCACTAGGGAGGCAGAACGTCCCGTTCTTTTTTCTTTTTTTGTTTGTCTAATTTTTTTTTCTTTTGAGCATTGTTGTAGTAGTATTGTTATGATCTTTACTTATTGTACTAAGGAAGGGAATGGAAATGGAATAATGGAGACATTTGTGAAAAAAGAGATTTGCAGTTGACATGTTTGTGAAAATACTTGTGAAAACTGAAAATGGAAATGGAAATGGTCTCTCTCTCGGTGTACAATGTGATACAATGGTCACTACCAACAAACATTGATATATACCATCTTCTTGATTGCAATGGTCACTATTTTTAACATTGATATAGCTCATGCATTGTTTCTCTTAGCATACACGATTTTTAACATACATATCATAATGCTTATTTCATTATATGTTCATCTCCACCATATGGCGTGAAGATAATCAACCGTTTAAAAATTGAAATTCAAAGGATACAACTAGTAATGAATGTCCAAACAACTCAACATCGACTAGAAATAGAGATTGAGATGCGCAAAAGAAAGGTTGAGAGAGTCATTATAGTTTTAGTAACTTCAATGTTATGGGTACTTTGTTTAGGTATGTTTTTTGGGAAATTCTAAGACAATATGTAATCTTTGAAGTTAATGTAATTTCATGTAATCTTGTGTGGTTGTGTAGTACTGGGTAATCCAAATCCAAATCCAATTAATAACATGATTATGATTATGATATTGCATCAACAAAGAGTTACAAAAATGACAATTACAAAAATAGGTTCAATACAATCCCAAGATTACAATTAATGATCTAAACACGTCAATACAAAAACAGGTTTAATAAAATCTCAAAATTATAATCTACTAGCAACACAGTTGATACAACTCCTTCGACGGAGACTTCGACCCCTTGAGTTCTTAGTCTGTTGGTAGTTTGGAGTAAGAGAAGACTACCGTCTAAGAGAAAAATGCACCCCACTCAGAAGAGTATTAAGAAATCTAGTACGGAAAGGCAATTGCACAACAACCAAGCTGAGGTTCCTTTTTATTAATGTTGTATACCAAATTTACGATTCACTTGGTCTTGAATGTTTTGTTGTTTTTTATTTAATTTATTTTTAAATTATATTTTTAACACTAGGATCAATAAAGTCAAGTTTGGACACATGCGCCGGAATTTTTTGAACTCCTTCGACTGCTCATCACTCACAGATAATGTAAAACTAAAATATTTTGATAATCTTTTTAGTGAATTGCGTTGTCACTAACAACATTTTTTTATGCCCCTATAGGATAATCCTACGGAAGCTTTCCATCTTGACTTCAGTGCTTTTTGATTGGTAGACGCCATAAGACAAATTTGTAATCTTGAGATTTTATATTGTAATCTTGAAATTTTATTGAACCTATTTTTGTATTGACGTGTTTAGATCATTAATTGTAATCTTGGGATTGTAATGAACCTATTTTTGTAATCTTAATTTTTGTAACTCTTTGTTGATGATCATAATCGTAATCATGCTATTAATTGGATTTGGATTATCCAATACTACACAACCACACAAGATTACATCATATATTTCAAAGATTACATATTGTCCTAGAATTTTTCAAAAAACATGCCTAAACAAAGTACCCATGACATTAAAATTACTAAAACTACAATGACTCTCTCAACCTTTCTCTTGCGCCTTTCAATCTCTATTTGTAGTTGATGTCGAGTTGTTTGGACATCCATTGCTAGTTGTATCTTTCAAATTTCGGTTGTTAAAAGGTTGATTCTCTTCTCGCCATATGGTGGTATTTCCAGATCATACTAACAAAAATATCCACAAGAATGTCCAGCCTGCAAAATCAGTCAACACATTAGCAAACAAGATTTAAATTTGAGATACTTCAAAGTTTTTGCAACTGAAAAATCATCGCCTGTCATTATCCTCCGTATGTGCAATTCGTGTACATGCTTTAATACCAAAAAGCATATTAGGTATCCATTTTGTTAAGAGTTCTTTGAGCGTGAGATATTGCCAGTGCTACTACGTGCTTCCGACATTATAGAATATCTAGCCTCGTACAGGAAGAGGTATTGTTTTATTATTCTATAAGGCCCCTTCAAAAGTAGCAGATGCATCAACTATAAGACAGGTGGAATATATTTACTGCATAAAATACACCTTCCTGAATGCCCTAAAAAATAAACATGCATGTGTGGTGCCAATAATGTTTTATTACTCTATGAGGAACTTCTTGATACAATCTAATCAAAACAGCTTTTGGCCTTCAAGAAATGAAAATGAAATATTCATTGATACAAAATAATTATATCAAAGCCTCTAAAATTAAGATAGAAATTACAAAGTTATCTTAATTGTCGCAATAATACTTTCCTTAGAACTTACAGGCAATAGCCTAGCTATAATTATAGCACCTATGACCTTATCACAATAAAATGACAAAACAGATATAAAACAGATACAATAAAATGGCAAAATAGCCTAGCTAGGATGCATATAGTCGACTGTAATTTAGTCGGAATCAAGATTTAGTTCATTTGAGATTTCTTTACACCAAGTCATCACATAGACTAATGTAATCACTTAGCACTCTGAAGCAACAATGTATACGGTTGCACTATCAAAAATCCTCCTACAACTTATTGCATTACATTGTACACCGAGAGACCATTTCATTTCCATTTTCAGTTTTCACAAGCATTTTTACAAACATGTCGACTGCAATCCCTTTTTTCACAAATGTCTCCATCATTCTATTTCCATTCTCTTCCTTAGTACAATAAGTAAGGATCATAACAATATTGCTGCAACATAGCTCAAAAAAAAATGAGACGTTTGGCCTCCCTAGTGCAGGGGAAATTGAGAAAGAAAAGAATAGAACTAAGACTTTGGAGATTCCGTTGGAGAGATGGCTGAGAGGGGATCACGAGCTGGTGGAGCTCGAACTTGTGGGGTTGGGGATGGTGAAATGGTGGGTCTGGGGAGGAAAAAAAAAAGGATGTGGTCAGAGATGAGGTCGGAGATGGAGAAGAGGGGAGATGAGATCGGAGATGAGCTTGGTTGAGAACGGGGGTAGTAGCAGGGTAGATGGGCGAGAAGGAGATAGTGTTTCGTCATTTTTCTTATGTTTTAAAATGAATAAATTATACAAATGTGTAGGATCACGTCGAGCGGGATATAAGAAAGGAACTTAAGTGAGAAGCCAATAGCATTTCCCATGATTTTAAAGCTATAAAAGTTATAAGTAGAATGATGGAGAGAAAAAATAAAATGAAGTGCATTTAACCAACGACGATCCCTGCATGGCATGCATGCGTGCATGCAATAGAGGATTAATTCTCAATAAATTACTGGACAGTGAAAACGAGTACGATCGAATTTCAAATGGACGTGCATTTAAGAGGACATGACTTCTCTCGGTATCGATCCTATTCATTGCTTACAAATATCACTTGGGCAGGCTTACTATCTACCTATTACTCACTTACTAATTGTAATATATTTATTTTTTTATTATTTTATTTTAAGTATTTTTTTAATATTTTTAATCATTAAAAAAATTAAAAAAATATATAATTTTACTAATAATCACTTTCTTAATTATTAAGTAAAACAAAAAAATTAAAAAAAATCAAATATAAAAAATATAGTAAATAGATAATAAAAGAGTAGTAACCTTATCATTTTTTATATCACTTTATGGCTAACTGAATATCATTGATTATTAATTTTCTAGCTATATATTCCCAATTAACGACAATATTCTTTCTTTTATGTTCCAGATTTTTATTTTATTTTTCAAAATGATCTGAAACAAAAAAGAGCAATAAGTGCACACAAAATTAAAATGGTTCCATAATTTTCTTACAAATTAAATTAAGGTCGTTTGAAAGGGTGTTTAATTAATTATCTACGCGAATGCAAATCTCAACATATTAAAAATAAAACACCATTACAAAGCACATACATCAAAATATATACCCACGCACCGAATTGTTATGGGCCTAGTTTTATATGAGAAATTTTTTAACTACAAAACTTTTTTATAAAAATAAATTTATAAATTAACATGGTTTGATGTAGTACTTTATATTGTAAAGTTATTTTTTAAAGTAGATTTATCACATCATACAAAACTATATCAGTTTATAAATTTATTTTTATAGAATCTTTTTATGATTGTCGTATTACCCATATATAATTGGATTTACTTGCATCCACAATTGAGAATGAGATAGTTGATCCATAGTCAGAACCCTAAAGTTGCAAAGTATTTGTAGCAAGAATTGATAATGAAAATGTATGCATCATTAATAGTTGTAGGTTAGTTTTTTCATGTTAAAAATAAAAGGAAAAGTTGAGGGTGATAATATGTGATACGACCTGTTAATCCAATATGAAAACGATATGATAATAGTTGGTGAGTTTAGCCTTAACGGGTTGATCCATTAAGACACGATTGCTTAACAGTTCGATGACGGGTCAAACCGATAAAAAAGTTAAAATTACATTAATACCCTTATACCTAAAAACTAAAAACCCTAACACTAAAGACTACTGCTACACTCTTAGTCACTAAAGATGCTTCATATTCTCAACCCTGTCTCGCTGCTCAACCGCCAGCTTCTCTCCAGATCTCCAGCAACAAGGTAAGTTAACATATCAAACTCTAGCACTTAAATCTCGATCTCTGGTATTGGCATATTGCTTTGATTTGATTTGATAGATGATGATGATTTGAGATTTTCCATCATTCTTTATTCTTCAAGCTCCATATCTAAATATTTCCATGGTTTCAGCTCTCCCTTTCTTGGAGGCAAACGACATCTTGGATCTCTTTCTCGATAATCATCAATGCCTTGAATCTCCGATTGTGGCGACCCTTTCTTGGTTCTCCTACGATCCCCTACCATGGAGACCCAAAGAAAATGTCTTTCTTGGTTCTCCTACCATTTCTTGGATTTCCTACTGTGGCAATACAACTTTTTCTTGGTTCTCCTACCCTTTCGTTGATCTTAGATCTCCCCATCTAACGTCTTTCTTGTTTTTCTTTTCATACCGAACGAATGTCAATGCCTTTTTTTGTTTTTTTAACCGTTATACAAGGTAACTTTATGAAGTGTCTACCTCGATCAAGTTTCTTCATCTTTAAAAATAAAGTTCTTACCTAGTTTCAAAAAAGTCCAAAATCTCCCAAACTCCATGCACAAACTCAAAGAAATGTAGGACCCCATTGTACATAATATTTTAGCATACTCAAGATGTCGGCACCTTCTTTCTTTTTTTAACAAAATTATATGGCCTGAGACCATTCATGAACATTAAGTCGTGCTAGCTTTTAATTATGAAGATATGGCTTCGAACCATTCATTTTGCTAAATTTGGCTTATTTTCTTCTTTTTGCTCATTAAGCTTTTGGCAAGATGGATTATAATTTTCTATTTCTTATTTGAATTTGCAGGTCTAATGTGGTATATATATAAAAACTGAGTCATCCGTTAATTATTATTATTATTCTTATTCATATGATCAATAAATAATATAGGATTTACTTCATGTATCTAGTTATATCTCTCTGCTCAGTATTGAAGATACTAGAATTCTAAACAAGATTTTAAAAGATCTTACTCCCAGCTTAATATGCATATGAGTTTAATTAGCTTAATCTTTGAAATCTATGTATCTAAATATGAGATGCTCTCCCAGCTTAGAGTGATCATGAATATGCATGAATGGGTGTATTATGACGGCTTGTTAGTAAAACTTCTTGGAGTCAATTTGAAACTTTTAAACCATGTTTGTTTGTTATGGATTGTGGTAGTGTTCTGGAATGCTGATTTTATTGTTATACACTTCTAAAATCATGTTAATTTTTCATGTTCAATTTTGTTTTGTTATGTTAGATGTCTGAGGTAGCAGGCGAGAACAATGATTTAATTGTTTTGGACTTGCTAAAAGATGTCTTAGCAAGTTGTCAAAATGAGGGAGGGAAGGTAAAACGAAGGAAACGATCAAATGTGAGGACGCTTCAATTTCTTTTATAAATCAATCAAAAGTTTAGTTGTATTTATTATTATTCGGATTGTAACTTTATTGTTATTACAATATATTTATGTTTGTTTTGTTTATTGTAAGTTTGGACTTATGTTTAATATTTAGTATTGTTTGGATTTTATTTTTGGTATGTGGTATAGTTGGGACCCAAGTTTGGACTTTGTTATATTTGTTGGTTGTATTGTATTTTTACTTGGTATTTGGTATTGTTGGGACTTCAGTTTGGACTCTGTCATATTGGTTGGAACTTGGCTGGGTTGTGTCTTTGTGGTATTGGTGGTTGTATTCAATGTATTGTGTCTTTATTAATAGGAACCGTATTCAATGGAACAGGGCATATTCTACTTGTAGTTGGCCTTTTTTGTTTTTTTTTTGAAGAATATTGGATTGTCATATTTGTTTTAATTTGATTAAATGTTAACAAATGAATAATAGTAATGATTTTTTATTAGTAGTTAATTTTATATTTTTGGATGATATTGTGATTTTAATTTTAATGTGAAATTATGTGAATTAGGTTAAAATAAAATTGGTTAAAACGGATCAGTTCAACCCATTAACATATAATGGGTTGAATTAGATCGTGCTGTGTTGACCTATTTTTTAGTAATTAATAATGTTTGAGATCTTGATACTTTAACATTAACGGGTTGTGTCATGTTAACTCATATAATATAATATTTCTATTTCGACACGACTCATTAATACAATTTGTCACTATTAAAAAAAACTATGTTAAAGATAGAATTATGTTAGAGTCGTGCTATACCCATTGAGGTATAGCACAATGATGGGTCCCGATAAGGCTAAATTTATTTTATTTTTGTATACGGTTTTTTTAATATCCTTTAACATTTAAAAAAAATTATAATATTATTAAAAACATTTACTTAATAACTAAATAAATAAACGTTAATGCTCGGAACGCTTTTTTCTTTTTCTTTCTCATTATGCTATGCACACCTGCAAGTTGCAACCGTCCGCACAAACAAATACATGAACAGTGAAATCCTTGTTTACGTGTGTATCCGCATGTGTTTATCGTTTTTGGATTAGTCTGTAATATTTATTGAGTATTTAAAATTATTATAAATATTATAAGACACATTTCATATTTCTATGTTCTCCAGATAATTTGTGAATAATTTGAGTTACGAATTTTATGAAATTTTGGAAAAATAAAATTATAAAATATTTTTAAAATATAATTTTTATTATAAGATTTAAAAAGGTTGAATTGTTTTTTATGTTTTATTTAAAAGTTTAGAAAAATTGTAATGATTAATTAATAATTAAATTAAAAACTTAAAATTAAAAATATTCACAATAATATTTAAATGTTAAGATAACATGAAACCGTAAAATCAATCCGAGCCTATATCTCTTTCGCTTTACAACGTTAGAGTTTGGGCTTAAATATACGACACGTTTGCCTGCAAACTGAGGTCCCGTTTGGTATTGTCGGTACCAATTATATATGAACATTATTATATAGGAGTCGTGATTACTTAAAAGTTGATGGATGAATCTCATGGGGAATAAACATAACATACAAATAAGTATAATGGCGTATTCTTAAGGTAGTCCTTTTCTTTCGATCTAAAAATTACTATGTAGGTCCAGAAAGAGCGACTCCGCACATGCCAATTCCAATTAACAATCAAACAAACACTCACTATATATCATTCTATGCTTCCCAACAAAATACAACTTGCACAAACCAATTGCAAACTTATGCCATTTTCCGTCATTTCAATGTCACCAGCATGCAAGCAAGCTTGGGTATTAAAATCCTTTTTTATTCCTTGTCGGTGTTATTAATCACCATTAATCTCAAAAGTTTAAGTTGATACGAAGCCAAAATATGTGTTTCATATGTGTGGATATATAGACCAATCCATTACGAAAAAAAATTAATATTTTAACCGAGAGGTCGTCTAAAATACTAATAATTATATGGATAGATGAATATTGCTACTGAGCCATTTGAAACTTATCATTTAAGTGGTCAACTTGATATAGCACCCATGTACGTAGTTTATTAAATAAATATATATTTAAAACAAAATGACGTTTGAAAATATAAAAATAAAAAGACTGAAATGCGAGGTAGGTAATTCTCTGATCTACTTCTTTTGAGTTTGTGTTAGCATTATTCATTTTATAATGGTTATATGCTACTTTGTCCTAAACTTCCAATAGACCTACAATTCAAATCGGTTTCATATATTCCGTTATATTTACTTTACAATAAAAGTAAGAGAGGTGTTACAATCATAAAGAAATTTTATAAAAATAAACTCATACACTGACGTGATTTCATATATATATATATATATATATGATATGTTAGATATAATTTATAATAAAAGTAATTTCATAATCTAACGTATCACATCAAGCCACATCAATTTTTAAGTTTACTTTTTGTAAAATTCTTTTGTGAATATAGCATTTTTCTTCAATATATATGGACTTGGCCCATCAAATGGGTTTTTAAAATATTGTGGGTTTTACACTCAACAGTTGTGAGATATTTCCTTTTTTTTTAACGTTCTTTTTATTAAGTCTTAAAAAACTATTATAATTGAACAAATTAGGGTAGCAAATTGAAGAAATTACATATACACTAGGATTTGCCAACCAAAACATGAAGGCCTAAATATTTGCTTTACTTCCAAGAATATTTTCTATCGGATTACAGAAAAATGCAGCTAAAAAAATTATTACTATTAATACTATTATCGTTATTATAATAGGAATTAATCAACTCTCACCCATTGACCAAAGCTCGCTGGCTCATGCATGCTCCCTTCTGGTGCACATGGAAGTGTAGTCATTACAACATATAAAAACAAGAAATTCTTTGGTAACAGGATTCAAACAATTTAATTGGGATTAGAGTTAATTTGTAATAATTGCAATATTAATATGGAGATAAAAATAAATACAAAACATAGAGATTTGTGAAAATTTTAGCCTGATTTTCCGAATGTTTTGAGGATGATGCCATGCAAGAACATGATCATGTCACATGTCATGAGTCAGATCATGACGATCCCTTGGCATTAATTATAGCTAGCACAGCCAAGATCCTTTGGATCAATTGGCAAACACTTGGTTTCTCACTAAGAGAACCAAGGATCGAATCCCCCACCACCCATGAATCAAAAAAAAAAAAAAAAATTATAGCTAGCACATGTTACTAGCTAGCTAGCTCGCTCTCAGGTGTCTATTATATTAATATGGATCTAGATTAGTCTATGAGTTCTAAATTATTCTAATGATCATAATCAGGCTAAAGAGTCGAACTCGAAGAGCTTTGCTAAATATGCCGGGTAATTAAATCATAGAAAATTATTAAGATGTCATCTTGTGATAAAGAGTACCACGTGTTTGTATTAAGATGTCATCTTGTGATATAATAAGAGTACTACGTGTTTGTATTTCGAAGGTACCTTATATATCAAACCCCTGCTAATTTTGTCATTAAGATTGATGCTCGACAAAAAGCAAATCTGTAGTACTATATAAGTCTAAGCTACAAAAAATGATAAAATTTGCAAAAACTTTAGAGAAGTTGTTTGAAGAAAACAAAATCCATGGACCAAATTATAAACGATATTCAACCCTTATTTTAAATACAAAAACTTACATCATGTTGAATTCACTTTTCAGTTCTGGATCTCATTTGGATATTGAGATAAAATGAACAAGAAGTCTGTAAATAGTAATAAAATAGTTTGAGTTAAAATATTTTATTTAGAATTATATTATTGTTTAGAAATTTGAAAAAATTACAATGATTAGGTAATAAGTAAATGAAAAAGTTGAAAATTTAAAATTGAAAAGTGTTTGTATTTAATAATATTAAAAATAAAATAAAATAAAATGAGATGAGATAAGATATAGATGAGATAAGATGGAATAAGATA
Organism: Cyclocarya paliurus; assembly: GCA_029856935.1. Classification (NCBI taxonomy): domain Eukaryota; kingdom Viridiplantae; phylum Streptophyta; class Magnoliopsida; order Fagales; family Juglandaceae; genus Cyclocarya; species Cyclocarya paliurus. The sequence goes on along the minus strand of CM056954.1, from coordinate 29,032,387 downwards.
GGTTGAGATAGATACACAAATAAAACCAATTATATCTCGTCTTTCCCAAAATATCCAGCAAAAACAGCCTAACTAGAAAACAATGCATTAAGGTCTAAGGCCCTATGGCTCTTTGAAAACAACATTCTCTTCACTATATCTCTCACATGGTTTTTTGAGATGTGGAAAGATATTCTTGACCTTCTTTCTTACAATTGGGCCCCATTAAATAAAGTAATAGCTTTTCATTTTCAAGAAACGTGAGATTTCATATACAGTTTATCCTTATCGATCAGAATAATGTATGACAAAAATCCTATTTGATTAGGAAAAAAAGAAGAAGGAAACTTAGTACTTTTTCATTAAGATCTTATCTTATAAAAAGGACAAAAAACAAAATAATTGTTCTTCCTTGTTTATTTGCAGAACAAAAGATAAGCTTCATGTGATAATGTTGCAAAGACCCTACAAAATTGTGCATGAGTTATGCCTTCAAATGTTAAAAGAATTTCTTCTATCATAGGTACATGCCAAAATTGAAATAGTACTACTTGATCCTAGAGAATAAGACCATATCGATAATGATGTTTTGTCAATGAAAAAGTATTATTCCCCATCCATGTAACCATCATCTTTTAAGCATTTTTTGATACGGCATCATCTGATTGGCGCAATGTTTGGGAAATGCCAGCGGCCATTAGATTATAGACAGACATTCTGATCACCGTAAGAAGAGATCAACAAAAACCTCATCCACCAAGAGCCCCAAAACCTGAGTCTCAATTTCCAATGCCACTTCCTGTTGCTCCTCTACGAATTTGCTCCACATTTCTCTCCTATCCATCTCTTTAACGTAAGCCTCCCTCTTGTTCTGATCTAACCCCCATTCATATAACCCATTATGTTCCCCTCTCATCCAGTCTTTTGCCATGCTCACCATCTCCCTTTCAAACTCATCATCATCATCATCATCCTTCTTTGTTTGACATTTCTTTGTACTCAACTGTTCAAGAAAGAAATCCAACAGTACTAGTTGTTCCACTTTGGCCTTGCCAATATCTACTTTGACATGATTCATGACCAGCTCTCTCACCTTCTTTTCAAGTTCATTTGGTTCTTCTTCCTCGTCCTCATCAACATCCTTATTATCATGGTGTACTTCTCCGAGTTGATCGGTATTTTCTTCCATTGACATCCATTCCTCTAGGTCGAAAGACTCCGGTTTAGCAAGACTCTCAAACCGCTGGATCTTTTGCATAAGGTTTTGTCTTGTCCCTGTTAGAAAAACATCATGGTTTATGATCAGCATTTTGTTCCTATGAACATAACATATATATATGTACGTTATGGCAGAGATGAAACTTACTCTCCACACAGGCAAGGCTTCGAGTAAAAGCCGAGAATGGCTCTTCATTCTCCCCAACTTGAAAATCAAGCACTGAAACTGGGCTTTGCTGTTCCTTCTCCTCCAATTCCGACTCTATGATCTGTTACATCAAATCAAAATTGGTAACAATTTCATGAAAATACTGAATATTACACATAAAAGAAATGGGTTGGGGAAACTAATTAATTATTTAGAACCTTTTAAAGCATCCTCTCCACTTCTATATAATCTTCCAATTATGTGTGAGCTTAAAAAGATCAAAGACTCATGTAAGAACTCTTCAACCGATCGATATTATAATTAAACTTAACGTTCTAAAAAATTCAAAAAATATTTATGCGGAAACAATAACCAATATTATTTTAAAAAAACGACATCTTTTTTCGTCAAATTTTGATGTGAGAATAACTATTTTTTTTCTTAGCTGACGAATCTTAAAATAAAGTTAGGTTTATTTTTTAATGGTTGAAGCCATTGGAACAATCACTACAAGAGAAATGGATTTTTGAGACAAAAAATTTTGTCTCAAAAAATCATAATTTCGTCCTAAAAAAGAATTGGAGATAAAAAAATTTTGTCTCTAATTTGTCTCTAAAAGGCTGTCTCTAAATTTCGTCTCCAAAAATCACTTTTAGGGATGAAATTTTGCGAAACCAGTCGAAACCGTTCGAACGGATATTTTTTTTTTAGACGAACTAATTTCGTTTTAATATCTTATTCGAATGGAATATTTTTCCGTTCGAACCGACACGTTCATTCGAACAGAATAAAATTTTGAATCGAACAAATGACCATATTTGATACTGTTCGAACGAAATGAGTGTTCGAATCGAATATTTTCCGTTCGAACCTACCCGTCCATTCGAACGAAATAAAATTTTGAATCGAACAAATAACGTTCGTTCGAACCAATAAATTTTGATACTGTTCGAACCAATAAATTTTGTTCGAATGCAAATTACGTCTGTTCAAACTGTATTTCGTGATATTCGTTCGAATGGGTTATTTTTTGTTCGAATGGTTATTTGTTTATTCGAATGGATTTAGAATTGGTACTTTACCGTTCAAACTGGTTATTTACCGTTCGAACGGTATGAATTATACAGAACAGAACCAAATTAATTAAAAATACCATATTAGTATTATACAAAATATAATTCAAATGTCAATTGTTCAAATGTTTTGAAACTTTATAATGTATTAACCCTAAAGAAAAAAAAAGTTTTACAATTATGGTGGTGGTATAGAGTTTTGTGACATAATTGACTGCAACTGAAGCATAGCTTTTTGTACCTCCATCTCCAATCTCTTCTACATGTTCTCTTCTAATCTTGTCTCAAGATCTGCTGCTTGATCTAATCTGATCAGTAACTCTTTTTCCTTAGATCTCAATCGCTCTATTTCAAGTGCTGCTTCCTCTAATTTTTTAGTTTTGTTGTCATTCGATCTAGCTTGAGAAGAGGATGATGATGTTGAAGATGGTTTAACGCAACGTCCTAAGCCCCTGAAATATCCAGAATGTGATCCAAGAACTTGAGAAATGATCTGAACATCGTTGACAGATGATGCATCAGATGGATCCGCATTAACTTCCTTGAGAGATATCATCTTGTCCTACAAAAACAAAAACATATTAGTTAGTATAAGTAACAAAACTATAGTCACAATGGAATTAAAGAAACTTAAACTTACATAATTTGCCTCTGCTTCGGGACTGGTCCAAACACCATCACGATTTTTATGTGATTTTGCATACAATTGGGTCAGACCATAGTCAGCAGGACTTTCTTTTTTCTGCAAGAATATATATATATATTAGAACTTAAATCAGAAAAGTGTATTATATGTTAATATTTAATAGGGAGTAGAATAAATTACTATTTTGTTAGACAAACGATGAAAAGATCGAGAACCCGCATGATGGTGTATCTTCAAGTTTGATCTATTTGTTTTGTTTACAATACTCATTTATGTTTAATACATCTATCATAATATACTATTAAAAAAATAGAGCAGCGAAATTACCTGATAAGCAGGATCTTCAAACATATCACAAACCTTCTCCCATTCATTTGGTGGTATTGCTTGGAATGGATTTTGGCGCGCCTCTATTGTAGTACTGAACTTCTTATAATGTGCATGACATCGACCTTTGTACCTCCGAAATGCATTCGACATCAACTCCTCAACCGTTAATCTATCCTCTCGTCGGCCAAAATCAAGCTCAAACTCATCCTTCCAATAATTGTAAACAATTAGTATAAATATCAAATATTCAAAAAGTAACATGAATAATATTTAGTTACTTGAGATGTAGGTTATTACCAAATAATATTTTTTGATGTGATCTTTCACTTCTTGTGGAACTTTAGACCAAGAGGATGTAGCAATAGGTGCATACGTGCGAGTAAGCGTACCAACAAAAGAAGCAAGCCATGCTGCTGAATCTCCAGAGCCACCGGTGTGATAATCAGGATTATCAATTTTAATTTTACCAACTTTTCTTACTTTTTCTATGCAGACACCCTTCGTAGTGCCTCTACCTCGGCGCTGGCTTACAACAGCTATATACAGTAATTAAAGCAAATATTTGAATTAAATACTTTTATTATATATAGATATATATTACCTAAATTGAGCATAAACTGTAGTATTTAATTTGATAAAATACCTTGTTCTGAGTCTGATAGTGTTGGCTGACTATTCATGACAGGTGAATCACATGGGGAATCAGTAATGGATGGGGATGGCACACGTGTTACTTTACGTTTAGGAGGCATATCTATTTGAAATTGTAACAAATTATTATTCAAAAAAACATTATGGATATCCTTAAACAAATAATACTTACAAAAATTGATATTTGAAATTCATTCACTATCTGTTTTGCTAGACCAATCACCCTCATCCTCGTTAGACACTTCAGTTGATTCATCGTCTTCTGATATTTCACCCTCAATTACTTCGGGTTGAACATCTTCTCTATGCAATGGGACCATATCATATTGGCTGAGATCAACAAATAGATTGATGCCTATTTCGTTTTCTTAATATGCTTCTTCATTTGTTGGAGTATCAACTTCTTCTGAAGGTTCTTCTGTCTCTGGAATAGTATCATATACATTTCTTGGTGCAAACTTCTCCACTACCCGCCATGGATTTCCGTATTCCGGATCATCTAAATAAAATACTTGATTCGCTTGGCAAGCGAGAACGAAAGGATCGTCCTCATACCATGTGCGAGATGTATTGACACTCACAAAATAATTATCGTTACGCACTCCCAACTTAAGATTTGAGATATCCCACCAATTATATTTAAACAACCAGACCATATATCCTCCCACGTATTTTAACACTATAATATCTTTCACAATTCCATAGAAGTCAATGTTATCATCCCCATGACTTCCTTCGACTACAACCCCACAATTTTGAGTTTTCCTATATCTTTCTCTGTCAGTTGTGTGAAATCTATATCCACGCACCAAACATCCTGAGTACTGGATGGCTCGCCTAGATGGACCACATGCCAGAGCATACAGTTCTGGTAAAATTTCTTCTGAATTTTAACATATTTTGATACAACTTACATCAATAAATATTATTATATAAAAAATGATAGATTTTAGTGGTATGAAATTCATATTATAAAATGAAACTTTACAGTAATACCGTATGTTCAAACCATGAAGCAAATTCCTCTTCATGCTTTCTTTCTACGTCAGTTACACCATTCGTGCGAAGTAGTTGTATATGTTCACTGCGCAGGTTCGTGTGAATGATTAATTTGTAGCAACGAAAAATGTTATATTATTATACATAATTAATTTAGAAGATCATCACTAACCTCAAATAGTGGTCAATCTCTGCACAGTTATTCAAGATATACCATCGAGCTCTTTCAAACTCTCGCCCACATAGATCGTAGCCCTTTTGTGCGCCTATGGGACGTACTGTCTGGAAAAACACGGTAAATGTTGACAAGACTCCTGCCTCTCTTCCACCCTCATAATTTCGGTCTGGTCTTGTAAATCTAGTATCAACCCCACGAAAATACATTGAACAAAATGTATGCCACTCATTATCAATATATGACTCAGCAATCGAATCTTCTGGAAGAGCTTTATTCCCCACAGATCGTTTCAATTTTCCTAAAAATCGTTCAATAGGATACATCCATCTATACTGAACCGGACCAGCGACTAAAGCCTCACGAGGTAGGTGCACAACCAAATGAACCATTACATCAAAGAATGAAGGCGGGTACAAACTCTCCAACTTGCACAATATTACTACAATATCAGCTTCCATTTTTAACAATGCATCAACTTTCAACATTCTTCTACAAATGTCTCTGAAAAATCCTCATAATTCTGTGAGAGCTATACGAACATCTCGAGTAAGCTTTCCACGCACACCAACCGGCAACAAACGCTGCAGAAATACATGGCAGTCATGACTTTTAAGACCAGTTATCTTCCAATCATGTGTTCGAACACATCTTGACATGTGTGGAGTATAGCCATCGAGTAATTTGATTGTTAAGAACCAATCACAAAATTGTTTTCTCTCATCATTTGAGAGTGTATACATTCCAATAGGCATGTATGCTGACGACCCATTATCTTGCAAATGCAACTCCGGTCTTATCCCCAACTCTTTTAAGTCTTTACAAGAATTAGCTGTATCTTTTGTCTTCCCTTCTATTGACATCAGAGTACCAAATATATTCTCACATATATTCTTTTTAATGTGCATAACATCTAGATTGTGGCGCAGTGTCAATGTAGACCAGTATGGTAACTAAAAAAAATACTTTTTTTTGTCCAATTCAACTCCACTGCTTGTCGTTTTCTCTTTCCAACCCTGGTATGTTTCCCAAATTTGTTTTCTAAAACATTCCCCAACTGCACGATAATATCATGTCCAGATAACTCTGGTGGCGATAACCTATGCTCAACCCTTCCATCAAACATAGCTCTATTTGAACGCCATCTATGATCATGTGGTAAATAACGACGATGTCCCTTAAAACATAATTTCCTACCATGACTCAACCACTGAGAATGTGTATCTTTATTACAAACAGGACAAGCCATTTTACCTTTTGTGCTCCACCCAGACAAATTTTTATATGCTGGAAAATCATTTATTGTCCACATTACTGCGGCATGCATCTTGAACTCCCGCGATGTCGCTACATCATATGTATTGAACCCTGATCCCACAACTCTTTCAACTCTGCAATCAGTGGTTGCAAATATACATCTAATTCATTCCCTGGTGACCTTGGCCCTGGTATCAATAGAGTCATCATAAAATAAGGATCCTTCATACACTTCCAAGGTGGCAAATTATAAGGCATTAATATGACAGACCAAGTACTATGAGAAGTGCTCATGTTGCCAAATGGATTAAAACCATCCGTTGCTAAACCAAGACGTACATTGCGAGGTTCTTTGCCAAACCATGGATACTCTTTGTCAAATTTCTTCCATTGTAAAGAATCTGCTGGATGCGAGAGGAAGTTTTCATTTTGGACTCTTTTTATGTGATACCACGACATATCTTTCGCAATTATCCTTGATGTAAACAGTCTTTGAAGTTGAGGAATCAACGAAAAATGTCTTAAAACTTTGTAGGGTACATTACGTTTATCGGATGTCCATCTTGACTCATGACACACTGGGCATGAGTCAAATTCTGCATATTGTTGCCAGTAAAGAATGTAATCATTTTTACAAGCGTGGATGATATTATAATCAAATCCTAACCCTCGCTTCAATTGCTTCGCTTCATAAAAATTACGGGGTACTACATTATTATGAGGAAGAGCCTCTTTAACAAATTCAAGTAATATGTCGATAGTTTTGACAAAAATACGACAAATAGACTTAATATGAAGCAACCTTACCGTAAATGACAACTTGCTATGACGAGTGCACCCCGCATACAACTCTCTATGTGCATCCTCCCACAATCTTCCAAAGTTATCATTTCTCTCAAATGATTGTGCAGATGTTCCTTCTCCATCCCTTATCCCAAACATTCCTGCACCCAGATCACCTAATATCTCAGTCATATCCTCTCCATTATCGTCTCTGTCATCAGGATCATCCACATTAATGTCCTCTATTTCGGTGTCGTTACCCTCATCTACTTGATTGGTCTGACTACCAAATCTAACTCCTTTGAGAAATGGTTCGCCATGTAAGACCCAAGGTGAGTATTTAGGATCGATTCCATTTACAAATAAATTATCCTCTACTACTAACAAATTATAAGAACTAAGATTATTGCACTTCTTGCACGGACATCTTATATATCCTCGACTATCAACGCTAATGCGAGCAAACTCTAAAAAAAACTTCACCCCTTGTGCATATTCCTTATAGTCTCGCCCAAGTCTATCTCCCAACAACATCCAACTCTTATCCATGTCTAATATCCTATTAGAAACAAATGCGTGCATCAACAAACATATAGCTAAAACATATATCAAACTAACACATCTCCATGCATAAAATAGAACATATAGCCCATTTGTAACGAACACGTTCGAACGTTTTATATACACCGTTCGAACGGAATATACGTTCGAACGTGTTCGTTCTAGATTTCAATTCTACTTCAACTACGAAAAATAGATGAACAATTTTTCTCAGATTTCAAACTAACACATCTCCATGCATAAAATAGAACATATAGCTAAAACAGAACATATAGTCCATACATATATCAAAACATAGAATCCATACATATATCAAAACATATATCAATACATATAGTCCATACATAAAATAAAACATAGCATCTTCATCAAGGTTGAGTGCATTTGAGGTATTTTCTGGAGGGCTGAACACATTTGATGCATTTTTCTCAGTGTTGAGGACATTCCCTGTACTTTCTGTCTCAAGCTCCGCTATTTTTGGTTCATCTATTTGTTTTCGCATTCTCTCAAGCTCTGCTACTTTTGGTCTCAAATTTTTTGCATACAAGTCCATAGACAGCTTTAATTCCTTATTTTGTCTTTTCAATATCTGTTTTTTTTTCGTTTATTTGCAAGCTTATTATTCAATTCACTTACTTGTTTTTTAAGCATCTCTATCTCACTTACCCTGAGGAGTAACCTTCGGCTCATGGTAGTAACAACAGCTGCATATTGAGATGTCATTATTCGACCTCCATTCACAACCTCCACATCACTCTTGTTTAAGAAATAGTTATCTGTCGCTATCATGGTATTGATAGCATCAGGAGTGAAAAATAATGTTTGTGGCAAACTAGGTTCTCGATTCAAATCAGGAACAATATTATAAGGACGATAGTCGGCCATTTCAATGAAATGTGAGTTGAGAGAAATGTCAGTTGAGAGAAATGTCAGTTGAGAGCTCGATGGTGTGAGAAATGTGAGTTGAGAGAAATGTGAGTTGAGAGAAATGAGAGTTGAGAGAAATGTCAGTTGAGAGCTCGGTGGTGTGAGAAACATGAGGTGATGTATCCCCATAATTTACGGATGTATCATCCCCATAATATCCGTAAATTATGGGGATATAATATCCCCATAATTTATGGATATTGTCTGTCGCTATGTGCACAAGGACGATATTGATGAATGAGCTTTGGCCCCCAGATGTTAACGTTTATGCTTTCTTTTTGTGAGTCTCGAAACAATTCCCACTTCAATTGGCCGGGTTTTATGGTGTGCTACTCGCATCACGAGATGCGAGCTCATCAGGGTTGAGAAGGATGCGAGCTCATCATCCGTCTATATATTGTAAATCCCAAATGCTCTCTCACCACCAATCAAGATGCGAGGTAGACGAGATTCTGCTTGTGAAGCATGCAAATTTTTGAGAAGGAAATGTAGTGGGGGTTGTATTTTTTCTCCTTATTTCAAAGGTCCAGTTGGATATATCCAATTTGGAGCCGTTCATAAGGTTTTCGGAGCAGGTAATGTAAAGAGGCTGCTACATCACATCCCGGTCGATAATCGTTATGAAGCGATTAACACACTTATATGTGAAGCGCAAGCTAGGCTTCAAGATCCTATCAATGAAATTTTTTCATATATTTTTGCTCTTCAGCAGTAGGTTCTCTTTTCATATTTAATGATTAAAATCCTAATATGCTCTGTCAACCAAGATCTATAATCCTACTTTGTTTTCTGCAGATTGAAAATCTTTCAACTCAACTAGCAACACTAATAAAGGAGACAGAACAAAGTTGTCTATCATATGCTTCTGTCAATACAAACCCAATTCAAGATGTCCAAAGTGGTTTTGGAAACTCCGGAAGTTCACAAGTCAATGCTTTATTTGAAGAGTTAGTTACGCTTGGATTTATTCATAAATAATAGTGATGGTGGCAATGCTAAGGTGGTGGACATGGAAGATGGGAGATGGAGTATTTTAATTTTAATCTTTCTAAATTTGATTAATTATGTATAATATATTTCTATGACTTTATATCTAAATTTTATGGTCTGTATTATATTTTCTAAATTTGTTTGTGTATTATTTTTTCGAGAGGAAGTTTGTGAATTAATTCAAATATTATACCGTTCGAACGTAAATTCTACAAGAATGAGGGTCTTCAATTTCGATGATATGTATTATGCCGTTCGAACGTAAAACATAACTCGTTCGAACGTAAAGTCTAAAATTGGTACTGAGAATGAACTCCACAAAAAGTAATAGAAATAATAGTTTTAATTTGAAAATGGTATGGGACTGGATTGAGTTACTTGCATGGTAAGAACCATAAGAATGAAGGTCTTCAATTTCAATGATAAGTTTCATATTTTGAAGAAGTCACTAAAGTCTCGACTCTTCACCCAACACTCAAAAACCCAACCAAAATATTACTTTAACCGACTAAGCGTCTAAAATTTTTAAGTTTGTATAGTTGTAGACGGACTATCTTTTGCAGTTAATATCTTTCTAAGTTTGACATGTGTTTTGGTTTGATTTCAATTGTGTTTTGGTTCATCTGTTTTCTGTAGTTGAAGTAGAATTGAAATCTGGAACGAACACGTTTGAACGTTTTATTCTTTACGTTCGAACGTAAAGAATAAAACATTCGAACGTGTTCGTTCCAGATTTTAATTCTACTTCAACTACGAAAAACAGATGAACAATTTTTCAAAGAATTTCAATATAGTAATAACAACACCGTAACAACACAACAATATCAAAGGATTTCAGCAACAATATCAAAAAATTTCAACAATTTTTCAACAAAGTAAGTAAATCATAGGAAGCTAAAAATATTATAAAAAACATACCGATAATGGGATGAGAATTGCGTGTACTGAGAAGGAACTCCACAAAAAGTAATAGAAATAATGATTAAAATGAAAATAGTTGGAACTGGATGGAGGGAGAATGACGCAACTTTGTTTGTGAGGGAGTGAGAGTGGGAGAGGGGGAGATTCTGATTTCTGAGATCTGTTGCAAATATTTGAATAAAGTTTCCCATTCGAACGGTTATTTACTAATCGTTCGAACGGGAAACCATGGAGCGGGAGAACTCCCTCCTAAAGTTTTACGTTCGAACGGTATTTAATAACCGTTCGAACGGAATATACGTTCGAACGTAAAGAATAAAACGTTCGAACGTGTTCGTTCCAGATTTCAATTCTACTTCAACTACGGAAAACAGATGAACAATTTTTCAAAGAATTTCAATATAGTAATAACAATACCGTAACAACACAACAATATCAAAGGATTCCAACAACAATATCAAAGAATTTCAACAATTTTTCAACAAAGTAAGTAAATCATAGAAAGCTAAAAATATTATAAAAAACATACCGATAATGAGATGAGAATTGCGTGTACTGAGAAGGAACTCCACAAAAAGTAATAGAAATAATGATTAAAATGAAAATATTTGGAACTGGATGGAGGGAGAATGACGCAACTTTGTTTGTGAGGGAGTGAGAGTGGGAGAGGGAGAGATTCTGATTTCTGAGATCTGTTGCAAATATTTGAATAAAGTTTCCCGTTTGAACGGTTATTTACTAATCGTTCGAACGGGAAACCATGGAGTGGGAGAACTCCCTCCTAAAGTTTTACGTTCGAACGGTATTTAATAACCGTTCGAACGTAAAACCCTTAAGCGGGAAAATTCCCTCTAGAGTTTCACGTTCGAACTGATAAACAGAACGTTCGAACGGGAAATGATTCATAGCAAACCATTCGAACCCTAATTACTATATTCAGCAATCACTAGTGTCATTTAATTAGATTACTAACATACTAATATAGTTACTTATATGAATATATAGTACTAATTAAATTTATTAATTATAGTATATATATTATAATATATATATGATACATTAAAGTAATACTATATTAGTATTAGTACTATATATTATAGTTACTTATATGAATATTATAGTTACTTATAGTATATTAGTTATAGTACTTATTACTCATTCAATAGTTATAATTATATAGTAACTGTTTTCCATACATCTCTAGAGTATTAGCATTGGACTCATCAAATGAGTCCAATCTTCTGCATATTGATGATTTTAACTCTAAAATTCTAGTATTAGATTCACAATATGCTCAAATGTTCAACTATTATTTTATTTACTTAAATTATTATTTCCCAATTTTGAGCCACAATATATTTAAATTGAGAAATAATAATATAAGTATTAAATTAAATTATTAATTAACATATAGTTATTGTAATTGTAAAATATAAAAAAAATAAAAATATTATTATTAAAAAAATAATATTATATTATTATTTTGATGAATCTATATTATTATTATAGATAGGAAGGTTTTAAATTTATGAAAAATATATACTTTTCATCAAATTTTGAAGATAAAAATAATGAATCCTCCTAATGCTCTAAAACATCCTTATCCATAAATTTACTGTGACTAAAAGTTTCACATATACGTCTTTGGCTAATCCAATGCAACTTTTTTTTGAAAAAATTAATCATATTTTACAATATTTGGCTAGGCTTTTGATGAAGCCAATGCCTCTTATGTAGTTAATCATAACTCAGTCAATAGTTATAACTATACCTAAACTATGATATAAAATATAGTTATATAAAATATTAACTTGTATATTAAAGCATTATAATACTATTGTTAGTATTATTTTTATACTTTTGTACTTTGTAATATCAGTATTATTATACATTAGTATAGTTATATAATTAGAAATATATTCAGAGTATTAACCGTTCGAACGGGATATTGACAAGTTCAAACGGAGGCATATCTATTTGAAATTGGGGCACTTGCGGAAGGCTGCACCAGGACAGCCTAGTGCTCCTCCCACTGATCCAGCTTTTACTAGTACTACTGCCGCTGTTGAGAGACAGTCTCCTGGGGTTACTTTGGATCAGGTACAAACTCTATTTGTTGAGTTCGTTGAGCCCATTATGGAGAAGCTTAGAGATCTGGATGGGCGCGTGAAAATGTTACAAGAGGATGTTGATCTGCTCAACACCAAATAGTCTTTTTAGTTATTATTTTACTTTTTTATATTGTATTGAACATTATATAATTGAGATGTAATTAATGTATAATTTTTATTTCTCGTGTTTGCTAATTTATTTATTTTTTTCATTTTACTTGCCGTTCATGATAATATAAAAAATAATATTATCTTTAAAGTTATATTTATATACTTTAACAGAAAATAAATCATTTTTATCGGAAAAACAAAATTAAAAATATATGTACAAATTAATAATGATAAACAAATTAATGAAAAAAATTTTCTTTCAAAGTAATAAATTTAAGTTTATACGGTTATTAACTTTTCCCGGGAAAACAAATTTAATTTCCCACCAATATTATTACTGTTCGAACAGATCATATACTGTTCGAACATAATTAATTATACTTTATCCCCCGTTCGAACGGTTTTTATTTTTGAGAGGATTTTTTTTTGTCACAAAATATTCCGTTCGAATGGATATTTTTCCGTTCGAACGAAATTTGTATCTGAGGCAGTTTTGGAGACGAAATGAAAAATTCGTCTCCAAAAATGACTTTTAGAAACAAAATTTAGTTTGTCCCTAACTAATTTCGTCCCTAAAAATTAAATTTCTTGTAGTGAATGGTACTATGTATGCATTATCTACAAAAATCATCGCCAAATTAATTAGATTCTTGTTGATGGCGTGGCATATTATTGCCACGTCATCACTAAATTAAAAGTAGAATTTTACTACTTAAATAAGTATATATATGCTAATTGTACATTTAAAAGAAAGCGCGAATAAGTAAGGGCGAATAATGTACTAATATTAATTATACATAATTTTGCCTAGTTTGTTTTCATGACTCTTCTCAATTTATCTCATTTCATTTTATCTAATAATTATAATTTTTTTAAATTCTCACACAAAATAAAATCAACAATTCAACTTTTTCAAATACCAAAATAAAATTAATTTTAAAAATATATATTCTAACAATATTTTATTCAACTTATAAAGTTAATCTCAAATCATCTTATCTGTGAAAACAAACAAGGCCACTTGTACTTACAAATATCTCATATTTGCTTATTTTTATACGTGCGAGAATTATATTCTTAAAATTGTATAAATCATTTTTATATATGAAATCATTTTCATTTAAGAATATGATTTTATAGAAAGAAACTTCCTCGTTCCTCTCCAACTTCTTTTTTGTCTAGTGTGATAAAATTAAACTTTAAGCAATTGTCCCCAATGAGACAAAAATTTCAAATAAAAAATGTAATTGACACAAAAAAAAAATTGCTATGCAATTCAGTTTTTATGGATAGAAAATAAATAGGGAACAAAAAAGCATATTGCTTAGTCAAAAAGTATATACAAAAAATCGTTAACACTAAAGACTCCTACTACACTCTTAGTCACTAAAGATGCTTCATATTCTCAACCCTGTCTTGGTGCTCAACCGCCAACTTCTCTCCAGATCTCCAGCAACAAGGTAAGTAAACATCTCAAACTCTATCACTTAAATCTCGATCTCTGGTATTGGCATATTGCTTTGATTTGATTTGGTGGATGATGATTTGAGATTTTCCATTATTCTTTATTCTTCAAGCTCCATCTCTAAATATTTTCATGGTTTCGGCTCTCCCTTTTTTTGGAGGCAGACGACATCTTGGATCTCTTTCCCGATAATCCACAATGCCTTGGATCTCCGACTGTGGCGACCCTTTCTTGGTTCTCCTACGATCCCCTACCATGGCGACCCAAAGAAAATGTCTTTTTTGGTTCTCCTACCATTTCTTGGATTTTGTACCATGGCAACCCAACTTTTTCTTGGTTCTCTTACTGTTTCGTTGATCTTAGATCTCCCCATCTAACGTCTTTCTTGTTTTTCTTTTCATACCGAACGAGTGTCAATGCTTTTTTTTTTTTAACCGTTATACAAGTTAACTTTATGAAGCATCTACTTCGATCAAGTTTCTTCATCTTTAAAAATAAAATTCTTACTTAGGTTATGCTTGGGGGTGAGATGAGAATTTTGTGTTTTGTTTTAAAGTTTAAAATATTATTTTTTAATTTTAAGATTTGAAAAAGTTGAATTGGAATTTGAAAAAGTTATATTGGAATTTGAAAAAGTTGAATTATTTATTATATTTTGTATGAGGATTTGAAAAAGTGTAGAAATGAGATGAGATGAAGATGAGAATTTTAAGTAAAACACTTTTTCCAAACATATCCTTAGTTTCAAAAAGGTCCAAAATCTCCCAGATTCCATGTACAAACTCAAAGAAACGCAGGGCCCCATTGTACATAATATTTTAGCATACTCAAGATGTTTGCACCTTCTTTCTTTCTTTAACAAAATTATATGGCCTGAGACCATTCATGAACATTAAGTCATGCTAGCTTTTAATTATGAAGATATGGCCTCGGACCATTCATTTTGCTTAATTTGGCTTATTTTCTTCTTTTTGCTCATTAAGCTTTTGGCAAAATGGATTATAATTTTCTATTTCTTATTTGAATTTGTGGGTCTAATGTGGTATATATATAAAAAGTGAGTCATCTGTTAATTATTATTATTATTATTCATATGATCAATAAATAATATAGGATCTACTTCATGTATCTAGTTATATCTCTCTGCTCAGTGTTGAGAATACAAGAATTCTAAACAAGATTTTTAAAGATCTTACTCCCAGCTTAATATGCATATGAGCTTAATTAGCTTAATCTTTGAAATCTATGTATCTAAATAGGAGATGATCTCCTAGCTTAGAGTGATCATGAATATGCATAAATGGGTGTATTATGACAGCTTGTTAGTAAAACTTCTTGGAGTCAATTTGAAACTTTTAAACCATGCTTGTTTGTTATGGATTGTGATAGTGTTCTGGAATGCTGATTTTATTGTTATACACTTCTAAAATCATGTTGATTTTTCATGTTCGATTTTGTTTTGTTATGTCAGATGTCTGAAGTAGCAGGCGAGAACAATGATTTAATTGTTTTGGACTTGCTAGAAGATGTCTCAGCAAGTTGTCAAAATGAGGGAGGGAAGGCAAAACGAAAGAAACGATCAAATGTGAGGATGCTTCAATTCCTTTTATAAATCAATCAAAAGTTTAGTTGTGTTTATTATTATTCGGATTGTAACTTTAATGTTATTACAATATATTTATGTTTGTTTTGTTTATTGTAAGTTTGGACTTATGTTTAATATTTAGTATTGTTCGGATTTTATTTTTGGTATGTGGTATAGTTGGGACTTAAGTTTGGACTTTGTCATATTGGTTGGAACTTGGTTGGGTTGTGTCTTTGTGTTATTAGTTGGTTGTATTCAATGTATTGTGTCTTTATTAATAAGAACCGTATTCAATGGAACAAGGCATGTTCTACTTTTAGTTGGGCTTTTTTTTTTTTTTTTTGAAGAATATTGGATTGTCATATTTGTTTTAATTTTATTAGATGTTAACATATGAATAATAGTAATAATTTTTTATTAGTAGTTAATTTTATGTTTTTGGATGATATTATGATTTTAATTTTAATAAGAAATTATGTGTATTAGGTTAAAATAAAATGGGTTGAAACAGGTCAATTCAACCTATTAACATATAACAGGTTGAAATGGGTCGTGTTGTGTTGATCTATTTTTTATTAATTAATACGGATTGTGTTCTACCTGTCCGTTATGTTAATAGGTCCTGTTAGGATTTGAGATTTTGACATGTTAGGCTTAACGAGTTGTGTTCATGTTGACTTATATAATATAATATTTCTACTTCAACACGATACGAACACGACTCGTTAATACGATTTGCTACTCCTAGAAAAAACTATGTTAAAGATAGAATTATGTTAGAGTCGTGCTACACCCACTGTGGGTATATCACGATGATGGGTCTCGATAAGGTTAAATGTTATTTTATTTTATTTTATTTTTGTAGATATTTTTTTTTAATATCCTTTAACATTTTAAAAAAATTATAACATTATTAAAAGCCATTTACTTAATAACTAAATGATAAAAAAAAAACGTTAATGCTCGGGACGCATTTCTCATTATGCTATGCACACCTTGCAACTTGCAACCGTCCGCACAAACAAATACATGAACAGTGAAATCCTTGTTTACGTGTTTATCCGCATGTGTTTATCGTTTTTTGAAAAGATAACTTATACAGCCTGTATAATACAGGTGTCAAATGACACAAGTTTTCCTAGAATATCTATTTGAATTTTAAGGTTTAGAATGAAAGAGAAATAGACGCGTGAAGTAGATTAGTCTGTAATATTTATTGAGTGTTTAAAATTATTATACAATTTTTAAATATTATAAGACATATTTCATATTTTTATAGTTTCTAAATATGAGATAAAAAAATTTATAAATAGTAATGGGATAATTTATAAATAACAGTAAACAACTTGAGTTAAGATTTATAAGAAATTTCAGAAAAGAAAAAAAAATATTATAAAATTATAAAATATTGTTAGAATATAATTTTTATTTTAAGATTTAAAAATGTTGAATTGTTTTTTATGTTTTATTTAAAAGTTTAGAAAAATTATAATGATTAAATGAAAAAATTAAAAACTTAAAATTAAAAGATATTCACATTTAAATGATATTTAAATGTTACAATAAAATTAGATAAGATAAATTGAGATCATAGTGAAATCAATCCGAGCTAGCCTATATCTCTTTCGCTTTACAACGTTAGAGCTTGGGTTTAAATATACGACACATTTGCCTGCAAACTGAGGTCCCGTTTGGTATTGTCGGTACCAATTATATATGAACATTATTATATAGGACTCGTGATTACTTAAAAGTTGATGGATGAATCTCATGGGGAATAAACATAACATACAAATAAGTATAATGGCGTATTCTTAAGGTAGTCCTTTTCTTTCGATCTAAAAATTACTATGTAGGTCCAGAAAGAGCGACTCCGCACGTGCCAATTTCCAATTAACAATCAAACAAACACTCACTATATATCATTCTATGCTTCCCAACAAAATACAACTTGCACAAACCAATTGCAAACTAATGCCATTTTCCGTCATTTCAATATCACCAGCATGCAAGCAAGCTTGGGTATTAAAACCCTTTTTTATTCCTTGTCGGTGCTATTAATCACCGTTAATCTCAAAAGTTTAAATTGATACGAAGCCAAAATATGGGTTTGATATTTCATATGCGTGGATATATAGACCAATCCATTACGAAACAAATGTAATATTGTAACCGAGAGATCATCTAAAATACTAATAATTATATGGATAGATAAATATTGCTACTGGGCCATTTGAAACTTATCATTTAAGTAGTCATCTTGATATAGCACCGATGTACGTAGTTTATTAAATAAATATATATTTAAAACAAAATAACGTCTGAAAATATAAAAATAAAAAGATTGAAATGCGAGGTAGGTAATTCTCTGATCTACTTCTTTTGAGTTTGTGTTAGCATTATTCATTTTATAATGGTTATATGCTACTTTGTCCTAAACTTCCAATAGACCTACTATTCAAATCGGTTTCATATATTCCGTTATATTTACTTTACAATAAAAGTAAGAGAGGTGTTACAATCATAAAGAAATTTTATAAAAATAAACTCATACACTGACATGATTTCATATAAATATATATGATAAGTTAGATCTAATTTACAATAAAAGTAATTTCATAATCTAACGTATCACATCAAGTCACATCAATTTTTGAGTTTACTTTTTGTAAAATTTTTTTGTGAATATAGCATTTTTCTTCAATATATATGGGCTTGGCCCATCAAATGGGTTTTTTAAAATATCGTGGGTTTTACGCTCAACAGTTGTGAGATATTTCCTTTTTCTCTTTTTACGTTCTTTTTATTAAGTCTTAAAAAAATATTATAATTGAACACATTAGGGTAGCAAATTGAAGAAATTACATATACACTAGGATTTGCCAACCAAAACACGAAGGCCTAAATATTTGCTTTACTTTCAAGAATATTTTCTATGGGGTTACAGAAAAATGCAGCTAAAAAATTATTACTATTAATAATATTATCGTTATTATAATAGGAATTAATCAACTCTCACCCATTGACCAAAGCTACACTAGGGTGGCCGCTGGCTCATGCATCCACCCTTCTGGTGCACATGGAAGTGTAGTCATTACTTCATATAAAAGCAAGAAATTCTTTGGTAACATGATTCAAACAATTTAATTGGGATTAGAGTTAATTTGTAATAATTGTAATATTAATATGGAGATAAAAATAAATACAAAACATAGAGATTTGTGAAAATTTTAGCCTGATTTTCCGAATGTTTTGAGGATGATGCCATGCAAGAACATGATCATGTCACATGTCATGAGTCAGATCATGACGATCCCTTGGCATTAATTATAGCTAGCACATGTTACTAGCTAGCTAGCTCGCTCTCAGGTGTCTATGGATCTAGATTAGTCTATGATATATATAAGGGTTTTGCTACATAACTTCCTACTATTCATCTACACTCCACATTTCATATTTTTTAATATTTTTTTAAAATTTTTTTTGAATTTATTTTTTTAAACTATTTCAAATTTTTTATTCACTATTCATATAAAAATTATTTAATAAAAAAAATTAAAATTTTTAAAAAAAAAAAATAAAGTGTGGAGTATTAGGAGGTTGGGAAGATTTATTGTATATATAATAAGAGTACGACGTGTTTGTATTTCGAAGGTACCTAATATATCAAACCCCTACTAATTTTGCCATTAAGATTGATGCTCGACAGAGAGCAAATCTGTAGTACTATATAAGTCAAACTACAAAGAGATCAATAGGGTAAAACCGAGGCTACCATGGCCCCTTTGGATAGTTGAATGATAGACGTTTGATCAATCTAAAAAATGATAAAATTTGCAAAAACTTAGAGAAGTTGTTTGAAGAAAACAAAATCCATGGACCAAATTATAAACGATATTTAACCCTTATTTTAAATACAAAAACTTACATCACGTTGAATTCACTTTTCAATTTTGGATCTCATTTGGATATTGAGATAAAATAAACGAAAAGTCTGTAAATAGTAATAAAATAGTTTGAGTTAAGATATTTTATTTAGAATTATATTATTGTTTGGAAATTTGAAAAAATTGCAATAATTAGATAATAATTAAATGAAAAAGTTGAAAATCTGAAATTGAAAAAGTGTTTGTGTTTAGTAATATTTATATAAAATAAAATAAAATAAAATAAAATAAAAATGAGATAAGATGGAGAGATGGATACACAAATAAAGCCATTATATCTCGTCTTTTCCAAAATATTCAGCAAAAACAGCTTAACTAGAACACAATGCATTAAGGTCCAAGGCCCAATGGCTTTTTGAAAACAACATTCCCTTCACTGTATCTCTCACATGGTTTTTTGAGATGTGGAAAGATATTCTTGGCCTTCTTTCTTACAATTGGGCCTCTTTGAAACCATGCATTAAAAAAAATAATAGTTTTTCACTTTCAAATAATATGAAATCTCATACATAACTTACCTTTCTTTATCAGTCAGAATAATGTATGACAAATATCCTATTTGATTAGGCAAAAGAAACTTGGTACTTTTTCATTAAGATCTTATCTTATAAAAAGGACAAAACACAAAATAATTGTTCTTCCTTGTTTATTTGCTAAACAAAAGATAAGCTTCATGTGATAATGTTGCGAAGACCCTACAAAATTGTGCATGAGTTATGCCTTCAAATGTTAAAAGAATTTCTTCCATCATAGTTACATGCCAAAATTGAAATAGTACTACTTGATCCTAGAGAATAAGACCATGTAGATAATGATGTTTTGTCACTGAAAAAGCATTATTCCCCATCCATATAACCATCATCTTTTAAGCACTATTTCTTGATATGGCATCATCTGATTGGCGCAATGTTTGGGGAATGCCAGCGTCCATTAGATTATATATAGACATTCTGATCACCGTAAGAAGAGATCAACAAAAACCTCATCCACCAAGAACCCCAAAACCTGAGTCTCAATTTCCAATGCCACTTCCTGTTGTTCCTCTTCGAATTTGCTCCACATTTCCCTCCTATCCATCTCTCTAACGTAAGCCTCCCTCTTGTTCTGATCTAACCCCCATTCATATAACCCATTATGTTCCCCTCTCATCCATGCTTTTGCCATGCTCACCATCTCCCTTTCAACCTCATCATCATCCTTCTTTGATTGACATTTCTTTGTACTCAACTGTTCAAGAAAGAAATCCAACAGTACTAGTTGCTCCACTTTGGCCTTGCCAATATCTACTTTGACATGATTCACCAGCTCTCTCACCTTCTTTTCAAGTTCATTTGGTTCTTCTTCCTCGTCCTCATCATCATCCTTATTATCATGGTGTACTTCTCCGAATTCGGTATTTTCTTCCATTGACATCCATTCCTCTAAGTCGAAAGACTCCGTTTTAGCAAGACTCTCAAACCGCTGGATCTTTTGCATAAGGTTTTGTCTTGTCCCTGTTAGAAAAACATCATGGTTTATGATCAGCATTTTGTTCCTATGAACATAACATATATATATATCTAAGTTATGGCAGAGATGGAACTTACTCTCCACACAGGCAAGGCTTCGAGTAAAAGCCGAGAATGGCTCTTCATTATCCCCAACTTGAAAATCAAGCACTGAAACTGGGCTTTGCTGTTCCTTCTCCTCCAATTCCGACTCTATGATCTGTTACAGCAAATCAAAATTGGTAACAATTTTTTCATGAAAACACTAGAACAGTATAAAATTACTGAATATTACACATAAAAGAAATGGGTTGGGGAAACTAATTAATTATTTAGAACCTTTTCAAGCATCGTCCTCTCCACTTCTAATATAATCTTCCAATTATGTGTGAGCTTAAAAAGATCAGATACTCATGTAAGAACTCTTCAACCGATATTATAATTGAACTTAATGTTCTAAAAAATTCAAAAAATATTTATGCGGAAATAATAACCAATATTATTTTAAAAAAACGACATCTTTTTTCGTCAGATTTTGATGTGAGAAGAACTATTTTTTTTTTCTTAGCTGATGGATCTTAAAATAGAGTTAGGTTTATTTTTTAATGGTTGAAGCCATTGGAACAATGGTACTATGCATTCATTATCTACAAAAATCATCGCTAAATTAATTAGATTATTGTTGATGATGTGGCATATTACCGCTAAATTAAAAGTAGAATATTACTATTTAAATAAATATATACATGCTAATTAAATTAAAAGTAAGGACGAATAATGTACTAATATTAATTAGACATAATTTTGTTTTGTTTGTTTTCACAACTCTTTTCAACTCATATCATCTTATTTCATATAATCATTACAACTTTATCAAATTTTCATATAAAATAAAATAAATAATTTAATTTTTTTAAATTTCAAAACAAAAAATTTATATAAAATTATATATTCTAACAATATTTTATTCAACTTTTAAAGTTAATATTAACTCATCTCATTTCATCTACGAAAAAAAACGAGATTACATATCTCTCATATTTGCTTATTTTTATACGTGTGAGAATTATACCTTTAAAATTATACAAATAATTTTTATATATGAAATAATTTTCATTTAAGAATATGATTTTATAGAAAGAAACTTCCTCGTTCCTCCCCAACTTCTCTTTTGTCTAATGTGATAAAATTAAACTTTAAGCAAGTGTCCTAATGAGACAAAAATTACAAATAAAAAATGTAATTGACACGAAAAAATGCTATGCAATTCAGTGTTTATGGATAGAAAATACATAGGGAACAAAAAAGCATATTGCTTAGTCAAAAAGTAAATATAATAATTATTTTGTATTATTTGTAGGACCTGATCCATCCCTATTTTATATATTTATTTTAATTAATGTTATCTTGTACTTTTCAGCGACCAGCCCATTAAATATGTTAAATTAGAATTATTTTTACCAACATGATTTTATTGTTTAAAATAATATATTTAAAGATTAATTTTCAAAGGGATGCACCCTCAACAGCGGACACAAGCAAATGTTTATTAAAAAATATAAATGCGAGGCACTAAATAATTGTTCTCACCTTGGGTCCCACTTGCATGTCAGCGTAAGATTCTGTCCCTGCTGTCACCTCCAGGCAATCCCTACCGACAAATGGTAAATATTTTTTACCAACTTTGACCTCGTGTTCACCGCACTCCTTTGACTTACCGTGCCAGCTGGACGACGACAGTAAATACTCGGAGGAGGTGAAGTCGCTTTCGCACCAACTGGAGCCATTGGAGGAGGAACTGCAGGTCGTATTACTACTGTTGGTGGTGGTGCAGTAGTAATAGTACTGCTGCTGCTGCTGCTGATGATCATCGGGTGAGGAAGCGATATCCAAGGGCCTAGATTTCTCCTCCACCAAGTCCTTGAAAGATGACCACCGTACGATGTCTTTGACTCTGAACCTGATTTTGGCTCCATCGATATCGCTAGTGCTCCTTCCGGCCTCCTTGCTGCTCGAGTAGTACTTCTTTCTCGACAGGAACATCGGAGGGTATTTCTTAAACACGTTAATCAGGGCTTGGACTGCTGAGATTGTGGCTGCTGATGCAGCTTTTGATCGGCTTCTGAGTAACTTCATCGTGTTGTTTGGATTTGAATGGTACTGATCATGACTGCAAGTAGTGCTACTGCATGGCTGTGTAGGAAAGGATTTGAATCCGGCGCCTGAAGGACATGAATCTGAGCTTTCGCTGAGGAAATCTTTCAGCATTCTGGGCTTTTTACGCTCATTTGCAGGAGTTTTTCTTTGTTGCACATTCATCTTGTGGATTAGCCTACTATATATGAAGCTTGCAGTACTAGCTTGCAGAGCAGATGATCAGAAAGGGAGTGGAAAAATAAGAACACGAGAAAGGGCGTGAGCAAGGGAGAGAATGGGAATGAGATTGAGGAAGAGATCAGAAGTGAATTTAAAGGGTGAAGAAGGGTGAAGAAGAAAGGGAGAGGTAGCTTCTGGGTGGAGATCTCCAGGTAAGAAGCTCGTGCGCGCGAGAGAGTTATGAAAATATAAAATGAGGAAAAGGACAAAGTAAGGTAGAAGCGCGGATGCTTCTTGTTT
Organism: Cyclocarya paliurus; assembly: GCA_029856935.1. Classification (NCBI taxonomy): domain Eukaryota; kingdom Viridiplantae; phylum Streptophyta; class Magnoliopsida; order Fagales; family Juglandaceae; genus Cyclocarya; species Cyclocarya paliurus. The sequence goes on along the minus strand of CM056954.1, from coordinate 29,008,407 downwards.
TGTGGGGATTTAAAATATAAAGATCAAAGAGAGTGGGATTTGGAGATTTAAGAGGTCTGGTCCTATATATGTATGCATGCATGCTGCATGGACTTGAGATTCTCGTCAGAAGTATGTCGTCAAGGAAAAATGGGTTGACTCCCTCAGTCCTTAACTGTCATCTTGCAGTACTAACGTACTGCAATATCTATCTATCATCACATGCAATGCTAGCTGCTAGCCTTCATTTTGAAGCCTCAAAAACCCTACAAATTAATTTTACCATAGCAGAAAGTAAATATATATCAGGGTGATCAGGATGTAACATGTTTTTTCCAATACCATTTTCAGTTAAATCAACACAATTATCAGTGTGAAGTTATATATTTACTACGCTTTGGTTAAAGATGAATTATTAGATATTAATTTGATGAGTCTTGCTATAAATCAGCAATTGTTCATATTACATACTCCACATGATGTGATATTTTTTTTTTGTAAGGTGTGAAATATTTTTCATAGAGTGTATGTGTGTTTTTTATAGAATGAGGGGTTTGAGCTGATAAATAGTGACTTTTTAATTTGATAAACAATACTTTTTTTTATGCACAGCCATCATTTTCAACTTTGTCCGGTAAAAATAATAATAAAAGAAAAACTAAAACCAAAAGAGGGCATCATAATAAGTGTACTGGACTTTACTAGTTATGGAATCAGATTATTGTACAAAAAAAATGAGATGAGAATAAAATATGAGAAACTGTGCTGTGGTTGGTCTGCAAAATATGCAGCAATTGATCAGTTGCATGGGGTCCTTCCTATATGAATTTATAAATCAGAATGGGAGAGGGTGGGATCGATGATTAGATACTGGGGATAGGCTTGTAAGCTTGCAATCAATCAAACAGAGAGTACTTTTTCAAGTTGTCGGGTTGCTCCTCGATTGCCAGGTCAGCCACGGCATGTTGCACGTGGCCATGAATACGTACGCTGCTTGCAAGGGATCCGATGTTGCCGTAGTGGTCAACTCATTTCTCAAGTGTCACGGACTCCGTCGTTCACTGTGCGCGCTCGTGGATGCATATCAGCATATGTCGGCTCACAGATAGAGTTCTAGATTACAAAACAGAAAATAGAGTTTTCGACAAGTTAAAACATTAGCATTGGATTATGCGCGCAAATGTAAATATAAAATTTGAACATAATCTCTTTATCAACAGTTTTGCTTAAACAGCAACACCACACCTAATTAAGTTATACAGACTAAAAAGTAAAAACAGTCTCAAATATGCAGAGCAATAAACTAGATACTTAACAAACAAGTTTTATCTTCAAAGCAGAGTGTTTTGGATTTAGAGATGAGTTGTGAATAATAAAATAAAATATTATTAAAAATATTATTTTTTAATAGTATTATTATTTTAAAATTTTAAAAAATTGAATTGTTTATTATATTTTGTGTGAAAATTTAAAAAAATTATAATGATAAAATGACGTGAGTTTTAAATTCAAACCACCCAGCAAAATGGATAACCACCTGAAATGCGTGAATAAAATCTACTCCGACAAAGAAAAGCCATACGGGAATAAAATCTACAAACTATAAAGTGGACATATTAAGTTTTGAAAACAGCATCAATTTTATGATGGTGCCCCAAACAGTAAAAACCACAAGAAATGGAGATCACATAAAAAATAGCAGCTAGCCCCCTTTTCCGTTTCTGCATCTCAATCATTTCCAATTTCTCAATTTTTATCTTACTCGCACCCGTCTTAGTATAAACTTACCACTATGTTTTACAATTATTACCAAACATTGTCAACCCAATGCATGCTTCTTTTGCTCTATGTTCAAAAGTTCAACTTGCATAGTTGTTAATCAATTAGAACAAAGGGCAGCTGCAAATGTTATCCATCCATATATCATTCTGTGAAAGGATATATTTATTTCTCAACACCTTAAAAAAAAGCTGAAAAATATTAGTTTAATTTGTAAAATATTAATTTTGAAGCCTTTTTCTAAACGAGAAATAAGTCATAGTATGCCACATACTTGTGATTACAACATGTAATATTCAGCCCGCTCTCAAGTTAACTATCAAATTATATAATTTAAGAATGTGTAATATATTCTGAGTCAAGAAAATACATGGTGAGTTTGAGATCATCCAAAATGATTTTAATGTCAATAGTGAATTATTTAAGAAATGTTGAGAGCAGTTTTGATAACCTGATCACCTTGTCTTTGCAATTCTTAAACCCATTCCCATTGTTTGGCTCGAGTGAATGTATCCTGAAGTCAAGACATCATTTTTTTTTATAAGTAAAGCCTATTAATACATCATAGAAAGCATTAGGACTCAAAAGAAATATTGCAAAGATAGGATAATGGAATTTGGTGTAACAGAGGATTAAAGAGATAAAAAAACATGGTCGTCCTTTAAATCAAAATTTGCTAGAGTGTCATTGATTAACCAAAAAATTCTCATCCTTTCCTCACATAACTTCTCATCCTTTCCCAATCCCGTGGATTGGAATGAGAGATAAGTTCCCCTCACTTCACCTACTCCTCCCCTCTCCCCTCTCAATTATAAAAACTTTATGTTCTATTCAGTAGAAAGAAAAAGGGAGGAAGCATATTCCTATGAAGCAGTCCTACAGGTTAGTGTCAATCTCTCGGAAAAAAATAAAGCATATGGCCGTAAAAATGGCCAGTACTGCTATATTAGCTGATACAAAGGCTCAAGGTACGCATAACACTTCGTTGAGTACTGTCTATTTGAAGCATCATACCAGTGCTGCTATTTCTGAATCCATCCATGGCTCTGAATGAAGAAATGAGTGTCCAAGAACTTTAATAAAAATTCTAACAAATCCTTGTTCCATTAATGATTAGAAATAAAAAGGAATGCAAATTTTTTGCCATTAAAGGCAATGGAAGACCAAATGAGGCCAGAGCAGATATACAAGCAGACATGTATCTATTAAGCATTTCATGCACTTATGAAGACATGTATCTACAAATGCATTTCATGCTCTCTCATATGCAAACAAGTTTCAGATTCTTTTGCCAACTAAGTTCTTCAAGCTTCTAGCAACCAACTCAGTGTGTGGTTGTTGATCATGATTTCACCGGCAAGCACGTCTGAGTGCCAAGACCATCCTTCTCACTTTGTCTTTGTCAAGAAGTATGGGCATCAAGGAGTTGAGTGAGTGGGTGGGTAAAAGAGGGTGAACAATTGTGCGGGTCGGCAAGTATGAGCTAAAGCGTGGAAGTGCCTGTGTCATGTGTCGAGCTAAGCTAGGTGTCAAGTGCTTGGGTGATTGTGACAAAGTCAAGTGAGTTCTACGCAAGTGGGTTAAAAAAATTGCGCTTGAGTGTATATATTGTGTTGTAAAAACACCTCGAGTCAAGTGTGAGTGAAGGGAAATGATTAATATATTCAGAACCAGAAGTGGTAAAATATTGAAAATAGATTCGGGGAGCAGTGATAAACAAAATGAGATCAATATGAGCTATTAAGTGTGAAGTGCCCCTTGATCCCTATTCTATTTTATAAATTTTCCATGGTAGAACTATTTGGGAAACCATAAAAAAGGAAGCAATCTTTAGAGTTTTGTTCTGATAATCATCTTCTTATGTGAACAGGTGTGCATGGATATGTATGTATACATTATAGACATGCCTAGCACTTAGAAGGGAGCATATTGCTTAGTTCTGTCGTATTTCGTCTGTCAAGTCACTAGAAATGTTATCAATTCACTGAAAGTAGTAGGCTAAACATCTAACAAACAATTTAAGGAAAAAATCACTCGAGCCAAAGAAAAGAGCAAAGGAAACATGAAGAGATGACACAAATATTTTCTACCCTATGGTTCCTTCATAGGGCAGAATATCTAGTTTGCCGTTATAACGACTAATCTATGTCCTAAGCAGTTTGCGTTCAACGGATCAACAAAATGTAATGGGCATAAATGAAAATTGATTTCTCTCCATGATATTTGTTTTATTGGCATCCAACTTCCTTGAATGTCTGTGTAGTAAAGTTCTCAACAAATGAGTTTGCTTATTTGTCCCCCTGTGCTCCCCTAGGTTAGTTACCACAATCAGTGGTGAAGTAAATTTAGTTGTGGGTAACTGGCTATTGTGAGTTGAAATTACCGTTTTTGAGATTTTTGTTTGACAAAATTCATGCACTTGGCACCACTTTTACTATTTCTGTTTTACGTGGTATGAATTCTCTTCCATTTGAATTGTAATACTTCAAGATAGCTTTCTATACAATTCTTGTATGCTAACAAAAGCATATAGTAAGGAAAACCACACCTTTCATTTTTTTTGAAACAAAAATAGTAGGCTGGGAGAAATCTTATTGTTCTTCATACTTGAAACTGAACAAAATTAGCCCTAACCTCTCTTTGGCAAGCCAAATTTGTTAATGAGGAGAGGGGTGGTCATGGTGGTTGCTTGCGTGGAGTGGTGGCTCGAGAGGAGCACAACGGCTCTAGGAAGAGATGGCTATGGGTTGCAAACAGAGCAAGGGAGAGAGGGAGGGCCTCGGGCCATTGGGCTAGGCGTGGAGGAGAAGGAAGACTCCGATGGAGGACTGGCGACGACGTCGAGGTGAGGGTAGCGGCAAATGGCACCCCAAGCGGCGGCGATATAGAGAAATCTGAGAGAAAGAGAGGTGAGGCCAGATTAGGAGAAAAGGAAAGAGATCGGTGTGGGGCTAGGGGAGAAGGAAGGGGTGGCTGTCGAGGTGAGGTGGCGGTGGCGTGGTGGGGTTGTTGGCGACGGTTTGTGCTCGACGGAGCCTTGAGGGAGAAGAGGGATTGGGGAGAGAGAGAGAGGGGGGGGGGGAGGGGGAGATGACTGGAAAGAAAAGAATAAGGGAAAAATGCGTGGTTTTAAATTTAATTAGCTTTTGTGGTGAGTTAATATCGCCGCAAAATCTCAAAATGTTGCTACAAAATAGTAGGAACTACTCATTTTCTGCGACTAAAATTCGTCGAAAATAGTCTTTTTATGAATTTTGCTAAAAGGTATTTCTGGCGCTTTTGATTCACCGCTAATAAACATTAATTGGCCGCATATGACTTTTACGGAGACAATGTTCGTTGCAAAAACTATTTATTGTGGCAATTTTCCTATTCGACAAAAATAAGATGACGCTACAGTAACAAAACTTTTTTACAACAACATAAATCACTGCAATAGCTATAAAAGTCGTTGCAAAACAAAGTGAACAGTGAATTCTCTCTCAACATTTCTCAACTTTGCATTGGAATTCAACGATGAAATGGAAATTATTTGCGGCGATTGTTTTTGCGGTGATCTTAAAATTGCTAGAAATGACCTATTTTCTTGTAGTGTTTTAATATTTTTTAACTTAGGTATCATACTATCTACAATTACAATATATATAAATAATTTTCAACCATTTAATTCTACGTCATTTGATTGAAGGATGGTGATAAAAATAATAATGAATACCATTATCTCTTCTTCTTTTTTTCTTATATTGATTCAAATATCTCATGTTGAAAGATTTTCACTTCTTTTATTTTAGAGATATGCTTATATTTATTCATTAAAAAAAGTAATGAGATAGGATTATTTTAATGGCATTTACCATTTGAACAACTGTCTAGAGCATATTTGTGATTGAATATCGTTTAGTAGATAATTATAAGAATGTGAATTTGTTTACAAACATTAATTGAGTTGATGAGTTAAGTTTTATATGAGTTGTATCGTCTTAGAATTAATTGAGTTGAGTCTAGTTTTATAGAAATTATAAGTTTATTCTTGGTCTACGTTGGACCCTCTATCTAGGGTTGATTGAAATATAAGGCGTCGTTCAGTTATACAAATCATATCATCTTATTTAATTATTACAATTTTTCCAAACTCATACACAAAATACAATAAAAAATTCAAAATTTTCAAATCTCAAAATAAAAATTATATTAAAAAATTATATTCTAACAATATTTTATTTAACTCTCATCTCATTTCATCTGTGTAACCAAATGAGGCCAATAATTTAGCTTTTGTGTTTATCTTAGCCATTATACTATCCAACTTCAAAGGTCTAAAGTCTAATTTTAAAATTTGGGCTCACCTAAATAAGGTTGATGATGAATATTGTTTTGGATTTCTCAAAAGTTGTGCCAAGACTTGGCACAAGTAAAGAAATCCACGGCCAAGAAATCCAAGTTGCAATTGTCAACGTACTCTCAAAGTTGAGAGAAATAGATTGGTTATCAAATGAAGCTCTACTAATTCTCAAAAATTATTGATCAAGTCTCATGACATCGCTCAAGATGACCAAGAAGAAAACAATATAAAATAGAATTGCAAAGCCTTAAACAATGCTTGAGTTGAACACAGTTTAATCATGATTAAGGGTATAGGTGTTAAGACATAAATATATATAATAAAATCTAAATCTTTTCATCCGTTTAAAAATTTCAAGATAAGTAGTGATTTTAATTTCCATACATGCAATCTTTGGAAGACAGAAATGGGAGATAGGGAGAACTCGGCACAAGATGTAAGGGAGACGAAATGGGTTAAGGTGTTTAAAATTCTCTGTTCACATTAAAAGTAATAATTAATGTGTGAGTTTCTTGTTAGAGGGTGTAAATATCTCAACTACACTACTCTTAATATTCAGGTTTTCTCTTCTGAATAATGTAATACACTAATTGTCTATATTATCTATACTAAATTAGTATGAGTTAAACATATTTTTCACCAATAAATAATCAGAAAATGCTAGACCCACCGTTCTCCCTTCCCCTTTTTTCTTCCCGCTTGATGTGGGCATACCACGTGTCATGCATTTTTTTTCCCTCACTTACCCTTTCGTGATCTTCTCCCTCCAGAGTCCATTTCGTCTTCCACCTTTAACCCATTTCTCCTTTTTTGACAGACAAAATATCTTGCAGGATCTCAACTAACCATATCAAGGCTGGGACAAATTTCATCTTTTCCAAAGCTCTCTTGATGGTTCTCAGAATGCTTTCCACTTAAGATGTGGGTTCTTGAATTGCACGGCACCTCTAAACAGTGTTATTTATGGGTCTCTAAACAGAGGTTTCAGAAGGAGTTTATCTTTGCCACGAACATCAACGTTTTCATATCTATTTGTTAAACTTGCATCTTGAAAAAAAAAACCTCTAAGCCAAGCTTCCATTGGGAAGTCCTTGGGCTTCCAACCATTTAGTGAACATAGGAAACGAGGAAAAGCATTGGTTGCTCACAGGTAAAAAACAGCTGCAAATTTGAATATTTTAGCAACTTTATACTAGTGAAAAAAAAAAGACGCCGAATGCTGGCAAAAAAAAGGGGGGGGGGGAAGACGAGTATAGAAAAAAAAAAGGAAAAATGGGTTGGAGGAGGAAGACGAAAGGGACTGTAGAGGGAGAAGGAAAAACAAAATGTTCTCTGGAAGGGGAAATGAAATGGTAAGTGAGGGAAAAAAATGGATGTCATGTCAAGCGGGAATTATAAACGGGAAGATAGAACGGTGACTATAGCATTATCCTAAATAATTAGTGACAAAAACGATCCCATTGGTCCAAATCTATCAAACGCAATATGATATTGAAGTCTGATCCTACCTAGTCTAAACAAAGCGCGCCCCATGCATCTGTGGCACACAATGCCACCGTACTACATCACCATCGGCTCCTTTGCACTATTTGGCCAACATATGAGCATCAGAGTTTGCCTACATGTCTGACTTTGAACTCGGGTAAGAGATTTGACAATTGAATAATGTAAAAAAGAATAGCTCCATGCAAGGACAATTTGAAATATAGTTTTTCAGCTATATATTCTACCGTCGTCATGGGATCAGACCATGTTCCTTCCTTTTAGAGAATCTGTCATCTAAGATGAGTCAAGTAAGTGGTGATGAGGATTTTAATGCTCGTGTGCAAGAGTTTATTGCCAATATCAAGAAATTTCAGTCCTTTTTTTTAAGGCATTCCTATGGTGTAGAAAGCTATAAATGTGTGTTTAGTAATTCACAGTCTCGTGGGAAACAGATACCACCATTCATTCTGATCTGGTTGTTCGAGTAATTCTACTAATGGGCTGAAGGTTTGGAACCCTACCTTTCGCAAGAACAACCGTGTTGGTCGTACGACGTCAGTTTATTCTAATAACCCATAAGATGGGTGGTCAATTGCAAGCCTTTTGATATTGCTAATGCTTCAATAGCTTCTACTTCCTATTCTCCAAACTCATATTTGCATGCAACCGTTATGATTTTGCTCATCATGCAAGACAACACCTAAACTTGATTTTTGTTTCTCTCTAAAGCTGCATCAATATTGAGTTTTAGAATTCTATGTGCTGGTCTCTACTAAGATAGAATCATTTTCCTTTCGAGATTGAGCTAACAAACATGCATCTTCTTGAAATTATCCACCAAACATATTGTCTCTTGAATAGCTACTTCTAGCTCAAGATGTTGTTTGTGGATGTACACATTTATTCTACACCACGACCCCATGCAACTTTAAATACTTTTGGCAAATCAATGCTTGCGAAGTTTTGCTTCATATGAAAATGAGAACCATAGAATTTTGTTGATCATTAGACTTTGCGGCCATCAAAGGATAGACTTCCTGCCATACTTGTTTGATATGGCAACATGAGAGTAAAGCATGGAGGCTATCTTCCTCTTCCCTTCTACATAATGCACAAAATGCTTCTTGTAGAACTTGATTCTTCTTTAGAGCTTGCTTTGGGGGTAAGATATCATTACAAAGCCTCCATGCTAAGTTTTTTAATTTTATTAAGTAATTTAAGATTCCAAACAATTACCCAAAATTTTCTCCATCCCGTAGTGCTTAAGCTCTTCCTTGTTACACAACTTCTTAAGTCTTAACATCCTTATAACCCTAGGCACTTTTAACAGAAAACAACCATTCTTACTATCACCTCATAGCATTTTATCTTTTAGCAATGTGTGGCTTAGATGAGTTTTCAAAATGTTACCTACTTCTTGTTTACAGAATATCTTACATATCTTTTGAATATCCCATCTGTCGGAGCCCTCTTCCATCAGTCACTCACTTTAGCACTCTCAATAATTTGTGCTTGGTAGTTTGCATTCGAGTATTTTAGGAAAGTATGTATACCTTGCATTGCATTAGGAAAGTACTTTGATTTGTAACTGAACTATACGTCAAAGATGGGGTACTCTAAAGTAGCTTATAAGTATAATCCATGGATGCAAGACTTTTAGAGACTTGGCATTGATGGAAAAAACAACTTTATAGGATATACAAAGGGAAACACTATTAATGCAATTGTGAACACATTCTATAATCCATCATATGTCAAAGACACAAGGCCGGCTCAATAGGTACCGGGGCCTAAGGTTAAAATTTTGAATGAGGGTTTTTTTTTTTTTTCTAAAGTAAAATTAAATATTTTTATTTTTATATTATATTTTTATTTAAAAATAATTCCTATCGTTTTGTAAAGTAAAATTATTGATTAAGATTTTATACCACATTTTCAACTAATAATTGACTTAATCTTTATTAGAAAATCTTTTATTTAGAGAGAATTTTATCAAATCTAATTTTACAAATACTTTAGACTCTTAGACACAATTATAATCATTATTGTCAATAAAATTCTATAAACAACTTACACATTTGAAAAAAAGTGGGCCTTTACCTCTTCAAAGGATTATACAAATACTTTTGATGAACACTGAAAAATTAGATTTTGCTATTTATAATTTTCACATTAATTATATATTAAACTAATAATTACAAAAGAGAAGTGTATTCTTAGAAGGAGAATAGGTAAATTAATTATTATATGTGATACTTTTAAAAAGTAATAATATCTATTTGATCTTATTTATATTCTCATTCTCATTGAGTTAATTAAAATTTTTTATTAGGTATATATTTTTTTTAAAAAAATTCTACTTTATATTTTTTGGGGGGTCTTCTTCCATTAGGAGCTTTAGGCAATTGCCTAACTCGCCTAATGGAAGAGCCGGCCCTGCAAAGACATATTGCAGATCTCGATTGTTTTAGTTGGATTTATTGATTAAATTTTATTACTTACAAGTTGGTGCACAAACATACTATTTATTTTGAAAATTGTTATAGTTTTATAGAAAGATTAAACGATTACTATTTTTTATATTAGTTGATGGGGTAATCTTTTGGTTCGCAATATTTTAAATGTATCAACAAGCATGTTTGCAAATGCTATTTTGCTTTATTCATTACCAAATCGGGATTTTGTCATTTTTTTAAAAACTGAAATGACCTTCATGATATTAAATACAGAGTTGGCCTTCAACCACAATAAGCGAATAATACAAGGAGTAACATGATCCACTTCTATAACTTCATAATCAAGAAGCACAACTTCTCTAGCAAGTTTATGTGCTATACCAATAAGCTCACTTTTAACATGTTGAATGCTCTAGCAAGAACCAACCAGTAAGTTGCGAAAATCTGAGAGGATGCAACCAATTATGCAATCATCTTGATTATTCGACAATGCAGCATGTACAACCTGAAGTGAATCGCCTTAAAAAAATAATGAATGATGCCCAAGATCAAGACAGAAAATAGCAACATGCAGTGAGCAATCCCCTTGCTTCAGCAATTAGATTATGTTTGGAAGTTTCATCTTCAATAAAATTCTCATCTCATCTCATCTCATCATTACAACCTTTTCAAATTCCTATATAAAATATAATAAATAATTCAACTTTTTCAAATCTCAATACAACTTTTTCAAATTTCAATTTAACTTTTTCAAATTTCAAAACTAAAAAATAATATTTTAAACTTTAAAACAAAACACAAAATTCTCATCTTACCTTCCAAACATAATCTTAATGGTTCAACACAGAAAAGCAATGGTTACATCATATTAGCAATAACATGAACACCATTACAATCTCGAATGATCGCACTTATACCAATTTTGTCACAATGAGCTTAGATAACAACATCCCAATTAACCTTAATTCAAGTAGGAGGGGTGTGCTTCCCAATGTAACGTTGTAGGAGGTACTAATGGTCTAACCACAATTGAAATTTACATGGCTTGTAGATAATCCTCACAGGTTTGTATAACATTACCAAAGTGAGTTGAAGAAGGTGAAAAACTGCTCTCATGGATCAGGGTGTTTCTCCTATGCAAAAGTGATTGAGCAATGACAATGAATAGCTCCAAATCTTTTTGTTCCAACCTTAGATTTAGTTGCTCAACAATGAGACCAAAATTAGTTGATGTGATTGCAGCTTTTTGAAGGGCCCTACGACTTAGAAGCCAAACATCACGTGCAGAAGGACAAGTCCAAAGAATAGGACCCAAGGTCTCCTTTTGCAAACAGATTAGGCACATAGGATCTGTGATGACATGCTTTTTATATAAATTTATTTTTGTTGGTATAGCATCAATACAACCATGCTAAAGAAAAACCTTAACACTATTGGTAACTTGCAATGACCAAATTCTCTTCTAAAACACCATATTGCCCTTTCATAGAAGATTCCCCAATAGACAAATTCAGTAGTTATTTTTGCAAATGGTAGGCACTGTTTATTGAGAATATCCATAGGAAGTACCCCTACACACTAATCTATCAACACAACCTTGTAAACTTATAGGAACCTTCATAATTGCTTCAACATCTGTGATTGAAGATAGAATGTAGTAGGTCCAAATTCCACCACCCCTTTTGAGTATCAATCAGATTAGCAACCACTACATCCTTAAGTAAAACTAAAATTGCAGATTGGAGTTTCAAGAAACATCACGAGGCAACCATTTACCTTTCCAAATTTGGATATGTGTCCCATCTCCAACTCTCCATAAAAGACCTTCATGTAATAGAGGAATGACTTGGCTTATACTCCTCCAAATATAAGAAGGTTTATTCCCCAACTAAACATGCAAGATATTGGTGGCAAGAAAATAGTTAGCTTGGAAGATCCAACTTAGAAGAGAGTGAGGAGATTTCAGTATCCTCTATGCCTTTTTAGTCAAAAGGGATAAATTAAAACATTTCAGATCTCCAAAACTAAGGCCCTGGTATTATTTTCTAGAACTTAAGAAGTCTCAATTTTTCCAATAAAGTCTAGAATAATTATCAAGATGACCCCACCAAAAGTTAGCAAACATGGAGTTGAGCATTTTACAAAGAGAATTTGGAAGTGAAAACACACTCATACTATAGATAGGGATAGCTTGAAGAACAACTTTAATGAGAATTTCTTTCCTAACCTGAGAAAGAAAATTTTTCTTCCAATTATTAAGCTTTCTGCTAACCCTATCCATAGTACCTCGAAAAGAAGCAACCCTTTGTCAGCCTATGAGGGAAGGAAGTCCCAGGTTATCAAAATTGGAAGAGGCTTTCAACCCTGTAACCTCCGTAATATACTTCTTAGTTGCAAACTTGGTGTTTCTGCTTAAAAAACAAGGAGTTTTTGCCCTATTAAGTTGTTGGCCAGATGCAGCTTCATGTACACCAAGAATCTGATTTAAGATTGCCCAATCCTGCATAGTAGCTTGACAAAATAAGAGACTTGCATAATAGCTTAACAAAATAGGAGACTATTATTCATAAGAAAGAAGTGATTCATCCTTATCACACCCTTGTCTAGTGGGACACTTGTGATCAAGCCTTGCTGTTCTGCAGATTGGAGTTGAGAACTGAAGCTTCAGCACAAAGTATGAATAAATAAGGAGATAAGGGGCAGTCTTGTCTCAAACCTCTTTGTGGTTTGAACATTTCATAAGGGACACAATTCACAAGTATAGAGAATGAGGAAGAATTGATACTTTTCATAACAACTTGGAGCAAACCCTAGTCTGAGTATCACAACTATAATACAATCTCGTTCTAGCCTATCACAGGCCTTGCTTAGATCTAATTTTAAGGCCATATAGCCATGTCTACCATGAAGTTGAGTTTTCATTGTATGGAAGGTCTCATAGGCAGCCAAGATATTATCTATAATCAATTGGCCACGGACAAATGCAGACTGATTTGATGAGATAATTCAGGACAATATCATATTCAACCTATTGGTGAACAGTTCAATGATAATCTTGTAGATGGCATTATAAAAGCTAATAGTTCTATACTCAGTGATGAACTGTCTTGTTTTTGTCTAATAAAAAATATATTAGATATGTTTAAAATAAAAATGTCTTACTTGTTATGTATAACAAAGTGATATTATTAAAATGAGAAATTCTACTTACCATCTCGTATATAAACATGTGATTTATCTTTTTTACTATTATATTTAAACATATACATATTGATGTGTAAATATGCGTGTTTAAATAGAATGATAATTTTTTCAATATGTGTGTAAATATGTATGTTTAAACACACTAAATTTTTCTTAAAATTAGAGCATATAAAAATTTCAAAGATGATTGAAACATGTAACATCGTCCATGCCCCATTATTTAATAGGGGACTGCTAGGACTACCGACAAATGATTTTGAGAATTTCTATTGAGAAATGCAAAATATACATTTTTATTTGTGTATTTTTTTCAAACATTTTTTAAATCACTTTAAATATTAAAATAAAATCATAAACTCATTTAAAAATATTTGTTTAATAATTCAATAAAAAAAATAGTCAAGATGCATAGTCGGTGATGCATCAGATCCCTATTTAAGATGTAGAATATTTTTTGAGTGCTATTGAGGTGACGCTATCAATGATCGCTGGGTGTGCCTTTAGGTAAAATTTTATATTTTAATATTTTTAATATAAAAAATATTAATTTATTAATAATTACTTTCTTAATTTTTAAAAAATATTAATATTCTAATAACCACTTCTTTAATTAATAAATAAAAAAATTAAATATGGTGATGATAAAATGGAGCGGTAGTACCATTATTCTTCTATTTTTCTTCTCCGTTTCTGCTCCTCTCTCTGTAACGGTAACTTTCCCCCCAAGCCACAACCTTTCCATAGGGCATCGTTCGGACCCGGAAAGATGGCCCCGTACATAATTACACTCGCCCATTCAACCCCTTTCCTCTCCCATTTCTCCGAACTGTGAAGCTACTGCAAGTACTGTCACCATCTTTGTACATGCAAGCCGAAAACCCGTTCTTTTCCTACATTTTCTTCTGACCTACTTTTTTTTTTTATAAGGAAAAGCAATGGGGGTGGGAGGGCATTTCTGGGACTTGCTGAAGCCCTATGCCCAAACCGAAGGCTTCGATTTCCTGAGGAACAAACGGGTTGCCGTAGACCTCTCCTTCTGGATCGTCCAGCACGAGACTGCTATCAAGACCCATGTCAGAAAGCCACACATCAGGCTTACTTTCTTCCGTACCATCAATCTCTTCTCTAAGGTTCTCTTGGTTCTCCTTCTCTCATTCATTTTCGGTTCCTGCTTGGTTACCAAGAAACCAAAGTTTTCGGCTTATGGTTTGAAAGACTTATCTTGGCTGAGATAAAGTTCTCGTCTTTTTAGGCCCAAATCGTTTTGCTTATTTAAAATTTTTTCTTTGGCTGCATAGAAAAGAAAAATAATGAAAAACGGGAAAGAAAATTTTGTTTTTTATCTGTTATTGTTTTGAGGTTCCTTCTTTTTTTTAATCTGTTATTGTTTTGAGGTTTTGTTTATTGTTTCGATGCAATCCTTCTCCTTTCTTCGTCGTTGGATGTATTGCTTAAACGATTGTGTTAGCCTCAGTGAAATGGAAATTTTGTTTTGTGTCCCAAAAAATGTCCAACGTTTAAAATAATAATTTTGTTTTGTTTTCCACATTTTCTTTGCATCCAAACAAAAAATAATGTTGCCTGACTTATTCTGATAACAATGGTGTTGAGGTATTTGCAGTTTGGTGCATTTCCGGTCTTTGTCCTCGATGGAACTCCATCACCCCTTAAATCGCAGGCAAGAATTGCAAGGTTTTTTCGTGCTTCTGGCATTGATTTGTCAGATTTTCCGGTTGCTGAAGAGGGCGTTTCTGTTGAGAGGAATGGTGCATTTTCAAAATGTGTTCGAGAGTGCGTGGTGGGTTGTTTATTTCGTCATAATTGCAGTCAACTTTGTTATATTTTGCGAATGTTAAGATAAATGGTGGTGAATATTTGCTTCCTTCATTCCATTCTTCCAAATACATCGGAAAGGCGTTTACACAATTAACAAATACCTTACCTACAAGTTCTAGAAATTTCTGTCATTATAATAAACTCATATGTGGTTGAGTTCTGGTTTCGCCCCTTTGTGCATCAACCTCTATTCTTTTAGGGATTTTCTTCTTCTGATTGATGACTAACTGAGGAAATAAACCCACCATCGTCATGGTGCAACCTAGCGGTCAATTGGTAGGTTCGGGATGAGCTGTATATTCGGACATCCTGGGACTAGGAGTTCCTTTTTATTACCTAATACTCATTTATGGTGGGTGGGTCTGATGGGACCAACTTGGTGAGGTCCCACAAGAAAACAAAATGAAGTTGAAACAGTTAATTTCATTTTATGTTTATGTCCATATTTTAACATGTAGAAGAAAGTATGTGTGAACTCTAGGAAACCCCCCTATATGAAGTACGAACTGAAAAAACTTTTAATGTTTATTACTGTTATAAACTAAAAATCAGTACAATACATTATGAACAGGCGTTTTGGGGGTTTATTCTTTGAGGTTGAGGTTTGGTAACAATACTTGTGATGAAGAAACATAAGGATGTTATGATATTCAGACAAGTTTGAAGCATATGTCACATTAATTTTTCTTTTTCTTGGTGTACATGTCTGTTGGGGAAGTTCTTACAAATTTCCTTGTAGGTATTGCAGGGTTACTCGGTAAACTTATTTTTGTGAGATTTTTAGCAACCAAGGGTTTTTTTTTTTTTTGGGTCTTCATTTAGTTGCATACTATGTAACCAAGCTCTCATCTTTGTACTTCATTTGTGGCTTGCATTGAATTGAGGTGTAAGATCATTTTAGCTATGTTGGCATCAATTTTGTTAAATATATTTGGTATGGTGAAGTCTGCATTCCACCTATTGGATGGTTGTAGGTTTTTCAGTTTCCCTTGATTTTTTGGTGATGCTTTTGGGACCTTTATGCAATTTTTTACGAATAGTGGTTTGATAGGAACTGCTTGAGCTTTTTGGGTTGCCTGTGGTAAAAGCAAAAGGAGAGGCAGAAGCATTGTGTGCACAGTTAAACAGTGAAGGTTATGTAGATGCTTGCATCACTGCCGACAGTGATGCATTCCTCTATGGGGCTAAATGTGTCATCAAATGTGTCCAGCCCAATTCCAAAGTAAGTACAAGTGATTTATTTGTGCCCTTATTGAGCTTTAGGTTGCATTTTAAAGTGTCATCTAATCATTCACTTTTTAATATGGCAATGACATCTATGCCGTAATTGTAGTTCACAAATTTCTTCATGTTCCTATCTGTTCATGATTAAATCATTTGATTTTGCAATATCCTTTTTGGCAAGCGTGATAATCTCATGGTATGCAGGAACCATTTGAATGCTACCGCATATCAGATATTGAAGCTGGTATTGGGTTGAAGAGGAAACACTTGATTGCTATATCTCTTTTGGTTGGCAATGACCATGATTTGGATGGGGTGCAAGGGATTGGGCTTGATACAGCTCTTCGCTTTGTCCAAGCTTTTGCTGAAGATGAGATACTGAATAGGTGTGCTCATTAACTGATGTTGGTCATTTTTTTTTTCTGTAGCTGTAAATTCGAAATGAACATGTGGTAATGTTAGATCGAGTTGGGATTGATACCTTCCATTCTGAAGATGATATTTCCTGTAGGCTATATGAAATAGGCAATGGGGATACTCCACTGTTTCAAGGTGGCATTAAATCTTTAGATGATCATACGCCTAGTTCAGATAAGAGCTCACCAAAGATAAGATGTTGTCACTGTTCCTTCTGTGGACATCCTGGCAGCAAGAGGGCTCATTTTAAGTTTTCGTGTGAATACTGCAGTACTAGTAATGGTGAAGGTTGCATGAAAAAGCCAGATGGATTTAAATGTGATTGCCCCTCCTGTGATGTGGTATGCCCTTATTTATTGCTGTTACTTTATTGGTTCTTTCAGAAACTGTCGTAGTGACATTTTAGGATAACCTCTGTTTTGCTTGAGAATTGAAATTGCTTTTTTTCTTTTTTTTTTTGTCTTGTCTGTGCGGAGTGTGAGTTTTATTCAATATTAAAAGCATTTAATAGTGTCTAAATCGCAGGCTCAGAAGGAGAAGGAACAGAAAAAGCAAGAAAATTGGAGAATGAAAGTTTGCAACAAGATTGCAATGCAGTCGAATTTTCCCAATGAGAAGATAATTGCAATGTATTTGTGCGACAACCATGGTTATTTTGCTGGTAAGTTTGCTTGGCTTCATTAGTATTTAATAGCAAGGGGTGCTTATCAGAAAGTTAGTGATGTGCCTTTGGCATGAACTTCCCGAAATGCTTGGACTGAATATAAATTAAGATTCCTAAATAATCCATGAAATGATATGTTTTTTTATAAGTAATCCATGAAATGATATGTTAACCATAATTTAATGAATCTGTGACTTTGTTACCACTTGGGACATTGATAGATCTTAGGCCCTGTTTGGATATGCAGTTGGTCTTATCTCATCCTATCTCATCTCATCTCAACTCAACTCAATATCCAAACACTACTCAAACACAAACACTTATCAATTTCTCTTTCATACTTTTTTATCTAATCATTACAAATTTCCCAAATTTCCATATAAAACACAAAAAATAATTCAACTTTTTCAAATCCCAAAACAAAAATAATATTAAAAAGTTATATTCTAACAATATTTTAATTTTCTGATATTTTTATTCAACTTTTTCTCTCTCCTTTTTTAAAACCCAATAAAAATCTTAGCTCAAACTATTTCACTACTATTCACAAACCATCTCACTGCTATTCACAGATTTTTCATTTTATCTCATTTGAATATCCAAATGAGGCCTAGTCTATATGGTCTTGCATGTGAGGCTATATGGTACTGCATATAACATATGGTAGCCACCTTTGGTTTGGATTAGTTTAAGGTTACTTTTACTGGTATTGCATTTCAAGTCTCCCTGATCTGACCCATGGCATTTTAGTTCAGCCTTTAGGACTTGCAAAAAAAGAAAAAAAAAATATTGATAATCTAGAAAAACTTATTCGTCTTCTTCTTCTTTTCATTTTATAACTTTTTGTTCGGACTATATCTTGCACAGGTCTATAACAGAGATTTTTTTGAATGTTTTTACAGGAAAAGATGGCCCTTGCATATCATGGGGAAGCCCAAAAACGGAACTTCTGGTTGATTTCTTGGCTTTTAATCAGATCTGGGAGCCATCTTATATTCGGCGGATGATGCTTCCCATGTTGTCCACCATTTTCTTGAGAGAAATGGCAGTAAATCCTGTAAAAACTTTGTTGTATGGACAGTATGAGTTTGACTCTGTACTGCGTGTAAAGATCAGATACGGACATCCATTCTATTTGGTTAAGTGGATAAAAGTTGCATCTGCTCTGGGGAGTGCTATGTATACAATCCCTACTGAGGAGTCTGATAGGCAACAAGATGTTATAGCATCTGATGAATCTCCCAATTTATTGGAAGGGCCCGATGTTCCAGAGATTCATGTTGATGACGATGGCTGCTTCTACCTGTTGACAGATGAAAATATGGACCTTGTTCAGGCCGCTTTTCCAGAAAAGGTTGACAGCTTTTTGCGTGAAAAGGTGTGCTACGTTATTTTTCAAGTATGTTCTCTAGTTAATTATTCAATGTAGTTGTTGTAACAAGAGATAGTGACAATTGACTGCCAAGAAAATTGAAGATTACCAATCCATGATTTTGAAAGGGGTTCTGAGGTGAAAAAGAAAATGGAAAACAGGGTACAAGTGGGTTTTTATTTTATTTTATTTTTTTTTTGGGGGGGGGGGGGAATTGGGAAGGAAAAATAGATAATGATGTGTGTGCAAGAAGTTGGAGATATAGCTGGCAAGGAGCAACACCTATTTACCACAAATGGTGGTGGCTCAATGGTCCTTGGGTTACTCCCAAGTGGCTTGGCAGGTACTAGGTCTTGGGTTTGAAACCAAATAGGGACTCACCTTACACTATAAGTATCAGCCGCCTAGGGATTTCTTTAATTCCCTAGTGAGGTTAAGGTCTAAGCTATGGCCCTTGTATATGTCCCGTACACTCGGGCTTTTGTCTATTTTATGATCAATAAAATTTTTGTTTATCGATCAAAAAGGGTCTAAGCTATGGCTCGGCTTGAGGAGTGCCTGTTGCTTTTCACTGTCTAGGCCCTTCCTATCCGGTTTCTAGTGGGTGAGGTTCTACTAAAGTCACACCCTTTTTCCACATAAAAAATAAAAAGATCAACACCTATTTCAGGGAATTCTGTGCTGTGCTATTTGGGTACTTCTTTTGTATTGGTTGAGATTTTGTGAATGTGGTTTGGTCATCTTTAGAGATTTATAACCAATAAAAGATGAGCCTAGAAAAAAAAGGTGTTAGAAAAAAAAGGTTGTTACAATCAATCATGATTTCCTTGTATCTATTTCTGCTCCCTAGCTAGGTGTTTTCTTTTGTATACATCCAGTGTACTTGGCTATACCTGTCGATATTAATAAACTTTTACATATAAAAAAAAGATGAGCCTAGAAAAGAATAGTAAAAGAAAAAATATTTGAATAAATCAACTTAGCCATTACTTTTGGAGCTACAGTGTATCTGATTCTCCATGCTTGAAATTTTGCAGGAACTGAAAGAATCAAAACGAAGACAGAGTTCAAGCTTGAGATCTGAAGGGATGATCGAAAAGCCAGAATCAAAAGGTGTCCAGCTAAGTATCACCGAATTCTATCGTTCAACCAAAGTACAAATTCAGGTGAAACCAGGAGGTCCAGACAAGGTTTCTGATGGTTCGGGTGTGGAGAACTCAAAAGGGAAAAGAGAAGTTTCAAGTCCAAAGCTTTCCAAGTCTGTTAGACGTCGCCTTTTATTTAACTAGATCATTTTAACCTTTTTGATCCTTTGCTGCCATTTTGTAGATATCATGAGTTGAGATATAAAGAAATTGGCAGGGGATATTTTTGTAAATAAAGTGTTAGGTTTACGTGGTATGGAGTGGCTTGCAATGTTTTCCTCTAGCCAGACAGTATGTTTCTTCTTGTGCATCTGTGCAAATCAATTTTTTTTTCTCTCTTTGTAATTGTTATTCTTCTCAAGTCATTTGTCCTTCTAGATCTGATCGAACAGAGGTGATATTGTTTGGGTTTTAGAAGTGCTGCGCTGTGCATTGTTTCGATGCACTGGCACTACAATGATTGGAACCATATTGTTATCAGGTTGTGCAAATTGAACTGCTTTAGTCTTTGAAGATATTTCAGGCAGTGCTTGAACCTTTCGCTCCCAGCCTCCTTTTGTTACAGGATTAGATAATGCTTTGGAAGACCACAATGTTAAATGCAGTCTTAACGTCTTAGCATTTGGCTGAGAACCTCATTGGTAGTCACATTGTGGTGAAAATGCACTGGGAATTGAATATTTGATGACAAGTAAATTATTGTATTCGAACATTCTGACTACTGTGTTATAATGAGGAAAATATTTCCCATAATCAACTGTTAGGACATCGTTGAGCAATGATGGTGGACAATATATGATTCTGCATTCAGTATTGATGTCTAGGCAACTCCACACCGAGATAAGTCAACTATATTGTGATGTGCAATGATCGCCGTAGCTGATTGATAATACGCATGGAAGGTGGCATATGAAGTAAAATGGCGTTGTCAAGACTTCAGAAATAAGCCAGGACTTTTCAGGTGACACATTCTGTAAATGCTGTCTTTATTTTAAGGAAAACCGTTGGTTACGCTATGAGTCTTAGTGCCTTGTAACTACATCGGTCAATACATATGCTCTTTATTCTTCTGGTATTTTGCTAAGCCTGTATATATCCATGCCTAATAAGTCATAGTCCATGTAATTGGGAAATCAAGTAACAAGATCAAGTTCTTTGAGATTTATTAATGGCAGATGACTTTTCTCTGCATGAACTTCAAATCACACTACTCCAAGAATCACAGCCCACTCTAAAACCCGACAAAAAGCTAACCTTCCATTGCTACTTCAATCATTCTACTCAATGCATCCATGGCAAGAATAAAGAGAAAAGGAGATATTGGATCTCCTTGTCTCAAACCAGGTGTACTATTAAAGAAACCAATCGGGTTACCATTCACCAAAATGAAGAATCTTGGTATAGAAATACAATGCTTTATTCACATACACTATATCTCACCAAAACCATATTGACCAAGTAAATAAATACAATAGAAAATCCCAGCAAACATGATCAAACGCATATTCCATATCCAATTTAACCATAACTCCAGATTCGCCTATTTTAATTCTGTGATCCAAACATTCATTAGCCGTTAAAATTGAATCTAATATTTGTCTTCCTATCACAAAAGCATTTTGTGACTTCAATATAATTCTTCCCATTATTGCACTCATTCGATTGGCTAGCACTTTATAAATTATCTTGTAACCCCATTAACCAAACTAATTGGCCTGAAGTCTCGCATAGTTGCTGCCCCCACCTTTTTAGGATTCAAAGCTGTAAAAGTTGCATTGATACTTATCGAATTTCATAAAAGCATGAAACTCCATAAATACCTTCATAATGTCTTCCTCAAAAGCCATAGAAAACTTGTCCAGACTCGGAGCCTTGTCTTTAGCCATTCCTTAAAATCAGTGATTGATTACAAATATGGAGGTAGGGGGTGCACTAGGGAGGTTCACTAGGTTTATGGAGTGAGAATTTGGAAACACATTCGAAAAGGGTGGGGGATGCATACTAGACTGGTGTGAGAGATGGATTTAGAATAAAATTTTGAATTGATCTGTAGTGCGGAGACCAAGCCCTAAATGATTCATTCCCACCAGTTCTTAGGATTGCAGGTGAGAAAGATGTCTCAGTGGCTAATTGCATGGAGTTATCTGGGGACCTAGTCCAATAGAACGTGAATTTCACTAGAGCCGCCCAAGATTTGGGAAGTTGGTAGCATTGAGGAGTGCTTTGGTCTTCTATACACCATTTTTTGTATGGACAATAGCATTAGGTAAGATCCTGACGATGGATAATCTACAGAGATGTAAGATGATTATATTAGATTGGTGCTATGTGTAGGAAAAATGGTGAAACTGTGGATCATTTACTGTTGCATTATGAGGTGATTGGAACATTATGGAATGAAATGTTGCCATTATATTTCCGAATAGTATTATTGTTGCCATTCTATTTCCGACGTAAGGTGATTATATTAGATTGGTGCTGTATGTGTAGGAAAAAATAATATTTTAATAATATCTTATCAACTTTCAACTTAACTCATCTTATCTTAATTCACTATCCAAACTTCACATTAAGCTTTGCTTTGATCAAATTAACCCTTTTGTTAACATATGGTTATCAATCTTTTAAATACCACTAATAATTAGATATCATGTATCATTTATTAAAAATAATGATACATGGTATCATTGCCTAGGTACAACCCATGGGTCATAACCCTGGCATTGCCTAGGTACAACCCAAGCTATGCTTAGGGGAAAGCATGTTGCGACCTGGGTCATGTGACCTCAATTGTGCTTGGAACTTGCCCAGGCATGCTTGGGCTCCAACGCAGGCGGTACTTGGGTTTGTTGGACTGAGTGCACCTGAAGGGCGGGCCTAGGTCGCTCACGCCCAATGCCTAGGTTTTGACCTAGGATGCACCTGGGTGGTGGACTTGGGGCTCAATCTGGGTTCCAATGATGCTTGGTTTTTTTTTTTTTTGCACAATGATGCTTGGGTTGTCTAGGTATTCCTCAATTTAAGTTAGTTTTAACATTTTTATATTATTTTATTTCTTAATAATAAAATAAAATAATTATTTTAGTGGATTAATAACGGTATGTTAACATAACGATTGATTCGATTAAAATTGAAAGTTCAAATTAGAGTATGCGAACTAATCTTTTAAAAAATCGAATGATAGTCTTATAAGACTCCGTTTGGATAGTGAAAGTATTTCATTTCATCTCATATCATCATTACAATTTTTTTAAATTTTCATATAAAATATAATAAACAATTCAATTTTTTCAAATCTCAAAATAATAATAATATTAAAAAATAATATTACAACAATATTTTATTTAACTTTCAACTTTAATCTAAATTTATCTCATCTCATCTCACTATCCAAACCGCATCTTAACCTCAACTCTTCGAGAATTTTCTTTCAATTAATTGGCAGGAGACCCTTTTTAATAATGTACTCAAAATAGTTTCTGTTATATATGTACTTCACGTTGGTGTAATTTTGGCCAATGCTAGAACTTATTTAGTGTATTTTGAGAGCCATTTTTGCGTGCTTCTGATGTATTACAACTACTATTACAAGAAAACTATTTGTTTGTGGCTAATTATTTCTTGTGAAAATGACTATTTTCTATTAAAATGAATCAATTTTCATCATTATATTTTTCTTTAGCATTTTCCTCCATGAATACCCAAAACCTTATGTTATCCCTCCCACCAATAGTAAAATAAAACTCCCAACAATCCGTCTGTCGTATATATAAGGAACGATCGATCACTTTAAAAATTAGGTGAAGCTAGCCTATTGATCATGATCACTTTAAAAAGTGGGATGAAGTATGTTCACCAATCTTTTCATGTGGATTGGGTATTGGAAATTTGAGTATTTTTCAATCAAGCCTTGCTTGAGAAGTAGTTGTGGAGATATAATACTAAACCAGAAGCCCTATAGAAATCAGTAATTGATTGCAAATATAGAGGCATGTTGGGGGGGGGGGGGTTGTGCACTAGGGAGGTTCATCGGGTTTATGGAATGGGAATTTGGAAACACATTCGAAGAGGGTGGGGATGCATACTAGACTGGTGTTGGGAGATGGATCAAGAATAAAATTTTGAACTGATCCGTGTTGTGGAGACCAAGCCCTAAAGGATTCATTCCCATCAGTTCTTAGGATTGCATGTAAGAAAGATGCCTCAATGGCTAATTGCATGGAGTTATCTGTGGACCTAGTCCAATGGGATGTGAATTTCACTAGAGCCGCCCAAGATTTAGGAAGTTGGTAGCATTGAGGAGTTCTTTGCTCTTCTATACACCATGATGCCGAGAACCCAATGAGCATATAAGATGTGGTGGATAACCACCGATGCAGGTACACTCTGTTCATTCTTTTTATAAGTTGCTTACACAACCAGAGAATACGCAATTCCCATGGAGAAATATATGGAGAAACAAGGCGTCTCCCAAAGCGGCATTTTTTGTTTGGACAATAGCATTACGTAAGATCCTGAGGACGGATAATCTATAGAGACGTAAGGTGATCATACTAGATTGGTACTGTATGTGTAGGAAAAATAGTGAAACTGTGGATATTTTATTGTTGCATTGTGAGGTGATTGGAACGTTATGGAATGAAATGTTTAATAGAATAGTGTTAGCTTGAGTTATGCCTACCACAATGACAAAGCTCATGGCCAGCTGGATAAATCTACGAGGTCTCCAACAAATCTCAACGGTTTGAAAAATGGTCTCGATTTGTATCATGTGGTGCCTATGAAAGGAGCGAAATGACCGAACATTTGAAGACAGAGCGCTCACTAGAAGAACTTAGATGATTTTTTGTTAGCTCTCTTTTCTTTGGGCCACAATTGTAGATAGTCGTGACCTCAATTTTCATGATTTTCTTGTTTATGTTACTTCTCTCTTAATAGGTATGACATTTTATATACCTTCTTGTGTACTTGGGCTATGCCTATTCATATCAAGATAATCGTTTATTTATAAAAAAAAGTGATAAATTGAAACCTTTAAATATGTCTAGGCCTCTTTCTCAACTCCTTGGTCCAAGTCCCATCTTGCAGCTCCATCCTCATAAATATCCTCACCCAAGGTGGTTAAAATATAAAAACATACAAAAATGAGTCAAATACTCAATACGCAACATATCATACAATAAACATAATATAAACACAAGGTTATCTTGGAAAGTGTGTATACTTATAATTACATACGAAAATAACATGAACATAGACTTGAACTATGCATGACAAGCCTTAAGTTGTCTTTCACTTTTCATCCTTAGTCGATACCAACTATTGACCCCAGTGAGTTAGGGTTAGTGAATCTCGAATATTTCGAATCCGCCTGTGGCTGCGAGTTGGGAATCCATACATAAGAATGACAACATTGGATTGACTATCGGCATGTCCATCTTGGCATTGCAATATGCCCCTTAATCTCATGGTACCGCCTTAATTGTCACAATATAGGCAACTAACATGAAACTTTGTGCATAAAATCATGACATTTATAAATCTATTAAGACAACAAAAAATCACTTCCTTCATGACTTGGGTATGTAAAGAGGGGCTTCTAATGAACGGCATACATGCATAATATTTTATAAAAGTCATGCCGTTTATTGGACAATTATGTAAATGTATGATCGTGCTATTTCTCTCGTATGCCGTTTCTTGCTTAAGTTGTGTCAACAAAACATTTTTCTGCTGGTAGTTGTCGTTTTCTTGCACTAGAAAGATTTGATGCAAGTTAGAAAGTTCCTAGAATGCTATAATGCTCTAATGGAAGGTCCAAATCATATAGTCTATACTCTAAAAGGACTAGTCAATGATACAATTGGAATTCCATTAGAATCTTATAAAAAGCAAGAACTTCTCATTCCCAAACAATGTGGGATCCCATATACCACCTACCTTTATTCTTATCATACGGGGTATCACAAATACTATGCAATCTGGTTTTCATATATCAATAATTACATTTTAACCTAAAAAATATTCCTAGAATATCATGTTTCATTTTCATCTGAATCACTTCTCTTATTCAATATTTAGTTTTCCATACACATATTAAGTGCATGCTGCCATTGGAGATATAGAAGCCCGTCCTTTTTTAGAAAGAGAAGCTCTGACTTCTCTCTAGAATAGGAAAAAGAAAAAAAAAACTCATCTTTCCGTCTAGTTTCGCTGAAGAGGAAGGTGTGAGTTTCGGCTCCACCTTCCTCTCCATCTCTTTTTTATTTTTCTTTTCCTTTTCATTTCCACTACCTATATGTGAATATGTTTATAAGGTAGTTTTTTTTTTTTTTTCCACTGGTTCGGATTTTCTTAGATGTTCCTCTGCTGCCGATCTACTGGGATGACATGGAATTGCGCCCAAAATGTTGACGCGTTGACCTCACTTGCGACTTGTTTTTGCGCGTGGTCTTCACACGCTGCCGCCCTCCGATAACTTCTCCAGCTACACATGCTGCACTAGCAGATTCTCTACCCTCCAATCCTTCAAATCGGCTCGACTCCACCTCTATACCACCGATGCTTAGCTCTCACGCGCCACTTCAGAGGTGCGTGTTGACTGTCCCTTTTTCGCAGATCTTCTCTTCCAATGCTAGTCTATCCGGATTACCGTTTTTCCTAACCGAAGATCTTGTTAAAGGAACAAAAGGATCTCTTTAAAAAATATCTCAAAACAACAAACTGCAGTACATTTGCTTACACCGTCTCCAGTGATGACTTATCTTTTGAATGTCTTTTAAGACGGTACCCTCTTTATAAGGCTCGAATTATGACCAAGAAATTAGAATCAAAATCTTTTATTTTTTTATTTTTTATTTTTATCACCTCTTTTGTATTGCAATTGTTGTATTGAGATATTTATTGAGAAACTCTATCTTCTTAATATGTATCATCTTTTAATCTAATGAAGTTTACTTACTGAGAGAGAGAGAGAAAAAAAAAGTGCCTGCTGCCATCTTGACTATTACCATTCTATCTGGATGCTTATTGGATCTATGAGAAACTTTTGTACGGGACTTTATGTTCGTATAGGCTAATAATACATAGTGAATGATGTTGACTTGTTTAATTGAAACGTGTAGATTTTTAAAGAGGACTTTTGGCAAACTTCACATTTGCCCTGTATATTGTCATTGCTGGACGGTATAGAGTCTGTCAGATCATTCAAAATCAAGACATGCTAATGAGAATCCTACTCTTAGCTTCGTTTGAGCATGAGTAGTGAGATATTCTCTAAATAATAATAAAAAAAGTAATGGTAGAATATTAAATAATAATAATAAATATATATAAAATAATAATAAAATAATAAATAGTAGTAAGGTATTTTGAGAATATCTTAATACCGAAACTAGGTATGTACGTTTATTGTGTACCTAATTATCATTGCGTCATAATCTCTGAATGTGATCTCTAGTTTCTTTTTATTTATTAAAAGAACTAAATTAATATTAAAAATTCTACTTATTATCTCCTACACCACATACCAGCATTTAATTGAGGTATTCTCAAAATAGCTCAGTACCCAAACTAGAGCTTGTTTATGTACGTTTGTTGTGTGCCTAATTATCATGCGCCATGATCTCTGAATGTGATCTCTAGTTTCTTTTTATTTATTAAAAGGACTAAATTAATATTAAAAATTTTACTCATCATCTCCTACACCATATACCAACATCCAATTTGTTTTTTTGTCCGTGTAAATATATATATTTAAATAGAATGACAAAAATAATAAATTACATGTTAACGTGTGGTGTGAGGATGATATATAAGTAGCATTCTCAATTAATATACCGTGTG
The DNA here is from genome assembly GCA_029856935.1 of Cyclocarya paliurus. Taxonomy (NCBI): domain Eukaryota; kingdom Viridiplantae; phylum Streptophyta; class Magnoliopsida; order Fagales; family Juglandaceae; genus Cyclocarya; species Cyclocarya paliurus. The sequence continues at coordinate 28,980,659 of CM056954.1, read as the reverse complement.
AAAATGATGTGCAAGGAGTTTTTTTAGCATGGAATGTTAAATCCATAGCACTTGTTCAGAAACATGGCTTGGGCATATCTGAACAGGTACGTGTCAAGATGATATGGTGCATTTATTTGTTTGTGTATGTAGTTGTATTTGTATATATGTATATAACAATTTGTATGTTTGTTTACAGGTATTCTTCAATATACCCTTAACATCAGTACATACATTGTCAAACTTCTTCCTATGGTAATCTTTTTTCAGAAGTAATAATCTAGGTTGGTAATCTGCCCCTGCTAGCATCCAGGTAGGTGTTGCACCTGTCTGATAGTTACAATAAGAAGATAAAATTTAGCTCATAACTAAGGCAAATTATATGGCATGGTCTAGAAATCCGAAAGCATGTGGCCGTTTATCCGCCAACCTATTTGGGGGTGAATAACCAGATTTGCTATCTGCCACTAGACGAAGGGGCGAATAGTGGTTTCAGGGTAGCAGATAGCAGGTTGTACATGCTATCCGCTACCGTTAAAAATTAGAACTTAAGCGAAACAATGTTGTTGTGATGACATAACAACATCATTCCGCTTAAAGACAGAATCAATGACATCCTCTGCTTGTGTTCATTGTTTCTCCTACCCCCCTCTACATTTCTTTGAACCCAACAGGTCCCTAGCCTTTGTCTCTACGGGCTGTTTGCAAAACACAATTATTCTCAAAATACTTCATTACTATTTATAAACTATTCAGTACTATTCTCACTATTATTCACAGATGATCTCTTCTCTTGTGAGCCACCTCCACCATCTGTCGTTGCAGCTGCCGTCTTAGCCTTTGTTGGACCAGCCAATCAACTCATTTTTCTGTATTCAGCAGTAAGGACTGATATATCTCTCTATTTTTTCTGGGTTTTGTTATGATTAACGTGTTGTGGATTTTGTTTGCGGTTGTGATTATTTCTCTAGGATTTTGTGAGTTTCATTGTTGGCTTTGATTTTATCAGGTTTTCATAAAATTGAGTCCCAAATCTAGAGTGAAATCTTGTCATCTATTTCCAAATAGTATTATGTTAGCAATGAGCCCTAGCTTTCTCATTTTGACTGGTTTTGAGAGAATAACTTGCTGTTAATAGTCACCCAGCAAATCCTCCCAAATCCCAATTCTCATGTGCTACATCCTAAGCATAATTTGTGATCGACAATGAGGTATGTTCATATTCATGTTCATTGAGTTTAATCATCAAAATGGTTGTTTAATAATCCATTTCATTCGAATTTCTGTAGGCCTAAAATGTGGAAATATCTAAGCATATGAAACCCTTCTCGATGAGCAATTTTGGTTCCATCCGCCGGTAGACACTGAATTTTAATTCGAAATTAAATATTTGTCAACATTGGAGACATGCTATGCCCCTGCCTTCCACTATTCATCTTTCTTTGATGTGAGTTTTTCCATAATCAAGATCACTCGTGATGTTAGATGGAAACCTGTTGGGCATGTTTGAGTACCATCACCATGCTAATTTAAAATATTGGAACTTAGATCTGGTTTAGTTTCACAAACTTTTTAAATCATCTTATCTCAACATTCAAATAACATTCAAATACAAAAATTTTTTAATTTCAAATTTTCAAATTTTTAATTTGATTATTACAACTTTTTCAAATTTCCAAACAAAATATAAAAAAATAATTCAATTTTTTTAAATTTCAAAATAAAAAGAATATTAAAAATTATATTCTAACCCTCTTTTAAATTTATAGTTTTTTTATTTAACTTTTTCTCTCATTTCCTAAAACTACATAAAAATATTAACTCAAATAATTTTATTACTATTTACAAAATATTTCACTACTATTTATAAATTTTTTTATCTTATTTATGAAACCAAACGAGATTTTATTCTTGGTTTGAGTGTGATCAACATGTTTTTAATTGCTTTGTTTAAGACCAAATCAAGACTAAAATAGTCCTTGCGGTTTGGTTTTCTTACCGATTAGTCTCTATACGCTAATTTTAAACTTTTTACTCATACCTTTAGGTCTTGTTTAGATAGTAAAAATATTTCATCTCATCTCATCATTATAATTTTTTTAATTTTTCACATAAAATATAATAAACAATTTAACTTTTTCAAATTTCAAAACAATAATAATATTAAAAAATAATATTCTAATAATATCTTATTCAACTTTCAACTTAACTCATCTCATCTCAACTCACTATCCAAACTGCACATTAAGCTTTGCTTTGATCAAATTAACCCTTTTGTTAATATATGGTTATCAATCTTATGGGTTAGAACCCAGGCCAAGCTTGAGTGGCACCACCCATGGGTCGTAACCCTGGCATTGCGTAGATACAACCCAAGCCATGCTTAGGGGAAAGCATGTTGCGACCTGGGTCATGTGACCTCAATTGTGCTTGGAACTTGCCCAGGCATGCTTGGGTTCCAACGCAGGCGGTACTTGGGGTTTGTTGGTCTGACTGCACCTTAAGGGCGGGCCTAGGTCGCTCACGCCCAAGGGATGCCTGGGTTTTGACCTAGGATGCACCTGGGTAGTGGACTTGGGGCTCTGTCTGGGGTGCTTGGGTTGTCTAGGTATTCCTCAATTTAAGTTATTTTTAACATTTTTATATTATTTTATTTCTTAATAATAAAATAAAATAATTATTTTAGTGGATTAATAACGGTATGCTAACAAAACGATTGATTCGAGTAAAATTGAAAGTTCAAATTAGAGTATGAGGACTAATCTTTCAAAAAATCGAAGGATAGACTTACCCCATTTGGATTAGGGGTGTAACTGGTCCGGTCCGGTCTGATTTTAGATAAAATCTTGGACCGAACCGGTATGGCCGGTTTTTTATTTTTCAAAACCGATTACGCCCCAGTTACCCTCCTAAACCGGTACTTCTGGTTTTATCGGTTTCCGGTCCGGTCCGATTTTCTGATTTTTTTTAAATGTAAGTTTGACATTTTGTCATTAAAAATATGTTTAAAAAAAACTGCTTTAAAAAAATCTATTAGACTTTTATTAATCTATATTAGACTATTAATATAATTATAACTATTAATCTATATTAGACTATTAATATAATTATAACTATAGTCTATATTAGATTATTAGTACAAGTTATAAACTTATATATTAGTATAACTATATATTAGTATATATTAGTATTAGTGATAAACTATATATTAGTATAGATATATAATATATTTTTTTTTATAAGTAGTATAGCTATATAATACATGATCAATTATATTTTCATTTTTAAGATTAAACTTTTATTTTATAATAAAATTATCTTATATATAATTATATTAATAGTATATGATCAAACAAATTACATATGTTCATATTTAAATTAACATTTTATGTTATATTTTATAAATTATGATATGAAATTATTTCATATATGATATATAATTATATATAAAAATTTCACATATAATTATACCTTATAGATAAAACTTATATATTAATATATATAAAATATTTTGTATAATTTTAATTTTGTATAAAACTTATATATAAAATATTATTTTTTATATATTTTTTATCAACCGGTTCGGTCTGGTCCAAAAAATCTTAAAACCGGAACCGGACCAGTTCCAACCGGTTTATGAATTATAAAAACCGGTTCCGGACCGGACTGATTCAAAACCGGTAAAACCGGTCCGGTCCGGTTTACCGGTTTTTCGGTTTAAATTTACATCCCTAATTTGGATAGTAAAAGTATTTCATTTCATCTGATCTCATTTCATTTCATATTATCATTAAAATTTTTTCAAATTTTCATATAAAATATAATAAATAATTCAACTTTTTCAAATTTTAAAATAATAATAATATTAAAAAATAATATTCTGATAATATTTTATTCAACTTTTCATTTTAATCTAAAATCATCACATCTTATCTTACTAACCAAACCGCATCTTAACCTCAACCTTTCGAGAATTTTCTTTCAATTAATTGGCAGGACCCTTTTTAATAATGTTCTCAAAATAGTTTCTGTTATGTACTTCACCTTGGTGTAATTTTGGCCAATGCTAGAATTTATTTGGTGTGTTTTGAGAGCCATTTTTGCATGCTTCCAATGTGCTACAACTACCATTACAAGAAAATTGTTAATTTGTGGCCAGTTATTTCTTATGAAAATGATTATTTTCTATTAAAATGAATAAGTTTTCGCTGCAAATAGTCATTTTCATCATAAATAATTAATCACAAATATTCGTTTTTCTTATAGTGTACACGAATTATATTTTCGTTATTAATTATTTCTTTAGCATTTTCCTCCATGAATATCCAAAACCTTATGTTATCCCTCCCACCAATAGTAAAATAAAACTCCCAACAATCCGTCTGTCGTATATATAAGGAACGATCGATCACTTTAAAAAGGTGAAGCTAGCCTATTGATCATGATACTATTGATCACTTAAAGGTCCGATGCAATTATTATTGCTCAAGGCTATTTGAGTATTATTATAAAAATGGCATTCCATCCCATGCATGTCAGACCACTTACAATTTTCCAAAAAGAAACTTGGAAAGAATGGAACATTGCTGCAGTTGGGGATTTCAACCAAACATTATTAGCCTGCAGAGGAACAAGTGTGTTATCTTCTCCAAATACTGTCTCACCAAAGAGCATTCCACATCAATTACTTTTGGATCAATGAACTTGTCATGTCATACATGCATACACATACACACACACACACACACATATATATATATATATATTGTCGTTGATGGTACAATACTGTTCTTTTACCTACATCTTTGATGTAAATGGCTGATGAGATAGGGAAGAATGATGCTGTCTTTTATGATGGAAGATGCCGTTTGGATGATGAGAAAATGACCAGTGAAGAAGAAGAAAGATCATTGATTCAACTCCATTGCACGCTTGGGTGACTCAGTCATTAATTTCTTTAATTTTTTTTTCTGATATCATCGATGCACATAATGATTGAGTTCGCTTCCCAACATCAAGTAAAAAACAACACTTCGCAAAATGCTAAGTCAGTTGATCTAAGGGGGGAACATGCTGCCTCATTGTACCCTACATAATTATTAGCCGCCTCCAATACATTCTGAAGCTAGCCTAGGGCAGATTCTATATATGCATAAAAAAGAAAAATATTATACTGATTAACAACTTTGTTTCATAAATGAGTTTTTAGAGACCTATTGACGAGGTCTCTTCAATGGATATATATATAAGATAAACACGTAAAACAGGTTCTACATAATTTATTACTCATTTAATGTTGTTCGAAATGGTAATACGTTTGAGTATCAATAAATACAACACGATTCATTTTATGTGTTTATCCCTCTCCCATTTAAAACCTTTAAGTACTTCTTACCCAAAATTGAAAGACATTTTTTTTCTATTAATTGTCAGCACCATGATCTATAAGTGGGAATTAAAAATCTACTCAAGTTGTTACTTGAACTTGAGAATATTACGAGAACGAGAGAAATAGACACATTAAATAAACCATAAATCATTTATTACTCATTTAATACTATCCAAAATATTTATACGGGTATTAATAAATACTCTAAAGACTATTTGACGAGTTTATCTCTTCCCCTTGACTCTCAAATTCAAACGACTATTCAAGGGGAACTACTTGGTCCATTAGGATAATGTTACATATAATCTCGTAGTGTGATGCGAAAATCATTTCTCGGTCCATTAAAAACGGCAACGGCCAAGGTTGAGACCAAGCACTTCTCGCACGTGCCACGTGTCATTCCAGACGCATCCTGTGCGCAAAAGCCAGGTTGCTGGCAGACAAAATGAGTGAGCTCCAAGTTGACAGGAATGAAGTTATGGGGAATCAAAAGCCTCGTCACTCGGTGCTAATCTGCAGATGAGACGTGAAGACGGAGAGAAAATTTTGTTTCCGATTAGGCCCACAAAAGCCAAGACCAAAACAAGTTAAGATCTGGTAATGGATGTCATGAATTTGCGGAGAATGAAGGGGCAGTTTCATGAGGAAAATGCAGACAGCACAAAGGACACGGTACGTAGAGTTGGAGCAGACAAATCATGCATATATATATATATATATATATATATGCATTCAAATGATCTCCTTATATAAGTGCTAAAATCCAAGCGTTCAGCCTTCCACGTCACAACCAAACCCTATTAAACTAAACCATTCCCCGCCGGAGTTTTCTAAACTCCGATGGCAACGTTACCATTCCGTTTTTTCATTTACTACCCGACGAACTCCGACCGCCTTTTCTTCTGTCCGCTTCTCTCTGTAATATATACCCTTTTTTCCATGGCCAAGCTCCTTGGCTAGCTCGGGGTTTGATATTGAGCCATGGCTGGCTGGCTTTCAGGTTGGCCCAGCTTGGATATATTAAAGACCCTTCATATTGTAACTTTTCATATATAGTTAATTTGCAGCAAGGATAATTAAATTATAGTTAAGATATAGTTATCTATTTTAATACCATTCTTGTGTAACGAATGTGTTTAATACGTGAACTATTTAATTAAATGAGATATATGAAATATAGAATTAAGATTCAAATTCATATATACTTAATCCGCTATATATATATGATATCATGTGGAACGACCATTTTTTTTAAAAACTTAAAATAATAAAAAATTATAGATTTAATTAGTTGTATTATATTCTTAAATACGCTCTTGTTAGAAAAATAGAATAGAAAATCAATTAAAACAAAAGAATGATTTAAAAAAGAAGTTCACGAAGCCAAATACAATAACATAGAGATCGATCGTAATCTAAATACCATATTGACGTGCATAGTTTAACAAGCCGAGCCTAGTCCCTTATGTATGTATATATGTGTGTGTATATATATATACATAATGTATACATATATATATATATATATATTTGTGGAGCCAAAGCTGAGGCAATTTGGAAGTATATTATGCACAAGATTGCATGCATATTAAACGTACAAAAAATTATCGATTGAAGATTAAAATATTAGAAAGAAACAAATTAAATCAATCATAGAGAAAGGTATATGCGAACATATAAAATTATAAATATCAGCACTACTTCTTGCAGCTACCTAGCTATCTTGTATATATATACATAGCCCCAGATCGATCGAACTATACATCTAGCAAAGCTAGCTAGGCCAGGGTGTCCTTCACATGCAATAACCAAAATCTCTCCCACCTCTATTCCTCGCCTAATCTATCTCCTCGATCGATCTGTGCTAATAATGGCTGGGCCTGAAACCACAAAAGCCACCGTTAACACCGCCACCACTACCGACGCCAAAGTTCAATCAAGCAAACCGGTGGCAGTCAGGAGATTTGTGGGAGTTCGACAAAGGCTCTCGGGAAGATGGGTAGCAGAAATCAAGGACTCGTCTCAGCGTGTAAGGCTGTGGCTGGGAACTTACGATACTCCCGAAGAGGCTGCTAGAGCCTACGATGAAGCTGCTCGAGCTCTTCGTGGGGAAAATGCCCGAACCAACTTTGCAGTTCCGGTTAACCAGATCAACTCAAGCATGTCGGGTTCTGCTAATTCCCTTTGTAACATGGGAGGGGCGCTGCAGCAGTCACAATCTGATGGGCGGCATGGACTCAGCTTCTCTTCCTTAAAGGCTAGGTTGACCAAAAACCTGCAGAGTATCATGGCAAGGACGAGTACTACTGAGAATAATAAGTCCTCGTCAAAAAGTAGGGTGAGTGATCAGTCTACTTTTGCTAAGATATTTCACTTCAGAAATTATAACCAATACCAAGATGGCCGCCAAATGGATATGAACAACAACAGCATGGAGAAAGTGGTGCAGCCAAGCATTGTTGTGCCACCCCATGTGGAGACTGAGCCTTGCTCTTGGGAAAGCTCGAGTGTCTCGGAATGCAGTACTGCCGAGTGGGTTGGGTTAGGCAGGCAACATGGACTGGATTCAGATGGATCAGATATTGGGGAAGTTAGTTTTGGTCATGAGCATGGGTTGATCATGGATCACCAAATTGGGGGATGGATGGATAGCCCAGAAATGGGTGTACTTGGTTGTAGTAGCACTGGTGAGGGTTCAAGGAGTAAGAGGTTCAAGGTTTCTTCTTCTGTGATGGTGCCTCCAACTTTTAGCGGGTCTCTATATAATAATTAATGGTGAAATTTGAAGCATGGGATTATGGATCACCAATATGAATCGTTGATCTATAATAATAATAAAAAAAAAAACCTCTTTACAAAAGGCGAGAGGTTTTAGAAACTGTTTTTTCTTTTTCTGCATGCTGTTGTTTTGAGCAGAGAGTTTTTAAGAAGTTGCTGCTGCTTTTGACTCGTAAGATCTTAGTTTGATCTATATATACTTGGTTTCTGCCATGATGGTCCTAGTGATCAAGGATAGCTTTTGTACTCGTGAATGCGAGATTCGTACGTATAAAGGTTGTGCTCCTCGATCGATCGGATCTTTGATCACCATGTGTAAAAAGTCAATTAATTCGGTTTGAACTTGCAACCGGCCGATTGGGTCACAAAAATCAGTATGATCATCTCATTGATGATCTCTTTCCATTTATTGATGAGAAATCAATCCTAGGTTATACACGAACATGATCAGAGGAAAAACTCTCGCAAGTACATTGGAATCTTGGATTGATCATTAATTGTCTACACTCGAGATCACAAACAATATATGTACACATCATCATGCATCCAGTACTGTTTACAAAAATATGATCAAGAGAGCGGATGAATAGTACGCACGTGTGAATTGTTTATTCAAGCCAAGTTGCTAGTGTTACGAAGATGAAAAACACATAGGCATAAGGGTTTGGAAGTCTCATGTCGGTCTTGTTAATGCCTTAATTTGCACAACAGATCGAAAGGGAGGAAATGATCATCCCCAGCTCACAATGGTGATTCGGGCTACGATATGATACTCTTCACATATATCCATATGATAAATAATAAATAAACAAATAAAAGTAAATAAAGAGAGATATAGAGATTTACGTAGTTCGACATAATGCTTACGTTTAGGGATTGTTTGGGGCAGAAATCCACTATAATTGATACTTTTACAATCTTTCATGGCCTCATATATCACACAATATAATAGAGGAATTTATGTAAGATCCTTTGGAGTCACTGTGTGTGGTGGAATTAGGGTGTAAGGAGCTTCTGTGTAAAGAGTTTGTGGAGAGTCTGTCTGTTTTGTGGGGGATTTCCTCATACATATAGAGGTTTATTTCTTTGGAGTGATTAAGTCTAACTTGCCTTGTGAAGCATTTTCCTTTTAGGATTCTGTGTGTCTTTCCTCTTAGGAGTCTAAGTCAACTTGTCCTATCTTTTCATGACTTTATCTCTTAATGTTAATGTCATGTTTCGTACTCCTTTGAGTCAGGTTCCAGCAACTCAGGTTTTCAGAACTGGACTTGTGAAAATGAAGTAGAAAGCAATTAGAAAAGGGTGGCGTTGGGGCCAGGGAGTCTTTGATGCCAAAGTTTGTAAAGTATCTAGGAATCAAAGAGAGTTTCTCGTATCTGGAAGTGGCTATTTATATTGGGAGTCTGGGGGGACAGATTGTATCTGTCTCCATGGAGTTCGTGTCATTTTTACTGTTCTTTTTATCAGAGTCATTTAATGCGGCGTGCCTCTGCGACGGTGTCATTAATGTGGTGTGTATCTCAGGTAATGGTGTCATTAATGCAGCGTGATTTTCCGATTTGCTTTACTCTACTAGTATCTTTGATGGTTCGTCGATATTTTCATGTCAAAATATCAAAGGTTATTCGTCCTTTCCACTCTGCCATGTACAATTCCGATCCCCATGAGCGAAGTGTGGCCAAGTGACATTAGGCATGTTCGTTCAGTCATCATGTTTACTCTTCTTTGAGGGCAACCTTACTTTTAAGGGCAAGCTTGGGCCCTAGGGCCGGGGATCTGGTCGAAGCCTAGTGGGCTCGTGAAGTGGGGGGAAATTTCCTTACACTTGGTTTGATTTTTAATCTTATCTCGAAACTAAATAATAGGTTGTTGATTTGACCCCTACAAGTCTTGAACGGGAGCTGGGAGAGGCACCAATTTCATAGTTCTCTCACCATTGAAATATTAATTAATGGTGAAACTTGATCAAGCTAGCATGGGATCAGCTATGTACTAATATTAATATTAATTGTTATATACAAAACCTCTATATGTTAATGGTGATTCAGAGACTTTAAAAACTCATTTTTTGGGTTGTTTTGAGCAGATCAGACTTTTAAAGAAGTTGCTTGCTGCTGCTTTTAACTGCTAGTACTTACAAGATTTCTTGGACGCTTTGTGAGAGATTTTGGGTTACCTACCGAAAAGGAATTGGACCTCTCCATTTCTCTGAAAATGGACCACCTCATGAAATGGATAATATCTCTTCAGTGGAAAATATATATATATAGAGAGAGAGAGAGAGAGAGAGAGAGAGAGAGAGCATTTAATTAATTAGCCATCACATGCATGTATAGTATGTGATGATATACATAAACATTCTTTGATGACATTCGCATTTGGTATACATGATAAGATGAGAAATCCCAAAATAAAATCCTATAATGATCATGTAATAGATGCGTTTCAATTAGTCATGCTATGCTATATGTAACAGCTGCCCGAAAATTTGAATCAACGAAAAAAATTATGAATCTTCTCATTTAATTAAAATTAATGCTACATATATATATACCACACTACGTACTATATTATAACTTTCATTCCATTTTATAAATTTGGCAGTACTAATTTCTATCATCCTTAGACAATCTCTTAATAAAAAAATATTCAAGATTAATGGGTAATGCTACCTCATCATAGTATATAGTGGAATAGAATGATTTCTAAAAGAATTATCCAACTAAAACTTCGTCTTTAAAACTTTCCAAAAAAATGATCTAAATTTTGAAGAAAAGAAATACATGCTAATTATATATATATATATATATATATATATATATATATATATATATATATATATATATATATATATACTAGGTGAAAACAACGTGCAATGCACGTTTGCTTAGTTTTATATTTTAAAATTTTTTTAGAACTATTTTTTTATTAATAAGGATATAATGTTTTTTATTAATTAAATAACGATATAATATTTATGTAATTTATAAATAATTACATACTGTGATATATTTTAAAAAAAAAACATTAATATAAGCTATAAAATGTGTTAAATGATAAATGATGTTGGTAAAGCATTCATCGTGCCAAGTCTAGCTGCATGATGAATCTTGTCCTCTTAGTACTTTGTTTGTAAACAGCATGCATGGATTAAAGATAATAAGTTCTTCTATGAGGACATATGGTATAGTAATGGGTCCTAAAAATCTAGTAACTTCTTATATATCACTCTTTATGCAGGTTTGCTTAGTTTTTTTTTTGTTAATATCAAATTTTTTATTATTAAGGACGTAATATTTTTTGTTAATTAAATAATTATGTTTATAAATTACACAATTTGATATATAAATATAAATAATTATTTAGATAATAATTTGTCAATTTATTTTTTAAATAATTTTTTAAATAATTTTAAATAATATGTGACTGCAATTAAAAAAAAATTTATAAATATATCTGTAAACTAATGCACACCGCAATATATATTAAAAAACGTTCAAAGAAATAATTATTTTTTAGAAATATAACTAAAGTATCATGATGTGTTTGTCTACAATTATCGCCATCTAAAGTCTTAGCAAAATGACACGATGTAGAAGACATTGAAAGAGATTACCAACATCTTAGTTATGATACTTACTAACAAGCAATATCAGTACTTCCGATATCAACACAAACTAAGATAATGTTTGTACATCTATAATTACACGATGTGATATATTATAAAAAAAAAACGGCATTAATAGTAGTTGTAAATAACATGTTCCCATAAATAAATGTCTCCATAGTTTGATGAAAGTTGTTGGAGATAATTTTGAATCTAAGATGACGATCCAACATTTTCCTCATCTTGCATTTCCTCAATAGAGAGGACATTAAAATGCTTATGTTTTTTCTCCTTCAGTTTCTCTGGATCTGCATAAACTTGAATCTTCCAAAATTTATTTGATAATTTGTCCACAATACTTTTAATATATGTTTGATGTTCCTACAAAATTAGATTTGAATAGTTTTATATAAATAAAGAAAACCAATTTTCTTTTTTAATTAGCATATTATAATAAAACTTAATTAATGAATAAAAATATTTAAAAGATACATTTCCGGAGTGTTCCATCAACTCAACTGCTGAACAACCAAATGCCTCTTCTGCTACTTCACCAAACATAATAGCAGCTAACTTTCCAGTATTATCGTCAATTTCAACATATGCCCTAGCACTTTAAATGGATTGAATATATTATTTTTAATTTTGATAGTGTTAAACCAAAAATCAAATTAAATATCAATTATTAATTAAAATTGTAATATATATACCGTGGTTTGCAGACTCCTTGGCTTTTGCAATATATACAAATGAAGCTTTCATTGTATTTATATCCAGTTCCTTTATTACAACCAACACATGACATGTAATAAAAGATTTGGTCCAAGTCAATCACATTTATCTTCGCCTCTATCCAGAATTTTGCTTTCTACATTAAATCACAATCAATGTTTAAAAGGAATGTTTTTGTAAATAAATAATTTAATTTATTATTTATAAAATAATATTTACCGCCATTGGTTGCAACCCCTTCATCAACTCTGCAATATCACAATTCTTCACAATTTCTCGAATACCAACAGATGACAGAGAGGCAGATGGGTATGTCAAGTTTTTTGCAATTATACTTTTAATAGTCAAATCATTGTTATCGGCCCTTAAAATTCAGAAATGAAGAATAATATAAGGAAAAGAGATTTACATGTAAATTACTTAAATCATATAATTAACTCTAATATCAATGCATTAATATGTAATTGTTAATTTGCGAGAATTACCATTTTTTAATTGTAGCTGCCTCAGGAAGAGGAGGGTTGATTGTAAAGCTACTTGACGGGCGTGATGACAGAGACAATCCTTTGTTGAAATTGAGATCAATTTAAATATAAGCATATATATAATATAAAAAAAATCTAAGCAGTTTAATTATAATGAATACCGTTATTTGATCGAACAGATATTTTTGTTCCAAGTATTATTGGTTTGTCTTCAATAATTTCGGATATTTTCTGACATTCGTCTTGGACAAATCGACCCCACATAGTCAAACATATGGGGTCCAAGCTACAAAATCAAAATAAATTAAAGAATTAATAGAATTTACTTGAATTAATATTGTAATTAAATTTTAAAAGAAATGTCAACTTTTATGAATTTATTACCTCTCATCAATAACATATATCTCTTGGATTGTTGCTGGTCCAGATGATGTCGTTATCTCTTTAGTTGGCTTAATTTTGATTGCAACAGCTAAAATATCTAAATATTCAAATATGAAATGTTAATTTTTCGATAATAATTTTATAAGGAAATAAAAAATAAATTACCTATTTCTCCATTGCATTCTCTATAAGTCTTTAAGTCCTTGAATGGGACGATCTGATATTTTGGTGCCTCTAGTCCCTTTTCATTTTGTGGGACATCTTCTATTATTGTTCTTGAGTTCAGAGTCCATTGATATTGATATTCTCCAATTATGTACCTTGGATCTGCTGGTTTGACATATGCATCGCTGATATAATACGACTGTAAAATATTTAAAGTGTCTTCCCGTGAGTCAATATCATTTCCAAACATTGAAGCCTGCACTCGATTTCCCTGCATCAACAATAAAAATAATTGTGTTTAACAGTGTACTAAAAATAAATAAATGAAATATTTTGTAATAATAGAAATGAAGTTAGAAATCAAAAAATATTACAAAATAATTGAATAAAAATTTTGTAAAAAATTTTGTAATAATTTGTATTATGTTCTGGATGTTTTATTATTTTTAATATTTGTATATAAAATAATAGAATTCAAGAACCTCCAATATCAAAGAATATTAAAAATTGGAGACGTAATATTTATTAACGATATTAGTAAAAAAAAATGATATAATAAATATACATGTTTAGAACTATAAATATTTTACCTCTTGATCAATTAATGTTAGATTTTGGTACTTCATTGTTGTGCGTTGGCTTGTTCGCTTGGGCGATTTCTCTGCAACGATCATCTTAATCTTCCAGTTTTTTGTATTTGGAGTGACATCCTTTATTGATGTATATACTGTCCGCATCTTTTCCCCTTTGTAGATACAAAAATATCAGATTTATAATATAAAAAATCTTACATTAAATTCATGAACTTCCAAAATAATTGGCAAAGACATTTAATTAAATGGCTGAATATTGGTCATATGGAGATTAATATTATGATTGACACTAAATTGAAACTATACAATTAAATTTAGTTACCTGTATAACTTTAATTCAAACTTGATAATGTTAGTAATTCTGTAAACACAATATTTTTTGTGCAGTTTTTTTCGCTTTGTTCGGTGAATACTGGTCGTATTAGAATCCTCACTGTAGATGCTGTCTTTGCCCTTGATAAAGCAACATATAGTTGTCCATGTGAAAAAACCGGTTGAGGTAAATAAATTCCAACATAATCCAATGTCTGCCCTTGTGACTTATTTATAGTCATTGCGAAACTTAATCTTATGGGGAACTGAGTTCGTTTGAATGGGAAGCCACTATTTTCATCGACATTTGGTAAGAATGGTATCCTTGGAATGAAAACCCTTTTTCCGATATGTTGTCCAACTGCAATTTCTGCATCTATGATATTTCGATCAAAAGCCTGACAAATTAAACGGGTTCCATTGCACAATCCTTCTGAAGGATTAATGTTTCTAAGCAGCATGATGGGACAGTTTTTCTTAAGTAATAATTCATGAGGCGGAAGTCCATTTGGGGTTAGAGTATTCAAGAAATCTTCCATAACTGATTGCTCAGATACATCTATTGTTTCATCGAAACTGTAATATCGCTGAACTTCACCTGGAAATCTATGAATTAATAATGCATTTATTTCATCAACAAAGCCGTTCTTTGGTGTTAATATTGCCCGATTCATCATTGTCGAAATATTTGTTGAATATTCATGAATATTGTGGAAAACATCTTCTATTAAACGATCTAAAGAAGTGTTGTCATCATCATAGGGAACAAGCATCCTGTTCGGAATTTTTATGGTTTCATCAACTGTGTTTGGTGGCATTCCGTTGCCTACTTCTAACAGATAATTTGAAAAAATCGGATCCAATCTTGCTCGCATATTTTCGGTTAATCTGAACTTGGTCAATGTAAGCCACAAATAGGAATAAACCAAACTGGATTTAACCTGTTCTTGTCTCGTTCCTTTATGAACCACTGGTAGGACCTGTCGAAAATCTCCGCCGAAAACAACAACCTTTCCCCCGAATGTTACATCTGAATCATTGATATCCCGTAACATTTTATCTAATGCTTCTATGTGTTGTTTTCTTGTCATTGGAGCCTCATCCCATATTATTAATTTTGCTGCACGAAGTAGATTTCCCAGGCCACTTTGTTTGCTGACACAACACGTGTTGCTTTCGTTAGTATCAAGTGGAAGCTTAAAACGTGAGTGTGCTGTTCGACCACCTGGAAGAATAGATGCTGCAACACCTGATGAAGCAGTTGCAAGTGCTACTAATTTCCTTGATCGTACTGTTGCGAGAAGTGCCTTGTACAGGAACGTTTTCCCTGTCCCACCCGGGCCATCTACAAAGAATGCAGCATTCTGGTTTGCAAATACTTTTTCTAGCACTGCATTATAGACATCTTGTTGTTCACTATTAAGAGACTCTGATGAGGCAATATCATCTTCTGGAATTTCGACAGCCAATTCATCATCAATTTCTCTAGATTGAAATTCTTCTTCATCGAAGCAGATGTCGTCATCAAGAAGATTATACGAATTAATGTCTTTTCCCATTGATTCAATTGTAAAAGAGATTGACCTCAATAATTGTGTTCTGACATTTGATATATCATTTTCTGTTGATTTGAAATCAACTGACATGTCTTCCTCGAAACGTTCCCAAAGCTCCCTCGGATTGGTCGGATTACAATAAACCAATATTATTGCAAATAACCGTCTCAAACTGGATGGCATTTGATACAAAGATGCTTCATACAAACAATCTTCTAAGCTACTGTCTCTCTGTAGCAAACCATGCATTGTTGCTGCTTCGTGAAATGTTGGAACCACAACACCATCAACTGTCTTAAGATCTTCAAATGATGAAGGTCCTCTTACATGGTTTAGCAAAATCCGCAGATAGTATCTTTCACCTTCAAATGGATTTGCTGTAACAATACGACCTATAACGGTTTTCTTTTTCCGAGGAGTCCACTTTTTGTTTTGTCGGTTCCAAACATAATATTCTGGAATTTCTTTATACAGTAATTTCTTTGCATTGTCATCTACTTGATTTAATGCAAAAAATTATGTTAACATCGATTTTTTAGAACGATCTGAATTGACAACGTTGATTAGATCTTCATTTGCTCGGAAAGTTACTGGTGTTGATCTTCCAGATGTAAATGTAAACTATACACTGCCGGGTACATTTCGTTAATAATAAAGCCATATATTCTCCACATAGCTTCGGGGGGAGCAATCCATCGGGCTGACTGGAATTGTTGGATTTCATCAACTGGTTGAGTGTTTTGTTCAGAAATCAAGTTGAAAGCAACACGATCATGTCCTTTATAAATATACTTATAAAGATATTTGACTGCTTTTATTGTAGAACAAATCTCTACATTAATGTGACAGTCGAATGTTGCAAGCAGATATGGATTATATGGAGCGACCCAACGATTGTCTAAATTTTGGCCTCTGACTCTGACAGTTATTCCATTGTTAGAACGTCTATATATTGGGAAGCAATCATTTCCAACGGTCGTAGCAGATGCATAATTCTTTGGATAATTACTTTTGCAACAACCATTTTTTTTCATGCAAACATTTGATGGGTTCAGGACTCCACATGGTCCATGCATCATGTGTCTGACAACAGCATTATGCAAATGCAAGTTTGTATTTTTATCAGGTATCTCTGCTGATACGATTTCATCAAAAGATTCAGGCGCATGAACTTTCCAATTATTCTGTAGGATAATTAAAAAATGTGCATGTGGAAGACCTCTTTTTTGGTGCTCAATAACGTAGACATATGCAGAGACTTTACCAAATATTTGTTTCTTGAATAGTTGATCCTTCAATTCTTCTAATTTTGCATTAAATACTCGAGCAACTAAATCAGGTCGATTCTGACTCTCCTCATGTAGACTTAGTTCATTTGTAATTTCTGGCCAGTTTGGATTGCACGTCATTGTTAAGAAAATGTCTGGTTTGCCATAACGCTGAACTAAAGCCATTGCTTCCATATATCTTTTTCTCATGTCTCTTGGACCTCCAATAAATGACGAAGGCAGTATAATCCGTTTTCCAACATTAGAAGCGTTCGTTTCCCCAAGCGTAATTGTATCAACAATACCTTGATATAACTCAGATCTAATGTGTTGTTGCTTGCTTCTAAAATAATCCAATCTTGCCGTTTCGATCTTAACATACATATCTACTACAAATTGTTGCAATAGTCGACCAGAAAGTAACAAGATTGATCTGTCATTTTCTCTTATTTGCAATTTGTAGCAATAATATTCACGGCATGAAACAATTGGATCCTTCTTATCTCCGTTTAATGCTACAAAAGTAGAATGTGAATGTAAATTACAAAATTGGACGTATATAATAAACTAAAACTTTTAATATTAATACTACAATCTAACCTTGTTGTTCTCTTGCAAGTAATTCTTCTGCAGTCGTTGATTGTTGAGGATTTATTGATCGGTTTGTTTCGTTACATGTAGATCTGTTTCCTCTACTAATCTTTTTAATCCCTTGATGCCAACCAATATCGCCAAAAGGAAATAACAAGGGATATTGGAGTGGATCATAACATCCAAAATAGTACTGAACTATATGACTTCCACCTGAATGGTTAAAGACAAAAATGTCACGTCCTCTTAGTTGATTCCCGTCTTCATTTTCTACCCATATTGCTGCAACTTGTGAGGATGTGGGGGTATTAAATACACGTTGATCTAGGCCGGCATCTGATCTTATCTGAATTATCTGATTTTCCAGATCTGGCAAATCACCAAGAGAGCGAAAAAAAATAGAATATGGATTTATGCGAAGAATATCGATGACTTGAGTTACGATTGATGGATTCAGTCTGTTTGAATCAAAAATGCGATTTTCTAATCCATTTTCTGTATCATAGAAATACAACTGGAGATAAGAAGGATGACCATTTGAAGGAAGTAAATCGTTTATATAGTGATAGATCTGTCCTTGAGTTCTGAAAGTATAGATTCCTCTATTTCTTCTGCAAAGATCTTTATCAAATTTCACTCCAAAGGATGTAAACGCGAACTTGTTATTATAAGTTCGAATGTATGTCCTAAAATGTGTAGACTCATCTGTGTTGGAGGTAAATAACGAATAAAGCTTATCTGGAACATCATTTGTAGCTAAAGAAATTTTCCCATCAGCACAGCAAAAGCCAGTTGTTTCGTGGTGAAATCGCTTTGCTTGACAATGTATGTAGCTGGGTACTAATGGCAGAAAATATGCTTCAGATGGTACTGCCTTCAACAATTGTCTAAATCCAGTAGAACCATGATGCGACTGGCCTATTTTGTTGAAAAATGAAAATAAGCCAACAGACGCAAACTGGTCATATTGATTTGATGACTGAATTAAAAAAAAGAAATAATTTTTATTTGTTTCTTACCCCTATAAGGTGTCAGCATATTTCTTTCGTAGCTTGACTCTTCTCGAACAATATATGGATCCTATTTGTATAATATATTTCAGAATCTTAGAGGAAAAAAACTGAATGATGGTTGAATAAAAAAAATTGAAAAATGATTAAAGGATAACCTGCTGGATAAAGAGTTGATTAGATGATTCGGAGACATTGTTTATTAATGGATTTGTCTCTGAATTAATGACACGAACATCAACATCAGGAAAAACACATACTTCACGAGACGAATCCTCTTCAATGATATCAAAATAAATATCAGAATTTCGTTGTCTCTTTGATACTCTTTGACCAATACTAAAGTCTTGAATGTTGTCTGTATATTGGGCATCATTGTTTGAATATCGAGCAATCAACATAGTTGTTTGATCACCAAGAGATGTATTGAAATCATCATCACCAAACGATGTCGAGTCATTTATACGAATCGAATTGCTCTTGGATGCTTTTTGTTCAGCATATCTTTCTCTTCGTTTTCTACGGATCTCTTCCTTTTTTTCTTCTGGTAAATCTCTATACTGGATTCTTTTTGCAGGTTGTTTTCCACGATCTTCAAGAAATAGTTTAAAAACTAAAATTTTATAGAAATTTATATTTTTGTTTATAAATTTTTTAAAAAATTATTTATAGAATCTTACCACTTCTCATTATGTTAACGAACGAAATTATTGTTTCAACTGTTGGATACTCTTCAACACAAGCAAGATGAGAGAAAGAAACAAATATTATTTTGTAAGCTCAATTAAATAAATAATCAAATGATAAAATGCTATAAAAGTTTAATCTAATAGAGGCATATTTCAATATGACATACATAAAATGTTTTAGAGTCTATTTGTCAAACTTAATTCCCTATTCAAATCAACTATCAACTATTTCTTTACTCATTATTTTGAAATATTTGTTTTTTAAATTTTTATTTTGATGTTATGAATTTTTTATGTTTTTTTTAATTGTTAATTTTTGTGCGAAAGAGAGGATGCTTTGAGTTTTGTGAGAAGAGATCGATCAATTTAGCATGTCATTTGTGTATGTCTGTTGCTAATTTTAACTAAATCATTAAGATTTATTTATTTTTTTAATTTTTTATTATTAGATTTTTAAAATTTTAGATCTTATCGGCTAAATCCATGTTGAAGAAGCAACATATTTTATCAACTCAACTCAATTCTGAGATTATTCTCATCTTATTTTTAATAAAATTATTTATATTTTACTTAAAAAGTACATTTTCTAAAATTTTCTAAAATGTTATACAGTTATCTAGTAAAATATAATATAATGTCAAAATACTTAAACAAAAGGAGAAATATTTCATCCAAAACAAATTTTTTCGGTTAATTTTTTATTAATAAGAATTTAATGTTTTCGGTTAATTAATTTTTATTTTGTTGTATAAGTAATTAACTCGATCTTTTGCGACTAATTAAACGAACGTTTTCTAATATTCTGTTCTATAGATCTAATAATTAGATATTGTCGCTTATTTTTCGAGAGTATTCATGACCACATTTGATCCAAGTTTAGGAGATTTATAAGTTTAAATATTTATTACTAAAATGATAAACTAAGTGGACGTTTGTGGTAAGTCATCATGAAAGTAAGAATATTTTTACATGCATTGTTTTAATTTTATAAGGTGTGTGTAGTTAGCTTCAGCTTGTTTTTTATTTATTTATTTTCTTATTTATTTAATGTAATCCATAACATCATCATCATAATTAATATTATTAGTATTATTATTGTAATTACAATAATATTTACCATTATAATTTTTTTAGTCTAGCTTTACGTCTTTAGAGTCCTACTCTTGGCATTAGCTAGTTTAGAAACGACAAACAAGAAAGAAATATATATATATTGATGCAGGTTTAAGAATTGAGATGAAAATTTTTAATTTTGGATGAAAGTTTAAAAGATTATTTTTTTATATTATTATTATTTTAAAATTTGAAAAAGTTAAAGTGAGATTTTAAAAGATTAAATTATTTATTATATTTTATATATAAATTTAAAAAAAATATAATAACAAAATAAAAATTTTATATTTTATTTTAGCATCCAAACCTATTTTATTTTAAAGTGGATGGAGGCTCATTACAAAGACTGTCTATATGCTGGCATCAACATCAGTGGCACCAATAGAGAAGTAATGTTTGGCCAAGTAAAAATAATACTATCTAGTTTTGTTTTTCGTTTTTAACGAGATTTTGTTGTTTTGGTCTAATCCAATCCATTGACTTCCATTGAATGTTATGTTTTTAGTTTAGGTTTCCAATATTGAGTTTAGATTGTTTCTGAGTCTCTCTTTGTGGGGATTATTTTTGCATTCTTATAATTTTGTTTGAGTATTAACTTTATTGAAGGATTGTATTTCCTAAGTATAGATATAATGTGAATGTGATATATTAGTAGGGATTTTATAATGAAGGGATTTCAGAGATCAATATGTTATTCAATATTTTTTTTATTGGCATGTTATTTATTTTCATGTTTTTCATAGATTGTTGATTCTGTTGAATACAATACAATCGTTAAACACAACACCAACGAAGTCACAAACATAGAGATAACCTGACATCAATGTTTTCTAAATCTGTAATTGAAAATTTTAGCAATTTATCTCTATCACTATATATAAACTATAAACACAAAACATAGATAGACTATAAATATACTATAAACAAACACACAAAAGGCAGTTAGAATGACCTTTTCAATGTTCCTTCAAACCTGAGCACTACTGCACTACTTCCACACACCTGTTTTGAGAGAAAAACATAGAAGAAACTGAGAAATAGAAGATAAACTGAATATGCAGTTGCATGATTTATTTTTCTGTTTTTTATTAAGTTCTAAAGTCTTTAATCAACAAGATCTGAGAACTAATCAAAATATTAAACACTGCAGTAAAAGAAGGGAAAAAGAAGAACAAAAAATACTATACTGAAAACATAAAATAAATGGGAAAAGAAGAAATTACAAATAAAATTAACAACTAAAATTTTTTTCTCTATTTGTGGGGATTATTTTTGCATTATTATAATTTTGTTTGTGTATTAACTTTATTGAAGGATTGTATTTCCTAAGTATAGGTATCATGTGAATGTGATCTATTAGTAGGGATTTTATGGTGAAGGGATTTCAGAGATCAATATGTTATTCAATAATTTTTTTTTTTCGCATGGGATTTATTGGCATGTTTTTCATAGATTGTTGATTTTGTTGAATACAATACAGTCCTTAAACACAACAATAGGTTAAAAATTTTTTTGATTTATTTTTACCTAGGTGGGGTTTTTGGATGCTGATATTACGTGCATTATTCTAAACCAAAGGGCAGCCAACAGGTGGTGTGGTAGCTCAACCTACCATTTGGCTAGAATTATCAACAGAGGAACGGGACCCAAAAAAACATTATTTCTTATAAAATTGAATTTTATAAGTTCTAAAAATATTAAATTTTTAGAATTTAATATTAAATAGTTCTAAAATGGTTCTAAAAATTTCAGAATTATATATATATATATATTAAATTTATATATAAAAATTTAATATATTAATTAAATTCATATATTAATTAAATTTAATATATCTTATAAAATTATGTCAAAAATTTATTTTTATAAAATTCTTTTATACCTACCGACACTTATCATTTATTATAGAAATTTTTATTTTACTAAAAAGATAATAATGAGTCAACCATTGAGCATTTCTAAGCCACGTGACGTCATTGGGTCTATAAGGTTTTAATAAAAACCGTGCGATGATGATGATCGGACGGATGAGGGTTCGCTTCTTTTCATGATGTTGCAAAAGCATCTCTAGAATTGTTATAGATGCTATATAACTGGTTTTTCCAGACTGTAAGCAGATTTCTGCTGTTATTTGTTAATGAAGTATGAATCATTTGTCTCTTAAAAAAAATTAGTATTTTTTTATTATTATAACTAACGGGGAAAATTTTATTAATTGTAAAGCTACCCTGATCATTAATTTTAATATAAAATATAAAAATGAAAACAAAATTAATAACAAAATATTTTAAACAAAATAAGACGCAATAAATTTTCAATATTTTTAAATTAGTTATTAATTCTAAACCTTCTATTGTCATTAATTTTAATATAAAACATAAAATGGGAAAAAAAATATTATAAACAAAATAAGACGAATAATTTTTCAAAATTTAAAATTTTAATTTTTTTAAAAATAATTTTAATTAGTTATTTAAGACGTGAAGGAATGAAATAACTTAATGTTAGCAAAATTGTTGATCTGTAAATTACATATATATATATATATATTCTAGGTGAAAATAACGTGCAATGCACGTTTGCTTAGTTTATATTTATTTATTTATATTAAGCAACTAATTTTTTATTAATAAGGATATAATGTTTTCGATTAATTAAATAACGATGTAATATTTATATAATTTATAAATAATTATACATTGATATATAAATAAATTATAAATAATTATTTAGATAATAATATCTCACTGTGATTTATAAATAACTCCAAAGAACCTTTTTTTTATGAGAAAATAGAAGTATGAATGTTATTAGATTATAAATAATTATTTGTTATTTATAAATTATAAATTATAAATAATTAAATTATAAATAATTATTAGATTTCTGCTGTTATTTGTTAATGAAGTATGAATCATTTGTCTTAAAAAAAAAGTATTATTTTTTTATTATTATAACTAACGGGGAAAATTTTATTAATTCTAAAGCTACCCTGATCATTAATTTTAATATAAAATATAAAAATGAAAACAAAATTAATAACGAAATATTTTAAACAAAATAAGACATAATAAATTTTCAATATTTTTAAATTAGTTATTAATTCTAAAGCTTCTATTGTCATTAATTTTAATATAAAACATAAAATGAAAAAAAAATTATTATAAACAAAATAAGATGAATAATTTTCAAAATTTAAAATTTTAATTTTTTTTAAAATAATTTTAATTAGTTATTTAAGACGTGAAGGAATGAAATAGCTTAATATTAGCAAAATTGTTGATCTGTAAATTACATATATATATATATATTCTAGGTGAAAATAACGTGCAATGCACGTTTGCTTAGTTTATATTTATTTATATATATTAAGCAACTAATTTTTTATTAATAAGGATGTAATGTTTTCGATTAATTAAATAACGATGTAATATTTATATAATTTATAAATAATTATACATTGATATATAAATAAATTATAAATAATTATTTAGATAATAATATCTCACTGTGATTTATAAATAACTTCAAAGAACCTTTTTTTATGAGAAAATAGAAGTTTCATTTAGATAGTGACAAATTTATAGTCAAGATAGCAATTGGGTTCCAAATACTAAAAAACACTTTTTGATACAGTAGATATATATCAATACCTTCAATAGCAACACAAAATTAGATAATGTTCGCACATCTATAATTACATGTTATGATATATTATAAAAAAACATTAATAGAAACTATAAAATATATATATTTATATATATATAAACTATATATTATAAAAGGAAACGGACATAATAAAATAATAACATATCAAATAAAAAAAATACCAACAAGGAAAATTATAAATGAATAGATCAATATCACATATGAAAATTTTTAAATAATATATTTATCAAAATTTATTTAATTTTAAAACAAATAAATTAATATTTATAAATAAATTAATATTTATAAATAAATTAATATTTATAAATAAATTTATATTTATAAATAAATTTATATTTATAAATAAATTTATATTTATATTTAAAACAAATATTAAAATTACTATTTGTGTACTATTTTAAATTAATATTTAAAACAAATAAATTTTTAAATAAATAATTTTCTAAAATAATATTTATATTTCTAAATAGCAATTTATATAAATATTTATATAAACAAATAGCAATTTTAACCTTCAGTTTTTACGTGTTGTGTCCGTTTAAGTGAGGGGATTTTAACTTTTAGACGTTGTGTCAGTGATATTTTTCTCAAACGATTATAGACCACACAAATCTCTCTCTCATTCTCGGCTTCGTCTCCCTCTCGACTGCTTTTCTCTCACAACTCAGACCACCTTTCTTCTCTTTCTCTATCTCGTGACCTGATCTATCTCCCTCTCTAATTTTCTCACAACTCAGATCTATCTTCGTCTTGCTGAAACCCAAAACAACCGAAGCTGTGAGACCCAGATCTGCCGATCTCCATCATCTTGACCTCAACCTCTACGATTTCCATTCAGATCTGCCATTTCTCTTCTCGATCTACTACGCCTCGCCTTAGGAACGGTGGTTTCAGTAGTTCTCTCTCTCTCTCTCCACCGTCCATGGCTAGAGAAGCCTAGCTCTAGTTTTTTTTTTCCCCTTTTTTTTCGTGTTAATCTGTTCTATGATTTTCTGTTTCTTAGGCTGGGTTTAATTCTTGATTTTTGTTGAATAAGGTGTTCGAGGTCCTGATGGCTGAAGCCTCTGCTCGGGGAGGATTTTTTTTCTACAGTGCAAGGTAAAATGTTTTTTTTTCTACGTTTTGAACTCAAGATTTGTTTTGGTATATGTAGATGGTGGTTGAACTCAAGATTTTTCCTCTGGTTGCTGGGATTGGGATTTAATTTTTTTTTTAATTTTTTTGTTTTTTTTTTCGTCGCTTGATGTGGGTCGATCTGTTCACCCTGATCTGTTTTGTTCCTTTCTCTGTGATCATTTCATTATTCCGTTTAAATTTTTTTTTTCAAATGCTTACAGATGTTTAGATATATAGATATGTATTTCTTGGTTGCAGGGCGAAGTATTTTATTTTTTTCAAATGCTTACAGATATATAGATATGTAATGCTCAAGATATGTAGATCTATTTTGGTATATGTAGATGGTGGTTGAACTCAAGATTTTTTCTCAGGTTCCTAAGATTGGGATTTGTTTTTTTTTTAATTTTTTTGTTGAGATCATTTCATTATTCCGTATAAATATTTTTTTTTCCGAATGCTTACAGATGTTTAGATCTGTAAAAACAGCTAACCCTATCTTTCTAAGTATTTCCTTATTTTTCACAATGTTCTTTTTCGAAACCTTATGAATTTTAACCTCCATCTTTAATTTTTTTGTTTTTGTTGCTTGATGTCTGTTGTTCTCTAAAGTATACATCACAAATTTTATTTCATACACATGTTACTTGGCATAGATATACTTTGTTTATACCTCTTGGTTTATTTAATATGTTTGTTTCTGCTCTTCGTAGGATTGACCATAGATAAACTCTGTTTTGTTATATTTGCATCAATCAATGCCCTGTTTTTCCTTTTTGTTTGTTGATTTTTTATAAATAAACATCGTTATGTTTTTTTTCCTGTTCTTTTTATCAGATTGGTAGGGAGTTTTGACGGCTAAAAGCATGAGTGTTTCAACTTTTTTTTTCTTTTTTAGTTTCAGATTAGTACTTTGGTTTTAATGTACATTGAGAGTGAAACTTATTAATAGATATATTTATTGATTTGTTGAAATCAATGTCGTTTTATATATTTATATATTTATAAATTTTCCAACTTATTCAAACTTTGCAAGGAGAAGCTTTGAAGGGAATGAAGAGGACAAGGCACTTATGGGGTTGCTTGAAGAGTCGAAAGGTATTATTGTTGAGTTGATTTTATTTGTTAATTTGTTAATTACAAATCTAAGCAGAAATGTTTTCGTTAATAACTAAAATCTGAAACAGTATGATCTTGGTCTCAAGAAATAGAATCTATTTAATCAATATCAATAATTACTATAAGAACCTAGAACAAAAGAACACAAACATAGAACAAATCAACATAATAATTTATATTATTTATAGGATCTATTTAATCAATTTATATTACAACACTGTAATATAAATTCAGAAATCAACATCATAATCCGCATTCACTCACAAACATAGAACAAAACAATAGAGCATAGGAAAAATATATATAGGAAATCTTATACATTGTAAATAATAAGGATTGTAAGATAATTATCCTGCAGTGTTATAAATGTTATAAATGTTTCAACTTAAATAGTTGAAATATTTAAGTGTTAATATTAATATAATATTAATATTAATAAAATAATATTAATACCACATGTATAATCTCGGGAAGCTAAGCCCGAGATTCATAGGCCCCTTTGAGTGTCTTATATAATGATATAATACTTAAAAGACAACAATCTTATCTTTTATTATTTCCAGGAAATAATAATTTATATTATTTATAGGATCTATTTAATCAATTTATATTACAACACAGTAATATAAATTCAGAAATCAACATCATAATCTGCATTCACTCACAAACATAGAACAAAACAATAGAGCATAGGAAAAACATATATAGGAAATCTTATACACAGTGAACATGAATTTAAGAAATATTTAGAGGGGAAAAATTATTTACCTCAGACTGTAGTGAGATGAGACTCAACAGATTTTATGTAGGTCTCCTATGAACCAACTGACAACTTGATAAACAGATCAGGAAAGAAAAAAAAATATATAAGAACATGATACAGCATATATATAAGAAACAAAATTTTTATTGGAATATGTTATTTCAAATATCAATATGTTATTCAATATGTTTTTTTTTTTTGGAATTGATTTATTCGTATGTGATTAATTTGCACGTTTTTCATATATATTTTTGATTCTGTTCAAATAGAATAGAGTCCTTAAATACAACACCAAAGAAGTCACAAACAAAAACACAAATATTATAAGAAAATATTCCATACAGAATTTGTTGCCAGTGTACTTCGAGCTGTTATACACATTTCATGGCACAAATGTGTTAAGATATGTATTGTTTGTGATACATGTATTGTTTTCTGTTTTGGTATATTTGCATCAAGCTATGCCCTATATTTTTCATTACTTATAAATTACATCATTATTTAATCAAGATGAACCGAAAACTAATCATTCAAAATAAACCACATAAAACCATAAGCATTGCAGTAGAATAGAGGGAAAAAAAACCAGGAAATACTAAAATTAAAACATCAAAAAAATGATAAAAGAAGAAATTCACTAACCCCAGTAATTTTTAATGTGCAGCGTCTGATGTTTTATGAAGATGTTGCTGGATAATGGGAATTGAAGAGAAGGAGAGATGGAGTGAAATAATGGGAATTGAAGAGAAACAGATTATCTCGACTATGAGGCTTTTTTATTTTGTATTGATGCATGAATTTGGGGAATACGAAGAGTGTTTTGTTAATTTTAGTATTTTTTTTTTAAACTCAGATTGCTTTTATAGATAATGTATGGGAAATTTGACAAATGAGTCAAATGCATGAATGACTTGATGAGAAAGTGCTTATCTCGGGTACGAGGCATTTAATTTTTTCCCATATGCATGAATCTGGCTGTAAATATTTAATATGAGAAATTTTTGGTTAATTTTTCTAAGTTTTCTTTTTAATTCAGATTGCTTCTAAACATCACGGTTAATACATAACAGACAACTTAACAAAATGTTATTTTTAACGGAAAACGACAATAAACTGTTAAACCAACAATTTTCTGTTAGATAGAGACTTTTTATATATAGAGATATATATATATATATATATATATATTATATATATATATATATATATTATATATATATATATATATATATATATATATATATATATATAAGCTGTGAAATGAACAAAACGTTTTGAATTACTTTAAATGAAAACTCTCTTGAAATATATCATTATTCCCAATAATCATTTAAATAAGACTAAACTAAGTTAACATGCTATATTTAATTCGTTCTTCAGAAGATATTGTTCACGTACCGTCAGGTTAAAAAGGAGGCCAAAGTCATGTTTTAGGTTTTGTTTTTTTTTTTTTTCGATAAAGGTTTTGTTTTTTTTTTTTAACATATCGACACTCCTTGAGTACTATTATTGGGAAATTTCTATTTTAAGATCTAAATTTCTAAATTTACTATTGGGACATTCTGCCCGAATTTTAATCCTTTTTATAAAGTCCATGCATGGTCATAATTAACTCCTCGATCCACGGCCACAAAAAATCCAAAGAAAATGAAGAAACAATTAAAAAAAGAAAAATGCTACTTTGACACCTAAATTTGACACTTCCTTTATTTTATTTATTTTTTACTTAATAATTAAGAAAATAACTATTAGTGTATTGATATATATTTTTATTTTTTAAAATATTTTAAAATGATAAATAAATATAAATAAAAAAATTAGAAAAAAATAAAAAAGACAAATTTTGCCTAGCGGTCAATTTGAGCTGTGCTACTCAGACGGCAGAGTAGCACCGCTCTTTAAAAAAATGAAAATATACAGTGTACCATTCTCCTTACAAGTTTAGGGAGTATTTGTCCTTGGTCTGTGGATTTTCCACAACTCAATTAATGAAGCCATCAATCTTAATCATAGGGTTAAAAATAATATTGAGAAAAGGGATGGCGGATCAAGATCTTCGGCTAATAGGTAACCATAAAAAACCCTGTTTGTCATTAATATTGATCCAAATTATACCAGGACAAGGGACCTATAGAGGCACTTCGATCCACGTGGGAAAATATTGAACATAAGGATCAGAAGGAATTTTTCATCTGTTCAGTTTGAGTCATAGGAGGATGCTACAAAAGCATTAGATGCAACAAACATGAGGTTGTATTTTTCTTCAGAAAATTCTACATTGTGTAGGCTTTCTACTGTCCTTGATTAAGTAGTTCTCACCAGGAATCAATACAGTTGATTTTGAGATTATTAAATAAGGTTAATTCAAATTACCTCAAGGAGCGGACTTCCCACAAGGTTGGATCTTTGCTCGTCTTACAGCCCACGTCACTTTATTGTTTGCACATCTACGTCGCTTAGGAGGCTACTAGAGTCTCCTAGAAAACTCCATGCTTCAAGATCAAGAGATCTCGATAGTTTCTTTAAGAAATTGAAGAGAGAAAGAGAGGAGAGTTTTTCTCTTTTGTACGTAGACTTTTCCACGTACTTAATTTAATGTACGTAAACTCTTATTTAAAAGTTTTACATGGGAAGTTAATTAACTTTCCTGAAGTGGTAGTGGTGGAGGAGTTAATTAATAACTTTCATACCCATGTGGACACAACATGGGTCATGGGGGGTTATCCACTACGAACATCTCTCACTTGTCCACTATAGTTGCTATGCCCATTAACAGTCTTCTCATAATCTCTTAATCAATTATCCTTCGTATAGAAAATAAAGCGTGCGACTTGACGAGAAGGCAAATGGCAGGAGTACTATATTAAGTCACCATCTTACTAACATAGTACATCAGTCATAACATCTCATCTATGCCTCACAAACAATTTAATCTCACTAGGTCAAGGGTACTTAATCCCTCACGAGTTTAAAACTCAAAGCAATTCTTGACCTCACATTATATAATATGTTTATGATTATATCAAGTTAAAACGACATAATCACCCGAGCTATGAGACATCTAATAACAAGTAAGAATCCAAACAATATTCCCTAAACACTCGTGTCAATTCAATTAAACTTGATTGCTTTCCTAGACATACTTCACGAGACCGTATCATTTGTTGCCCTAAGAAAGTATGTTAAAGTAGCAATATCAAGTTTTCATCTCATGACATAATTCCAAGTTCAAGGGCATAGGAATAGATCATTTATTGATCCATTAGGGCTCACATAGTGATGGAGCAGGGACCCATCTAATCACTCATTCATATGGTTGTCTATAACACATATAGTATGAAATATATATTACGACAAAACTCTTACTTAATAGGGTTTGTCACATTCAATCGCCATAGGAATATTAGTCTAGTCGCCACAAAGGCTCTCTAACTTGAATTTCTTAGCATAGTCACTCATCTAGCGCTTGCCGAAGATCTCACATTCCGCTTTAATGAGGTTTCATGAAGTTGTGCAAATATTTCATATGCGACTCTTGAAAGTCTGATCTTATCTTAAATTCTCCAAAAACATTAAGATGTTTATTTGCTCGCTTTTCAAGCGCTAAAGTAATTGATTTGTCTCATCTTGTTCGCTATTCAAGTGCCAAGATGATCATCCATGTGAGTGGACTGATTTTTGCCTTGTGACATCTTTATAATGTGTGATTTTCACTTAGTATCAATTAATTAATAATATGAGATGAACACAATAATCTCACTATAATAGATACAAACAATGTCGAATATATAATAAAATCTAAGGTATCCTTAATAGAACATATATCAAATTCGATGAGTTTGAAAAATATTTCTACTAGTAGCCTTAGTAAGACGATTAGCTACCATATTGCTAGTAGAGATATGTTGTAGGATCACCTCACCTTGCACAACAACATCTTGAATGTAGTGAAAGCGAATATCTATGTGTTTGATTTTGCCATGGTATTTAGGATCCTTGGCATGTGCCAAAACTACTATACTATTACTGTATATCTTAATAGCTTCATCTGCAAAAGCCATAACTTCTAGGCACTAAAAAAATCTCCTCAACCATACAACTTGCATAGTTGCTAAACAAGCAACGTACTCTGACTACATTGTGGGAAAAAAAATGCATGATTGTTTCTTGCTATACCAAGGAATAACTCTCCCACTAAACATAAATGCGTAACCCGTCATGGATTTTCGCTCTTCTTTGTCACTAGCCCAATCAGCATCGCTATAACCCTTCAATCTCATGTCTCCATATTAGTAACAAAAAATAGGGTCTATTGTCTCACAAAGGTATCGAAAAATCCTCTTAACTGCTTGCCAATGAAGAGGTCTTGGGTTACTTTGATAAAGACTAACCAATCCAACTGTAAAGTAAATGTCAGGTGATGTACACAACATAACGTACATAAGACTTCCAATTGTACTTGCATAAGGAACTTTAGTCATTTTTTTCTTTTCCTCATCATTTTTAGGGTAATGTTCTAGACTCAATGTATAACTCTTCTCAATTGGAGTGTCTATAGGTTTGGAGTTGTGTATACGAAATCGTTCTAGAATTTTCTTAATGTAAGTCTCTAGAGACAAACCAATAAGCTTTTTAGATTTATGCCTTGAGATTTTAACTGCTAACACATAATTTGCTTCACCCATGTCTTTCATCTCAAAAGTAGAGGACAACCACTTTTTTGTGACAACAAATATCTCCATATCATTTCCAACTAATAAGATGCTATCCACGTACAAAGACAAAATTTGAAAACTCTTCCCTGTACATTTGACATACACACAATGGTTTTTTTCTAACATCTCAAAGCCAATTGAAGTAATGGTCTCATGAAATATGAAATATCATTGTCTAGATGATTGTTTAAGGCCATAAATTGAACATTTAAGCTGGTATACCTTGCGCTCTTGTCCCTCAACCTCAAAACCAACAGGATGATCTATATAGATCTCCTCGTCTAGTTCTCTATTGAGAAATGCAGTTTCCACATCCATTTGGAAAATTTTCAAATTTAGATGTGCAACTATAGCTAGAATGAGACTAATGGAAGTAAATCTCACCACAAGGGAGAATGTTTGTTCATAGCTATACCCTTTCTTTGGGTGTAACCATTTGCCATGAGTCGAGTCTTATACTTGTCAATTGATCCATCTGCCTTGCGCTTAATTTTTAAAACTCATTTATTTCCAATAGATTTGAGCCCAGGTGGAAGATCAACTAACTCCTAAACATGATTCTTTGTCATAGAACTCATCTCATCTCTCATAGCCGTCAACCATTTATTTGAAGCATGTGAACTTAATGCTTCCTCATAAGAAGAAGGTTCATCAACACAGAGCACACATGAAAGATTCTCCTTCAATCTCAAAATGACGAGGAGGAATGGTTCCACATTCGCTTTTACGTAATTGAGACTTTTGTGAGTCACTTTCTAGTGGTGCACTCCCACTAGGAGGCAAGTCACTCCCACTATCTTTTGCGACTCTAAAATGTGATAATTTTCCACCCTTGCCAAAAGATGGTATAACTCCCTAAAATTCTTGCAACTCAAAAAGTTCAAGATCATTCTTTGCTTCACCAATATTGAAAAAATCGTTCTCAATAAATTTGACCTCAATCGACTCTATTTATGTTATCCCTCTGTTAGGATGTTCACCAAACATTACATAACCCTTTGAGTTTTCTGAATATCTTTTGAAAATATGCTTATTTGCTCAAGGGAAAAGTTTTTCATATTTATGGGAAGTGGTGTAAACATAACCCGCAGAATCCCAAGGCCGCAAATATCTCAAATTTGATTTTGCACCATTCCATAATTCATATGGGGTTGAAGGAACTGACTTAGAAGGCAGACGATTCAAAATGTAGGCAGCAGCTAGAAGAGCACTCCCCTAAAATGATATTGGTAAGTTAGCTTATGTCATCATTGATTGAACCATTTTCAATAAAGTACGATTCGTCCTTTTCACAACTGTGGCGCCCCCGACTTCCATGTACGGACAGCACGAAAATCGATACACCCGGGATGATGACAACACGGTCACGCACCCCAACGACACGTGCCAAGTGTGTGAAATGCAACACGTGTATAAAGTAAAACGCAACGGAAAGGTTAAGTCAGATAACTAAGTACCAGAATTTAATACAATACAAAAATAATACAGAAATCCATAAGTCAACATAATACAATTTTCTTGTTTATAAAACGACATCAAATAAAAATACAAATACCAAATAAAAATATAGCCAAATGTCCCTACTCCTCAGGCGGAGCCGCATCCTCGGGCTCAGTCTCTGCAAAGCCTGCATTAAAATCTGCAGTACCAATAAATGGTACCACAGGTAAGTAAAACCCAAAAGTACTCCAAGATAACAAATATAAAAATACAACAACCACTATGCATGAACATGATGACCCAAGTGCAAAACCCGAGAAAAAGACTCATTTCTCGAAAATCACAAGTTTTTCCCACGCACGCCAAAAATCATCATTTGGCACAATTAATAACCAGGAATAGTTACTTTTATTCTAATTTTAATCCGTATGCACCATGGCCTCCCCTAGGGACCATCCACATACCCTGGCTCCCTTCGTCACTCCACAGGTAGTGACTATGCGAGTGATACAACACGAGTGATGCCCAGTTTCGCGCCCACCGCATACATAGCCAAGCATCCTTTGATCTCCGCCAGCACGAGAGATCACGGAGTCGGATCGAGAGCGCTACCATCCCGTCCAAGTCCCGAGCAACAGCTCTAGGAGACGACACTCAGTATATTCCGCTCCCGAGTGCCCAGAGGAGCTCCACCGAGATAATAACCCATCTCGGCTTGGGGGTGATACACACACACCCGAAAAGCCCTTTTTACAAAACACAATTTTTAAAAATATACACACCCACGCATGCGTGCACAATGCCATGAAAATGACTAAAAACCAATAACCAACAGTTACCAACCATTTTCCAATAACCAACACAGTCTATCAGATAACCAATTCACAGTTTATAAAACAGGTCATTGCAAAAATATATTTAAATCTTAAAAGTCTTTTGGAGAAATACTTACAGTGTTTTAAAATAATTATGGAGGATCACGGAGGAACTGGAAGCGCCAAAACAGCAACACCACAGTGTAAAAATACACTGTGGCCGAAATACACAGTGAAACCCAAAATCACCCGAGGCCAAACGAAGACTTGGGAACGATAGGGTAGGGCCTATGGGAGGTGGGGAATCTAATGGTGGTGATGGTTGGCCGTGGGTGGCGGCCGAAACGGCGGTGGAAAGCCAAGAAACTCGGATCGAAGAGGGTGCTCGATGGGACGGCTCCGACGACGGATCGGAGTCGGGGTTGGGTCCAAATGGTTGCTTGAGGGCCGGTGGTGATGTGGTAGAGAGATGGTGGCCGGAGGTGGCCGGACGGCGGCGAAACGAGGAAGAGAAGCCGCGGCTTGGCGGCACGCGTGCGGGCGATTTCCGGCGATGGACGGGCTGAAATCGGAGCTGTGGGGTCGCCGGCGAGAAGGGGACACGATGGGCTGGGCGGTGCCGGAAAATGGTGGCGCACGGCGGCGCTGGGAGGGGGAGCCGATTCGCACGGGGAGAGGAGAGAGAGAGAGGGTCGGGCTGGGGGGAGGAACCGGAAGAAGAAAGAAGAAAAAGAAGAAAAGAAAACGAGAAAAAGAAAAAGAGAAAGAAGAAAAAGGAGATCCAGTCTTTTCAATTTGGGTCCCGGAAAATCCAACGGAGATGAAATTAAAACCCAAAACTAAATAAAATAATCCAAACACAGTGAAATATTCAAATAAAACAATAACTATTTTTAAAACAGTTAAAATAAATAAATCAATTTAACTCAAAATTAACTAATATAAAATATTAAACTCTGACAAAAATATCATTTAAAATAAAGAGGAATTAAATTCCAGATCACTAATTAAAATTAATCAAATGCAGTGAAATGCTTTAATAAACAATAATAATTTTAAAACACATAAACAACCAAATTTAAATTAAAAATCAATTTAAATTCACCACAATAATTAACAATAAGAAAGCCCAGTAAAAATAATTTTTCGCAATTTAAAATATTCTAAAATAATATTCCAAAACTTCAAAAATAATAATTAATAAAAATAGGAAAGTCCAATAAAATAATAAAATAAAACCTCTAAAATATTAAAACAAGAGAATTACACAAAATAAATTAAATATATCCTTCATTAAAAATACACTAAAATCTGGGATGTTACAATCTCCCCCCCTTAAAATAAATTTCGTTCTCGAAATTGGTAAGGTCAATCATTAAAAACTAAGGCAAAGATAAGGTTCAACTAGGAGTAGACTTAAGAAGCATACCAGGAGAGTCAACCAACCAAAAACGGATACTGCTCCCTCATATCGGCCTCTCGCTCCTAAGAGAAATCTTGAGCCAATAGATCACTCCAAGCTACCTTCTCCAAAGGTATCGACTTAGATCTTAACCTTAACTTGCCAGCACTTGACACATTTCTCAATAAACATGGCAATATCCAACCTACTCGCACCAGTCTCCCAGTGGCACATTATGATTATTACTCCTAGAACGGCCATGTAATCCAAGATCTCTATATCCACAAAATCTTAATACAACACTCACGAAATCCCAATGATTACTAGCTCCACTTGATACTCTGACCTCTATTAACTCTTACGGTAAAACTCCAAACCTTCGTTGAATACTAAACCTTAGTAACCTAGTGGCCACTTCCAAAAATTAACCATCAATAACGAAATTGCATACACAATAATCAATCTCCAATTACAGGTATCTTCTCAAAATTCAAGTCACCACAAATTCCTCAAAATTAACCCAAAAATTTTAAACTCCTAATTATAACCAAAGTATCATGTTCCTGCTGCGCACTCTGATAATCACCACATACCGAAAACTTATGTCCTCATAAAACAACACCATTGAGTACAAGGTAGCTCCAAACCTACTAACCAAGAAAAACTCTTACCACAATTGGTAGAAAATACCCTCTTCCAAAATCAATATTAATCAACCTCAGAATCCCAATTACACCCGCTCAACTTCGATAAGAACTTATCTTAAAAGGCTCAAATCCCTACCAGCCAACCAGTAAGAGCATCTATAAATTCTACCCGACAAACTAAACCCGAAAGTTTAACAACTAAGTTCTAAATATCACCTAATCTAGCGGTGACTAACTCATCAAGAACTACCCTTGACTTCACCAAAACATCGCCGAAACCTTCTTGGTAACTCGCCCACCTACTTCTACTCCCATAAACTAGTACTAGCACAACTAGCTCCTTCACTAGCACAGCACTAATAAACCTCAAGGAAAGTCATACTGCTCAACCCTTCCATCCACCAAAAACTATTGCACAACATCCAAGGATCCTAATGCTTTATTAACTCTTATACTTGATTATGCTATCCACCGTTGATGCCTAGGTTCAACTTCCAAGATTCATCATACACCATACAAGAAGACCCAACAATCTTACTTTAAGCCAAATAACAATGTCTTTAACTCACCTAGCTTGACGCTCCATATCCAAAGGAAAGTATAGTCTCAAAAATTTAAATTCCTATGTGACCTCAAGTCACAATTAATTCCTTTAGGTAATCACAACAATTATTGACAATCATCATTCCATCCAGTAACCTGCTTCGACTGTACTCTTCGATCAACTCACAAAAACTCTTGAACTTAATACTGTCGTAACGACTCCTTTACAGCACTTACCAAAACTACTTCTTCCAAGTCAAAAATGAGACTAGAGCATGTACTCTCCGAAATCCCTACAA
Organism: Cyclocarya paliurus; assembly: GCA_029856935.1. Lineage (NCBI taxonomy): Eukaryota > Viridiplantae > Streptophyta > Magnoliopsida > Fagales > Juglandaceae > Cyclocarya > Cyclocarya paliurus. Next base: position 28,943,480 of record CM056954.1, on the reverse strand, counting down.
ACTCACAACTGCTACACATCGATCTCGTGCATCCTTAGCTAGAATCAATATTCCCCCAACGTGCAAGTGATCTATCACTACTATTTCCATCATCTGGACCTATATCCTCGAAATCAACAAGAATCATTTCTTAAATCAACACCATCTTTATCCTTAAAATTGATATGGATCAAATATTAAACCTACTATTGTAACCTCAAGCTAAAAACAATCATCAAAATAAATCAAACTAGCACACCAAGCTCGAGAAATTAAAAACTTAAATATTATTACAAACCAATCCTTCAAATCTTGTAATTCTAAAACCTTGAACCAAAAAGAATCACTTCCTGAAATCCTCAAATTCGATGACCTTAAAGCTAAAACACTCACCTTACAAACCTTGCAGAATTCTAAAACCCGAAATGATACCAAAGCGTTTTAACTGAGTCGACAAAATCTAAAACTTCTAATTTAATTAACCCCTCAAGTGCTTGTTGAACCTACCACCTTAGATCCTATAAACTTATTTCCTAGAAACTATAGGGCCTCAAACCTTAGATAACTTCTCATAAATCTATCCTCGAAGTTCGTTGAACTTATGACTTCTTACTCTAAAGACCCAACACTTAATTCTACGGAACTTAAGACCTCAAGTATCCTAGGCGAACTAAAACTATTCCCACCTTAGTTGCAACTTGAGTTCCTACTCCGTAGAGTTCACTTAGACCATGCCGCTCCCTTCGAGTCTCAATAATAAAACATACCAATTCCAAAAATTAAATTAAACTCGTACCTGTAATCACTCCAGCATCATGAGTAGATGGCGCCTCATAATCCACGTCTCCGGGAGTCATGGCATAAACCCGAGCTTGAACCAGCTGTCTCTGATTAGATCTTCCGCCACGTCGGCCTCCCTGACTTGCTTGAGGTTGATTAGGGCACTCTCGATAAAAATGACCTGGCTGGCCACATCTATAACACTGGGTGGTCCCACTCTGATGGCAGTCACCCTCATGAGCTCTATTGCATCTGCTGCAAACTGCGGCTCGGCCCCCAATACACATCCCAGAGGCTGCTTGTGGTCGAGTCCCGCTCCTCTGAACAAATTTCTGGGGAGATCCGGAACTGCTACCCTCACCAGCAAAACTCCTCCTTTTCTGACTCGGAGGGGAGCCTACAGCCAAACTATTCTCCCGCTCAACCATGGTAGCCAAATCAATTAACTCATTAAGAGAGGAAACCCGATGACAAATCACAAATCTGCGTATCTCAGGACGCAGACCCTCTCGAAAACGCTCCACCTGAAGATCCTCAGTGGCAATAAGATGGGGCGCAAAACGCCCAAGCTCCAGGAAAGCACGGGAGTACTGATCCACCGTCATATTACCCTGAACCAGATTATTAAATTCTCGAGCCTTCTGTCTTCTCACAGCAGGTGGAAAAAATCTATCATCAAACTCCTTTTTAAACCGCTGCCAGGACACAGCAGCTAAAGTTCCAAATTCCCTCTCCAAGAGGTTTCGCTTCATTCTCCACCAATTTGCTGCCTCTCCTTGCAGTAGATAACTGGCGTACAATTCTTGTTGATCCTCGGTGCATCCACAAATCTCAAATGTTCTCTCAATTCCATTGATCCACCCTTCAGCTTGAAGTGGATCTTCAACTCCAAAAACATAGGGGTCCGATATTTAAGAAACCTCTCATAGGAGCACCCCACTTGTACAACCAGATTTTGGTCAACTGGTGGCGGCCTGATATTTTGATGGAAGAGATCAGTCATCCTATTCAATGCCCTGGCAATGGCATTATCCACCTCATTATTGGAAGATTCCCCCATGGGTTCCTTATCCTGCCTCCTTGGCCTCACCATTATTCTGTCAAAGCACAATTCTCAACCCCACTTTAGTCCCGAACAAAATTTAATTAAGAGTAATAGTAACACCCAAATAAAATATAATAGGACAACATAAGATAAAAATAATAAAATAAAATAAAAATAAAATCAATCAAACTATCAACAATAAATTAGAACCATTAAAATAACATATTTCAAATCAAAATAATTTTTAAATCACAACTTTTAAAAATTTTCTGGTACTTCACCTAAGGGACACGTGGCTTTACCCAGAGTCAAACCGCTCTGATACCACCTGTGGCGCCCCCGACTTCCATGTACGAACAACACGAAAATCGATACACCCGGGATGATGACAACACGGTCACGCACCCCAACGACACGTGCCAAGTGTGTGAAATGCAACACGTGTACAAAGTAAAACGCAGCGGAAAAGTTAAGTCAGATAACTAAGTACCATAATTTAATACAATACAAAAATAATACAGAAATTCATAAGTCAACATAATACAATTTTCTTGTTTATAAAACGATATCAAATAAAAATAAAAATACCAAATAAAAATATAGCCAAATGTCCCTACTCCTCAGGCGGAGCCGCATCCTCGGGCTCAGTCTCTGCAAAGCCTGCATTAAAATCTGCAGTACCAATAAATGGTACCACAGGTAAGTAAAACCCAAAAGTACTCCAAGATAACAAATATAAAAATACAACAACCACTATGCATGCACATGATGACCCAAGTGCAAAACCCGAGAAAAAGACTCATTTCTCGAAAATCACAAGTTTTTCCCACGCACGCCAAAAATCATCATTTGGCACAATTAATAACCAAGAATAGTTACTTTTATTCCAATTTTAATCCGTATGCACCATGGCCTCCCCTAAGGACCATCCACATACCCTGGCTCCCTTCGTCACTCCACAGGTAGCGACTATGCGAGTGATACAACACGAGTGATGCCCAGCATAGCCAAGCATCCTCTGATCTCCGCCAGCACGAGAGATCACGGAGTTGGATCAAGAGCGCTACCATCCCGTCCAAGTCCCGAGCAACAGCTCCAGGGGACGACACTCAGTATATTCCGCTCCCGAGTGCCCAGAGGAGCTCCACCGAGATAATAACCCATCTCGGCTTGGGGGTGATACACACACACCCGTTTTCCAATAACCAATAACCAGTAACCAATAACCACACACCCCTTTTTACAAAACACAGTTTCCAAAGATATACACACCCACGCATGCGTGCACAATGCCATGAAAATGACTAAAAACCAATAACCAACAGTTACCAACCATTTTTCAATAACCAACACAGTCTATCAGATAACCAATTCACAGTTTATAAAACAGGTCATTGCAAAAATATATTTAAATCTTAAAAGTATTTTGGAGAAATACTTATAGTGCTTTAAAATAATTATGGAGGATCACGGAGGAACTGGAAGCGCCAAAACAGCAACACCACAGTGTAAAAATACACTATGGCCGAAATACACAATGAAACCCAAAATCACCCGAGGCCAAACGAAGACTTGGGAACGATAGGGTAGGGCCTATGGGAGGTGGGGAATCTAATGGTGGTGGTGGGTGGCGGCCGAAACGGCGGTGGAAAGCCAAGAAACTCGGATCGGAGAGGGTGCTCGATGGGACGGCTCCGACGACGGATCGGAGCCGGGGTTGGGTCCAAATGGTTGCTTGAGGGCTGGTGGTGATGTGGTAGAGAGATGGTGGCCGGACGGCGGCGAAACGAGGAAGAGAAGCCGCGGCTTGGCGGCACGCGTGTTGGCGATTTCCGGCGATGGACGGGCTGAAATCGGAGTTGTGGTGTCGCCGGCGAGAAGGGGACACGATGGGCTGGGCGGTGCCGGAAAATGGTGGCGCACAACGGCGCTGGGAGGGGGAGCCGATTCGCACGGGGAGAGGAGAGAGAGAGAGGGTCGGGCTGGGGGGAGGAACCGGGAGAAGAAAGAAGAAAAAGAAGAAAAGAAAAAGAGAAAAAGAAAAAGAGAAAGAAGAAAAAGGAGATCCAGTCTTTTCAATTTGGGTTCCGGAAAATTCAACGGAGATGAAATTAAAACCGAAAGCTAAATAAAATAATCCAAACACAGTGAAATATTCAAATAAAACAATAACTATTTTTAAAACAGTTAAAATAAATAAATCAATTTAACTCAAAATTAACTAACATAAAATATTAAACTCTGACAAAAATATCATTTAAAATAAAGAGAAATTAAATTGCAGATCACTAATTAAAATTAATCAAATGCAGTGAAATGCTTTAATAAACAATAATAATTTTAAAACACATAAACAACCAAATTTAAATTAAAGATCAATTTAAATTCACCACAATAATTAACAATAAGAAAGCCCAGTAAAAATAATTTTTTGCAATTTAAAATATTCTAAAATAATATTCCAAAACTTCAAAAATAATAATTAATAAAAATAGGAAAGTCCAATAAAATAATAAAATAAAACCTCTAAAATATTAAAACAAGAGAATTACACAAAATAAATTAAATATATCCTTCATTAAAAATACACTAAAATCTGGGATGTTACAACAACACCATTTTGATGTGGTGTTCCAAGAATCATTACTTGTCTGCGTATCCATTTTTGCTAACATAGTCTCTAAAACTCTTTAGACAAGTACTTTTGACCTTGATCGTTTTGTAGAATTTTTAAATTTCTTTATTTTTGATTCTCAACCTCAGCTACAAAGCACTTGAAGTAGTCTAATGCTTCAAAGCGATAGGAAATCAGATAGATATAATTGAAACGTGAGTAGTCGTCTATAAAGATGAGAAAATAAGAAGCGTCATGGTGTGCATTCACATTCATAGGTCAACAAATATCAGAATGGATTAACTCTAAAGAATAAGATGTCCTAAGAGCCTTTCCAAAAGGCTTCCTACAGGCCTTACCAGCTAGAGAAGGCTTACACACATGTAGGCTTACATCAACGAGAGATCCCAATAGGCCTTCTCTAACTAGTCTAGCCATTCTATATTTTCCTATATGTCCTAGTCTAGCATGTCATTTCAATGAATTAGAAACATCATCATCATCATTTGAAACCATAAAAGAAAAGAATGAATTATCTAAACCCAACATAAAGAAACCATTCGAAAGAAAACTATGTCCATACAAAGCCCTATGCAAATAAAAGTACAGTTGAGGGCCATCAAAGTGAAAGGTAAAAAAAAAATCAAATCTAGAAATAACTAAAAATAAATTACATTAAACACCATACGCATATAGCATATCATGAAGAAATAACAAGCGCCCCAGACACATATTGAGTTGGTAGGTGCCAACTCTAAGCATTTCCTCTCGAGTTCTGTTACCCAATATAACGTACTATCTTCTAGTTGGTATTCTTCTATAATTTATGAACCCAACTAGATTTCGAACTACCTGTTTGGTTGCTCCTGTGTCTACAATCCATTCAGGATTTGAGTGAGCAACAAAAATATGTGAACAAATATAAGTAATGAGAGAGTTGCGTTTAATGGATACCTTCTTTGTCTTAATGCACTCACAAGCAAAGTGCCTAGTTATAGCACTTCAATTTGGACTTATCCTTGCCAGCACGCTTGCTTTTGCAGCACTTTACTACTTTTCTATCCCTTGGCCCAAGACTATTTGCCACTCCAGCAGATCTCCCATGCTGCTTGCGCTTAGGCCTGAATGCCTTGTGCTTCCCAACTTGGGCAATAAAAAGAGTGTTACGAGGTGCATCTATGCGCTCTGCCTCTAACTCCAAATGGTGAGATATATTAGTAAAAGTCTTAATATTCTCACTATGTGTCAAAACAAGCTTCATTTGCCCCCATGTTGACTCAGGCAAAGATTGTATCACAACGGTAACTTGCTATTCATCAGTGAGATTATTACCAGCAGCTTTTAGATCACAAATCAAAGCAAACATCGACCTCAAATGCTTAGTCATAGTATGTTTAAGATCTAAAACATATTGCTCAAACCTCAAAGTGAAAGCATGGAGCCTAGTAGCTGATGTCCTCCCATAGGCAATTTTCAGTTGGTTCCACATATCTTAGGCAGTTCTCAAATTCTCCAATAATATAATTGTGCATGCTGTTAAGCATGGTAAAGTGCGTGCAACGATCTTTCTTTGCCCAAGTCTGATACGCTTCCATATCATGAAGATATTGGGAAGTATTCCGTTCCTCAAGTTGTATCATAAGGTGGGACAAATTTTCAAAGATCTCTTGCTCATTAAGCATGTATTAAATTTTCCTATACTGTATGTCATACTTGGTTCGATCCAAATTCTCTCATTTAGTAAGACCAACAACTATGTTCTTAGTGGCCATTATCACTATATTCATTGTGCGAGATTGACATTAGCACATATTTGATTTTATTCCAAAATCTAACTAGACCATAGAATTCCTTCCTACATAGTGAGATAAAAAATTTGGCAAAAACTAGTAATCATCTCCCATTATTAAGTCTAAATACCATATCTAATTAATTTTAAATAAAATTTATAGAGGATTTAAAAAAAAAAAACTTAAAACTTATACACATATAATCCATTCACCAAATATGAAAAATCTATAATCATTGAACTAAACACATTGAGCATAGGCTCCACCCAAAGCCTCATTGATAATTTGGTGCATCATGTTAAAATGACCTTAAAATATATCGATAGACGTGAAACACATCCTTTCACATGATCTCAATAATAAAATTACATTTCCAACAAAATAAAAATCTTTTAAAAAAATAATAAATAAATAGGGATGCCATGTCATCAATATACTTATAAGCTACACCTTATCCATTTATATAAAAATAAATGCATACATTACACATGAGCCCAATAAATTACCAATGTCAACTCTATCTATTTTAATAAAAATACAAATGAATTCAAATATTCAATCAGAGTGGTATGCATGATGGTTCAATTGATAGAGAGCCCACATTCTCAACTAATTAGAAGGGTTTAATTGGTCATTAAATCTATGGACACATATTCAACATAGACATGTATTTAACAATAATTCAATAGATGCATCCACAACTAATTTCACATAATACAGAAAAATTGGACTTGAGGAAGTATGTAAATTGTCCCAAAATATTTTTTTAGTATTATCAAAATATTTTTTTTCTTTTAAATAATGATTTAAAAATATTTTTGCAGCCCTTTGTCTCAACAAAAAAAGTATATGTAGGGGTATAACAGGTCCGGTTCTGGTTTTGCATTTTCAAGAACCGATATTGCACCAGTTACCTTCCTAAATCGATACTTCTAGTTTTACCGGTTCCGTTTCGGTTCGGTCCGATTTTCCGATTTTTAATATATATTAAATCTCTAATCTCTTATACTTATATACATATATATATATATATATATATATATATTAATATATATAAATATTAGTAATACACTAATACTATTAGTATCTAGTAATACTACCATATACTATTGATATATTATTATTACTATATGTTAGTAATAATATAGTAATTAATATACTAATGTATATTAGTATTACTAATATATTTATAAAAAAGAATATGTTCAGAATTTATTAAAGCATAAAATGTAATTAATATATATTTTATATTTAAAACATATGATCAAATAAATGTTCATATTTAAGATTAAAATTTTTTGTTATAAATTATAATATAACATTATTTCATATATAATTATAATTTATAAATATTATATATTATAAAAAATATTATATATAATATTAAAAATATATAAATATGCGAACTGGTCCGGTTCTAGAAAACATAAAATCAAAAGCAAACCAATTATGATCGGGTTTTAAAATGGAGGAATAGGTCCTGGACCGTACCAATCGGTCCCGGCCGGTTCCCGGTTTATTTTTATAGCCCTAAGTATATGAATCAACTTTCGACACCAACACAAGATCACACGTGCCACATGTGTAAAAAATTGGACATCGTAGACGTTGCATGTGCCCCCACGCGCCTCCTACGTGTGTGGACTTCGTTTTGGCTCTAGAGGCTATTTTGCCTCTATTTCACTTGTTTTGGTGGAGAATGTACATCACATCCGCCTCTCACGATGTTTTTCGATGTCCAAAAATAAATTTCAGTCATCTTAATTTGTATATATGTTGGTAAATTGAGCATAAATGCACACCAAGTGCAAGGGTGGATTACACTCTCTTTGGCCGAGAGTGAGACTAGTAAAAAAAAATGTTCATCGTCCTCTTCCTCAACCCAAATTTCTGGTTTTTTTCGATTTCAACTATTTATTTTCAATCGGTCATAACTTACTCATACTAAACCCGAATTAAGCGTATGATATTTCAAATTAAAACTTATAAACCCAACTTTCTAATCATATAAAAATATGCTCAGAAAGTAAGATTTAGTTGGTTTAAATCTAGTCCAAAGTCACGGTCCAAACATGAACTTTGAAACTAAGGTTTCTTATTTTTTCTTCTATATGCAATGAAACTTCACTAAATTTAAGATACATGTTTTTAAAATTATAAGAAATTTTTTCATGTAGATAATTCAACCTTAAACATGTAATACCGTAGCCTCTAATGAAAAATCTCAAACACAAATAATCATTGCATATCATCAATTATATGCTTTTAAACTCATTCCAAAGCATCAAAAAACGTGTAATCATATTCATATGGGTGAAAACAAGAAACATAGACTTTGATACCAATGTTAAATAACGTTAATTAGAATTATCTTAAGGAGCGGAATTCCCATAGGGCTGAATCTTTGCTCGCCAGACAACCTACGTCATTTTATTGTTTGCACATCTACGTCGCTTAGGAGGCTACTAGAGTCTCCTAGAAAATTTCATGCTTCAAGATCAAGATATCTAGATAGTTTCTCTAGGAAATTGTAAAGGGAAAGGAGAGTTTTTCTCTTTTGTACATAGACTTTTCCACGTACTTAATTTAATGTACGCAAACTCTTATTTAAAGAGTTTTACATGAGAAGTTAATTAACTTTTTTGAAGTTGTGGTTGTGGTGGAGGAGTTAATTAATAACTTCCCCACCCATGTGGATACAACATGGGTCATGGGGGGTTACCCACTACCAACATCTCTCACTTGTCCAGTAAGCATGCTACGCCCATTAACATTCTTCTTCTAATCTCTCAATCAATTATCCCTCGTTCAGAAAATAAAGCGTGCGACCCGATGAGAAGGCAAATAGTAGGAGTATTATATTAAGTCACCATCTTACTAACATTGTAAAGAGATAGGAGAATTTTTCTCTTTTGTACGTAAACTATTCCACATACTTAGACCCCGTTTGGATACATAAACAGTTTCATCTCATCTTATCTCATCTCATCATTACAAATTTTTGAAATTTTCACACAAAATATAATAAATAATTCAACATTTTCAAATCCCAAAATAATAATACTCAAAAATAATATTCTAACAATATTTTATTCAACTTTCAATTTTCATCGCAAACTATCATATCTCATCTCACTATCTAAATAAGACCTTAATTTAATGTACACAAACTCTTATTTAAAGAGTTTTCACATGAACAATTAACTTTCCTGAAGTTATGGTAGTGTTGGGGAATTAATTAATAACTCTTCACCCTGGTGGACTCAACATGGGTCATGGGGGATCACCCAATACCAATAGAGAGAAATCTCTACTATAAGTTATTTTATGGGTGCTTAATACTTAGTTTTAAACCAGCTTTATGTTAATTTTGGTTTATTTATATTCAAGATGTAATAAGTAAGTTCATGGATCATGGTCATTTAAGTGGAATATGCAGTTCAAGATGATGATGATGATGATGATGATAGAAGAAATGGACATAGTCCGGACAGAGGAGGCTAGAATGTGTTTCCCAATAGAAGCTATGATCACATGCGATCCCCAAGCCCTTATTGTAGGAATAGGGCTAGCCTAGACTATGGCCATGGATGTTCTAGACTTGAACCAAGAGGAAGTCCCAAATATGACAGAGATGAGAGCCCAGTTAATGGGAGATTGAGAGGTATATATCTTTCTCAATTACTTTTTTTTTTATGATTTTTAGTTTTAGCTATTTAACCTTGTATTGACATGTAAATGTTACTTGAATTTTGACTGAAAATGCAGCCATTCACCGCCACCACAGGAAATAACTCGTTCATGTATAGAAGAGATCACCAGAAGGGTCGGAATCTGGTTCTTCAACTTGGGAAGGAAAAACACAATGGTAATGTCCATTATGTCCGAAAACTTCACACTAATACAGTAGGGTCTAGATTCTGTGACTCTTTCCAAATTGGATTATCCAAAGAATTGGAGCAGGTCTACCAAAGCTAGGGGTTGCAATATATGACACGACCCGTGAATCTAATACGAACACGACATGAAATTAGTGGATTTGGGTCAAAACGGATTAACCTGTTAATACACGATTTATTAATAGGTCAATAATGGGTCAACTTGCTTAACACATAATCAACTCATTTTGACCCGTTTAGATTTTATTTCAAAATTAAAATTTTATTATTGTTAAGTTGTAATATTGGTATTTTTCTGTATATTTGTGATTTTATTTATTTTTATTATTGGGATAGTAATTTTAGACCTATGCTCATATTTGATATTGCATGGTTTGTAATATTGATTTTATTATATGTTAAAATTTTAAAAATATTAATATATATTTTTTAAGATATTGTGTCTACTAATAAATATAGATTTTAATTTTTATGTGAAATTATATTAATCAGGTCAAATGAATTATGCGTATTAGTTCAACTCATTTACATGAAACGAGTTTAAATGAGTTGTGTTATGTTAATCTATTTCTAATTAATTATTAAACTGATCAAAACGGGTGATACGACACGACCTATTATCTAAATTAGTTGGGTTAGGATTTAAAAGTTCGACATGTTTAACTTAGCGGGTCGGGTTCGGGTTGACCTATATAGTCGAATGTTCATGACTTGACAAGATACGAACACGATCTGAAAACATGATTTGCCACCTCTAACCAAAGCCAACAGGCAACAAGTGTGTTTTGAAGGATCTGTCTGCCTAGCTTCCTTTGTGCTCTCTTTGTGGAAACAAAATAGTTTAAAAAGGAAAAGAAATGTAACTCGGTTTATATATAATACCCCTATATTTAAAGAGTTTCTTTAGCTGGTAGAAGTGTAAGTTGGATTTTTGGTAAGCAGTGGTGTAATCAAACTTTGGAAAATAGAAATACAAAATGGGGAAAACAAGAATACCAAACAATGTTGTCCTATCCATTTGAGAGGTAGAAAACATGAATGCATATACAAATTATCACCCTAACCATTTTCAATGACTCTGCATTAGTTCAAGTGGAAAAATGTCCATTTGAGAGGTAGAAAACATGAATGTCTTAGAAATTATCAGCCTAATCATCTTCAATGATTGTGCATAAGGTCAAGTGAAAAAATCATGTGATTGCATTTCCTAATTATTTGTAACTTGAAAGCAATGCTAACTTTATTTCAATGGGTGCTATCATTAAGGTTAGAAGATAAAATCATTTTCCCTGATTAGTGTAATCGTACTCCATTATAACATTGTATTAAATGCAAGAATAGAGAAAAATCTAAACAAAATGTAAAAGACAAGTATTTTCTTAACACATTAATTAATATCAATCGCAATGTAGATTGCATTAGACGTATTTTCTAACAAAATGATAAATTCAATGATAATGGAAAAAAACTTGACTTATAAATATGATTATTGATATATCAAATGCATCTTTGATATAGAAATCTGCAATGCTTTTTTTTTATAATTATGATGTGTTCTACAATAAGAATTCTGTTTATGAATAATTATAAGTAAAAATTTAAAAAGAAATTATCGAGAGCATTTCATGCTTAATTAGCTGTTAAAATACTTAGGAATTAAGTTTTGGCAATATGCTTCCTCTAGATTTAAAGTTTGAATCCTCTTTAATATAAATAGTTTTTAAAAATTATTCAATGGAAGAATTTAACCTTAAGGGGTTGTTTGAAGAACACATCTCATCTCAAAATTTCATTCCCAAATATCACTCAAATATAAATACTTTTTAATTTTAATTTTTTAATTTTTTTTATCTAATCATTACAATTTTTTGAAACTTCCAAACAAAATATAAAAAAATATTTCAACTTTTTCAAATAACAAAACAAAAATAATATTATAATAATAATTGAACTTTATAATATTTATTTTTTTTGAAAACATTTAAGTTAAATTATTTTATTATTATTTATAAACCATTTTATTACTATTTACAAATTTCTTATATATTTCTTGAATAAAATATGTGAAGGCTTGTCAAAACTTTGTTCATGAACTCCAATACCTAAAAAAAAAAACAAAAATTCTACTTGCAACCAGCTGGAGAAACCGTCGCGTCATTGGACCCACTTTTTATAAAAAAAAATTATTTTTTCTACTTCTCCCTCTTCATTTCGTTCAGCTCAAAGACTCTTCATATTTATCTGTATTTCTCAAAAGTCTTGTTACGTAAAACAGAAGAGAATAAAAAACTCAACTCTGTAAAAGCATGAAGGAGATCAAAAGAAGGAAAAGTTCTTCGGTAAAAGCTTTTGCCATCTTTCCATCCAAAAGCTATTATGTTTTTAGATAAATTCTCAAAAACTCTTCTACTTCTTCATAACCTCTCGAAAACTCAGCCGAAAGCCTTTTTCTTTTCTTTTTTCTTCACAAGCCGAAATTTCTTTTTCTTCACACTTCCAATGAATCTGAGAATAAGTAGAATTTTATTCTTAGATATCTCACCAACTTACATATAATTTCTTTACTACTTTTTAAGACGACATGCTCACGTTCAGCACCATCATCACCACTAACTTCACAGTACGACAGCAGAAGTCAGTCTGTTTGGCTGCTGAGAAAACAGAGAAAAATCACAACAATAGTCCATAACAGTCTATTTGGTTGTCGAGAAAACAGAGAAAAATCACAGATAAATATGAGATTCGACTTTTTCTTCTTCCTTCCTTTATCAACAAAATCAGAATGAGAATTTTTATTATACTTGATTGAGATAATGAGAAGGTAAAGGAATCTGAAGCCACACATAGAGAGACATAAAGAGACAGAGAGAGAGAGAGAGAGAGAGAGAGGTATTTACTGGAATTTCATTCCATTCGACCCCTAAAATATCCGTAAGAGCACAAAATCTCAGGTGAATCGGGCTTCAACCCACAACGACAAACACAGATGTAGATTTGGTACCCAACACAGTAGTGTGCGTGATCTTGAATACCCAATATAGATTGGGTACCCAACACATATGAAACCCACCAGCTGGTTCACCAGATCACCGCTACAAATCTGGGTCTCCTACCCACAATGCGACGTCACTCTCTCTTGGACCCTTTTTCTCCTTTTTTTCATCTTTTTCTCTTGAGATTTATTGAAAGTTTGTCAATGATGTGTGTAAGGACTCGTAGTTTTCTGCTCTCCATTTCTTATTTATGTAGTCTTTAACTCTAGATCTTGAAATGGACTATGGAAGTTTTGGTGAAGTTGATACCTATGATTATTTGAGAGCCAATGTCGTATTTCTTGCAACTTTTTGTGACGCAGAGCATTCCCTAAAAGTTTGTCTTTTTTTGTTTTTTTAAATTCTCCACCCCGGTTGGAATTTCTCAAAAACAAAACAAAAAATAGATGTCCAAAACACAAAACAATACTCAGTTTGCTGACACGGTGACACCTTCGCAACGCACTTTACCATGATCTGTCTCCTTCACACGTGGGATCTTTTCTCACATCTTTGAAACGTCATTTGCCGTCCCCACCTCACACGTGGCAGACACAACCACGTCGACTCGTCACATCTAAATGACTTCCACTATCTTATTTTTGTGTATTTTGATTGATTAAAATAATTATTTATCAATTATAAAATACACAAAAAAATATACAAAAGTTACTGTATTTGATTTCAAATTTAAACCAATATCAACGGTCGGATCCTCAGTCTCAACCACAATCGTGGCCGTCAATCTTCATCATTCTCGACATTTTATTTTAAATAAAAGCTCTTCACAATTTTTTATTATTCATTTATACTTTATATTTTTTTTTAATTTTTTTTATCAAATAATTTTTATATAAATAATGAATAAAAAATTTAAAAAAATTTAAAAAAATAAATTTAAAAAAAAATAAAAAATATTAAAAATTATAAAATATAGAATGTAGATAAATAATAAAAGATTTTTTACAAAACCCTTTTTTTTCACCCGAAAGAATCTAAGGAACGGAGTCTGACATTTCCTTCCTCTAGAGTGTGCGAGGGAGAGAGAGAGAGAGAGAGAGTGAGTGAGTGTGTGTGTCCGTGTGAGGAAGTTTTTGAATTTGACTATGATTGTTATACACAGGCTCTGTGTGTCTTCTACCGGTAAAGGTCGAATTCTTTATGTGGGTTTTCCAAACACGGGCTTCTTCTACCTCTTCTTCTAGGTTGAAGATTCTTTTACATGTATTTTCTTGCGTTTCTTTAATGAATTCGACCGTTTGATGTCTGTTTTTTCGTCACGAAACGAAAATGAGCTCTTGTTACTTTTTTATTCTCAGAAACTGTTTTCTGGGTCACCGTTTTTGGAAAGTGTGTGACTGTTGAAGATTCAGCTGTTGTTTGATTGCAGATTTTAGAAGGATTACTTGTTTCTATTTTAGTGGAAGAGAGAGAGAGAGAGAGAGGGGTTTGTTGGTCACGTTATGGTGGTTTGCTGATTTTTACAAACAAGCATTTCTTAGTTACAGTTTTCAGAGAGAGAGAGAGAGAGGTTTGACGATGAAGCTATAGTGGGTTGCTTTCTGTGTTAAAGGGACTAGTCTCTTAGTTTCTGAGTCTTAAAGGTTGGTTCTTGAAGCTGTTCTTGCTTGCTTTCTTTGATGCTCACTTCAGAAAAAAATGATTTTTTTATCATTTTTTTTCGATATTAATTTGCTTTCTGATACTTTGGGATTATATCTGGGCTATGTATCATTATTGCTTTCGTTTATGTTCTTCTACTCACAGATCCAGTTGACGCAGAGTGATAGTGAGAGTGGCACGGTTTGGTGGCTTTTAATAGTCGAAGAACCCCAAAAGTTTAGGAGATTGAAGACAATTTGAGGTAAAAGAAAAATAAAAAGAAAACACTGTTTTCTTACTAATTGCTTTGATTTTTCTTGACCTCTTTTGTGGGGTTTTTCCATTTCGAGTAAATTTAACTGCACTCAATGGAATACATCTGCAGATAGATACTTCTATCTTCTCTTGAAAGGAAAGTCTCTGTGTGTGTGTGTGTGTGACCAGGAAGGTCCATTTCTGGGGAGAAAAATGGGAATTCAGCTAAAAGTTGTAGCTTTAATTTTTACTTTCCACAAAACGCCACATAAAGCATTATAGTATTAGCACTAACTATCTAGTATGATAGTGGTTGTACTAAATATGTTAAAGGGGCCGTTTTGGTATTTGATGAAATAATCATCCGACGACTTTGTCATTTTACGGCTAGCCGTTAGAAGTAACTTCTTTCGTTTTCATCGACAATATGTTGAGTAATCAATTCCAATTATATTTTATTTTTATATTCTGATATTTTTTGTTTGCATTTAATGAGCACTTTCTAAAGCAGTGGAAAGGACTCGTGGGTCATCTTTAGGTACTTCGATTAGTTGGTCGGGTCTTGCTTTCAGAAAAGAAGTTTTCTGTGATCATACAAGATTCTCCAAACTCTTGATGTTGTCCCATTTGTTTTTTTGTGTGTTTTTTTATACCTTTTTTATCTGTGACTTTTATATTGCATACTTAATCTATAATTCATGTGTTTATGATTGCAACTGCTCCACTACCTTCTAATATTTTTTTATGCAAATATCATTTCCTTTCTGTGTTTTCTCATCTGAATTGTTAGTTTACAGGCCTTAAAGTTCTCTGGTTCTCTTAATTCCATTCATCACGGCTCTGTCAACAAATTTGATCGATAACAGACTTTGGGATCATGGTGGAAGAAAGTATAGCTGACAGCCATTCAGCTGAAGACTGGTTATCTCATGCAAAAGAACTTGTTCCAGTGGCACTTAATAAGGCTAGGGAAGTGAAAGGGTTCCCTGGTAGGTGGAAGATGATAATGTCAAAACTGGAGCAGATCCCAGCATGTTTATCAGACTTGTCAACTCACCCTTGCTTCTCAAAGAATGCACTTTGCAAGGAACAATTGCATGCCATGTTGAAGACGTTGAAGGGAGCGATTGAATTAGCTGACTTATGTGTAGGGGAGAAGTATGAGGGGAAGCTTAGGATGCAGAGCGACTTGGATGCTTTGTCGGGGAAGTTGGACTTGAATTTGAGGGATTGTTGGCTTTTGATCAAGACTGGAGTGCTTGGTGTGGCTACTTTACCTTCATCTGTAGCTGTGTCATCAGCTGAGCCAGAGGCTACAACCCATAGCAATATTAGGGAGCTACTGGCACGGCTTCAGATCGGGCACTTGGAAGCGAAACACAGAGCACTTGACAGCCTTTTTGAGGTAATGAAAGAGGAAGAGAAGAATGTATTGGCTGTTTTCGGCCGGAGCAATATTGCTGCTTTAGTTCAATTGCTTACAGCAACATCTCCTTGTATCCGGGAGAAGGCAGTCACTGTAATTTGCTCGCTAGCAGAATCTGGGAGTTGTGAGAATTGGCTTATCTCAGAAGGAGTTCTGCCCCCTCTGATTAGGCTTGTTGAGTCAGGTAGCTCAGTGGGCAAAGAGAAGGCTACAATTTCGCTTCAGAGATTGTCTATGTCAACAGAAACAGCTCGTGCAATTGTTGGGCATGGTGGGGTGCGTCCACTGATTGAGATCTGTTGGACTGGTGATTCTGTTTCACAGGCTGCCGCTGCTTGTACTTTGAAGAACATATCGGCTGTCCCAGATGTGAGACAAACTCTAGCCGAAGAAGGGATTATAAGGGTTATGATCAATCTTCTCGATTGTGGAATTTTGTTGGGTTCCAAAGAATATGCAGCAGAGTGCTTGCAGAATCTCACTGCCAGCAATGACAATCTAAAGAGGTCTGTTGTTTCAGAAGGTGGCGTTCGGAGCCTGTTGGTTTATCTTGATGGTCCACTCCCCCAAGAGTGTGCAGTTGGGGCAATAAGGAATTTGGTTGGCTCGGTTTCTGTGGAGACTTTGATTTCTCTTGGCTTGATTCCCCGATTAGTTCATGTGCTTAAATGTGGATCATTGGGCGCACAACAAGCTGCTGCATCGGCAATTTGTCGGCTTTGTACCTCGACAGAGATGAAGAGACTGGTAGGTGAAGCCGGGTGCATTCCTCTGCTTGTCAAGATGCTTGAGGCTAAATCAAACAGTGTTAGTGAGGTTGCTGCGCAAGCAATTTCAAACTTGATGATCCTTTCCCAGAATTGTAGAGAAGTTAAGAGGGATGATAAGAGTGTGCCGAATCTGGTGCAACTGCTCGACCCAAGTCCACAGAACACTGCAAAAAAGTATGCAGTTTCCTGCATTGCATCTCTATCTTCCAGTAAGAAATGCAAGAAACTGATGATCTCATATGGAGCAATTGGATATCTAAAAAAGCTCACAGAAATGGACATCCCCGGGGCTAAGAAGCTGCTGGAGCGATTGGAAAGAGGAAAACTAAAGAGTTTGTTTAGCAGGAAATAGAGAAAGTTGCAACTGTCTTTTGTATAATAATGTTCTCCTTTATTATTTTCTTTTTCTTGTTACTTGCTAGTGTTTATAATCGTTGTTTCATTGTCTATATGAAACGAAGTAGTCGATGATAAGAACCAAATGCACAAGCTTTCTAATCTATGCTGTTCTATTATTTGTTTATAGTCTCTCTTTTTCCCTAAGGTGATTGATTGTCTGCTCTATGATTTTCTTGTTGACTGCAAAAATGGAATTATTTGAAGCATTTTTTGAAAGATTGCTTTCGGATTTTTGGTACAAGTTAAGATCTCATATGGAATTATCGCTTTTAGAATTTTGCTTTCAGTTTCAGGTCCACATAAACTTGTAATGAGGCCCTTGTAATTACTCATCTATCTCCTAAAAGGTCACCTGAGAATGCTGCCAAATTGCTATTAAATCAAACTTTGTGTACAGACTGGTATCTTGACCTTTTCTGCTTGCAACACAAGCATCGAAGAAACGGACACGACCCCAACATCAAGATACCATGATTTCCAAATGTGTTAATTAAATGTGTCAATTAGTGTATTTTAATTTTTTTTCTTTAATAATTAAGGATGTTGTTGAGGAATAATTTTATATTGTCGATAGATAAGGTCTTGGATATGTTTTATAAGGAATGAACAATCATCTCTTGTGGTTTTATGAGATGAGTTAGGCTCATGAATTTTTTCATGGTATCAAAGCCCGTCATAAGACGAATGTGAGTCCACACTACTTATCCCGTGACAAGGATCAGGAAAAATACTGGTCTGCACGTGAGGGAGGGTGTTGAGAAATAATCTCTTATTATCTGTAGACAATATTTTAGGCATATTTAGGAATGAATAATCTTCTCTTATTGAACTGGTTTTATGAGATGAGTTAGCCCCATGAATTTCTTCATATGTGACTACTAATTTATATATATATATATATGTATATATAAAAATATATTTTTAATGGTTAAGGACAGTACGCATGTAAAGAGTTTTAATTTTTGTACTCCCATGCTGCACCATTTCAACAGAACCAAAAATTTATTAAACAATTCCCTCATATTTTTACTTAAAAAAACAAAAACAAAAAACAAAAAAGTCTCTTTGAATTATCTAGAAATATGTCCTCCTGCTTAACCATCTTTTGAAATTTTTTTAGGGATTTATTCTTCTTTTCTATTTTGTTATTTTTAAAAGAAAAAAAAAAGAACTTAAACATTAATTGGTATGCCTTGTGTTAGCTGCTTCCTGGGTGATATGTTACATTGAACATTTCGGTTAGGATTTTAAAGGAAATCATGATTGAAGGACTTTCTTTTATAAAAATGTTAGATCTTCAAATTATTTCTTTGTAAGTGTTTTTTTAATAAACAACCAGTGATTATTTTTATGTTTGTTAAAAGTATTACATGTTAGAATATAAATTATTAAGTCATCTGATTTTAACACATTTAATAACATTGTCCAAAAAATCATGTGCAATCTTTAAGATTCATATATATATATATAGAGAGAGAGAGAGAGAGAGTCCTGCTACATAGCATTTCCTATATATAACATGCAAGATTTTTTGCATGTATGAATATCTCATGACTTGCTTATTCAAACAATTATTATTATTATTATTATTTTGTATACACGGTGCAGGTGGATTTGATCCTTGATTCTCTTAGTGAGAAATCAAGGTATTGTTAATTGATCAAGAATCTTGGCCTTATTCAAACATGATGTGTTGGAGTTCAAAGTACAGGACTATAATTAAATATATAGCAAGTTAGTGACCTCTATATATGCACACACATGCACACAAATATATATATATATATATATATATATATATATATATATATGTATATATATTAATTATATGATATGTGATGCAACTCTATCACGTGTTAGATAATACATTATTTTTGTGCAATATTTTAGGAATTTCAACGCATATTAATAACGTTGCTTGAACTTCAAGTACTGCATCCTCTGATTAAGGCCTAAAATATCTAGATTAGGTTTGGGGAGTAAGATGAGAATTTTTAGTTTTAGATGAAAGTTTAAAATATTATATTTTAATATTATTATTGTTTTAGAATTTGAAAAAATTAAATTGAAATTGAAAAATGTTACTTGCAAGCACATGTTGTAAACGGTTTGCAATCGGCGTAGCCACATCTTCCTTCTCTCTTAATTTCGTTCCATCTCTCTTTCAAAATTTTCAGTTGTAATCCCTCCCTCTTCTCGCCTCTGATCGACCGATTGATCCCTCTCCTTTCTCCTCCAACCGACCTCTCCCTCTCTCTCTCCATTTCGTTTAAGGAAAGACACAGACAGTGTACATTCATGCTCAACAATAGCGAAGAGGTATCTGCCGCAACCACCGTTAGCTTCTGCCTTTCTACTCAAAACTGAACCTTAAAATCTCTCTACCTCTCATCCTCTATGGACGACTCCACCACGCTAAAACCAGTGCCACTGCCTTTGCGATCATCGGCTCTACGGAACAGGAACTCGATCGCTATGCCAGTGGAGCTTCCTGTAAAGCTCTCTCTCCCCAACAGCACTGCGAAGCCGCTTCACTACTCCAACGGCTTCTGGTACCAAAACGACATCGTGCCGGTGTTGGACTTCGATCTCTTGTCCTCCCTCAAGTCTTCTATAGCCTATGCCTCCTTGAAAGATCTGCTTCTATCCTCTACACAGCCGTAGGTTCTCCCACTGTGGCTTCTGCCACCAACTCCAGCTACGAAGTCTCAATCCGCAACCTCCTCGTGAAGCAGGTCGCCTGGGCCTACCTCCAGCCCATGTCCTCCTCCGGTTCATACTGCCTAAGCCACCTTTGCCTCAGACTCTCCTCCTCGGAAAGGGTTCACAACTCTTCATCATGCCTTTGATGAGGTCAACTCCACCCTCCAGACCAAGTTTAGCCAGGAACCAGAGCCCATAGATTGGGAATATTACAGAAAAGGAATTGGGTCTCGCTTGGTGGATATGTACAAAAAGGCTTATGACAGCATAGAAATCCCCAAGTATGTAGACACAATCACTCCTCAGTACAAGCCAAAATTCGATGCATTGTTGGTGGAATTGAAAGAAGCAGAAGAGAAATCCTTAAAGGAGTATGAGCATTTGGAAAATGAAATTGTCGAAGTACAAAATATGAAGAAAAAGATTAGCACCATGACCGCAAATGAGTACTTTGAGAAGCATCTCGAGTTGAAGAAGAAGTTTGATGATGAAATCTGTAATGATTACTGGGTTTATTGATTACGTCTTCTGATTCTACCAACTTGTCTCATTTCAGTTGAATCCCTCAAAATTCTCATGTCCCATGTTTGTTGGGCAATAAATAACCATTTTCTCTAAACAAAAAAAAAAAAAAAGGCGAACTCAAGTTTCTCTAACTTTTCTTGATTCTGGGTTTAGACTTTTGGACTAGTTCTATGAGTGCAAGTGTTTGAGATGGGGGAACACTGAAAAGCACCCAAAGAGAGAGACATGGGAACCGTGGGAGAGGCAGAGCTAGGGCCAAGCTCTATTCTAAAGCTACCACTCCTTTCAGTCCCACCCATGATGTAGTCAACAGATCCTTCTAGAATGCAAACTCCACCACTCCACTCCTCAGCCTTAGTCCAATTTCACTGGGAAGGAGAACCAGGCAAGCCTAGGCCCTGCACCACTCTCACCAACCTCACCACCAAGTGTTTGGAACTTCCTCCAAGGTTGCTTTTCGATACAAAATTGCCTTCCCCCACCACTGTCTTGGAGGGTCCTTTTGTAGGTAGGTCTTGATTTCAGTTAGCTTCCTTTAGAATCATTTCTGGGAAGTGCTATGGAACAATCTTCGAATGTTGCAAAGTCTGGCCATGGGAAGAAAAGAGAGAGAGAGAAAGAGAGACGTCTTTTTTTTCTTTTTTTCTTTTTGTTTTATTTTTTTTATTACCCAATAAACAACCGCTTACCTGGTGCTTGCACGCCCCGCTTGTGTCCAGTAGAATTGATTGGAATTTGAAAAAATTGAATTATTTATTATATTTTATATAAAAATTTAGAAAAATTGTAATGATGAGATGAAATGAGATAAAAATTTTATATTTAAACTTAATTACCAAACCTAACCGCTGCCGTTGTCTAAAACTAAACTGTCCAAAATGCTTTCCATGAAAAGAAAAAGAAAAGAAAAGAAAGGATAAACACATAAAATGATTTTTTTTTTTTTTAAAGAGACTTGAAGAATTTTAGTTTTAGGCAAAGACACGTGTCAAGTCATGTTAACATTTTAAACCTTGGAGAGTACACGATATATTGACTTTGTATTTGTAATTGCAAGTTTTAAATTAAGATATAGTTTAGATAATTATCATCTTTTCAATGTTTTCATCATCTTCTTATATATTCAATATTAAACAATTGAAAATCTTTTATTATATTTTGTTTATCTATTAATCGTTTGATACTATCTTAATTCGCGATAAAGTAATGAATTAAAAGAACAATGAATAATATCTTGTTATATATATATGTATATTAATTGTGATTAAAAAAGAGATCAAAAGAAAAGATAAACATAATTATAATGGGATTAACCAAGATTAATTCATAAACTTATTAATATTGTAGCTTAGGGCTCGTTTGGACATTTGGAATATTTCATAATTTTATAAAAGTAGTGCTACATGTACTTACACTTTTATTTACAAAACTTATTTTGTTAGTTTTTTTTTTAATTTAAATTTTTAAATTCAAATTTTATGATTTTCAACGTATCAATAATTGACATGTGGAGAAATAAATTTTTCTTAAGTGCAATTAGCATTTCTCGTTTTATAAATTATAGTGAAATGATTTAATTTAAGATATTTTATTAGATTTTAAAAAATGAGAGAAATAATTGAATAAAAATCAAATAACATTAAAGTTTGAAAAAATTATATTGATTTTTATGTTTTATTTTGTAGTTTATAAAAACTGTATTAATTTTTGTGTTTGGATAATAATTATGTAATAATCAAATGAAAAAAATTGAAGATTTGAAGTTAAAAAATATTTTGTATTTATGTGATGAATTAAAAAAAGAATAATGAAATTTTTGAGAATTTTAAAAATTTTATTCCTCATTTCTTTGTCCAAACGTCTTCCAGTTTATAAAGTTATTTTACGATAACATGGATACAAAAATAATAAAGAAAAGTCAATAATCGACGAAGGAATTCCTGGTATTTGCGTGCAAGCATACTGTGTTACCATGCACGTAGTGGCAACATTATCTGTCCGAAGCAGCAGCAGGTTAAAATCTCAGATAAGTCATAATGACTGTAACACACGCCGAATTCCGAAATCATCCTCTGTCAATCATTATCTTCCTCGAGATGTGTCCTCCAGAAATCCCTAGTCCCACAAGATCACAACTCAAACGGTTCAGATAATGAGTTAGGCTTCGTTTGGATGTCAAACTCATCCCAACTCATCTCAACTCATTTCAATTTATCATTATAATTTTTTTAAATTTTAATACAAAATATAATAAATAATTCAACTTTTTCAAATCTCAAAACAACTTTAATATTTAAAAATAATATTCTAACAATATTTTATCATCTTAACTCAACTCATCTCAACATCCAAACTCACCCTAAAGAGGTGGTCCCACATTGATCATCCGAGGGTCGGAACTTCAATTTACATTCCACAAAAGATATATGGGAGAAAAGTTTGGATGCTTTTTTGTTTGTTTGTTATGGGAAGCAGAGGACCAAGCAAGCCTTTATCAGAGCCTATCATAGAGCAAATAGGAGGAGAAGGCCTCTGAGGTTTATAGAGACGGAAGGTTGATTCTTCTTTTCGAGGCCAGTTCATCGGGCACTTCCTTCGGTATCTCTCTCTCTCTCTCTCTCTCTAGAATTCACAAGCCCCCGGTCTTTCATAGAACTCCACTGGCAGCAAATTCTGTATGGAAGATTTTGTCTTTCTGTAATATTTGGATTTCTTTCCACGCACGAAATTTGAATTTCCAGCTGGGTATATATTGAATTTCTACGGAATATATTTGTTTTGTATATATTATTTTCAGCTTGTTTGTGAGTTTTTTAGAGTTAAAATTTTTTTTTTTTTCGACCGTGTTTTTATTTGGTTTCGGATGGGTACTTCGTTTTACTGTAGATTGAAACTGTGGAAATGGGTAGTGGAGATATTTGGGTGTAATTGATTTGTTGAAGTCAAGTCGTTTGTATATCTTTTTGTGATTTATGGTCTGTTTGGCTTGTGGAAAAATGAAGGAAAATAGAAGAAAACTGAAATTTATTGAGATATAGTGTTTGATTCATTCCTTATCGTAACTTCTCTATGCAACTAGCCAGACTTTGATACATATTCCAAATGGGTTTGTCTTAAAGTGGGGATTAAAGCTAAAATCATCATCCATTTATATCACTAATTATGCAGGAGTGTTTTTGGTTTTCCGTTTTCATATATTGCATAAGATTGGATGCCTTTCATTGATTTCTGAGTTTGGATAAGAGTATAAAATGTTCCCGCAGTGGGTTGGCCAAGTGATTTCTGTGGAAAGATTTGTTGAGACATGCCTTCCTGCAGTGTTTAGTGAGACTAAATGCTATTAATAGTTTGTTTTTTATGCATTACTGCAATTTTCACTTGACATGCTTACATTTGAAGCTTGAGTTTATTTCATGGAATGATACCTTCTAATGTTATTCTTCATTTTATTGATCACTTAAAGTGAAGTTGACCAGACCTTGATTTTGCAGGATTATTCAGCGTAAAAGATGAGTACACTGGATGCAACTAGGGCAGAACTAGGTCTTATTGTTTTGTATTTGAACAAGGCAGAAGCCAGGGACAAGATATGCCGTGCAATACAATATGGTTCCAAATTCTTGAGTAATGGAGAGCCTGGTACAGCCCAGAATGTTGACAAATCAACCACCTTGGCACGGAAAGTTTTCCGTCTTTTCAAGGTTCGCCTTTACTATGTGAACCAACTCTTCCTATTTGGCTAGTTCGTTTGGAATTGTTCCATAACTTAGTACTTCTTAGTTATTACTTGACTCCTAAGAATTTTCTGAGTGTTTTTTCTTCTACCTGTTTATTTATTATATAGATGAAAGTAAGTTGTGTTAGAGTATTTATTGATGCTTTGTTTGGTTCCTGGAAACTGCAAGAGAATATTATATTCATCTTGCTATCCAGTAGGTTTAAATTATGTAAAATCTTATGCTTCACTCTGTCAATTTACAGTTTGTCAATGACTTGCATGCTCTTATCAGTCCAACTGCGCCAGGAACTCCCCTCCCTCTTATTTTGCTAGGAAAGGTATGATTGAGATTGTTCACCCTGCAGCTAAGATGTTGTTCTTACTTGTCTTCTTGGTGACCCTGTTTTAATTCTTGTTACAGTCCAAAAATGCATTACTGTCAACTTTCTTGTTTCTTGATCAAATTGTGTGGCTTGGTAGAACGGGAATTTATAAGGTATGGAATGCAAATTTTCTTTCTTTCATAGTTCCTGCTGTTTTATATTGGTGTCTGTGAATAAGTTTGCAAGAAGAAGTTTAAATATTTTGTTTGTTACAGAACAAGGAACAGACTGACCTAATTGGCCGCATCTCTCTCTATTGTTGGATGGGTTCCTCAATTTGTAGCACTTTGGTTGAGGTTTGTTCCAGTCCACTTTTCCTTATCCATTGGTTTTCTGCACCCTCTCCCCCAACAAGATCAAAAAGAAAATGAATGTCAATAACAGTGATTAATATCAGATTGGGGAGCTTGGAAGACTTTCTGCATCAATGAGGAAGTTGCAAAGGGATCTTAATAACAGTGATAAGTATCAAGTATGTTTACTGTGCTCTTGTAGGATGAATTGCCTATCAGAGTTTTTTTTTTTTTTTAAAACTTCATTTTACTGTTCCAATGTTCTTTGTTCATCCGTGAATGCAGAATGAGCAATATCGTGCCAAACTTAAACAATCAAACGAGAGGTCTCTGGCCCTAATCAAAGCAGGCATGGATATTGTAGTAGCTGTTGGGCTGCTTCAATTGGCACCCAAAAAAGTTAGTCCCCGTGTAACCGGAGCCGTTGGATTTGTTAGCTCGCTTATCTCTTGTTATCAGGTACTTGCCAACTCTTTTCCGGCCAATCTCTAATCAAGAACCCATGTTCATTTGTTTAACTATGGCAGCTCTAACTCAACTGTAAAATATATACATACAAAAAGATAATTGCATGAATTTAAAATGGTGATGATTGGATAAAAAAAGCTAGTATTGGCCTTTTTCAATGGAGGAGAAAGGTCTGATTTCAATGGCATAAACAGATTGCAAAGCTTCTGTGCAATTAATGGTTGCAAATCATCCATTTTTTGCTAATTTAGACTTCTGGTTACTGCTATGCAGTTGCTTCCGTCGCCGGCCAAGTCCAAGGCACCATGAGAAGAGAAACAAACATCTCCTCAATGAGCTTCAATGTTGTCTAAATAATTATTTAGACTTGTATGAGATCAAAACTTGGTATGAGCTTTAAGCAATTCACCCACTAGCAGTGTAATCTTTGCAATCTCATCCTCGACCTAACTGCACGATTATGTCGGCTTATTGTATACCCGTGGATTTACTTGTGATTAGACATACTTGTCGATCTATGATGCATGATAGTATTTTATATCCTATATAGGAGCAAGCATGCTGGAAACTTTTTCATAAACAAGAGTAAAACCCTTATGAGTGAAACATGTAGAACATAAGATGTGGCTGGAATGCTACAGTGAGCATGATTGGAATCAACTGGGGTGCTGATTTCTCAGGATGGTTTTATATGCAGCTTGAGGTTGTAATACATAATGATATATAATTTTGGAAGAATTAGGGTTTAGTGAAATTTCGTTCATGTTCATCCACCCCTATCTTCTATTACATGATCTCGTGTTAAATCTTAAGATATTCTTTGAAATTGGCTACAATTTTAATTACATAATATATTTTTTTATAAGTAAATAAGTATCTTTATTGAATAAAATGAAACTAGGCAATGCCAAAGTAGAAGTATACAAAGTGAGACACCTAATTACATTCTAGTGAATTGAAAAGATGATAGAAACTCATAGACATTCTCACCTTTCAATACAATAGCAAAAGACCACTGTAAAAGAGAATATAAAAAAATTTCAAATTTCAAATTTCTCTCACTGCACGCTCCTTGTTGTTAAAACACCTATCATTTATTTCCGACTATAGACACCACATTGAGCATAAATGTATCATATGCCACGCTGCTTTAATTACAATATTTAACGTATGTCTTGATTTTCTTAACTCATACGTTTTTCATAATTTGCAATCAATAAAATCATAAAGGTTAATGAATTATAACTCTTGATGGGCTGAGTTGCCTTGTACTCTACATAAAGGGCTTTTAATCCTTAATATGTAAGGGGTGGGAGGGGGAGACATACAACAAATTCAGAGAAGATATTCCTCTTCACCCTCATCCATGTCAGATTCATCAATATTAACAACTAAATTTCCATTTCCCTGCAACATATTGGCAATATATGAATTATGCTGCAAATCTCTAAGATGCCTCTGCAACTGAGCTGGTGACGGTATGATTCGATTGGCCTCTAACTCAAAAGGCCTGTCATTCTTAATCTTCAAGACAAACTTCCCACATGGTTCAAGAATTTCTACACCGAACGCAGGAGATAAGGGCTTCCCCAAAACTTGAACAAAAGACATGCTGCAATTTACAATAAAGAGTATCATATTATAAGCTACATTCAACTTCCTGTCCTTAGTCTTGCTAGTGGAACAAAGGGATTGGAACATCCGATATCAATTTGGAGGTTTGCCTCGACATTGAGTAATGATATCTGTACGACCCTTTTTACAACTTTTTATACAATCATGTTTTAAAATGAGGGTATTTATGTAAAGTAATGTTACTTTACAAAAATGCCCATAATTTAAAATATAGTTGTATAAAAGGTTGTAAAAAGGTTGTATGTCTATCATTTTCCTTTAGCAAGATCCACATCCAACTTCATTAAGTAAGATAATTGTGTGGGCTAGGCTGGTTGTACAAGCAGTAGAAGAAACCCACAGAACCTAGTTTTAGGCATGTGTCAGTTTAGTCGAGCCCCAGCCATTCTTATAAAAGCTTAGGCTGATATGTTTTTTTGGGGGAAGTAAGCTTATGCAAATATTAAGATAAAGTATTAAAAAGGAATGCAGAAATAAAGATAAATAACAAAATTATATTAACAAAAGCGTGGCTTTTACTAAAAACTCACAACATGTGGAAGAAAATAAATAAATCCAAGATATGAGAAATGATTTATACAAGCCCCAAAGAGACAAGTCTCAAATAGACATGCCCCATATAAGCCCTTGTAAAGAATTGGACCCCACTTAAAAAAGTGTAAAAAAACTATTCTTTATTAGTGGGACTCACTTTTTTACGAAGGGGCTTGTATGGAGCTTGTCAATTTGAGGCTTGTACCTAGTATTACTCGACAGATATATGTCAAATAGGTGGAGGGAAGCCAAGAAACCAACTTGTGATAGGAAAGATACTTATTCACAAAAATTATTTCTATGAACCAAAGGAAATGAGATCACATAAAACACTATTTGAAAACTCCGTTTTTTTACTTGTTTAAGCTATACACGGTTGTATATAACAGATTTTATTTGTACATAGCAATGCAGGAAAATTAGCATTTCATGGGCTTAGCAAGCCCTCCATAGCATAATTGCAAACGAGTAATAATAAGGCTCATGTAAAAGGAGTAATATGAACAAACCAGATATAGTATAAGCCATCAATTTCACATCTCTGAACCCTACCAAGCAGCTCAATCTGCAAAATTCCACCAACACAAAGAACAGGTTCTGGAAACCTGAACTTCTGCATGTGACTCTCCTGTTCATGAGAAAGTCATTAAAGAAATTTTTGTAAAATGATAATAAGATCAAGAGAAAAATTACATTATTCAGATAGGGATTGCAGACAGAACATGGTAAACTGCAAGAAAGTGAAAGTGACTACAGAACTTTATTATAAGCCCAAGTAATCTTTAAAACTGAAAAACTTTAGAAAATGTCTATGAGCATAATCACACAAATCTTAACTCGTTTGCTCCTATGTTATCTTAGACCCATCCGCTTCCCTCAAATGAAAATTGGTTTTTATTCTTTGGATAAGTTTGGGAGGGCGTTTTTCATAAGAGGAGGGCAGTTAACATGGAAGGACTCTTAGTGTGACTTTTATTGCTGCTGGCTTCAAGCTCAGGGAAGTTTAGGTGCTCAAAAGCGAGTACACTATAACAAGCTTTTGCTATCTTCATGCTAAAATCAAAGGAAAATCAGCTTTTGCAGAAAAAGAAATATTGCCTTTTTACCTTTTGCAGGCAAAGCAAATTCCAGTTTTTAAACTATGTGATAACAGGGCAATGCCTGCAAAAGATTGCACTTGAGCTCCGTAATGCTTGTAATGAAATAAACACCCCAAATCCCTAACAATCCCGTCACCTCAGAAACCAAAATGGAATTGAAAAAACATTATAAAGTAAAGAAAGTAGTACTAAAACACACCTGAGCCATTGGAAATTCTTGTGAAGTGTAGGTCCATATGAACTTGTCATCAACAGAATCAGGTAATGAGTAACCAAGGAGATTCCCTGAATCCGTGGGGCTTTTGGGATGTCCCATTCGGAAGCGCACAGATTTGGCTGAATATATTGGTAAACCCTCGTGAAAGTAAACTGGACAAATTAACACATCACATCACCATCATCAAAAGATGCTTAGAAGTCAATACAAAGAGGAAGAGTGCATAGTTTACATCAACAAAATACCTTGGAAAGGGCGTAAATTGATTTCAGTAATAACACAGAAGTCATCAGCCAATTTGTATACTAGTGTCTCAGGCATTGCAGGATTACTTTGTCCTTTACTGGACCAGTATGAAGCTCTCCATAGAACAGTATCTGCTGGATGGAAAGTATTATAAATACTTTCCTCTGGATAATTATCAGTGCTGGATGCACTAATTGCTTTTGAAATGCAATCCCTATCAATAAATGTTGAAGAAGCTCGAGCTAAAAGGGCATACGCCCTATCCTCCCTTTCCAAATATTCCCATTCCTTCGAGTAGCTAGATCCAACTTCTACAGCCCCTACTGCCCGGCATTTGTTCAATTCAACAACATGGGTAACTCTAGATAACTGAGAAAACTTTCTCAAGCATAACTGCTTCCAAAGACCATTTGCAATCACTGCAGATCATTGAGTTCAAACCTCTCAGTTCAATCACATAGGGACTGAGCATGTATTTAACACTGATCTAACAGAGTTCTTGAACTATCAAATTGATGTAACACAAGAGCTGAAAGAAATATTACATATCAACCAAAGGATCTCATCCTAAGCTTAACACAACATAACATGCTACCCACCATGTTAAACCTGAAATCAGACAACTCCATGGGCAGAGGGAAAGACTGGCTCTCAATTTCTTTTCTTTCTTTTTCCCCTCATGAGTGATAACTAAGTGTTATCCTATCAAATAAAAATTATACCACCCATTACCATGCTCTCTAACATCTTACACCTTCACCAAAATGTCTCCTCTCCTAATCTGGTTCAGTAAAAATTATAACACCCTTTATCCATCTGATGTCCACCATCTTACACCTCACTAAAATGTCCCCACTCCTAATTTAGTAGATCACCTACTTAACAAGGCCTCAAATGAGCCAATGGTCTATTTATATTTGAGCAAAGTAACAAGCACTACCAATTTTTTTCACATTAAAATTAACTTATGATATTGATATGATTCCATTTAGTAGAGTTTCTGCTAAAACCACAAACTGAAGAGAAAAACCTATTTGAATAACTTGGACCATTAAATAAATTGGGGTTATGAGCAATATAAATTGAGTCTATCACGTTCAGAAATGAATAAAATAAACAGTTTCAGCTCACCAAAATGTCGCCAAGACCGCGAGACAGAACTGACACGGACAAGATCATATGGATCATCCACATACGTAAAAATCTTCAACAATATGTCGGGGTTGAGCCGATCCAAGAAACCCATACAAGCTTCCAATCACTAACTAAAAATGATTTGCAACTCAGTTTGTTCTCTCAGACTTCAAAACCTGAATTGGCTGTTGGGCATTGTTCAATCCAATTTATTAAAGCTTTTAGTGAAAACATCAAAATCAAACAAACACTCCCAATCCCTCTCATGTGAATGCCCCATCACATCAGACTGAACAGAATTTCTGTTCCCATACTAAAACCACACGACCTTATCATGATACTAAAATCACAGCCCCTTATATACATGATACTGTAAAATAACACAATTCGCAAATTGTCACCAACCAAATTTCAGGAAAGAAAAAGAAACATAAGAGGCTAAATTTCTGAAGAAAAATGAAGCTCAGAAGCTTACAAGATCATATCTTAAACTGGACTGGGGGGGATCGTCACCTCTGTTGAGCATTTAAGATTCAAAATAGCTTATGACTTTCCCCGTGGAGATTCTCTTTAGTGGTTTTCAAGCGTTGGTGGACATCTTTTGCCGACATTTAAGAAGCAAAGTCAAACTTTTGTGGCTGTTTCTGTCATTCAGCATAATTGGGCAGAAATTGAAGATAGTAAGTAAGTGATGAAACTCATAAATTAAAGTTTACGACTTAAATTACGTTAATTTATAGAATAATTTTTTTATAATCATTCTATAAAACAAGCATTCATTTGGAATATAAATATATGGAATATGATTTGTACATTTTTGGAGTTTCAAGTTTCATGCAATCTTTAGAAAAAAAAAATTCAAATATACTTAAAATTCAAATAAAAAAATTCACTTTTTCACGAAGAGATTGAAACAAATTTTAAGCGACATTTTGGAGCTACGACTAGGGGTGAGTTTGACTTAGTTGGAGTCGGATTTCACTAACTCCAACTTCGACTCCAACTTTGTTCAAGTTCAAATCTGAACTCTAACTCCAACTCCGACTTGTGTAGACTCTGATCTGACTCCGACTCTAACTTGTCGAAGTGAAGTCAAATTTGTGCTTTTTTTAGCTTCATATTTAGCCAATTTTTAAAAAAATATTTTTTGTGGGCTTTCAAATTTTAAATTTTTCAAAAAATTAAAAACTCAAATTAAATCATTCACTACTAATTTACTTCTATACTAATATCTAATTTACATTTATGCTAGACTAACACTATAATGACTAATTACATGTTATCATACTATAGTATTACATATTATTTTTCATATATAATTACATGCTATTATATACTATAATATTACTTGTTATTATATTATATTATTGTTTTAATTATATTATTGTTTTACTTATTTCTATACTGGACTTATTTTTAGTGTCTATTTACATATTATTATATTTTAATAAATTAGTATTATGTGCTATTAACGTATTATACTGGACTTATTAGTTATTTCTATCTAGTGTCTAATTACTTGTTATTATTGTTTAATAAATTAATATATATGTTATTAACTTATTATATTAGACTTATTTAAATACTAGTGTCTAAATTATTTATGTAATTGATTATGTATGATAATAATACTATGATGTTTACGTATGCTAAACTATCATTAGTCTATTTATATTATTGTATAAGTATATTATTTTATAATAATTAGCTCATACTAGTATATTATTAAATTTAATTATATAAGTTATATAGCTTTATAACTATTCTAGTATATATGATAAATGTATAGATAAATACATATTTTTATAACATACATATAAAATCAGAGTCGGATTCAAAGTTGAAATCGGAGTCGATCTAGCGACACCTTTGACCCCGACTCCAACTGAGAAATTAAAAAAAAAAATCCGACTCCGACAAAATGGAGTCGGAGTTGCAGCAAAGTCAGATTTTCGAAGTTTTGCTCAGCCCTAGCTACGACTATCCTTTCTCTTCACTTGTGTTATGTATCTTCTTGAGAACTGAAAAATAGAAGAAAAGAGAGAGAATGGATCTTGAGCTTCTTATTGAGATTTAATAAGAGGAAAATCCGGCCTCCACTTTACATTTATGATAAACTTCCCAGATAGTTTGATCATCCTCTCCCTCCCCTTTTATACAAATGGAAAGAATTAAAAAGCAAAACTAAAACAAAAATTAAAATGTCATGTTTCCTTATGTTTCCTATACAACACAAAATGCATCGTTTAACTAACACATATACAAGAATTGGAACGCTCTATTTCACAAAATCCTCAACGTTGTGTTTTGCCTTCTTCTTCTTCCTCTTCATGAACTAACTACTGTTGTTGTTCCCATGCCCATAACACTCACCCCCACTTTAAAAAGCCTTGACCACAAAGCTGCAGCAAATATTTCTTCCTCAAATAACCTTACCCACAAGGTGAGGGTAAAGATTACATAACTTCCATGAGGACTCTCATAACTATCTTCTGGAAGTGTACCAATCCATTTAATAAGAATATCGGTCATAGCTTGAATGCCCCCCTTCCTCATCCGCCTGGCCAGTATGGCCTCATGTTCTGGTTGAATGGTCACATCTCAATCAACTAGTGGTAAGGTTGGTAGTTGTGAAATTTGTTGCCCTAGCTTCTTCCTGAGACAAGACACATGAAACACTAGATGAATTCTTGATGAAGTTGGTAAGTCAAACTTATATACTACAATTCCTAGTTTGGCTAAGATTTTAAAAGGATCATAGTAACATGGTGCCAATATCAATGTATGGCGCAAGGCCATTGTCTTCTGTCTATAAGGTAACTACAAGAAGACCCAATCACCTTCCTCGAAACTTCTCTCAATTCTCTTTTGGTCAGCAGAGACCTTCATTCTCTGTTGGACCTTATGTAAATTCTCCCTCAACAAACTCATAATCTCCTCTCTTGTTTTAAGTTGTTAATCAACAACAACATTAGCAATAGTCCCTGAGACATAAGACACAATAGCTTTGTTGAGGGGGGGGAGTGGGTAGCCATACAATGCGATCATAAACTTGAGCTTCTTATTGAGCTTAAGCTTGATAAGAAGCAAAACTAAAACAAGAGAGTAGCTTTGGGGGAGGATAGCCACACAATGCCTCAAAAGGAGTCATCCCATAAGAGGAGTGTAAGAGGAGTGAGTGGATTGGGGTGTTATAACACCACTCAGCCATAAGAAGCTACAAACTTGAATTCTTTGACTTTGATCCAATGTAGTATCGCAAATAACCTTCTAGGCATTTATTAAGAACTTTAGTTTGCCCATCAATTTGTGGATGATAGGCAGAACTAAAGGCTAATGTGGTGCCCTGTAAATGAAAGAGCTCATTCCATAAAGCACTAGTAAACACAACATCTCTATTTGAAATGAATGATTTTGGCATTCAAATGTAAGTTGAACAAACTTGAGAAAAAAACTTGAGCCACCTTAATGGTTGTGTAAGGGTGAGAGAGTGGGAAAAAAAGGAGCATGTATGGTGAGTGTATCAATCACTAAAAAGATCACACTAGATCCATGTGAAAGTGGTAAGCCTTCAACAAAATCCATCAATATATTAGTCCATGGACAAATTGGAATTGGTAGTGGCTGCAGCAAACCAACATGATGTATAGCCTTGTACCTAGTTATCTCGCATATGTCACACTCCCTCACAAACTTCTTAATATCCTCACGCATTCATTCCCAATAAAAATCCTTCTTTGCTCTTTTCAAAGTCGTGATAGCCCACATGGCCTACTTGTGGGTTGTGATGGATATGCTGCAAGATTTTATCTTTAAAGGCAGAACCTGGAACTATTACCCTCTTATCTTTTCTAAGCAGCAACCCTTGTTGAAGGGACTAATTCTTATTACCCTTTTCACCATTATGAAGCCTCAAGTAGATAACATGAATTTTCTGGGACAATGAATAACTATGCTTTAATTCATCAATCCACAGTGGTGTAGGAATTGAGATTACAACTAGTATTCCCACCTCCTCTTCAAGCTTCCTTGATAGAGCAGCTGCTACTTTATTTTCTTTCCCTTTATTATACTCTAGAAAAATCATAACCCATTAGCTTGATAATCCATTTTTGTTGAGGCTCACTTCCCACCTTTTGTTCTAACAAGAATTAATAGCCCGTTGATCAGTCCTAACTTTGAATGCAGGGGTAAATTGAAAAAGCTGTCTGCCCATCGCCCATGGGGGGAGAGAGAGAGAGGGATTGGAGAGATGGCAAAAGAAAGAGAGAGACTGCGATGGCAATTAGATGGGGTTAGGGGTGACGACAACAGGATGGGACTTTAAAACAGATGGATGAGAGATTGAGAGAAGGGAGAGGGAGACATGAGGGGGAGGTTTTAAAACAAAATAGAAGACCAAAATAACGCCGTTTTATAAAAAAAAATTATTTTAAATATATATTATATATTGGGCCAGGAGGCCAGGTGAAAACTTGGGTAGGTTTGGGCTCAGCCCGGGCCCCATCCCCTGGCACCCAAATGCGTGTGGGCAGTTATGCTTGTCGTTTGCGAACGGGTTGGGGACCAGACCGCGGGGGGAGGTTGTAGCCCAACCTTATCCCACACAATTGGCAATTTCTTTGAATAAAAGTGAAACATACCTGTAATCACTAAAAGAGCTCACTTTTTCATTGTGGCAACGGAGCTACCTTTTGAGCTATAACTATCAACTTCTTTTCACTTGTTGCCAAATTGCAATGTAAATAGTCTTTGCACCCTTGTAGATCAATGAAGCAGGTACTGAGATTTTATGGGCAAGATATGCTTACCTGTTATTATGTAAACACATAACTTGATCTATAATCCATTAAAGTTATAAAAGAGTCTCAATAAAAAAATATTTTATGTTAGTTGATGGGGACACTAAACAATCTTGTCAATAGATTTTTTCTTCCATTAGAATTATTATTAGGTATTTGCATGCTTCTTCCACTAAGCTTCGAGGTTGCAATGAATATGCATTGCCTCTGCTATTTAGTTCCCAATTCCCCTAGGAAGCAACCGCACTTGTTCACCCTTCACTATTAGGGCAAGGATAGCATAGAATAGGATTTGGCTTTACATAAAAGTCAAAACATTGACGTTGCAGATGCATCTGAATGATAAAAGTGATCTAGCTCCAGCCAATGCCAGCCTAATCAGCGACCTCCATTAAGGTACTAGATGCTATATGGCCCGGCCACAATCCAGAAACGTCCAACATTGTGCCTTGGCCGTATCTTAAGGGGTTTTTGCTTTTACTCGGGGCTTGATTCTAGGGAATAGACATTGGAAACTCCTAGAATTGTTGTCAACTCTTCCAAACAGATTGGATAAGGGTTACAGCTTTGCAACTAAAATACAAACTACATATTAGGAGTGATGCAAGCAATACCGCATATAGTTGTAACAAACCCCATAAAAGCTTAAGCACAAGTGGTTGTGTAATAGCCAATTTCAAATCCAAAAAAGCCGCAGTAGCCAACCTAGTACATTCAAACACATTATTTTTCAATGAAGATGTCTAAGGGGCTGTAATCGACCCAGAATCCATTATAAGTTTTTTGTAATACTCAGTGAGTCTCAAGAAGCTCTTAAAGGCTTCAAAGAGGTTGGAATTGGCCAATCTAATATTGATGAAATCTTGGCTGGGTCAACCTTAACCCCACTTCCCAAGACCAAATGCTCTAGATAATCAATTTCAATTGCCCTAAATCTGCATTTGGATATCTTGGCAAATAGGCTATGTTGTTTTAAAACTTCCAAAACTGATCTCAGGTTCCTAATGCGATCAGGAAAGTTCTTATTGTACACCAATATATGAAAAAAAAAAAAAACACAAACTTCCTTAAAAAAATGTTTAAAAACCTCCCTTCATCAATTCTTGGAAAGTGGCAGGAGTATTAGTGAGCCCAAAAGGCATCACTAGAAACTCATAGTGACCCTCATGGGTCTTGAAACTTGTCTTCGGAACATCTTGTGATCTTACTCTAATATGATGGTAACCAAACTTTAGATCAAGTTTAAAGAATACATCTACCCCCACACAATTCATCTAGTAGCTCATCTATTACGAGAATGGGAAACTTATCCTTAATGGTTTCTAGATTCAAAGCCTTATAATCAATACACATCCTCCAGCTCCAATTAGCTTTTCTTACCAATAAAACTATTGATGATAAAGGCCATTGACTTGGTTTGATTACCTCTGACTGTAAGAGCTCCTGCACAATCTTCTCTATCTCAGTTTTTTGATAGTAAGTATACCTATATGGCCTCACTAAGATAGGATGGGTTCCTTCCTTAAGACTAATGTCGGGGAACCTCTCCAAGGCAAGGAGGGCCCTTTGGATCCATCCTTGCAAAGTAAACCCTGGTCCCGTGCATCGCACCCTGGGAAGTTTCTCTACACGGAGCTGGTTGTTGGCTTTTCACTAGGAGGTGTGGCCCCAAATGATTGTTTGCACCCAGGAAGTGTTGAACCTTAGACCTTGAAGGGAGTGCTACCTCAAGACCAATGCTTTCACCACTTGGGCCAACCCCTTGGGGTTAAAGAGAGTAATCTCATGATCACAAGCCTTTGAAGGTGGTAATCCAGTAGGCTCATTAAATACCTCAAGAGCTCCTTAAGTAGCCTAACCACTTATTGTTGACTGCTTTCATCATTATCCTTATCCTCTGCATGAACTAGCTGTAACAACCACCCTTGTTTCCCCATAGAAGATGGCATAAAAAAATTACTTCCATCCTTCACAGAAGTATCATTGGTACATAATCCCTACAACACTATCTTCCTTCCCATTAACTGAAATTCCATTGTCATTTGCATACAATCTCATATAATGGGCCTAGGTGTTCTCAGCCATTGAACTCCAAGAACAATAACACACCCACCCAATGTTAATAAATTAGACGAAACAGGAATCTATTACCCAGAATCTTAACATTGGTCTCTTCACATTTACCCTTACTCAATAGCTTCTCACCATTGGCCCTTTCACTTGCAACTTAGAACCGTCTTCAATTCTCAACATTGCCAACTGTGCAACCAAAGGGTCCAAGAAATTGCATGTGCTTCCCGAATCTACCAAGATTACTATTGGCTGTGCCCCAATCACCTCCATCAACCTCATAATATTAGGACAAGGAGAGCGAGAAATATGCATTGAAATTTCTAAGTTTTCTTCCTCTGTTTCTATTGTGCCCTCCCTTGGTATTTCATGATCACACCATTTTGTTGTGCTACTTCTTCATGTACTACATTATCTTCCACTTGTAAGAGATACACCCTTGGTTTTTGCAAACATGGGTTGGGTTCTTCTCCTCACAATGATAACACAACCCCTTCCTTATTTTTTCATCCATTTATGAGAGAGAAATATTCTTTTTTGAACATTACTCTTCTGAAACCTCCTCCCTAAATCCTCACCAACCCTATAAGACTGATTATCACTAACAACCATTGTTGATCTTGAGCATCCTTATTGGAAATTGGATCTCATCCTTTAGTCCACTAAAAAAGCAACTCAATTTATATCTTTCTGAGACCCATTCAACCTATTAGAGAGGATCTCAAACTGGGCTTTATAAGCAACCGCTATGGATGTCTGCTTAAGTCTAATTAAAGCTTCCTTGGGATCATCATAAGGCGTCAGACCAAACATGATCCGTAAGGCTTTTATAAAATGACTCCCACCCCGTGAATTGTCTCCCATCTGCCGCATCTTGATACTAAATTAAGGCCTCACCTTCCATATGGTATGAGGCCATTAACAACCTCTTATTTAGAGGTGTTTGATGAAATTTGAAAGATTGGGTAACCTTAAATTTTGAAATCCCATCCTGCCTGATTACTCTCATCGAAATGGGAATTCTAAACGTACGTAGCCCCCTTGGTAAGAAGTTTCTATCTTCTTGGACTACTAACTGCAGGTCTTGAATTACCTTCCCAAAAGGATTAACAGGGTGATGTTCAATCAAAGTATGAATTGTGTCATTCATTTGGTCTAACCTGTCTGTAATGGTTTGAATCATCCGCTGTTGATCATCTAGCTGCTCTACATTGCCTCCTGCTACTGCTAGGTGCTCTCTTGATGTACCTTCAGTGCCGCTATGGAACGCATGCCTTCCGCCAAGTGAGGATCAGCCTTTCTGATACCAATTGCTATGTATCTTCTTGAGATTGATTGAGATTGTTCACCCTGCAGCTAAGATGTTGTTCTTACAGCTTGTCTTCTTGGTGACCCTGTTTTAATTCTTGTTACAGTCCAAAAATGCATTACTGTCAACTTTCTTGTTTCTTGATCAAATTGTGTGGCTTGGTAGAACGGGAATTTATAAGGTATGGAATGCAAAGTTTCTTTCTTTCATAGTTCCTGCTGTTTTATATTGGCCTCTGTGAGTAAGTTTGCAAGAAGAAGCTGTTTAAATATTTTGGTTGTTACAGAACAAGGAATAGACTGACCTAATTGGCCGCATCTCTCTCTATTGTTGGATGGGTTCCTCAATTTGTAGCACTTTGATTGAGGTTTGTTCCAGTCCACTTTTCCTTATCCATTGGTTTCTGCACCCTCTCCCCCAACAAGATAAAAAAGAAAATGAATCTCAATAACAGTGATTAATATCAGATTGGGGAGCTTGGAAGACTTTCTGCATCAATGAGGAAGTCGCAAAGGGATCTTAATAACAGTGATAAGAATCAAGTATGTTTACTGTGCTCCTGTAGGATGAATTGTCCATCAGATTTTTTTTTTTTTTTAAACTTCATTTTACTGTTCTAATATTCTTTGTTCATCCGTGAATGCAGAATGAGCAATATCGTGCCAAACTTAAACAATCAAACGAGAGGTCTCTGGCCCTAATCAAAGCAGGCATGGATATTGTAGTAGCTGTTGGGCTGCTTCAATTGGCACCCAAAAAAGTTAGTCCCCGTGTAACCGGAGCCGTTGGATTTGTTAGCTCGCTTATCTCTTGTTATCAGGTACTTAGCCAACTTTTTTCCGGCCAATCTCTAATCAAGAACCCATGTTCATTTGTTTAACTATGGCAGCTCTAACTCAACTGTAAAATATATACATACAAAAAGATAATTACATGAATTTAAAATGGTGATGATTGGATAAAAAAAGCTAGTATTGGCCTTTTTCAATGGAGGAGAAAGGTCTGATTTCAATGGCATAAACAGATTGCAAAGCTTCTGTGCAATTAATGGTTGCAAATCATCCATTTTTTGCTAATTTAGACTTCTGGTTACTGCTATGCAGTTGCTTCCGTCACCGGCCAAGTCCAAGGCACCATGAGAAGAGAAACAAACATCTCCTCAATGAGCTTCAATGTTGTCTAAATAATTATTTAGGCTTGTATGAGATCAAAACTTGGTATGAACTTCAAGCAATTTGCCCACTAGCAGTGTAATCTTTGCAATCTCATCCTCGACCTAACTGCACGATTATATTGGCTTATTGTATACCGTGGATTTACTTGTGATTACGCATACTTGTCGATCTATGATGCATGATAGTATTTTATATCCTATATAGGACCAAGCATTCTGGAAACTTTTTCATAAACAAGAGTAAAACCCTTATGAGTGAAACATGTAGAACATAAGATGTGGCTGGAATGCTACAGTGAGCATGATTCGAATCAGCTGGGGTGCTGATTTCTCAGGATGGTTTTGTATGCAGCTTGAGGTTGTAATACATAGTGATATATAATTTTGGAAGAATTAGAGTTTAGTGAAATTTCGTTCATGTTCATCTACCCCTATCTTCTATTACATGATCTCGTGTTAAATCTTAAGATATTCTTTGAAATTGGCTACAATTTTAATTACAATATTTAACGTATGTCTTCTGATTTTCTTAACTCATATGTTTTCCTTAATTTGCAATCAATGAAATCATAAAAGGTTATTGAATTTTAGAAAAAAGTTAAAAGTTAATGAATTATAACTCTTGATCGGCAGAGTTGCCTTTTTTGTGGCACGCAGGACGTCACGTTTTAGTGAAACGATTTCGATACAATTGTAGTACTTCTACACAACACAGGAGACAAATATTCAATCTCCGATACGAAAGTGCTACAGCTTGACACCCATGCATGCATGCATACACACACATACAGGAGTTAGCCAATATTAGAAGAACGTAACTATTCCATGTTTTCATATAGCTAGCAGCAAATTTAACCTAAAAACTTGCTCGAAAAAGGGCATGCATGCATCCAGCAGGAGGAGGCCGAGTACTAAAGGCAAGATGCAGGGTCTTGTTTGCCAAGGGCATGGCCATTGACGTGAGAACACAACGCAGTTACATTTGCATTGTACTCTACATAAAGGGTTTTAATCCTTCATATGTAAGACAGATTGATGTCTTCCAGCACCACTTTAACTACTTCCAATCCAGAACTTCCCCAGATGTTTCTGTATGTGATATTGGCAATACATGAAATATGCTGCAAATCTCTAAAATGCCTCTGCAACTGAACCGGTGACGGTATGATTTGATTGGCCCTGTAACTCAAATGGCCCGTCATTCTTAATCTTCAAGACAAACTTCCCACATGGTTCAAGAATTTCTACACCGAACGCTGGAGATAAGGGCCTCCCCAAAACTTGAACAAAAGACATGCTGCAATTTACAATAAAGAGTATCATATTATAAACTACATTCAACTTCCTGTCCTTAGTCTTGCTAGGGATTGGAACATCCGATATCAATTTGGAGGTTTGGCTCAACATTTTGAGTAATGATATATGTACGACCCTTTTTACAACTTTTTATACAATCATGTTGTAAAATGAGGGTATTTATGTAAAGTGATGTTATTTTGTATAAGTTACTTTACAAAAATGCCCATAATTTAAAATATAGTTGTATAAAAGGTTGTAAAAGGGTTGTATCTCTATCATTTTCCTTTAGTAAGATCCACATCCAACTTCATTAAGCTAGCTATTTGTGACGGCAAGGCTGGATGTACAAGCATTAGAAGAAACCCACAGAACCTAGTTTTAGGCATGTGTCAGTTTAGTCGAGCCCCAGCCATTCTTATAAAAGCTTAGGCTGATATGTTTTTTGGGGGGAAGTAAGCTTATGCTATTATTAAGATAAAGTATTAAAAAGGAATGTAAAAATAAAGATAAATAACAAAATTATATTAACAAAAGCGTGGCTTTTACTAAAAACTCTCAACATGTGGAAGAAAATAAATAGATCCAAGATTTTCAGATATGAGAAATGATTTGTACAAGCCCCAAATAGACAAGTCTCAAATAGACAAGCCCCACATAAGTCCTAGTAAAGAAGTGGACTCCACTTAAAAAAAGTGTAAAAAAACTATTCTTTATTAGTAGGACCCACTTTTTTACAAAGAGCTTGTATGAAACTTATCTATTTGAGACTTGTACCTAGTATTTTACTTGACAAATATATGTCAAATAGGTGGAGGAAAGCCAAGAAACCAACTTGTGATAGGAAAGATACTTATTCACAAAAATTATTTCTATGAACCAAAAGAAATGAGATCACATAAAACACTCTTTCAATACTCCGTTTTTTTACTTGTTTAAGCTATACACGGTTGTATATAACAGATTTTATTTGTACATAGTGAAGCAGGAAAATTAGCATTTCATGGGCTTAACAAGCCCTCCATTGCATAATTGCAAACGAGTAATAATAAGGCTCATGTAAAAGGAGTAATATGAACAAACCAGATATAGTATAAGCCATCAATTTCACATCTCTGAACCCTACCAAGCAGCTCAATCTGCAAAATTCCAACACAAAGAACAGGTTCTGGAAGCCTGAACTTCTGCAAGTGACTCTCCTGTTCATGAGAAAGTCATTAAAGAAATTTTCGTAAAACAATAATAAGATCAAGAGAAAAATTACATTATTCAGATAGGGATTGCAGACAGAACATGGTAAACTGCAAGAAAGTGAAAGTGACTACAGAACTTTATTATAAGCCCAAGTAATCTTTAAAACTGAAAAACTTTAGAAAATGTCTATGAGCATAGTCACACAAATCTTAACTCGTTTGCTCCTATGTTATCTTAGACCCATCCACTTCCCTCAAATGAAAATTGGTTCTTATTCTTTGGATAAGTTTGGGAGGGCGTTTTTCATAAGAGGAGGAGGGCAGTTACCTTGGAAGGACTCTTAATGTGACTTTTATTGCTGCTGGTTTCAAGCTCAGGGAGTTTAGGTGCTCAAAAGCGATTATACTATAACAAGCTTTTGCTATCTTCATGCTAAAATCAAAGGAAAATCAGCTTTTGCAAAAAAGAAATATTGCGTTTTAACTTTTGCTGGCAAAGCAAATTCCAGTTTTTAAACTGTGATAACAGGGCAATGCCTGCAAGAGATTGCACTTGAGCTCCTTAATGCTTGTAATGAAATAAACACCCCAAATCCCTATCAATCCCGTCACCTCAGAAACCAAAACGGAATTGAAAATACATTATAAAGTAAAGAAAGTAGTACTAAAACACACCTGAGCCATTGGAAATTCTTGTGAAGTGTAAGTCCATATGAACTTGTCATCAACAGAATCAGGTAATGAGTAACCAAGGAGATTCCCTGAATACGTGGGGCTTTTGGGATGTCCCATTCGGAAGCGCACAGATTTGGCTGAATATATTGGTAAACCCTCGTGAAAGTAAACTGGACAAATTAACATATCACATCACCATCATCAAAAGATGCTTAAAAGTCAATACAAAGAGGAAGAGTGCATAGTTTACATCAACAAAATACCTTGGAAAGGGCGTAAATTGATTTCAGTAATAACACAGAAGTCATCAGCCAATTTGTATACTAGTGTCTCAGGCATTGCAGGATTACTTTGTCCTTTACTTGACCAGTATGAAGTTCTCCATAGAACATTATTTGCTGGATGGAGAGTATTATAAATACTTTCCTCTGGATAATTATCAGTGCTGGATGCACTAATTGCTTTTGAAATGCAATCCCTATCAATAAATGTTGTAGAAGCTCGAGCTAAAAGGGCATACGCCCTATCCTCCCTTTCCAAATATTCCCATTCCTTCGAGTAGCTAGATCCAACTTCTACAGCCCCTACTGCCCGGCATTTGTTCAATTCAACAACATGGGTAACTCTGGATAACTGAGAAAACTTTCTCAAGCATAACTGCTTCCAAAGACCATTTGCAATCACTGCAGATCATTGAGTTCAAACCTCTCAGTTCAATCACATAGGGACTGAGCATGTATTTAACACTGAACTAACAGAGTTCTTGAACTATCAAATTGATGTAAGACAAGAACTGAAAGAAATATTACATATCAACCAAAGGATCTCATCCTAAAGCTTAACACAACATAACATGCTACACACCATGTTAAACCTGAAATCAGACAACTCTATGGGCAGAGGGAAAGACTGGCTCTCAATTTCTTTTCTTTCTTTTTCCCCTCATGAGTGATAACTAAGTATTATCCTATCAAGTAAAAATTATACCACCCATTACCATGCTCTCCAACATCTTACACCTTCACCAAAATGTCTACTCTCCTAATCTAGTTCAGTAAAAATTATAATACCCTTTATCCATCTGCTGTCCACCATGTTACACCTCACTAAAATGTCCCCACTCATAATTTAGTAGATCACCTACTTAACAAGGCCTAAAATGAGCCAATGGTCTATTTATACTTGAGCAAAGTAACAAGTACACCAGTTTTTTTCACA
The DNA here is from genome assembly GCA_029856935.1 of Cyclocarya paliurus. Lineage (NCBI taxonomy): Eukaryota > Viridiplantae > Streptophyta > Magnoliopsida > Fagales > Juglandaceae > Cyclocarya > Cyclocarya paliurus. The sequence goes on along the minus strand of CM056954.1, from coordinate 28,899,196 downwards.
TTAATATTAACTTATGTTATTGATATGATTCCATTTAGTAGAGTTTCTGCTAAAACCACTAACTGAAGAGAAAAACCTATTTGAATAACTTGGACCATTAAATAAATTGGGGTTATGAGCAATATAAATTAAGTCTATCACGTTCAGAAATGAATAAAATAAACAGTTTCAGCTCACCAAAATGTCGCCAAGACCGCGAGACAGAACTGACACGCACAAGATCATATGGATCATCCACATACGTAAAAATCTTCAACAATATGTCGGGGTTGAGCCGATCCAAGAAACCCATACAAGCGTCCATATCACCAACTAAAAATGATTTGCAACTCAGTTGTTCGTTCAGACTTCAAAACCTGAATTGGCAGGTGGGCATTGTTCAATCCAATTTATTAAAGCTTTTAGTGAAAACATCAAAATCAAACAAACACTCCCAATCCCTCTCATGTGAATGGCCCATCACATCAAACTGAACAGAATTTCTGTTCCCATACTAAAACCACACGACCTTATCACAGCCCCTTACATACATGATACTGCAAAATAACACAATTCGCAAATTGTCACCAACCAAATTTCAGGAAAGAAAAAGAAACATAAGAAGCTAAATTTCTGAAGAAAATTGAAGCTCAGAAGCTTACAAGATCATATATCTTAACCTGTTGGGGGGGGGGGGGGGGGGGAAGGGAATCTTCACCTCTGTTGAGCATTTAAGATTCAAAATAGCTTATGACTTTCCCCATGGAGATTCTCTTTAGCGGTTTTCAAGCATTGGTGGATATCTTTTGCCGACATTTAAGAAGCAAAGTAAAACTTTTGTGGCTGTCTCTGTCATTCACCATAATTGGGCAGAAATTGAAGATAGTAAGTAACGAAACTCATAAATAAAGTTTACGACTTAAATTACGTTAATTTATAGAATAATTTTTTATAATCATTCTATAAAACAAGCATTCGTTTGGAATATAAATATATGGAATATGATTTGTACATTTTTGGAGTTTCAAGTCTCATGCAATCTTTAAAAAAAAAAAAAAAAAATTCAAATATACTTAAAATTCAAATAAAAAAATTCACTTTTTCACGAAGAGATTGAAACAGATTTTAAGCAACATTTTGGAGCTCCGACTAGGGGTGAGCTTGACTTAGACGGAGTCGGATTTCCCAAAATCCAACTTCGACTCTGACTTTGTTGGAGTTCAAATCTAAACTCCGACTCCAATTCCAACTTGTGTAGGTTCCGATCTGACTCCGACTCTGACTTGTCAGAGTGGAGCCAGATTTGAGCTTTCAGCTTTGGGATTTTTTTAGCTTCATATTTAGCCAATTTTAAAAAAATATTTTTTGTGGGCTTTCAAATTTCAAAATTTTCAAAAAATTAAAAACTAAAATGAAATCATTCACTACTAATTTACTTCTATACTAATATCTAATTTACTTTTGTGCTAGACTTATACTATAATGTCTAATTACATGTTATCATACTATAGTATTACATAATAGTTTTCGTATCTAATTATATGTTATTATACTATAATATCACTTGTTATTATATTACATTAGTGTTTAACTTATTTAAAACTTATTTCTACACTAGACTTATTTTTAGTGTCTATTTACATGTTATTATACTTTAGTAAATTAGTATGTGTTTTTAACTTATTATACTAGACTTATTTAAATACTAGTGTCTAAATTATTTTTGTAATTGATTATGTATGATAATAATACTATGATGTTTACGTATGCTAAACTATCATTAGTCTATTTATATTATTGTATAAGTATATTATTTTATAATAATTAGCTCATACTAGTATATTGTTAAATTTAATTATATAAGTTATATAACTATATAACTATTCTAGTATATATGATAAATATATAAATAAATATATATTTTTATAACATACGTACAAATTGAGTTGGATTCGAAGTCGAAGTCGAAGTCGATCCAGCAACACCTCCAACCCTAACTCCTACTGAGAAATTAAAAAAAAAAATCCGACTCCGACTCCATTTTGTTGGAGTCGAAGTAGAGTCAGATTTTCGGAGTTTTGCTCAGTCCTAACTATGACTATCCTTTCTCTTCACTTGTGTTATGTATCTTCTTGAGAACTGAAAAATAGAAGAAAAGAGAGAGAATGGATCTTGAGCTTCTTATTGAGATTTAATTCGAGGAAAATCCGACCTCCACTTTACATTTGATGATAAGCTTCCCAGATAGTTTGATCATCCTCTCCCTCCCCTTTTATACCAATAGAAAGAATTAAAAAGCAAAACTAAAACAAAGATTAAAATGTCATGTTTCCTGATGTTCCCTATACAACACAAAATGCATCGTTTAACTAACACACATACAAGAATTGGAACGCTCCGTTTCACTAAATCCTCAATGTTGTGTTTTGCCTTCTTTTTCTTCCTCTTCATGAACTAACTGCTGTTGTTGTTCCCATGCCCATAACACTCACCTCCACTTGAAAAAGCCTTGACCACAAAGCTACAACAAATATTTCTTCCTCAAAGAACCTTACCCACAAGGTGAGGGTAAAGATTACATAACTTCCATGAGGACTCTCATAACTATCTTCTGGAAGTGTATCAGTCCATTTAATAAGAATATCGGTCATAGCTTGATTGCCCACCTTCCTCATCTGCCTGGCCAGTATGGCCTCATGTTCTTGTTGAATGGTCACATCTCAATCAACTAGTGGTAAGGTTGGTAGTGGTGAAATTTGTTGCCCTAGCTTCTTCTTGAGACAAGACACATGAAACACTAGATGAATTCTTGATGAAGTTGGTAAGTCAAACTTATATACTACAGTTCCTAGTTTGGCTAAGATTTTAAAAGGATCATGCTAACATGGTGCCAATATCAAATTATGGTGCAAGGCCACTGTCTTCTATCTATAAGGTTGTAACTACAAGAAGACCCAATCACCTTTCTCAAAACCTCTCTCAATTCTCTTTTGGTCAGCAGAGAACTTCATTCTCTGTTGGACCTTATGTAAATTTTCCCTCAAAAAACTCATAATCTCCTCTCTTGTTTTAAGTTGTTAATCAACAACAGCATTAGCAATAGTCCCTGAGACATAAGACACAGTAGCTTTGGTGGAAGGGGGGGGAGTGGGTAGCCATACAATGCGATAATAAACTTGAGCTTCTTATTGAGCTTAAGCTTGATAAGAAGCAAAACTAAAACAAGAGAGTAGCTTTGGGGGAGGATAGCCACACAATGCCTCAAAAGGAGTCATCCCATAAGAGGAGTGAGTGGATTGGGGTGTTATAATACCACTTAGCCATAAGAAGCTACAAACTCGAATTCTTTGGTTTTGATCCAATGTAGCATCACAAATAACCTTCTAGGCATTTATTAAGAACTTTAGTTTGCCCATCAGTTTGTGGATGATAGGTAGAACTAAAGGCTAATGTGGTGCCCGTAAATGAAAGAGCTCCTTCCATAAAGCACTAGTAAAAACAACGTCTCTATCTGAAATGAATGATTTTGGCATTCAATGTTAGTTGAACAAACTTGAGATAAAAACTTGAGCCACCTTAATGGTTGAGTAAGGGTGAGAGAGTGGAAAAAAAACTAGCATGTATGGTGAGTGTATCAATCACTGAAAAGATCACACTAGATCCATGTGAGAGTGGTAAGCCTTCAACAAAAATCCATCAATATATTAGTCCATGGACAAACTGGAATTGGTAGTGGTTGCAGCAAACCAGCAGGATGTATAGCCTCATACTTAGTTATCTCACATATGTCACACTCCCTCACAAAATTCTTAATATCCTCACGCATTCATTCCCAATAAAAATCCATCTTTGCTCTTTTCAAAGTCGTGATAGCCCACATGGCCTACTTGTGGGTTGTGATGGATATGCTGCAAGATTTTATCTTTAAAGGCAGACCCTGGAACCACTACCCTCTTATCTTTTCTAAGCAGCAACCCTTGTTGAAGGGAATAATTCTTATTACCCTCTTCACCATTCTGAAGCCTTAAGTAGATAGCATGAATTTTCTGGGATAATGAATAACTGTACTTTAATTCATCAATCCACAATGGTGTAGGAATTGAGATTACAGCTAGTATTCCCACCTCCTCTTCAAGCTTCCTTGATAGAGCAATTGCTACTTTATTTTCCTTCCCTTTCTTATACTCTATAGAAAAATCATAACCCATTAGCTTGGTAATCCATTTTTGTTGGGCCTCACTTCCCACCTTTTGTTCTAACAAGAATTAATAGCCTGTTGATCAGTCTTAACTTTGAATGCAGGGGCGGATTGGCCAGGCTGTCTGCCCACCACCCACAGGGGGAGAAAGAGAATGGGATTGGGGCGATGGCAAAAGAAAGAGAGAGACTACGATCGCAATTGGACGAGGTTGGGGGTGACGGCAATTGGATGGGACTTTAAAAAAATGGAAGAGAGATTGAGAGAGGGGAGAGAGAAACATGAGGGAGAGGTTTTAAAATAAAATAGAATACCAAAATAACGTTGTTTTATTAAAAAAATTATTTATTTTAGATACATATTATATATTGGGCAGGGCGGATGGATGAAAACTCGGGCGGATTTGGGCTCAGCCCGGGCCCCAACCCCCGGCACCCAAATGCGTGTGGGTAGTTACACTTGCCATTTGCGAACGGGTGGGGGACCAAACCACAGGGGGAGGTTGCGGCCCAGCCCTATCCCACACAATTGGCAATTTCTTTGAATAAAAGTGAAACATACCTGCAATCACTAAAAAAGCTCACTTTTGCATTGTGGCAACGGAGCTACCTTTTGGAGCTATAACCATCAACTTCTCTTCACTTGTTGCCAAATCACAACGTAAATAGTCTTTGCACCATTGTAGATCAATGAAGCAAGTACTAAGATTTTATGGGCAAGATATGTTTACCTGTTACTGTGTAAACACATAACTTCATCTATAATCCATTAAAGTTATAAAAGAGTCTCAGTACAAAAACATTTTTATGTTAGTTGATGGGGTCTCTAAACAATCTTGTCAATAAATTTTTTCTTCCATAAGAATTATTATTAGGTATTTGCATGCCTCTTTCACTAAGCTTCAAGGTTGCAATGAATATGCATTGCTTCTACTATTTAGTTCCCAATTCCCCTAGGAAGCAACCACACTGGTTCACCCTTCACTATTAGGGCAAGGATAGCATAGAATAGGACTTGGCTTTACATAAAATTCAAAACATTGACGTTGCAAATGCATCCGAATGATAAAAGTGATCTAGCTCCAGCCAATGCCAGCCTAGTCAGCGACCTCCATTAAGGTACTGGATGCTGTATGGCCCGGCCACAATCCAGAAACGTCAACCCAACATCGTGCCTTGGCCTTATCTTAAAGGGTTTTTGCTTTTACTTGGGTCCTTGATTCTAGGGAACAGGCATTGGAAACTCTTAGAATTGTTGTCAACTCTTCCAAACAGATTGGATAAGGGTTACAGATTTGCAACTAAAATACAAACTACAGATCATGAGTGATGCAAGCAGTACCACAGATAGAGGTAACAAACCCCATAAAAGCTTAAGCACAAGTGGTTGTGTAATAGCCGATTTCAACTCGAAAAAAGCTGCAGTAGCCAACCTAGTACATTCAAACACATTATTTTTCAATGAAGATGTCTAAAGGGCTGTAATTGACCCATAATCCTTTATAAGTTTTTTGTAATACTCAGTGAGTCTCAAGAAGCTCTTAAAGACTTCAAAGAGGTTGGAATTGGCCAATCTAATATTGATGAAATCTTGGCTGGGTCAGCCTTAACCCCACTTCCCGAGATCAAATGCTCCAGATAATCAATTTCAATTGCCCCAAATCTACATTTGGATATCTTGGCAAATAGGCTATGTTGTTGTAAAACTTCCAAAACTGGTCTTAGGTTCCTAATGCAATCAGGAAAGTTCTTATTGTACTTCAATATATGGAAAAAACAAACAAACAAACACAAACTTCCTTAAAAAATGTTTCAAAACCTCCCTTCATCAATCCTTGGAAAGTGGCAGGAGTATTAGTGAGGCCAAAAGGCATCACTAGAAACTCATAATGACCCTCATGGGTCTTGAAGCTTGTCTTCAGAACATCTTGTGATCTTACTCTAATATGATGGTAACCAAACTTTAGATCAAGTTTAAAGAATACATCTACCACCACACAGTTCATCTAGTAGCTCATCTATTACAGGAATTGGAAACTTATCCTTAATGGTTTCTAGATTCAAAACCTTAGAATCAACGCACATCCTCCAGCTCTCATTAGCTTTTCTTACCAATAAAACTGGTGATGATAAAGGGCTTTGACTTGGTCTAATTACCTTTGACTATAAGAGCTCCTGCACAATCTTCTCTATCTCAGTTTTCTGGTAATAAGTATACCTATATGGCCTCACTGAGATAGGATGGGTTCCTTCCTTAAGAGTAATCTTTTTTTTTCTTCTTTTTTTTTCATTTTTTTAAATTTTTTTGTTTTTAATGTTGGGGAACTTCTCCATGGCAGGGCCCTTCGGACCCATTTCTGCAAAATAAACCCTGGTCCCATGCACCACACCCTCGAAAGTTTCCTTACACGAAACTGGTTAAATCGCTAACTTTTCACAAGGAGATGTGGCCCCAAATGATTGTTTGCACCCATGAGGTGTTGAACCTTGTACCTTGAAAGGAGTGATATTTCAAGACCAAGACTTTTACCACTTGGGCCAACCCCTTGGGGTTAAAGAGAGTAAGCTCATGATCACAAGCCTTTGAAGGTGGTAATCCAGTAGGCTTTTTAAATACCTCAAGAGCTCCTTAAGTAGCCCAACCACTTCTTGTTGACTGCTTTCATCATTATCCTTATCCTCTGCATGAACTAGCTGTAACAACCACCCTTGTTTTCCCATAGAAGATGGCTTAAAAAAATTACTTCTATCCTCCACAGAAGTATCACTGGTACACAGTCTCTACAACACTATCTTCCTTCCCACTAACTGAAATTCCATTGTCATTTGCATACAATCTCATATAATGGGCCTAAGTGTTCTCGGCCATTGAACTCCAAGAACAATAACACACCCACCCAATGTTAATAAATTAAACGAAACAGGAATATATTATCAAGAATCTTAACATTGGTCTCTTCACATTTACCCTTATTCAACAGCTTCTCACCATTGGCCCTTTCACTTGCAACTTAGAACCCTCTTCAATTCTCAACCTTGCCAACTGTGCCAACCAAAGGGTCCAAGAAATTGCATGTGCTTCTTGAATCTACCAAGATTACTATTGGCTGTGCCCCAACCACTCCCATCAACCTCATAGTATTAGGACTAGGAGAGCGAGAAATATGCATTGAAATTTCTAAGTTTTCTTCCTCAGTTTCTATTGTGCCCTCCCTTGGTATCTCATGCTCACACCATTTTGTTGTGCTACTTCTTCATGTACTACATCATCTTCCACTTGTAAGAGATACACCCTTGGTTTTTGCAAACATGGGTTGGGTTCTTCTCCTCACAATGATAACACAACCCCTTCCTTATTTTTTTCATCCATTTGTGAGAAAGAAATATTCTTTTTTGAACATTACTCTTCTGAAATCCCCTCCCTAAAGCCTCACCAGCCCTATAAGACTGATTATCACTAACAACCATTGCTGATCTTGAGCATCCTTATTGGAAATTGGATCTCATACTTGAGTCCACTAAAAAAGCAACTCAATTTATATCTTTCTGAGACCCATTCAACCTATTAGAGAGGATCTCAAACTAGGCTTTATAAGCAGCCACTGGGGATGTCTGCTTAAGTCTAATTAAAGCTTCCTTGAGATCATCATAAGTCGTCAGACCAAACATGATCCGTAAGGCTTTTATAAAATGACTCCCACCCCGTGAATTGTCTCCAATCTGCCGCATCTTGATACTAAATTAAGGCCTCACCTTCCATTTGGTATGAGGCCATTAACAACCTCTTATTTAGAAGTGTTTGATGAAATTTGAAATATTGGGTTACCTTAAATTTTTAAAAACCCATATGAATGGGTTTTTAGAAACCCATCCTGCCTGATTACTCCCATCGAAATGGAGAAATTCTAAACGTACGTAGCCCCCTCAGTAAGAAGTTTCTATCTTCTTGGACTACCGACTGCAGGTCTTGAATTACTTTCCCAAAAGGATTAACAGGGTGATGTTCAATCAAAGTATGAATTGTGTCATTCCTTTGGTCTAACCTGTCTGTAATGGTTTGAATCATCAGTTGTTGATCATCTAGCTGCCTCTATATTGCCTCCTGGTACCGCTAGGTGCTCCCTTGATGCGCCTTCAGTGCCGCCGTGGAACGCATGCCTTCCGCCATGAGAGGATCAGCCTTTCTGATACCAATTGCTATGTACCATCTTGAGATTTGAAAAGTAGAACAAGAAAAGAGAGAGAATGGATCTTGAGCTTCTTATTGAATTGAGAATTGGGATTTAACTAGAGAAAAATCCGGCCTCCACTGTACATTTGATCATAAACTTCCAGTTAGATAATTTGATCATCGTCTCCAACCCCTTTTATACCAATAGAAAGAATTACAAAGCAAGACTATACAACACAAAACACGCCGTTTAAGTAACAAATACAAGAATGAAAACGCTCTGTTTCACTAACTTCTCAACGCCGCGTTTTGCCATCTTCTTCCTTTTTACAAACTATCTCCCGATGTTGTTCCCATGCCCATAACAACCAAATAGCCATTGCACCCTTGTTATTGTCTGTAATAGTTGCAGGTAGAAACTTGTTTTAGAGCCCTTGTTTTCCTTAGAGAGGGGAACGCGCAAGTTCATGGAGGAGATGGCTGTATAAATAGGTACGTAAAATACATTAGTTGTTCTATAATACAGATAACTTTTTTATGTTAGTTGATAAACAGACTTGTAAAAGATTTTTTCTTCCATTAGAATTATTAGCGGTTGTTTACATAGATATTTGCCTGCCTCTTCCACTCAACTTCAAGGGTTGAAATAAATACGCGTTGCCTCTGCTAGCTATTCGATTTCTAATATAAAATAATTATTTTGTCTAATTATATCCATAAAATGCATAAAAAATACATAAAAATGATTATAACATGCACTGACGTTGCAGGTGCCGCTGAATGATGAGTCTAGCTACAGCTAATGCCAGCCTAGTCAGCGACCTCCATTAAGCTACTGGATGCTATATGGCCCGGCCGCAATCCAGAAACGTCAATCCAGAATTGTTGTCAACTCTTTCAAACAGATTTGATAAGGGTTACAGATTTGCATCTAAAATACAAACTGCAGATAGAGGTACCAAACCCCAAAAATTCTCTAGGAGAAAGACCAGAACCGGAATTGCCGGCCGCAGTATTTTCAAAATCAGCTGTCAATTTCCCAGAAGTTAAAAGCTAAGAAACAGAATGAATTGTCTTTTTCTGTTCAACAGAGGACCTAATCGGAGACTAGGGAACAAGAAACAGCAGGGGAATCTATGAAACATATGAAACACTATCAAAACAGCTGAATCTTCTTAAATTAATCAAGAAGAATCTTATTGTTTAGTATACAAGCAACCGCAAACATTCTGAAAATAAAGTCACAATTATATAATGGAAAGAACATTCTTTCCATGTATATAATTGACTTTCGGGTATATATACACACAGTCTACACAAAGATGGTGTTCGGGCGGCACATCTCCATATTTTTACAGCACAAAACAATCTAGCTCTTTCCCCACGCTTTCGGGTATATAAACACACAGTCTACACAAAGACCACCTTTGGTGTGAGTGCAATCGATCTGAGTCAAGGAAAATTTGATCTTCATCAACGCATTGGTGTTCCGAACAACAAAGTCTCCGGCGTGGTAGTGGACCCAGTTCCCAGGACTGTCCAAATAGCACTGGGTCACGGCGTGTTGACCATCAGCTGTTGTTAGCTGGAAGCTTACAGGTTTAATGTTCCAGCCATGGACGTGCTCGGAATTGCAAATCCGACGTCCCATTCTCTTGGAGGACCTCCCAAGCTGGAGTCTAAAAAAGATACTATACGTGCCGGCAGGGAATTGGAACTCAAACTCACCATCTACTTCCAACCACCAGATTTGTTGGAGATAAGCCACTGTCTGGAACCTATATACAAGAAAACATGATAAGTTAATTCATCTCAAGTCCACATAACATGAGGAAACAAGAGCATAAAAGAGAAATACTGAGAATAGGCAAAATTGGAGTTAGAATGTGTGGTTTGTTGGGCAGTACTGTAAATGAAAATTAGCATGTAGCAATAACAAGGTAAAACCTAAAATATGACCTGTTTCTCACTTCAAAACCCGGCAATTCATCTGTCATATCGAAAAATAAGACTGTTGAGAAAATATAGATACCTCAAATATATCATGATTAAGATCATTTACGTAATCATTGAAAGTTACTACAAACAGAGAGCATTTAAGCCTACACCTTAATCAATGTCAACAATAGTCTCAGACACGGACTATTAATTCAAAAGTTGAATCAACAAAAGCATTAAGAGGATCAAAATCTTCATGGCAAAGGGTTTATAATCTCTGCCTCTGGCGTTTCTCATGTACAAGAGAACATCTCATGCAGGACATATAAACTCGAATCGAAATTCGATAAAACTACGCTTATTTTAGGACGTGAACAAATAAAAAAAGGTTAGATCAAAGAGAAATGCTCTGGGCACTTAAAACTTCACTACAAAGAGTAATTACATGTTGTTATGACACAAAGAATGCAACAGATTCAATGGGAAAAATCATATCGTCTTTCCAATATTATCTCACCTAGTTTCTTCTGTCGAAATGTGATTCCAGTATCTCCGGTCATCTATTCCGGTAATCCTTAAAGCCTTCGACGAAATAGAGACAGAAACGTCACCCGAACTCTTATCCAGCCAAAGCTCCTGCGCAAAACGAAATTCCCAACGAATCAATATAATGGGGATAAATCTTAAGATATATGCACAGAACAAGAAAGAGAAAGGAGGTGGGGTTCACCTTTGTGCTATTATCAAAGGGATTAGGCCTGCAAAGCCTGGCATAGACATCCTTCTTCGTAAATTTCACCAAAGTCTCTTCATCAAACACTTTCTCCATGATATACAGATAATTCGGTGGCAACTTCGATTCCCATATAAAATCAGCAGAAGAAGCGCCCCGAAAAGCCCGGTTCAACCGGGCCAGTTTGCAAATCTCAGGGGGGTCCAAGTACATCAAAAACAGTGCGACACAGCTCTCCGGGATATCCCCCAAACTGGGTTTCATTGGTGGATCCATTTCCGACACGCCAGCGGAAATATTCGCACCCATCTCAACCCCGGTACCCTAAATACCAAAAGATCCGAAACCCAGAACCTGAACTTAGCTTAAAGCTTGAACTTGAACATGAATCTGTAAATCTTATGTGAGAGATCAAGGGAAAGAAAACTAATATCAGACCCAGAAGTCGAAGTCAAATTCATGGGAATAGAAGTAACATAAGCTGGGAATTCAATCTGAGGATTTCGGCAGATGAGTTTCCAAAGATTCAAGGGGTTGGATTAATTAAGACAACTAGATCAGCAACAGAACAACCAATATACGGAATTCAGATCGCAAAGGTTGAGTATTCTCTCAGTCGGATAGAGAACGGCCCTGAAAGAGTCTCTCTTTGCTGGGAAGAAAATTGTTTGGTTGCGGAATTGATTAGTACGAATTAGGAGCACATACTGCTGGCACAGTACGTACGTTCTGACGCGATACAGCTGTTTTATTTCAGACCGCATAGATAATGAGATAAGACGAAAAATAATAAAATATTTATTATATTTTAAATAAAAATTTAAAAAATAATAATATGTGATGAATTAAGAGGGCGACTCAATCCAAACAAAGTCATATACCAGAAATTCTCTGGCCAATCCACAAAAATAAGGCAGGATGTTGAGATGTTTTTCATTTATCTCTTTTAATCTTATTTTAATATTTAAATATTATTATTCTTTTAAAAACTATTTAAAGGGATTAAAAAATGTTTGAAAAGAAGAAAAGTGCAAGTGGAATATGCATTTTCGGTACAATGCAGAGATCACTTTTCTTAGTAGCTTTAGCATTGTCTAAAAATAAATTTATAGATTAATTAACTTGATATAATATATTAAATTATAAAATTATTTTTATTATAAAATAAATATAATATATTACATGAAACTATATCAATTTTTACATTTATTTCCACGAATCTTTGCCAATATAACACTTCTATAAACTGACCATTAAAGAAATTGCTGGGTATGTTGTTTCTTTTTGCATTATTAAACATACGTATATAATTGGGTTTTGTTATTTATCTTTTTTACACTTTATATTTTATATTTTTTAATATTTTTTTAAAATTTTTTTTTGAATAAGTTTTTTAAATTATTTATAATTTTTTATTTACTATTCATATAAAAATATATTTAATAAAAAAATTAAAAATAAAATAAAATATGAAGTGTAATGTATGATATAAATAATAAAAATTGAATAAATTTTTTCTATATAATTATACTTCACTTGTATAGTCAAGACACGTCAGTTTTCATTGACCAGCATTAATTAGGATAAGACCCAAGTATCTTGTCTACGTTAAGCTGAGTCAGCTGGAGATTTGTGGACGTCAGTAATGATCGATGCTTTGTAAACATTAAGGATAGGTTTGGTTCATAAATCAAATTCAATTTATTATTATAATTTTTTAAAATTTTAATATAAAATATAATAAATAATTTAATTTTTTAAAATTTTAAAATAATAATAATATTATTAAAAAATTATATTTTAATTATATTTTATCATCTCAAATCAAATTAATCCAATATTTAAATATATCTATAAACAGTAATCACTGATAGCAAAAGCCAAATGGAGAAAAAGAGAAATATTTCATCTTTTGACATACTCACAAATATTATATATTAAAAGTTGTTTGATAATTGAGGCTAGAAGGCATGCATCAACTAACGATCGATCATAATTTTAACATGTTCTAAAGTCTTTAGGATATGTTCTAAAGTCTTTAGTGTTGCATTTAACATGCAAGCTGGGGAACACCTATTTAGGATATATATGATTAAAATTAAGTCTTACAAATTCCTAATTAGGACGTTCTAAATATATATCGTAAATATTATTGTATTAGCTTAACTATAATTAATATTGATGTACGTTTTAAAATCTCAACTTCTTAATTTGAGAATAATAATTAAGATTATATATATACACGTCATAGAATCTCCTAAAAATCTTAGAAGACTTTGATTTGTTCATTTATTTAGCAAATTAATTAGAGGCCATAGTGAAGAGAGGGGGGGGGGAGAGAGAGAGAGAGAGATATTCATCTTGATTGGATTATTATGTTTTCAAGTTTGACATTTAAGTAAGTTAATTAGACAGCAATCAATGACAAGTGAATTTTTTTTTTTTTTTTTGTTTTATTTGCCTTCTTATTGATCACGAAACCAATTATATAATTATCTATAAATGGATTTCTTAAATATGAATACTATTCAAGTCCATATCCTAATGTATAATGAGTATATATATATTCTGCTTATAGATTAATAGTGACAGAATCGATTGAACATTTGCCGCGTAATTTTTATCCTCTAATTAATAAAGTGTCCATTTTCTTTTCAAGTTTAATTCCTAATTACCACCACTTGCCTTATTAAATTTTCCTATCAAGTCACTCATTTCTAATTGATATGACATTTTTTTAGAGGCTGAGAATACATTTATTTTTTTAATTTGGTTATAAAATATCATATTAGTACTCGTGGTTTGTAAATTTAGTTTTATACATTATTTTAAATATTATAATTATTAAATTTTTAATAATGAGATGAGATAAAATGATATGAGATGGATTAAAAGTGTTTTTCAATTCAAATTACTCCTTAAAAAACAAGTTGTGAGATATATTATGAATCTCTAATTCGTAGGATTATTAAGAATTAATTTTAAAGAAATAGTTTTTACAAAAAAAGGAATAATTTTGAGAAGTGTTTTAATTGAATAATTTTGTGGAAGTTGGACGTGGCAGGATAAAACCAACTTTGAAAAAAAAAAAAAAAAGTTAAGCTAAGTCAGATGAGAGAAACGTGTGGACCAAAACTAACAATGATGATGCTTTGTAAACATGATCAAGAACATTTATATCCTAGCTGGATCATGAGTGCTGATAAGAAATATTGCATAAAGTTGAGAAAGATCATAGAAATTATATTCAAATATCATTTGAAATATTTGGTAGTGCTTGAGGGCAAGCTGCATCAACGTACAACGTCTACCGATCAATATAATTATGTTATATATAGTTATTTTTGCGTATTTATTGTACATTCTACTTATGTAATTGACTGTGTTAACTTTTTTTAATACGTAGCTAATCATAAAATCAGTAGAATATGTAAAAAATACATAAAAATGACTACATATAAAACTTTTGAACCAATATACATGCTGTAGCAGCAAGCATGCACGTTGTAATGTCTTTAGGATATGATCGAAGTATATTAATTGCATGTGATTTTTTTAGGAATAATTGAAGACTCATCGATCCATCGATTACAAGAAGTACGTACTTACTGATGATCACGGGTGATTTATATAACAAGCAAGCTTAGCTCACTACAGCATAATTGAGTTTTGTGACGGTTTTGAATATATGACAGTCCTGAAACCATCACCAAAAATTATTTTTTGTGACAGTTTCACTAAAGGTGGATGAGATATGATTATACGTTCGAACTATATTAATGTTTTGTTCGAACATAACTCAGACGATATCTTTTTTGAATGAGTACATGCGAACATATAAAATATTACATTCGAACGGTTCATGTACGTTCAAACATTAAGTCCACTTATGTGTGAACGTGTAAGTTATTCATTTGAACGATAGTCATTAATGTTCAAATGTGAACTGTTTTAAAATTAAAAATGGAATTTAAAATTTAAAAAGTTTGAGAATTGAAATACAAAAACGCTAGATATATTAAATGATATTCTTCATTACATGAAGTATAGAAAAAGAAGTACGATAAAAGTGCAAAACACTCCGAACTAGTTGTTTACAAATATATGAAATTCCTTAGTCAAGGTGTTGACCTTTTCGTTTAGGATATTTAAACAATGGACAACCTCGGTGACACGCTGCTATACTAATTAACGTGATTTGTTGGTAAATAGTAATATCTGAAACCATCACACCAATCCAAATAGGGCGCGTATCGATTGATATTTTTTTTAAGGTCTTGCTAGAATATCATTGATGTAGATAATGTATTTTAAAAGTTGATTGGTATTTAAAAAAAAAAAAATTGTAATGGCTCTCACGTTAATTGGTATATATATGTTAGCACATCATGAGCTTATATGTAGCAAATTTTATTATTATGTTTACTGGACATGCAGGAAATTTTGGTAAAACATTTAGGTTATGCTTGGTAGGTAAGATAAGATGAGAATTTTTAAAAATTTTGTGAATAGTATTAAGATAAAAGTTTAAAATATTAATTTAAAATATTAAAATTTGAAAAAGTTGTATTGAGATTTGAAAAAGTTGAATTGTTTATTATATTTTATATAGAAATTTAAAAAAGTTGTAATGATGAGATGAGATAGAAACAGAGATGAGAAATCTCATCTTTGCCCCCAAACATATCCTAAATTGTCTCCATGAGTGTATTGTATATTCATTTTAACACGTAAACATGGTCAATATATCTATATCTCAAATGGGGTATATATAAAGAAAAGATCTAATTAATTCACTTGGTATATATAAATTTTGGTAGGAATCTAGGATTATTAAGATCTGATTCGTAGGATTATTAAGAATTAATTTTAAATAATTAGTTTTTACAAAAAAGTAATCATTTTGAGAAGTATTTTAATTGAATAATTTTGTGGAAGTCGGACGCCGCGGGATAAAACCAACTTTGATAAAAAAAGAAAAAAGAAAAAAGTTAAGCTGAGTTAGATGAGAGAAACATGTGGACGACAACTAACAATGATCGATGCTTTGTAAACATGATCAAGAACATATATATCCTAGCTTACCATCATGAGTACTGATACGAAATATTGCATAGGATGAGAAAGATCATAAAAATTATATTCAAATAATATCGTTTGAAATATTTGGTAGTGCTTGGGGCCCAGGGGGCAAGTTGCATCAGCGTACAACATCTAGCAATCAATAGAATTCTATTACATACAATCATTTTTACGTATTTCACTGATGTAATTAATTGTGTTAACTTTTTTTAATACGTAGCCAATCACAATATCAATGGAATATGCAAAAATTACGCAAAAGTAATTATACATAGAATTTTTGAATCTTCATGCTGCAATAGAATGCTGGCACGTTCTAATGTCTTTAAGATATGATCGAAGTATATTAATGCATGTGATTTTTTTAGGAATAATTGAATACTTATCGATCCATCAATTACAAGAAGTATGAGTAAGAAAATATGAAACTTTGATTTTAGCGGAATAATTCCTTTGTTTGCATTGATTAGAACATAAAAAGTTTACATGATAAGATGATGAGTACAACAAAGAATATGTACAAAGGATATGTGCTACAGTTACAAACTTCATTCTATAGTTATCTAATTATCTTTTGTTCCTATATTTTCTAAACTGAGAAGAGTTGGAATTGATCTTGAGTTTGTTGCTATGTTGATAAGTCTTGGAGTCGTGGCAGTTGTTTAAGTCTGAGTAGGATCCTTAACATGCCCCTTCAAGCTCATGGGAGGTGCAACAACCATGAGTTTGTCTCTTAGAATTAGAAACCTCCCAGCAGTAAGGTTCTTGGTGAAATATCAACACACTGATCATTAGTGGAAATGTAATTAATTACAATATCCTTATAAAGAACCTTCTCCCTAATAAAATGATAATCAACTTCAATATGTTTAGTCCTTGCATGAAAAATTGAGTTAGAAGCTAATGCAATAGCACCTAAATTGTCACACCATAGGCGAGGAGGAGCTATTAAGTTGATCTGCAACTTCTTTAATAACATCCTTAACCAATATAATTCAGTTGTTGTAATAGTCATAGAACGATATTCTGCCTATGTGCTTGACCTAGACACCACAGATTGTTTCTTAACTTGCCAAGAAATCAAATTTTGACCAAGGAAAACACTGCAGCCACTAGTAGACATGCGATCAACTGGATCTTTTGTCCAATCTGAATCACAAAAGGCTTCTAAATGAAGTGGTCCCGGTGTAAGGTAGAGTCCAAAGTTTGTTGTACCCTTCAAGTATCTCAATAATCATTTGGCTATAGTGAAATGTGTAGTGGTAGGACAATGCAGAAATTGACATAGTTGATTAACAGGGTAAGATATATCAGGTCTTGTCAATCTACAATATTGCAAAGCCCCAACTATATGTCTAAATTGTGTTGGATCAGGTAGTGGATCCCCATCAAATTTGGTGAGTTTCTTACCTGATGTAAAAGGTGCAACATAAGGTTTAGCCCCCACCATATTTACTCTATCCAGCAAATCGACAATGTATTTGGCTTGATTAAGATGAATCCCCTTGTCATCTCGTTGAACAAGGATGCCAAGGACATAGGACAAGTCACCATGATCTTTCATTCTAAACTCAGTTTGTAAACTGTCAATTAACTCAGTAATCATTTTTAAATGAGTTCCGTGACAATAATATCATCCACATAAATTAGAATTAAGAAATGAACATTAGATTGATAAAGCATAAACAATGAGATATCAACCAAGCATGAGAAGCTTTTTTAAGCCCATAGAGAGCCTTGGTGAGTTTACACACATAATTAGGCAGCTTTTTGTCAATGAACCCAATAGATTACTCCATAAATACTTCTTTATTTAGGTATCCATGCAAGAAAGCATTGGATACATCAAGTTGCTTAATTCGCCAACCTTTGGTGACAACAAGGGATAATAAAAGTTGAATTGTAAAAGGCTTAATAACAGGGCTAAAGGTGTCTATGTTATCAATTCCATCTCGCTGCTCAAACCCTTTGGCTACTAATATAAACTTATACTTTTCAATGGTGCTATCAGGCTTTTGCTTCACCTTAAATACGCATTTACTTCTTATAACATTTCTATCTTGTGGTCGTGGATAGAGGGACCAAGTTTCATTTTCCTGCAAAGCCTGGAACTCACTTTCCACAATAGGAAACCATTTAGGATCTGACACAGTTTGGGCAAAAGTGTAAGGCTCACGAGGTAATTTGGCAACCAACATTACTTTTAAGGGATGCTTGGTGGATTTGGCAAAGAGATAAGTCTGGGAATTATTTTGGTTTAAGATTTCCTGTCATGGATTGAGTTATGATATAGGGTGAGTTTGTTGCTGGTTGTGAAAGTATTTGAACAAGAGAGATTTAAGTAGCTGGTTGAGATGGTTCAGCAAAGGTAAAGAAGTGATTTTTTGTCTATTGAGTAGGAAAGGCAAGTGTTAAAGGTTCAATATCCAATTCAATGGTTGAGATACTCTGTAGATTGGATTGTGCAGGTTCTATGGGTGTAAGGGAGTTTGGTGGAGTCTGTATAATTTGTTCTTAAGCTATTGGTGCTGAGAGAGAGACACTGAGATGGTCAGAGGTAGTAGTTATTGAATAAAAATAAGAAGGTAAAAGAATAGTACCTCTTTGGGAAGATGCTTCTCGAGCAGAAGTTTTAGATGCAAGTTGATCCTGTGCTGGGAACCTTAGCTCATCAAACACATCATGCCTTGAGACATACACTTTGTGTAAAACTAAATCAAGACATTTGTAATCCTTTTGATTTGAATAGTAACCCAGAAAGACACATTATTTGCTTCGAAACTTTAGTTTGTGCTTGTTATATGGTCTTAGTAGTGGGTAGCAGGCACAACCGAAGATCTTGAGGGTGGTGTAGTCTAGTTCTTGATGAAATAGCTTAGTGAAGGGTGATGAAAATTTAAGTGTGGCTGTTGGCAGCCTATTTATCAAATAAACAATAGTGTGAAGAGCTTCAACCCAATAGGTCATAAGGAGATGAGATTGCCCCAAAAGATTAAGTCCAATCTCAATAACATGTCTATATTTTCTTTCAACTATTTCATTCTGTTGGGATGTATGTGGGTAGGTTAATCTATGGTAAATTCCATGATCAGCAAGATACTTAGTGAATTGAGTTGATGTATACTCTCCTCCACCATCTGTTTGGAGTTGTTTAATTTTGGTTGAGAAGAGATTTTCAGTCAAACACTTAAATTTGACAAATGTGTCAAAAACCTTGGATTTGTATTTCAATGGGAATAACCAAGAGTAATGAGAGTAGTCATCAATAAAGAGTACATAAAACTTGTAACCATTTATTGACAAAATAGGTTATGTCCATACATCGCTATAAACAAGCTCAAAAGGACATGATGAGACTTGAGTAGACTCGATAAAAGGGAGTTGTTTGCATTTTGCAATTTGACATGAATTGCACAAAGACTTATTTAGACTTAAATTGGATATTGGCAACTGCTTGGTCTTGACAAGGTTTTGGGTGCCCCAATCTGTTATGCCAAACTGCTGCAAAAGTTTTTATTCCCAATAATGTCTTATATGTTTTGGTTTTATTTTTGGCTAGAGGGTTCAGTTGCACAGGATACAAACCATCTCTACTGACCCCCTACAAGAGGATCTTCTCGGTGTGGTTGTCCTTCACAACAAAATGAGTGTCAGTTAGTTTAAAATAACTATTATTATCCTAACAGAATTTATTGATAGAGAGGAGGTTAGCTGAGGCCTCAGGATAATGTAAAATATCATTAAGATTGAAAAATGAATTTTTAGAATGAAAGGTGTAAGAACCCGTGTGAGAAATGTGGAGTCCACTACAATTGCCTACTTCAATTGTATCATTTCCTTGGTATGGTTGTTGCAAGGTCAGCCTATTCAAGTTTGCATCAATATGGGTGTTAGCTCCACTATGCACAAGCCATTCTTCATTGTCTTCATGCATATAATTTGATTGAGCAGCCATAGCAGCAAGTTCACTTGGTGGATGGCGACCTTGGAATGCATAGTCCATGCAGTGGAAGCAATCGAGGGCCTGATGATTGTTTCTACCACATATTTGGCAAGGGATATGGTTAGTGATAGTAGTGTTTTGTCCAGAATTCTACTTACCTTGGGCTGTAGGATGATAATTCTCCTTTGAGTTTGAGCCTTTGGTTGCAGGGGAGTACTTGTGCTGGCTACGTTGTGAGGTGCTTCCATACTTCTGCTTATTTGTTGGCTTCTGTGAGTAGAGACCAAAGGAGCCACTTTCATATGTGTTGTTTTGATTATCCAGCATCTGTTCAAAGCTGAACAATTCCGACTGAAATTCCTCCAAGGTTAAAGATGTTTCCCTTGTAGCAAAGAAAAATGAGGTCATAAAGGTATTGTAATCAGAACTAAGGCCTCCTACAATGTAAGAGATCAAGTCTTCATATTCTACTGGCTTGCCAATGATAGCCAGTTGATCAGCAAGGGACTTTGCAACACGAACAAACTTAGAACAAGTTCTAATCCCTTGGTGAAGATTTTGCAATTGGCAATGCAAATGATTGATGCAAGATTGACATGGAGAGGCTTATTGATTTACCAATGCAGACCACACCTGCCGTGAGCTATTTAGCCCAAAGACAGTAGAGATTACTTTCTTGAACAGTGTCGAAATAAACAACTCAGAATATACTGATCCTTCTTTTCCCAAATGGTGAAAGCAGGATTGAGAGTTGGTGGGATTTGATCAGACTCCTTTGTGTCAAGCACAGATTTAGGTGGGCATAGCTCCGAGCCATCAACAATGCCTAACAAGGCATTGGATCACATGATGGGTAGGAACTAACATACCCACATCATGTAGTTTGTATAATCCAACTTGATAGATTCAAGATGTGTGATGCTAGGAAGAGAAAGGCTAGCAAGAGAGATTAGTGATAGGTTGTTGGAGGATGCCATGGACAGAAAAACAATGTGAACCTGGAGGCTATGGTTCCAAGTAAGAAAGTATGAAAGTTTTATTTTGGCAGAATAATTCTTCTGTTTGCATTGATTTGAATATAAAGTGTTTACATAATAAGATGATGAGTACAACAAAGAATATGTACAAAGGATATGTGCTATAGTTACAGACTTTATTCTATAGCTATCTAATAATCTTTTGTTCTTATATTTTCTGAACTTTTTGAGTCTGAGTAGGATCGTTAACAGTACGTACGTACTAATGATCATGAGTGATTTATACAACAAGCAAGCTTTTACATGCATGCAGTTCATACGTATAATTTACTGGAGTAGTACTCCTGCATGCATGCATGCAACTAATATAAGAGGGTGAAGCCTCATGCATGCATGAAGGTTAATTAATTAGCTAGAAGAAATCAGTTCATACCCAGTCATAATATATGTTACTAAAAAATGCAAGAGGCAAAATAAATATAACAACATAATAATTATATTAACATAATGAATTAACCAATGAATGACAATTGCAAGTTGTATCGATCATTGCATGCATGCATGCTTTTAAACAATGATTTTATAGTTTTGTAAAATCATAAAAACTTATTCTCCAAGCTTCAACATATAGCAGGTAATTCATTGGTAAAGGTCATGTAATTTTGCACCTTTCACCGCAAAAAGTTCAAATTTATCAAAATATGGTGATTGTTTTGTGGCAGTGTAAGTTGTCACAATTGCCTAAGACCGGCTCCATTTTCCTGCCATCGATGCATTTTTTCCAACACACATTTTTTGGGTACCAATTTGAAACTGCCGCAAAGCTTTTGGCCGTAAAGATGATCTTTTATCTATATAAATATATATATTTAATATAATTATTCTATTTTTAAATTAGTGTGTAAATTAACACACAATTCATATCATTTAAATAATAAAATTTAATTTTTAACATTCAAATTTTAAAATTTATTTTTCTAATCAAATTATAACATATAAGCATTTTACTAGTTGTACTATTATATAACCACACCAACTTACAAATATAAGTTATATATATATATATATATATATATATATATATATATATATATATATATATACGACTTCATAACAACTACCATGCACACATGCAGATCAAATTAATCAAGAACGAATGCAATAGGTTCGTACTCTTTCTCTTTTAAAAAATGTAGTATTAATTAGGGTTGCTATCCGCCCGCCAACCACCCCGCCCCTTTTCCCTGGCCTAGTCCCACTTGGGAGGGTGCCTCTGCCCGAATGATGGGCGGGTGGATTGGGCCTTGGGCCATCCACCATGAAAGCTAGAGAGAGAGAGATCAGAACAACTTGGCGCTGTACTTTATAATTACTCAAAACAACTAGTCTGCTAGCTATATATGTTAGGGAAGAAAGTTGATTGGGTCCAGCCCATTAAAAACATATCACTAATTATAAAGAAAGAGATAAAGCCAAAAAATAAGGTAAGGAAGAGACAGGTTGAAAGAAGTTGACTTAGATACAAAAAGGTGAAAGTGATATAAGGCAAGTAGAACACAACTACTCAAAGAAGAAAATAAACATCTATAAAATGAGAAGATCTCTACAAATCTAAGGAGATTGATCTACAACTTCTCTACATATATACGGCCTCCACCATGCACAGTGACTTTAAAAGATCTTCTTTCAAGTGGGGTATCATATTCATCCTTTCGAAACCCTAAATTCTTCCATAGTATTGAGAGATACGCGAGGCCATGAAAGATTATAAAATCGTTTGTTATAGTGTATTTTGCCCTCAAACAACCTGTGAACGTAGGTTTTATGTTGAACCACGTATACATCTATGTCTCTCTCTGTTTATATTTTATTTGTTTATTTACTATTGATTTTTATGGATGAATGTCAAGAGCATCGTATCGACACCTAAATCACCATCGTGGACCAGAGATGATTCTTCCCACCTTTCCAACCTGTTGTGTGAATTTACACATTAAATATATATATGTCATTAATTTGACAAATTTGTAGCAAAATGAAACCTGATAAATAATTTTATTTTAAATGTGTTGATGTCTTTATGGAGTTATGTAAATAAAATATTTTACATATATCTTTCCCCCAAAAAAATTAGTACTACTGGCATTTCATAATAAGGTATCCTACTGGCATTTCGTGATGTTGGGATGATGACAATGCGGGTCATACATCCTAACTATAAGTGTCAAGTGTGTATACATGCAATAGTGTACAACAAAAATAAAGTAGCGAATAATTTAAGTAAGTCGACTAAGTACCAGAATTGTTTTATACAAATTCTAAAAAAAACAAAAGCGTTTTAAAAAGGTAATATAGTTATCTTATAAAATATAATACAAAGACTGAAATACATCAAACGAGTGATCCTAAATCACTCCTCCAACGGAGTCAAATCCTCAGTCGACTTAGTTGGGATATTTTTCACCATTTCCCCTGAAAATTGCCCAAAACCATAATCTATCATTTTCTCAGAAAGTGATTCACATAAAATCCTTTCATCCAACACGCGCCATTTTCCCAGAAAATAGCCAATTAATCCATTTTTATTGTATGCACCATTATCTCTCCTAGGGACCATCCGCACACCCTAACTCCCTTCATCACACCAAAAGTAACGATCGTGCGAGTGACTTCGTAACGAGAGATGCCCAGTGCGTTCGTGGCCAAAAATCCTCTAGCCTTCGCCACCAAGAGAGACCACGGAGTCGGCATGAGAGCGTTACCATCCCATCTGATCCCGTTGTCACCCAGCGACAACCCAAGCGATGTCACTCAATATATTACACTCCCGAGTGACCAAATGAGCTTTACCGAGATAATGCCTCATCTCGGCTTGGGGTCGTGATACACACGCACCCAAAAACCATTTCGCACATGAAAACTCAGTTTTCAAATATACACCCATGAAGATGTATGCAATTATGCGAAAACCTAGTTTTCATTTACAAACATGAACATGCATGCAAATGCATTGTATATGACACAACACAAATACTCAACAGCCAACAAATCCCAATATAAACCAATCGCACAAACAACTCTATCTTCCAATTAAACCGATCCCCTTACTCCTCGGACTCAGTCCAGCACAACCAACCAGTTCACAGTAAATATGAGTTAGTTTAAAAATACATTTAAATCTCAAAAGTTCTTTGAAAAAATACTTACAGCGCTATCATATAATTTCTGAAAGATCACGGAGGTGCTAGAAGTGGCGGCACAGCCACGCAACAGTGCAAAATGCACTATGGCCGTGGGTCTCATAAATCCAACTTTTGAATGGGGACAAACGAAGACAAGGGATGGCTAGGGAAGGGTTTAGAGGTGTTGGTGAAGCTAATGGTGGGGGTGTTTGGCCATGGGTGGCGGCGTGGACTGCGTTTGGAAGCCAAAATACCCAAATCGAAAATCAAGATGGGAGAAATTCACCGGTGGTGGATCGGGGCTGAGGATGGGTCGGTTAGGTAGCTGGGAGGTCGCCGGTGTTGTGGTGAAAATATGGTGGTCGATGGTGGTGCGATGGCGGTGCTAGAGCACAAAGGGTGCCGCGGCTTGAAACCGTGCGTAGAGGTTAACGGCGGTGAGGGAGGAGCCAGAAACAGAAGGGTGAGGTCGCGGGCCGAAGGGGAAGAAAATGGGAGGGGCGATGTTGGAAATGGGTGGCACACCGCGGCAGTATGGGAAGAAGAAGAAAACGAACGAAGGAAAGAAGGGAGGGGTGTCGCATGCGGGTTAAAAGGCAGGGGAAAAATAAAGAGAAAAAAAAAAGAAGGAAGAAGAAAAAAGAGAAGAAAAAAGAAAAAGGGAAAAAGAAAAAGTGAGAGAAATAAATGAGGTCCAGTTCTCATAACTTGGGTTACAAAATGATCAAATGAAAATGATTTCAAAATGGTAATTTAAATAAAACTAATTTAAACACAGTGACTAAGTAAAATAAAATAATAAAAATCCAACAATACAAAAATTTTAAAACCCATAAACAAACTAATTTAAATTAAAGAGTAATTTAAATGCAAAAAAATAATTAATATTAAAAAAAGCATATCAAAATAAATTTCATAACCTAAAAATCATAAAAATAAACTAACGAGAAATCTGATAAATTTAAAACAAGCGAACCAATATTTAAATTAATTAAAATATTTCTTCAATTAAAATATATTGAAATACGGGGTATCACATCCTCCCCCCTTAAATAAAATTTCGTCCTCGAAATTAGCAAGGTCAAACATTAAAGCTAAGATAGGGATAAAATTCGATTAAGAGCAAACTTAATAAACATATCGTCAGGGTCAACCAAACAAATACGGATATTGCTCCCTCATGTCAGCCTCTCTCTCCCAAGAGAAATCTTGAACCAATGGATCACCCCATGACACTTTCACCAAAGGTATCGTCTTGGACCTTAACTTTTGCTCTTTCTAATCCATAATCTGCGTTAGGGCAACTTTATAAGTAAGGTCAGATTGAAGTTGAATGCATTCTGGGTCGACAAAATGTGGTTCTTGTTGTCCAAAGCTCTTCTTCAATGATGACACATGGAACACATCATAAACTTTCCCAAAATAATCCGGTAATGCAACTTTATAAGCAACAAACCCAACCTTCTCCACAATCTGAAAAGGGCCGACATACCTCGAACTAAGCTTTCCTTTCTTACCAAAGTGCTTAACACCTTTCATAGGAGAGACTTTGAGGTAAACCCAATCATCTTCTTAGGATAAGTCTCTTCTCCTTGTATCTGCATAACTCTTCTGACAACTTTGCGCTTCCGCCATTTTATTCCTTATAACCCAAACTTGATCTTTCATTTCTTGAATTAACTCAGGCCTAATTAATTTACTCTCACCAACTTCATCTCAACACAAAGGCGATTTGCACTTCCTTCTATACAGAGCTTCATACGGGGCCATCTGAATGGAGGCATGAAAACTGTTATTATAAGCAAACTCTATTAGCGGCAAATGATTTTCCCAACTCCCCTAAAATTCTATGACACAAGCCCACAACATATCCTCAAGAGTCTGAATAGTATGCTTTGAGAGTGATATGTAGTACTAAACTTCAACTTAGTGCTTAAAACTGCCTGCAAACTCTTCCAAAAATGAGATATGAACCACAGTCCCGATCTGACACAATACTCTTGGGGACTCCGTGCAAACGCACTATCTCTTTGATATACAACCGAGTCAGCTTTTCCAAAGAGTCTGTATTATTGATAGGCAAGAAATGGGCACTCTTGGTCAACCGATCAACAATAACCCAAACTGAGTTCTTACCACTAGGAGTCATCGGAAGACCCACTATAAAATCCATAGAAATGTCATCTCACTTCCACTTAGGAATAGGAAGAGGTTGAAATTTACCAGCGAGTCTCTGATGCTCAGCCTTAACTTGACGGCACGTGTCACATTTCTCAATAAATATGGTGATATCCATCTTCATCCCTTCCCACTAGAAATTTCTCTTTAAATTTTGGTACATCTTTGTGCTTCCAGGATGCATTGAATAAGGAGCCGCATGAGCTTTTACCAAAATTCGTCATTTAAATTCTGAATTTGGGGGAATCACTCTACGATCCCGAAACGGAAGAATACCATCTTTATCCAAACTGTAATGCAAGGGTCCTTTAGATTTCTTGACTCTCTTCCTGATACCTAACAACTTTGGATCCCTTCTCTGGAGAGTCTTCAATTCTTCAAAATCAACTACTCGAACATTCAAAACTGAAGATAACAATTCATCTTGTTGTGAACTCTCAATAAGAAGTCTACTCATCCCACAAAGGATAGAGTCCAAACCTGATGACTGCCTCATTCACCAATTGAGACTTTCTACTCAAAGTATCAGCGACTAAATTCGCTTTCCCCGAATGATATTTGATCTCACATTGGTAGTCGCTAATCAACTCTAACCATCGCCTCTGTCTCATATTGAGATTCTTCTGAGAAAATAGATGCTTCAAACTCTTATAGTCAGTGTCGACTTCACAGACTTCTCCATACAAACAATGTCGCCAAATCTTAAGAGTAAAAACTACAACTGCCAATTCCAAATGATGTGTGAGATAATTCCTCTCATGAATTTTCAACCAACGAGATGCATAAGTAACAACTCTTGGAAATTTCTCTCGCATCTATCTGACCAAACAAACTCAGCATTCTTCCTAGTCAATGCAATGAGAGGTCCAGATAATCAAGAAAATCCTCCCACAAATCCTCGATAATACCCGGCAAGTCCCAAGAAACTCTGAATCTCACGCACTGTTGAAGAACGAGGTCACGTCAAAATAGCTTCCACCTTACTAGAATCTACGGCCACTCCATCTCAAAAAATCACGTGTCCAAGAAACTTGACTTCTTCCAACCAAAATTCACATTTGCTTAGTTTCGCATACAACTGATGTTCTTTTAATTTTCCAAGCACCAGATGAAGGTGATAAGCATGATCTTCCAAATCCCAAGAGTAAATCAATATGTCATCGATGAACACCACCACAAATGAATCCAAATAAGGTAGGAATACCCGGTTCATCAAATTATTTCTTGAAGCGTTGCCAAAACACAACTACAAATGACCCCAACTCCATCACGAACAACTCCCACTTAGTCTTCCACCAATCAGCCACATCACCTTGCAGCAGGTAACTCGCATACAATACTTGTTGAGCTTCAGTGCAACTATAAACCTCGAACGTCCTTTCTAAGTCCTCAATCCACCTTCTAGTCTGAAGTGGATCCTCTTCACCAGTAAAAGCAGGGGTCCTATGCACAAGGAAGCCCTCATAGGTGCATCCAGCTTGAACCATTGTATTAAGATCTCCTTGTGGCGGTCGGAAATTTTGCTGAAGGAACTCCGTCATTCTGTTTAATGCCCTGGCCATGGCATAGTTCCCATCGCCTCATGGCAACTCATCCTCGAGGCACATCAGTCGGCCTTCTTGGTCTTACCATCTTCTTGCCCTAACGTAACCTTTAACCCCACTTAAAACTCCAAAAAAAATCAAATACAACCAAAAGCAACACCAAAAATAAAATAAAATAAAATAATACAACATAAAATAAAATAAAATAAAACCCATAAATATAACATATTTTAAAATAAATAATTTCAATTTACAACTTTAAAAACTTATGGTACTTCACCTACAGGACATATAGTTTTACCTAAAGCCGAACTGCTCTGATACCATCTATGATGCCCTGATTCTCTTGTACGGAAACACGAGAATTGTGATGTTGGGATGATTCTAACGCTGGTCGCGCATCCAAACGATAAGTGCCAAGTGTGTGTACATGCAATAGTGTACAACAAAAATAAAGTAGTGGATAATTTAAATAAATCAACTAAGTACCAGAATTATTTTATACAAATTCTCGAAAAGAAAAAAAAAACAAAAGTGTTTTAAAAAGGTAATACAATTATCCCATAAAATATAATACAAAGACTGAAATACATAAAACGAGTAATTCCAAATCACTCCTCAGCGGAGCCAAATCCTCAGGCTCATTATCAGCATCGTCTGCATCAAAATCTACGATACCATAAAACGGTACTGCATGTAAGTAATAATCCAAACAACCCACGAGATAAAAATGCATTAATGCAACCAACAATTATACATGCATATGATGAAAAATGCATTAGACCCAAAACATCATTTTCACTGAAAATGAATATTTTTCAACACATGCCAAAATTCCATTTAGGTCCAAAACATTCCACTAAAACATTTTCTACTATTTTCCCTAAAAACGGCCCAAAACAATAATCTATTATTTTCCCAGAAAATGATGCACACAAAATCCTTTTATCCAACACACCCCATTTTCCCAGAAAATAGCCAATTGATCCATTTTTATCATATACACCATTATCTCTCCTAGGGACCATAAGTACACCCTGGCTCCTTTCTTTATACCACGGGTAACGACCATGCAAGTGATTTCGTAATGAGCGATGTTCAATTCTGCGCCCAGTGCATTCATGGCCAAGCATCCTCTAGGCCCCGCTAGCAAGAGGAGTCACGGAGTCAGCACGAGAGCGTTACCATCCTGTGATCCCGTTGTCGCCCAACGACAACCCAAGGGACATCACTCAGTATATTATGTTTCCGAGTGACCAGATGAGCTCCACCGAGATAATGCCAAATACACTCATGAACATGTATGCAATCATGCGAAAACCTAATTTTCATTTACAAATATGAACATACGTGCAAATGCATTACATATGGCACAACATAAATATTCAACAGCCATCAAATCCTAATATAAACCAATCATACAAACAACTCCATCCTCCAATCCAGCCGACCCTCTTACTCATCGGACTCAGTACGGCACAACCAACCAGTTCACAGTAAATGAGTTAGAGCCAAAATACATTTAAATCTCAAAAGTTTTTTGGAAAATTACTTACAGCTCTATAATATCATTTCTGAAAGATCATGAGACACTAGAAGTGGCGGCATAGCCACACAACAATGCAAAATGCACTATGGCCATGGGTCTTAAAAATCTAACTTTTGAACGGGAATAAACGAAGACTAGGGATGGCTTAGAGGTGTTGGTAATGCTAATGGTGATGGTCTTTGGCCATGGGTGGTGGCATGGGAGGCGTTTGGAAGCCAAAATACCCAAATCAGAAATCAAGATGGGAGAGCTTCACCGGTGGCGGATCGGGACTAAGGATGGGTGGGTTAGGTAGCTGGGAGGCCACCGGTGTTGTGGTGAAAATATGGTTGCACGATGGCAGCGCTAAAGCACAAAGGGTGCCGCAGCTTGAAACCGTGCGTGGGGGTTAATGGCGGCTAGGGAGGAGCTGGAAACGAAAGGGTGAGGTCGCCGACCGGAGGGGAAGAAAATGGGAGGGGCGGTGTCAGCAATGGGCAACGCACGGCAGTGCTGTGGGAGGAAGTAGAAAACGGACAAAGGAAATGAGGGAGGGGTTTCGCGCACAGGCTGGGAGGCAGGGGAAAAATAAGGAGAAAAAGAAAGAAAGAAGAAGAAAAAATAAAAGAAAAAGGAAAAAATGGAAAAAGAAAAAGTGAGGGAAAGAAATGAGATCTAGTCCTCATAACTTGAGTCACAAAATGATCTAATGAAAATGATTTCAAAACGGTAATTTAAATAAAACTAATTTAAACACAGAAACTAAGTAAAATAAAATAATAAAAATCCAACAATACAATAATTTTAAAGCACATAAACAAACTAATTTAAATTAAAGAGCAATTTAAATTCAAAACAATAATTAATATTAAGAAAGCATCTCAAAATAAATTTCACAACTTAAAAATCATAAAAATAAACAAACGAGAAATCTGATAAATTTAAAACAAGAGAACCAATATTTAAATTAATTAAAATACTCTTTCAACTCAATTACTTTCCTTATAAAAAGTCTGGAAATCTTCACCTGCCTCCACCCTCTTACCAGAATTTGTCTATCTTTGGCCTTTAGATTACACCCCCCTCGGCTCAACCTTCACCCACTAGTACTCCCTCCCCTCCCTCTAATTTGCCTATTCCCTTACCACCACCCTTCACCTCTCCCACCCATAGGCCAAACCCCCACCTCACTACCTTATCCACTCCCAACGACCATGTTCCTCTTACACCCCCATCTATTTCTCCTTCCCCATCTCCCTCTAGGCCCACTGAACACACAATGATTACCTACTCTAGAGCCGGTATTCACAAATCCAATCCAAAATATGCCAATCGCCATGATATGTCTACCATACCCAAGGAGCCCAAAACCATCCGCTTTGCCCTCAATCACCCAGGTTGGTCCCAAGCCATGCTTGACGAGCTGAAAGCCTTGTATGCTTATGGTACATGGACTCTTGTTCCTCGTGATTCCTCCATGGTTGTTATTGGTTGCAAATGAGCTTTTAAAACCAAACTCAATGCATATGGAAGTCTTGATTGGTTGAAAGCTCGTTTAGTGGCTAAAGTCTTTCTCCCTAGTGACCCGACCCAGCACTATACAGTCTGTTATCACTATTGCCCTCAAGGGTGAAAATCAACCATATCAGTGCCGTTTCAGTCCAAAACGGAAATGGTACTGAAATTTATTTTCAGGGGGTGATACTGACCAAAATTGGCCAATAAAGGGGGATAAAATCGGTCAGCGTAGTTTCAACTTGTTACCGTTGGTTCATCAATGTCCCCTTCGGTTTTCACTTTATAAACCCATCAAAAGATTTCACAAATCTCACAACAAATATCAGTATGCAAATCTCACAACAAATAGTCAAATATCACAACAAAAAATAGAAAAATAAATCTGAATTGAGAATTAGAGATGAGAGAATCTCTAAGAGAGAGAGCCGAAAAGGAGATGAGAGATAGAGCTAAGAGGGAGATGGGAGATCTGAGAGGGTGATGAGAAAGCTGAGAGGGAGATGGCATGATCATTGGAGAGAGAGATGAGAGGGAAATGGTGTAAAGGGAAAATGATAGAGGGGAAGGGGGGTTGTTTCATTTTTTTTTTCAAAGCGTGGGTTTAAAACAACGTTGTTTCACTTACTTATGTGAAATGGCATCGTTTTATACATGTATAATATAAATATATATAATCGGCCGGTTAGGCGGTTTGAACCAAGTTCAAACCAGAACCGGCTAACATCGTTTTCAACTTATTTCTACTATTGACCGACCGGTTCTCTGCCGGTCTCGGTTGGTTCCATACTTCGGCCGGTTTTATCAATTTTTTTACACCCCAAATTCCCCTGATCAACTGATGGGACATTTGCCTTCTAGACGTCAAGAATGCTTTTCTCCATGGTCACCTTCGTGAATCCATCTACATGGAACAACCTCCAGGTTTTATCCACCCAACTCACTCTTCTAATGTTTGTAAATTAAATAAAGTTTTGTATAGTTTAAAACAAGCACCATGTGTTTGGTTGTAGCACCACTTATTCCTCTTTATTTATTTATTGTTCATCTCGTGGTTGTCTTATATTACTTATGTATGTTGATGATATTTTATTCATGAGCAAAATATCATCAACATACATAAATGCTTTGGGCCTTCTCTGATTTTCCTCATGAATTTATTTCGGAGTCAATTTTCCATGAGAGATCTGGATCCTCTCCACTATTTTTTGGGTATTCAGATCACCCAAATCTCTGATGGACTTACCTTGACACAAACTATATATGTTCTTGACATTTTAGAACGTTCCCAAATGACTGAATGTAATCCCATTGGCACTCCCATGATGGCTAAGACAAAAGGCCTTACGTCAACCGCATCTTTTTTTTACCCAACTCATTATCGTTGTCTCGTCGGTGCCTTTCAATATCTTAGCCTCACTTGACCTTACCTTTCCTATAGTGTTAACTTTGTTCTCAATTTATGCATTCTCCTACCAATGCTCATTTTAAAATTGTAAAACATATACTTAGATATGTGAAAGGCACGATTGAATTTGGTCTTCAATTTAGCTCCCATTCTACACTTGATCTTTATACTTTTCTTATGTAGATTAGGTTGGATGCTCTCTCACCAGGGGCTCCACAACCGGATATTGTGTCTTTCTCAGTTGCAACTTCATTTCTTGATCTACCAAAAAGCAATATACTGTCTCTTGCTTGAGCAATAAAGCTGAATACAGTGCTATGGCGCAAACTACCTCTGAGCTCACTTGGATCTCTTTTCTTCTTCGTGACCTTGGCATCAAGTCACAAACATTGCCCTTGCTACTTTATGATAATCTCAGTGCCCTTTAGCTGACCATTAACCCGGGTTTTCATGCTCAAAGCCAGCATATCGAGATCGACTACCACTATGTACATGAACGTGTCGCTCTCGGCCTCTTTCATACCCATCATGTTTCGACATCTTTGCAACTTGTTGATGTTTTTTCCAAACTCCTTGGGCGCCCAGGTCTCTATCCTCTTTGCACCAAACTTGGTCTCGTACCTTGGCATAGTTTGTAGGGGCGTATTAATAACACTCATCAGTCAACAGACAAATCAACAAAATCATAATACTTACCAAATGAAACTAATGCAACAACTACAATAGAAAATCCTCCCAAACATTCAAATGGAAATCCCATCACATGCAACGGCTATGACCTTCCTTTTTGACCCAATGTACATATCATAACTAAGAGACTTTCCATGTATAAACCATTGTTTCTAATGGCAATATACACCTAGTAATATTGTATCTCATATATATAATAACAACTAGAAAACTCTCAAAACACTCACCGTTATTGAGAGTTTTTACAAACAGCTTGTGTGCATGTTGTTTTTATGATATCAGAGACCGTGTGAGTGAAGAGAGTCTTTAATAGTCATCGCTTTGAACGTGGGTAACTTTTTTTCCTACGACACAACAACAACAACTACCCTCTCTAGCATGAGAAAATACCAGCCTTGGCTGAGAGCCAAGATCTAGCCCATTCTGGAACTCTTGGCCTTACCTATGAGATCTAGACCTCTACTTTGGGCACGTCTACTATTATGATTACCATCTGTTCCAGCAGAGGGGCATCTTCCTACACGGATGCAGCTCATGCCAAACTATCGGCCTTCTGGTTCTCAACCTTAGGCACTTGCTGAATTTGAAAATACCAAAAGTAGTTGTGTCTTTCCCTTGCCAGCATCAAGTATTTCATCACCTTCTCACTCTTCCGTAGTAAACTCCCCTAGACTTGGTTGATGACTACTTGAGAGTTGGCCCTTACTTCCACTTCGTTGGCACCCAGTGACTCGACGAATTCTAACTAGGCTAGGAGTACTTTGTACTCTGCTTTGTTGTTGGTGGTTTTAAACACCAGCCTGATGGCATAGTTGTGTTCTTCTTCGGCGTCTGTAACGAAATGTACCTCCACTCCCCCTCCAACTCGACAGGATGAACCATTGACGAAGACTTGCCAGGGCTTCACAAGAGGTGCATCTCAGACCTCTTATGGGAAGTCATTGAAATCTGCGATGAAATCTGACAACACTTGCCCATTAGATGTCAAATTTGATCAACTCTACCTCACAGTTCATCAGTCGGCCTGAGACATCTAGCCATTGTAAGATCCTCATCAGGGGCTTCTGTCAGAGCCCATATCGGGTGTGCCTGGAAGTATGGTTTGAGCTAGCGCACATTCATCACCAGGGCAAAGGCCAGTTGGTACATTCAAGGGTGTCTCACCTCTGCTTCCCGAAAAGCAAGGCTAGTATAGTATATCAACTTCTGGGAGCCCTTCAAGTCCCGTATCAAGGTCGTAGAGGCTGCGTGTAGGGAGACTGACAGATACAGGTTCAAGGCTTCTCCTGGTTCAGCCTGACTGAGCAATGGTGGGATAGCGAGGTACTGCTTGAGGGTCTCGAATGCTCAATCACACTCATTGTCCCTAGTCTGGGACATAAACTAATTAAGGGCCGCCACTCGACCGATAAGTCTCCATAAGTCGTTAATCTTTTGGTGTAGGGCCATGTTGAGTACGGCCTTCACCTTCTCCGGGTTGGCCTCTTTTCCTTGCTCAGAGACCATGAAGCCTAGAAACTTCTCAGACTCGACACCGAATGCACACTTTGTCTAATTAAGCTTTTTCTGGTAGTGCTGCAGCACCGTGAAGGCCTCGTGCAAGTCAGCTATGTGTTGTTCTGGGGTTCTACTTTTAACAAGTAAGTCATCCACATAGACTTCCATGTTTCACCCTATTTGCTCCTTGAACATGTGGTTGACCAACCGCTAATAAGTTGGCCTCGCATTTTTTAGGTTGAAACACATGGCCGTGTAGCCGTATAGCCCCCTGTCGATGATGAACGATATTTTCTGCTCTTTGTCAGGGTTCAGTCGACCTCCTAGGTAATGGTGGCGCATTTCTTAGCACAAAAACTTTGGCCCTTCTGCCTGAGTTTTTTGCCTAGGGGTCCACACATAAGTGGTGTGTCGATTATGTTAGGATCGATCAAGGGCATATCCTCGTGGCTTGGCAAACACATCTCGATGTTCCGTAAGGAGTTGCTTCATAGCTTGCTGTATATCAGATCCATTTTGCTACCGATTCTGACCGTGGTCTCGGGGCGGCTTGGGTCCTGGGGAGCCAGCTCAAGTGGTTCTTTTGGCTCCACTTGTCTAAGGGCCTATTCATCCCTGACCTTTTCTTTTCCTATGGAAAACTCGGGAGGAGTCGGCCAGATGTTGTCGCCACTCAGGGCCTCTACTGCATGGACCTCCCTCTTCTCTAGCTTCAGCTCCTCCACATAGCATTTGTGTTTAACATCTGCTCACCTCGGATCTCCCCCACTCCTGTGGCAGCTGTTGGGAACTTCATTTTTAGGCAGTAAGTTAAAGTTACCGCCTTCAAACTATTGAGGGTTAGCAGCCCCAGTATGATGTGGGGGCCTTCACCACTATGAAGTCGACCATTATTGAGGTTGTGTGAGGAGCTTTGCCAGCCATGACTGAAAGGGTGATGGTTCCTACTAGTTGAACCATGTCCCCTGAAAACCATTTCAATGGCATGGGCATCAGACACGAGTGAGATCAATCCCCATCCAGGTGAAGGCATCCCATAAGAGAATGTTTGTGGTCCTGTCATTGTCAATGAAGATTTTCTTAGTTGTGAAGTTGGCCACCAACTTGGTCACCACCAAGGTGTCATCGGGGGGGGGGGGGGGGGTAGTGGACCCCTTCTCCGTTAGCTTCACCAAGGGAGATGATTGATGTGTTTGTGCTTCTTTATTTAGCTGGGTGGTGGTTGGCCAAGTACACTTTCTCATATCGTGTACTCCTGGCATGTGGTTTCCTACTGAAGAGGTTGCACCACCACCCCCAAATCCCCCGGCGATGGTTTTGATCTCGCCCAGGCGCTGTTTCTATGGGCCGGCATCCAAGAGCGGTTCTGCGGAGGTTCTCACTCCACCTGTTGTCTCCTTAGGCTTTTGCTCCTTCTTGGCCCACCAAATTTTCCTCAGCTATGTACCCATTGTCTTCTTTGGTTGGTGTGATGTTGGGGGGTTGGGTACTCTGCCTCCTCTCCTCTCGCTCTGAGGGAGATACAGTCTGCGGTATTGTGATAAAGGGTTTGATGGTAGGTGCAGTAGCGGTGACCTCTGCCTTGGTTATCAGCTTTCTGTGTAGTTGATCTACTTTCCTCCTGTACACACAGCGTAACCCTCATCTCGCCTCCAATCTAGTTGTCCCCTCTTGGTCTTCTTGAAGGGCCTGAAGCCTTGGCCTTCCTCTCGACCTATTATCCATTTTCCTAGACTCAATCAAGTCACAAAGTGTGTTTTCAGTGTTGATGAAGCCATCAGCCTGGTCCATGAATTCCCACACGGTAGTGAGAGTTCTTTTTTCTAACTCTGCCATGAATTGGTTTCAAGGTCATATGCCTCCTAGGAGTGCCGCTAAAGTGGTGATTTTTTCTTCTTAGTCGTCAGTCATCATATGCTTCTTGTTGAATCTGGACTGGTTCACTTTTAGACTTTCGTTCTTCCTTTGTTTGATGATCAGGAGGTAAATGGCGGGGCACCTTTTCCTTTTGCTGGCCATGAACTGCGAGAGGAATAGGTGGGCTAGCTCTCTAAAGTTTTTGACTGACCTACATACCAATCACTCGAACTATCCCATTGCGACACCTTTCAAGGTTAGAGGGAATGCCCTGCAGGCAATTTTTTCGAGAAAACCATGCAGGGTCATATGGGCCTTGAAGGTTTCCAGGTGTTCGAGGAGGTCTATGGGCACGTCTTACATTTCCATTTGGGGGATTCTTAATTTCGGTGGTAGTGGAGCAGCCATCACCTTAGCACTGTAAGGTAAGTTTGTGCTAGTGAGTAGTTGATACACTGACGAGGAGGTGCCCATCTTCCTTCCCATCTCCTCATATTTGTCCATGAGGCTACATAGCCCGTGGTGCATATTCCTTCTTTTTTCATCATCAACGTCTACCTTGCCAGTGCTCCAGGACTCTTCCTGCTCATTCCTACTCAACCCTTCCTCATCTTGCAACTCAATGTTGGTTCTCCTCAAAGCTTCATTTTTCTGACGAAGGTTCTTGACTTCTTCCACCATCTTTTTCATGGGTTCTTCCATCTCTATGAAATGTCCTTACATATTTATCGATGTTGCTTATTGTCCACAGGTTTTTTGTGAATGTGTAGTAGCTGGCATACAAAGGTACGAAAAACACACTGCATCTATAGAGATCCCACAGACGATGCCACTGTTAATGTCGTGTTTCGTAAACTTGGGCTAAGCTCTAACAACCCAGGCTGAGATTTTTGTACCTACAAACACAGAGACGAAGGTGGGATCAGTGGTTGTCCACGAAACCTCCGATGCTAAAATTAGTACTTCATATAGGAGGGTTATAGGAGAATTCTAAAGTTCAGAGAGACTTATTTATACCTGAAGCATGACTTTTATACGAGGTTTTGGAGAACATCCCGTACCCTATGTCAGGGGTCTGTGTCACATCCACAGTTACCCTGGTCATGGCCTTTAATACGGTGTGGCATTTGAGGTGGCGTCATTAATGCGACTTGGCTCCCTAGGTGGCATCTCTATGATAGGTGATCAACATGGTCACTTATCGTTCCCATAGTCAGAGAATGGAGGGTTGTCTGCATTCTTCATTCACTTGGCGGCCTAGATCTTTTAATGCTAGGTGTCACAAGCGAGTGTTAGGGTCAGCGCATCCTATCTATCCCCCCGACTTGTTTCCCATGCGATGCATCCCCTTTTTGCTAATACAGTTTTTGGGCTGGATCCTTTTGGTGATTCTTAGACCATAGGAAGGGAGAATCATGACCGAGATGGGCTTTAGTGTCTTGCCCAAGCCCAACCCATGCTGTGGGCCGAGAGGGAAATATCTGTTCCAATCCAAATACTCTTCTATGCTTTCCGCGAAACCACTTCTTCAGCATTGGCAGTAGTATAGCAAAATTAATTAGTTACTGATCATTCAAACATGCTTGCATAACTCACGTCTCACGGGTTGTACGCAATAATTTAGTGAACTTAATTTCCACATTTCCTTGCATGGCCTTTTTAATATATATAACTATATATCATTAATATTGCAGAAAGAGCACGAGGCCATTCTAGAAAGCAGTAACACTACTCACAAGCAGTCTGAAATTACGTGGCATGGAAGAATATATGTCAACAACCTTCATTCATATGGTACTGTAAGCTTCTTATACATATATATATATATATATATATATATATATATATATATATATATATATATATATATATATATATAATCGTTAAATATATATTTGAACAGATATTGATCTGTACGTATGAGACATATGGAACTTAATTGACAAAATAAATGATTATAAATGCATCGGCCATAACTGTACTGCATGATGTTTCATTAGTTAATTTGAGACTAACTGCAACACTTTGTATATGGATTGATGATATGGAATGGATACAGGTGAAGAAATAGGTTGCCTGCTTCGAGGCTAGGCTCCTCCAGAAGATTAGAGAGAAAAGAGAGAAGATGAACAGTAAAGAGAGAAAAGGAATCTTGTAATTTCTTGCATAACCAACCCCTTTCGGTGCTACAATAATATAGCACTCCACTACTAACGGAAAGGAAATAGAACTAAAGCAACCAACTGTCAATAAACAATAAATGAAAGACAATGCCCTTAATGGGCTCACAAGCCCAAGAAATAAACCCATAATCCACTAACTCAACTAACAGATCACAAGCCCATAGACTACTAACAGATTACTAATAAAGAAGCCTTTATTCCTTCTTGGCCCAAGACCCACACGACCAAACCCTCAAACCTTCTGACTCAACACTACAGTTCTAACTTCTCTTCTTCTCAACTACGCCTCCATCTTGCCTCTTTCAACTCAGAACGATGTGTAACAAAGCCTCACACTTTAGATCACCTTGCCCACAAGGTGAGGGAAGGAAATCTTGATGGCCTCGTAAGCTTCCCAAGTCACATAGTCCTCACCCATCCCGTGCCACTGAACCAGAATCTCCGTCTGAGGGTTATTCCGCACCTTGCAAACCCTTCGATCCAGCAGCTTCACGAGTTCAGGCTTGAGGGCTCCGTCGGAGTTCACTGGTGGTATGATGGGGATAGCCACAATCTGCGTCCCGAGTTTCTTCTTCAGCTGAGAAACGTGGAAAACAAGGTGGATGGCGGCGGTCAGGCATCTGTAACCGATACGCAACTTCTCCAACACGATGTGTGATCTGAAATGGCCAATAGAACCACTGCGCAAGCTTTAGATTGCAGTAGCGAGCTACCGATGTCTGCCGGTACGGCTAGAGACGTAAGTAGACCCACTCCCCCACTGTAAAAGCTTGTTCCTTTCATTTCAAATTAGTACGGACATGATGCATCCGCCTAATTAAGTACTGTTTCATGAGTTTTGAAACTTACATCAATACATATATGATATCAGGTGGAAAGTAATTGGAGGAGATGAGGACATAATTCGAAAGCCTGGTTTGGTGTTCCAAACGGATTACCAATGGAAATCTCCGAAAAGGCCGACAATTAATTAATGAGAAAGCTAGCTATAGCTAATCCACTGCAAGATCGGCAAATAAAATGCACCTAATTGAGAATTGTTAAGGCTTATTAAGATCAAAGTGGCTGATCCTATTTGTGAGATATATATTATATGAGAAATAATATTTGCAATTATAGAGTTTACAAACGCTGCGTATTCTTTTTAAAAATTGAGTAAATATGAGACTCACATAAAATCTTAATTTTTTAATAGTAGACTCTACTCTTTTTCAAAATGATTGTACAGTATTTACACAACTCATAATTGTATCTTACATAATTGTATATGTATAATTCAAATTCGGAATAATATTATCTTCTCTATTTCACTTAAAATAGATAGAGTTCTTGTATATTACCGTGTATCACATGGTTCAAGTACTAAACGAATGGAGAATCATATTGTATTGTCGTTTGCAGCTTTTCTTGTTGTTTGAGCTCTATTAGGGTTTTTCTCTTTTCTTGCCGCATAAGGGATTTCACGTAAGGCTGCATGGCAGCCAACGCAAGTCTCTGGTTCTTGGACCTCGTCTCAACGGTGCCTTAACCATCGTTGGTACCGATATGGATTGTGCTGCCAGGTCTGCCTCCTAACTTCTATCATGAATCCTTTTTACATATACTTACTGCTCCAATTGGAAATTTTATATGGCAGGATTACCCAACCCGATGCGTCACTTGGACTGATGGAGCACATTTATGTGTGGTCATGGATGCCTCTGAAGAGCCTTTTCCTTATTTTTGGATTGGGCCTCCTAGACAGGCATCGAGCCGAAAACAAGAAGTAATCTACAAAACACTTCTAGCATTCTGTTGTAAGTGCAAGGTGCAGGGACACAATTCTCAAACATGTCGAGCTCTTAAGACGGTGACTAGGGGGAAAATATGGGTTCGAAAAAAGGGCCTTGTTTCAGGAGAAACTCCAGAAGATAAACAGAAACAAATGGTGGAAGAAGAACTTCCTGTCGAGGAGTAGCAAGAAACTCTTGAGAAGATGCTAGAAAGAGGGGGTCCGTCGATGAGCAATCAAGAAAAACAATTGGTTGTGGATACTAGCTTGGAAACTACTCAAGATGGTGAAATGGCTCTTGTGCAGGACCAATATGTGGCTTCTATGGTTTCAAATGACTTGATTAATGATGCTCATAAATTATCTGGGGTGGTCGTAGCTGAAACAGAGACCATGGGAGAGGAGCAGGATACGGTGGTGCAAGTTGAAGAAGTTATACTGAATGTGGATGAGCTACGCCTAAAAGGGAATTCGGTGTCGAAACTAGAACCCAAGTTACTTTCGGAAGTCCTCCCTTAGGAAAAAGATTACTTTATAGAGGTTGAGAGTCATGTTGCTAAGAGGAAATATACAAGAAACATTTTTAAAAAGTAATGAGCTCTTCTCGGGTTCACACTCGAGCCACTAAATTATCTCTATGATTGGCTCAATTTTCGCATGGAATATTAGAGGTATAGGTACGTCTGAAGAAGTTAATTGGTACTCTTAAGCCTGATATTGTTGTGTTAATGGAACCGTTTCATAGTTTTGATAGAGCTCAAAGTCTGATGCGTTGTTTGCAATTTGAGAATGGTTGTTTTAATGAAGAAATTGGAGGGAAAGTTTGAGTTTTTTGGGAAAATATTGTGGAGGTTCAGTTTGTTTGTAGCAGTTCTCAATTTATTTCACTTCGCGTAGGGGCGAGTTCTCAACTGTTCTTATGCAATTTCATTTACGCAAAGTGCTCTCGTTTAGAAAGGCAAGAATTATTGGATGACCTGAGCTCGACTCATCTTGCGGCTGAGCCTTGTTTATTTGTAGGAGATTTCAATGTTATTCAATCTGACTCGAAAAGAAGGGGTGGTCATCCTAAGCCTCGGGTTGCTATGGAAGAGTTCAACAGTTGAATTCATTAAGGCGGTTTACTTGAAATGAAAACAAAGGTTAGAAGGTTCTCTTGGTGTAATGGTCAACATGGGTTACCCAGAAGTTGGGCAAAGCTAGATCTTGTGTTTCTGGATGCCTTTCTTATTTCAAGATTTGCTAATGTTGTTTGTTCATATTTACCGAGATCGACATCTAATCATTGTCCAATACATATTGAGTTTACTAAAGATCTTTTCTCTTATGGGTCTCCTCCGTTTCGATTTCAGCGGATGTGGGTTGATCATCTTGAATTTTTGGCTAGTGTTCAAAGAGCTTGGATCATACCAGTTGAAGGTATGGGTTTATGGAAGCTTGCTAATAAATTAAAACAAGTCCGGGTGGCTCTCCATGCTTGGAATAAGGGGATTTTTGGTCGAACTACGGTCAAAATTGATCAGCTTGAAGAGAAAGTGGAGAGGCTTGAAAGCAGCATAATTCAAGGTTGGGATGAAGATGCTGATAGGGAGCTTCATTTGGCTGCTGTAGAACTCTCTTCGTGGAGTAGAGAGGATACTAGACTAGCGCAAATGGCCAAGTTAAAATGGAAAGTGGATGGGGATAGACCCTCTATCTTTTTCCATGCTTGCTTGGCTAATAAGAGACGTAAACGCATTTCTAACATGAGAGCTACAAATGGGGTTGTTTTTTATTCACTGGAAGCCATTCACCAAGGTGCTGTGGATTATTTCTCTGGTTTTCTTCAAGCGGATTCTCTTAGAGAAATTCCAAATCTTTCCTACTTAATTTCTCCCATTATCTCAGGCGAGGAGAATGACTGTATCTATTGTACTCCTACTATGGAAGAAATCTATGCAGTTATTTCCTCTATTCCGACTAATAGTTCTCCGGGATCTGACAGTTTTGGAGCGGGTTTCTTTAGGAGTTGCTGGGAGGTAGTGAAGATGGATGTCTGGGAAGCAGTATCGAAATTTTTCCTCTCTAAGCAATTGCCAAGATTCTTTTTGGCCTCATTCATTGTCTTATTTCTGAAGGTTGAAGCGCCTAAGGGTTTTGACAAGTTTAGGCCCATCAGCCTTTATTCGATCTTCTATAAAATTTGTTCTAAAATTATTGTTCATCTGTTGACGACCCTTCTCCCGAAGATGATCTCTCTTAAACAAGGTGCTTTTATTCATGGGCGCAGTATATTTGAGAATTTCTCTCTTACGCAGGAAATGGTCCATTCTATTAATAAGAAGTCTCATGGTAGCAATATCATCCTTAAAGTGGATATGGCTAAAGTGTATGATCGAGTTGACTAGCACTTCTTGTTAGAAGTTCTTCGTTACTTCGGTTTTTCCCCTCAAGTTTGTGACTTGCTTTAGGCTTGCTTCTCGTCACCTTGGTATTCAGTTATGATGAATGGGGGACCTCTAAAGGTTTTTTCCAAGGCGGTCGTGGTTTGAGTCAGGGGGATCTTCTCTCCCTTTACCTGTTTATTATACTTCAAGTGGTTCTCTCTAGACTCCTAAAGAACAGTGTGGTGGAAAATAGATTCGGTCAATTTTCTTAAGCCCGAGGTACGATTCAAATTTTCCATCTCATGTATGCTGATGACGTGGTGATTTTTACCAATGGCAGCACAAGATCTATTTAGGAGCTTTTATCTGTTTTAGACACATATGAGAGTGGTCAGGCCAAAGGATTAATAAAGAAAAAACAACAATATTTTTTTCTCAAGAAATTTCTTTGGGTCGTAAGAGAGCTCTTATGCATATGACTGGGTTTTCAGAAGGTTTTTTTCCTTTCAAATATTTAAGGGTGCCTATTATTTTGTGGAGGCTTAAGCACATTCATCTGGCAGAGATAGTTAATAAAGTCCGGAATAAAATTAGTGGTTGGAAGATAAAGCTTCTTTCTTCAGGAGGTCGCCTTATTTTACTTCCGCATGTGCTCTCTAGTATGGCTTTGCATTTGTTTGCTATTTTACAGGTTCCTCAATCCATTATCAAAGAACTGCACCGATTGATGAGTACATTTTTTTAGAGTGAGGCAAATGGGAAAGTGAAGAAAAAATGGGTAGCTTGGCACAAAATGTCTAAACCAGTGGAAAAAGGAGGACTAGGTTTACGTAACCTAGATGACATGCAAAAGGCTTTGCATATGAACTTCGCTTGGAATTTTGTAACACCCCGCTCCCCAATAAAGACATTTTAGAATTTTCGGAGAGCCAGTGTGCTACTACTAAACTTGAACTTAAAACTTTTCTTTTTAACAACGCGCCAGATGCAAAAGATTCCATAAATAAAAAAAATTAATAAATACTTAAAATCCAATATAGAGTCTGCGGAAGCACTTATTTAAAAAAAAATACAAAAGTCTCATGTACTTATCAAAATAATTTATTTAAATCTTAAACCATAAAACTTAATCATAGCAAAATCTGTCTAGGCCTCTGCCTTGCCTCCCGGGATCAAGTTCTGTCCTGCAGTCTCATCCTCATATATGTCATCACCTGGGGTGGTTTAAAAACATGAAAATAAACTAAAATGAGTCGAATCCTCAATAAGCAACACATCATACAATAAACATAATAAACATAAGGTTTTTTGAAAAACCTGCATACTCATAAATACACACGTAAATAACATGAACATGAGCTTATATTTCACTTGTCATAGGCCGTTACCCACTGTTGACCCCCGTAAGTTAGGGTTTGTGAATCTAAGTAGATTTCGATTCCACCCGTGGCCGTGGGTTGTGGAATCCATACATAAGGAAGACATACTGGGTGCACTACCAGCATGTACGACCTGGAAATACAATATGCCCATAACATTGGTACCGTCTTCATATCATAACATAGGCCGTTACGTATTTTATCATTCATATTTCATCATAATCATACTTGCATACTTGTCATATCATAGATTTCAAAAGAAATCGCATACATACTTGTCATATCTTGTCATGTCATATCATATCATAGATTTCAAATGAAATCGTATTCTTTCATAACATGTCATGATACATGACTCCTCACATAAAATCATGATTTTTTATAAATACTTTAATGCATAAATTTTCACAAAAAATCATAACTTTTCATAAATCTTTTGATGCATAACCCTTTTCATAAAATCATGAATTTTCATAAATAACTTAATGCATAATTCTTCATATAAAATCATGAATTTTCATAATTTTATCATGTCTTGGGTACGTAAAAAGGGGCTTCCAAAGAAGGGTGTACATGCATAATATTTTTATAAAAAAAAAAAAAAGCAGTTTACCGTACATACGTGTAAGGGTATGATCATGCTACTTACCTTGCAATGCTAATCCACTATTTTCGGCACGTAATCGGTCACCTATAAAAATAAACACGTAATTTGCATAAATTTCTAAATAAACATGTGATTTTATTTAAAACCTAAACTACTAAAATATCCTCTATTTTCTAAATCTAAAATCTCCCAAACACTAAATTATTCTCAACTATCAATCTTTAAAAGTAGGAGCATTT
Source organism: Cyclocarya paliurus (assembly GCA_029856935.1). NCBI lineage: Eukaryota > Viridiplantae > Streptophyta > Magnoliopsida > Fagales > Juglandaceae > Cyclocarya > Cyclocarya paliurus. Next base: position 28,854,232 of record CM056954.1, on the reverse strand, counting down.
TTGGGAAAGCACATAATGGGCATGTGCATTTTTTGTAATTTAATTAACCCACCTAAGAACTTAGTCTATGGCTTGCATGCATTTGGGATAGAACTTACATGAGAGCAAAGGGCAAGGCTGACTGTGATCAACTGGTGGGGATAAGCAGCGACTGGAAGTGGGAGGGGCGTGGTGGTGCTTCACGGCGAGCTGGGCGATCGCTATGCAACTGAGAGTGATGAGAGAGAGAGAGATTATGGGAGGAACATGAGCACTGCATGAGGGAGGGCGACGTGACTTACCGGGAGAGACACGACAGACCTGGGGTGTCATGGAGTGCCCGTCGGAGTTTTCTGTGGCAATGGTAACGACGTGGAGGGAGTTAGTGCTGTGGGATGGCTGGGTTGTGGCTCACGGTGGGGAGAAAAATCTTCTGTTTTCGGTGGTGCAAAACAGAGTACTTAACAGTGCAATTTCTATGGTTGGGCACGATGGTGGTCTGAGTGGTTGGCTGGAAGTCACGGTGAAGGACTGAGCTAGGAACCACGGTTGTTTTTAGTATTCACGGTGTAGAGAAAATGATGTGATAGACTGGGGACGTGAGGGGCTGGTTTCGGCTTAAGGAAGAGGCTGGTTTGAGAAGTGCTAAAACGAAGGGTGCTCTGCGTGCGTGAGTGTGTTTCGACATTGGGCGACAGTGTATTTATAAACCTAGCTGGTTGAGAACCAAAAGGAAAACTCCAGAGGTGATAAACGTGCCTGTGGAGGAAAAGGTTACATTAAAGCCGTGTATGCAGTGAATAACACAGACGTGAAACGCGAACTAAGCTGTGCATGAAGAGAAATCACCATGGCGAGGAGTCTGAGTATTGGTTTGATCTAAGGATCCTATTCAAGCTAGGAATCCAACAGTATAGGGATGCATGCACGCACGGACTTGGAAAGAAATTCAAAATAATATAAACACTATCAAGAAACCTATCTTAAAATATATCTCAATTTAATAAAATAAAAATTTAATCCTACTTCATCTATAAAAATGTCAACCGAAAAATAACCTAATTATCAAACCCAATAAATATCTGTAATTATCCTTAATAATATAGGATCGGGTCATTACAAATTTACTCCAAGGTAATTCTCTTTGGGCTCAATTCTTTAAAGGTAAATATGTGGGTTCTAAACCTTGGACTCTCATTGATACGAACAAGGATACGAGATTTTGGAAGATGATTGTTAAAAGTATTTTGTTGGTCCTGGATAATTAGAAGTGGTGTATTAGGGAAGGTAACCTTTACTTTTGGTATGATAAATGGAGGGATCAGGGTCATTTAATTAATGATCTCCCGATCGTGGGTCGTCCTATGCTTAAAGTTATGGATTGTAAAATGTCTGTGTGGCGCCCCCGACTTCCATGTACGGACCAGCACGGAAATCGAGACACCCGAGATGATGACAACCGGTCACGCATCCCAACGACAAGTGTCAGTGTGTGCAACAAATAAACAGTGCACAAATAAAAACACAGCGAAAGGTAATAAAGTCTATTAGTACCAGAATTTTAATTAATACAGAAATTCAAAATACCAAATACCTTAAAAATAAAGCCAAGTCCCAGAAAATAAAATACAAGTCTGAAATTAAAAGCTACAACTCGAGTGATCCCAGATCACTCCTCCGGCGGAGCCAGATCCTCAGGCTCGGCATCTGCATCATCAACAAAGTCTGCAGTACCATGAAATGGTACCGCAGGTAAGTTATAACCTAACCAAGTCCAGAGATATAACCATATCTAAACAACTAACCATGTATGCCCATGATGCAAATGAAATAGTGCAACGCATGCCAAAAATCTCATTGGCTCAAAAATCATTATCCATCATTTTCCCAGAAAATGATACACAAAAATAACTCACGCTATTTTCTCAGAAAATAGCTCTTTTTTCGTTTATCCAATTAACCATATGCACCATGGCCTCCCCTATGGATCATCCGCACGTCCTGGCTACTTTACGAGAGATGCCCAGTTCCGCACCCGGTGCGTTCGTGGCCAGGTCATCCTCTAGCCCCCGCCAGCAGAAGGGCCACGGAGTCGGCACGTCCAACGTCCGATCCCGTTGTCGCCCGGCGACAACCCAGGGGACGTCACTCAGTATCTTACGCTCCCGAGTGACCAGAGGAGCTCCACTGAGATAATGCCCCATCTCGGCTTGGGGTCGTTATACACACGCACCCATAAATCCAATTCTCATGAAAATCCAGTTTTCAAAATAATCACATGAACATGAATGCAATACACGAAAACTCAATTTTCAATTTACAAACATGCCATGTGTGCAACATGAAATGAAACAACATAATCAATGATCAACTCCCAAAATCACAATACAACCAAATCCAAAATATCCAACAATTGATCAATCCACAAATAATCCAATCTCCAACAATCAACCAGATCACAATAATCACACACAACAAATACTCCGATCAATCCAACCACCCCCGAACTCCTCGGACTCAATCCGGAACCAACCAGGATACATATATATAAAATATAGCAGTTAATTATAAAAATATAATTAAATCTCAAAGAATTGTTTAGGAAATACTTACAGTGCTTTAAAATAATTTATGGAGGAACCGGAAGCACCAAAACAGCAACTGTCACAGTGCAAAAACATTGTGACCGAAATTCACAGTGAATTTTGAATTTCACACGGGTTCAAACGAAGACTTGAAATTTATAGGGTAGGGCCTATGGAAGGTGGGGAATTTAATGGTGGTGGTGGTTGGCCGTGAATAGTGGCGGAAAAGGGTGGTTTACGGCCGAAAATCTCGGATCGGGTTTTGAGTTCGTACGACCGGCTCTGGCGACGGATCGGGGCCGGGAATGGGTGGAAAAGCTTGGTATTGGGCCGGTGAAGATGTGGTGAAGAAATGGTGGCCGGAGGTGGTCGGACGGCGGCGGAATGGAGAAATGACCACCGCGGGTTCGAGTGGCTCGTGGCGGCTAACGGTGGCACAAGGTGGTCTGAAATTCTAGGGGCGAGGTCGCCGGTTGGAGGGGAGCCGAATGGCACCGGCGGTGTCGACCACCGCCGGCCGGCGGCGGTGCAGGGAGGAGAAGACCGAAACTTGCATGGGTGAGGAGAGAGAGAGAGAGAGAGGTCTGGGTCGCGCGGGTCCGAAGGGGAAGAAGGAAAGAGAAGAAAAAGAAAAAGAAAAGAGAAAAAGAAGAAAAAGAAGAAAAAAAAAAAAAGGAAGAAAAAGGAAATCCCGTCTTCAACTTGGGTTTCGAAAGTGATCCAACGAAAACGATTTTAAAACCACTAAATAAATAAAATAATCCAAACGCAGTGAAATATTCAAATAAAACAATAACTATTTTTAAAACAGTTAAAATAAATAAATCAATTTAACTCAAAATTAACTAACATAAAATATTAAACTCTGACAAAAATATCCTTTAAAATAAAGAGGAATTAAATTGCAGATCACTAATTAAAATTAATCAAACACAGTGAAATGCTTTAATAAAACAATAGTAATTTTAAAACCTACAAACAAACCAATTTAAATTAAAGATCAATTTAAATCTAAAACAATAATTAACAATAAGAAAGCCCAATAAATAATTTTTCACAATTTAAAATATTCTAAAATAATATTTTAAAACTCCAAAAATAATAATTAATAAAAATAGGAAAGTCCAATAAAATAATAAAATAAAACCTCTAAAATATTAAAACAAGAGAATTACACAATAAATAATTAAAATAAACCTTCATTAAAAAGACACTAAAATCCAGGATGTTACAGTCTGACTCATGGGACATAGATTTGTTGGTTCAGTTGGTGGGGCATGATAATGTGGAGGATATTATTGATGCTCTTTATGTTTGTAAGGGGGGTTTGGATGAGTTGATCTAGACAAAGCATGATAGTGGTTGTTTTTCTACCAAATCAGCTTGGAATTGTATCTGTATAAAGGGTTCTATTATGGCAGGGCATACTTGGGTGTGGCATAAGATGCTTCCTCTAAAGGTTTCAGTCTCCATGTGGAAGTCTTGGAATAATGCTCTTAGTATTGATGATCGCCTTCGTCGAATCGGTGTTCCGATTGTGTCTAAGTGTGACTGTTGAGATTATGGAAATTATGAAGGCCAAAATCATGTGTTGTTCCAACGGAATTTTGCTAATAGGGTGTGGTGTTATTGTGGCACAATCTTTGGTTTACCCGTCAGTGACAATTGGAAAAAGGCAGTGTAGGCATGGTTTAGATGTGCTATTTCTTCTACCCAAGTGGGGATTCTTGTGGGGCTACTCCCTTCTTTTCTTTCTTGGCATCTTTGGCGTCGTAGATGTATTGCTCGCATGGAGGGTCAACTAGAGTCCTTCAGGGTGGTTTGGCAATCCATTCAAAACTGGATTAGTGAGATCTATCAAGACATTCATAAGGTTTCTAAGGTTCCGTTTGGTTACGCAGTTCAAATGAAATGAGATGAGTTATTTTGAATAGTAGTGAGATTTTTTAGTTAAGATAAAATGAAATGATTTGTAAAAAAATGTATGTTTGGATAGTGAGATGAGATGAGATATTTGACTTTTTGGGATTTGATAAAGTGGTGGGTCCCACCAATGATGAGACTTGATTGTATAATTTGTTTTTTTTTTTTTTGAATCAGATTGTATAATTATTGATTATATAATAATGACTATATTAATAAAAAAGTAATATTGATGAGTAATATTAAGTTAATGTATAAAAATTCAATTTAATGACCAGGGTGGACGAAAGTATTGTATACTCCAAAAAAAATCTTTTGTAAAATATATTAGTCTAATTATGACCTATTTATTTTTCTAAGATATAAGAAATTCTATTTTTTTTTTCTAATTATGACCTATTTATTTTTCTATATATAGGAAAATTCAAAAAAATTTTATTGTAATTATAAATTAAAATAATTCTGATTATTGTAATAGATAATAATCAAATGGAGGCATAAAAGGCTGGGTTTGAAAATGGCCTTCGGTGTGGGTTCAAAATGAGAAGGAAAAAAAAAAACAAAAGAATGGCAGAGGAGGAGGAACAAGGGCTTTTGACTGTTTAGACTTTACTTTTTACTGTTTTATGTCAGGTATTCTTTTCTTTGTTGAAAACAAGATGAAATAAAGATACCTATTATCGGTGTTTGGTTACGCAAAACGTCTATCCGTATAGTTACAGATGAGATAAAAAACATCTCATCCCGGTATCCAAACTGGGCCTTATGTTCCAGACATGATACTCAAGTTTTACATTCTTTGTTTATTCCGCCTTTAGTTCCGTCAAGGCACAGTCCTCAGTTGGTGGCCTAAAAATAACCAAGTTAGGGTTGGTTCAAGTTAAATACAGATGGTAGTAGTTTTGATAACCCTGAGCCTTCAGTGGGTAGTACTATCAGAGATGATCGAGGTAATTTGGTTCAAGCTTTTGCTTCTCCTATAGACGTTAGGTCGAATAATAGAGTTGAATTATTAGCCCTTTTGCATGGTCTAAAAGTCTGTAAAAATATGGGGATTGGTTTTGTGGATATTGAGCTTGATTCGCAAGTAGTGGTGTCGTGGTGGAAGAGAAGAAGATGTGGAGTTTGGTATTTGGAAGACTACTGGAAGAAAATTCTTGCACTTATGGATTCTATAGTTTGCTCAGTGCGACATATATTCAAAAAGGGAAATAAAGTTGTTGATTAGCTTGTAAAGTATGGTGCAATGGGTCAACAAATGTGGCAAGGCTTTGGGGAAGTGCCAAGAATGCTGTGAGGCATCATCAGATTGGATAAGCTAGGCCTTCCTTCGCTTTGCTGTTGATTTTTTATATTGATGTATTCTGATTTATCTTTTTTTTTTGTTTGCTTGTTTGGTATTGTTTTGCTTTTTTTTTTTCTTTTTTTTCTTTTTTTGTAAGTGCTAACATTGTTTTTGCAGGTTGTGTTACAAGAAGGGGCGTTACATTTTAGGATGACCCACAATAAAAAAAAGTGAGTTTTAAAACGCGGATCCAAGCTATTTTTATTTTTGAAAAAGAATTTTCCGGAATTTGTATATATTCAAATTGTACAAATTATTTATTTAAAAAATTGTGAAAAATAAAACTTTTATGTGACGCCGCCCTTTAACGGAATTCTTTCCTTTCTCACTTTTTGGTTAAAAGTGTGTTACTGTCCCATAGAGATGGTATGGCATTCCAAGGGAAAGGCCAAATTTATAAATCATAAGACGCTTTCCTAATACGGATTTTGCCTATTAAGTTGATTTGCTTTCCTCTAAATGTTTATATATAATATTTTAAGATTAATGTTATTTGACCATTTTAAACTTATCGGCTAAGATGGCACTCTGGACGCATGGTTTATTAAAAAAAAAATTTAAAATATAAACACAAAAATAATAGAGAGAATCTAGAATTTTAATTTTGCTATTTTTGTATTTTCAGACATCATTTTATTTTAAATATTTTATTTTTATTTTTTTAATAAACCACATTATTTTAAAAAGATCATCTGAATAACAATATTATTTTTTAAATCAATGAAGAGGATTGGAGTGTGAGAATTGGACCTCCCTACATCTCTAAAGAGAGCGACAAATGGCATCAGTGTCCGAAAAAGCCATTAAATTTGTAAGCATTTACTCAAAAGTAGCGACAAAAAAAAAAAAAAACTAAAACCCTAAGATCCATATTATATTATTACTCTATGTGAAATTACAACTTACTTAAAAAATTTAATTCAATAAAAAAAATTGAATTATTTATATTATATATTCTTAACACTCCAGCACTCCAATAATTCAATTCTGGCTAATCGAAATATAGAAATAATAGAAATTAAGAAGACCACAGCTTCCCTATTCTATAACTCATAAATTATGTGTCATTTTCGTACGAATGTGACTGTTTTCTTACCTATGTCTCTAGGAAAAGAAAAACAATGTTATGGCCACTGACATTTTGCATCTCCCACTTAGATATGCTTTTTAAGTGCAATAATTGAGATACGAGGTTAGAAAAATTATAAAAGATATATTGAAGAAAAAATCCCTCCAATTCGAGCTCATACTTTTTTTTTTGAGAAAATGGCAAGGGTGTAAATTTAAACAGGAAAATCGGTAAACCGGTCCGAACCAGATCGATTTTACCGGTTTTGAATCGGTCCGGTCTGGAACCGGTTCTTATAATTCATAAACCGGTTGGAACCGGTCCGATTCCGGTTTTAGAATTTTTTGGACCGGACCGAATCTGTTGAAAAAAATATATAAAAAAAAATATTTTATATATAAGTTTTATACAAAATTAAAATTATACAAAATATTTTATATATATTAAATATATAAGTTTTATATATAATGTATAATTATATGTGAAATTTTTTATATATAATTATATATCATATATGAAATAATTTTATATTATAATTTATAAAATATAACATTAAATGTTAATTTTAAATATGAACATTTGTAATTTGTTTGATCATATACTATTAATATAATTATATATAAGATAATGTTATTATAAAATAAAAGTTTAATCTTAAAAATGAAAATGTAATTGATCATGTATTATATAGCTATACTAATATATAGTTTATCACTAATACTAATATATAGTAATATATAGCTATACTAATATATAAATTTATAACTTTTACTAATAGTCTAATATAGACTCCCTCAAAAAAAAAAGTAGTCTAATATAGACTATAGTTATAGTTATATTAATAGTCTAATATAGATTAATAAAAGTATAACATATTTTTTTAAAACAGTTTTTTTTTTTAATGACAAAATATCAAACTTACATTTTAAAAAAACCGGACCGAAAACCGGTAAAACTGGAAGTACCGGTTTAGGAGTATAACCGGTGCGTAATCGGTTTTAAAAAATACAAAACCGGTTATACTGGTTCGGTCCAAGATTTTGTCCAAAACCGGACCAAACCGGACTGGTTACACCCCTAGAAAAGGGTAACTTCAGATTAAAAAATTAAAAAAAGGGTATAATTTGCACTGTATAATAACGTAAGAATTACCTTTCTCGGTGACCTAGTTATACTATCTTCTTTTTTATTATTATTCAATTCGTACTATATCCTTTTTAAAAACTAATAACATAAGTTATGTCTTAGATACACTATCGAAAGGAAGCCCCTTTCCATTTGTTCCTAGAGAGGAAACATCTAGCTTCTCTCTAGAAAAAACCCATTTCTTTGAGAGCTTTTGTCATAGAGGAGGGTGAGAGACTCGAGATGAGGGTGGAGCTGTGTCTCTCACCCTCCTCTCATTCTCCTTTCCATTTCCACACTGTATATACACTTTCAAGGTAGTGTTTTTTCTTTCATCTCTCCACCAGTTTGGTTTTACATAGATCTATTGCTCGCCAGCCGTCATCCGCCTACACGTGCCCCACCACCCCATCCTACAGCCTCCGATCTACTGGGACGGCGCAAAGTCGCACCAAAAAGGTGGCGCGTTGCCCTCATGCTCTGCTTTTTTCCACGCTTGTCTCCCAAGCGCCGCTGCACAACGACGCTTCCGACGGCTACACGCGCCATATCAGCAGTTTCGTCTCGCCAAGATCTTCCAAATATGGGTCACCCTCTCTCCATTCCACCAGCATGTGGCTGCCATGGGCCATCACAGGAGCGTGGACTTGCAGACGATCAGCAGAGCTGTCCACTTGATGCCGATTTTCCCGCTATGTTATCGCTTCCGATAAACCGTGATCTCGAAGAAAGGTCTGAGGACCTCTCCAAAAATCATCTTAGGACAACAAACAACAGTGCACCCGCCACTGGCACTGCTTTCAGCGGTGGTTCCATTGTTCACAATTTATTGCGAACAGCTTATTTTCGTCTTTTAAAACGGCGTCCTCTTTTTAGTACTTGGGTGACAACCAAGAAATTGGTCATAAAAACTCACTTTTTTTTCTTTTTTATTCACCACTTTGTACTGTTGTTATTGTACTGAGGTGTTTGTTGGAGAACCCCACTCCCTCCTCTTATATCATCTTTCCTAATGAAATATATTTGCTTGCTTAGGGGGAAAAAAAAGTTATGTCTTAGATTCCACGAATCTTTTTAGGATTAATGTCAAATTCAATACTTCGATTCTTGTCAGTTTACAAAAGTCGCTTCAATTTTTACATTCCTACGTAGTATCAAACCTGGGATTTCCAAAAATTTGCAATTAACCACTTCTGTTATTAAGAAATCTGATGCTATTCTTTTAATAGAAGCAAGAAAATGGACAAGGAAAATTAGAGGTTGCAAGGAAGAAATTTCTAAACCTATGATGGGACACAAATAGAAGAAGAAGATGAAAACTTTGAAATTTTCTGATATGAACATTGATGAAGTAGTTACTTGGAGAAAGAAGCTGAGAAGGGTAGTAGGACATGGGCACCAAACTTTGAGTCTATCGGTGGAGTTGTTGATCAGGCCCGTCAAAAGTAATGAAAATCTTAAGTTGAAACTTTCGTGGGCTTGGAAATCCACGTGAAATTTGTGGCCTTCGTGACCTTGTCAAGAAAGAAGATCCTGATGTTTTATTTTAATAGATATTAAGTCAACTGTTATTAGTATGGAAATGTTGAAATTCCAATTACATTTTGAAAATTGCTTGGCCTTGGCTAGTGAGGGGAGGAGTGGAGGCCTAGTGTTGATGTGGAAGAAGCAATGTTTTGAATACCGTACCGGATGTCGTACCGGTCGAGCTATTGGAACGAAATATTTCGGTACCGGTACCGTTTCGTGTACCGTTTCGGGATAACATTTCGGTATGAATAAATTATATATATAAATTATATTTCAAAATAATAGTTTATATATAAATAAAGTATATATAAATACATAGATATATAAATTATAAATAGTTTAGTCTGAATTAGGAGTCAAAAAATGAATTTGTAGTTTAAAAATATAAAAAATAAAAAAATAAGGTCGAAATATCGGCCGGTACGGACCGGTACACATACCGGTACAGGCCGAAATATCGGCCGGTACCGACCGATATTTCGGCCGGTACGGAACATAAACATTTTTGTACCGGTCCGATGGCCGGTACGGTACGAAATTCACAACACTGAGAAGAAGGCGTGTGGTATCATTATTAAAAGCTATTCTAAATTTCATTTTGATGCTCTAATAACTGAAGAAGGAATGAGAGTTGTAACAATATAACTTTCTCAATCCTCTAAACAAAGAGAAAGCTTCAAATCAAATGAGGTGTAAATGTAAGATTTACACCCTTGAATTAGAGATAGACAAGTAAGTGATTTCATAAATTTACCCTAAAACCAGTCATATACTAAGGGTGCGTTTGGATGTTGAAGTGAGTTGAGTTAAGTTGAGTTTAGATAATAAAATATTGTTAGAATATTATTTTTTAATATTATTATTGTTTTGAGATTTGAAAAAGTTGAATTGTTAATTATATTTTATATTAAAATTTAAAAAAATTATAATGATGAGAGAGATGAGATGAGTTTGGTTGGAGAACCAAACGAAGCCTTAAAACTTTTTTCTCTCGCTCTCTCCCTCTCCTACTCTCAGCAAACTCTCTCTCCTCACTCGGCAAACTCTCTCTATCTCTCTTTGCAAGCTCTCTCTCTCCTCGGCAAACTCCCTCTCTCAAGCTTTCTCCTCACTCTAAGCAATCTCTCTCTCTCTCTCTCTTTAACCTCGATTTTTTGTCGTTCTATCTCTCCTCAACAAAGTCTCTCTCTCTCTTCTCACTTTGTGAGAAATTAAGCCTGAAGAAATGAAATTCATCAGATATAGTTGGATTCATTGTGGGCGATTATTGGTGGCTGGGTATTTGTGTTTTGGTTTGTGAAGAGAGTGAACCAGTGGTATTATATGGACAGAATGGGTGAAATGGCCTCCTTTCTCCTCCTGGTCATTTGGTTTTCTTCAACTGTCCAAGTGATTTGGATTTGCCTGAATAAATTTGCAGTCTCATTGAAAGGCCGAAAGGCTTGAGGAGAGCGAGAGAACTTGAGGGAAATCTCCATGGTGGAGACGGGCTTCAACGGTGTGACTACGTTGTTCCGCACTTCGTTTTATCCGCTGCAGTTGTGTCTATGGTAATAAAATTAAAGAAGCAACGTGTCTCATTGAAGGGTGTAATTACTACTTAAACACCCGTATGGCTCGAAGACCCTCTCTAAAGTAAACAAAATATAAAACAATACAACTTTTTTAAATTAAAAAAAAGATGATATTTAGATTTTTTTAAATTTATAATATTTTTATTCCAATTTTTTTTTCTTCTCAAATTTTAATAAAATATTTTAATTTTAATAATTTTATTATTATCAAGTATTTTATTACCATTTATAAATATTATAAAGATATTTTACACGTCAAACAAGCTCTACTATCAATATTTCTACTATCAATAGCAACTTTAAAAAGACAAATGCACTATTTGACCGGAGTCGGTTTCTTTAGATTCGTAAGTCTTCTTAACTCATCTCATCTTTATCATTATAATTTTTTTAAATTTTTATACAAAATATAATAACATATTTTTTTTTCAAATCTCAAAAGAATCTTCCCAAATTTTCATATCAAAATATAATAAACAATTTAACTTTTTTAAATTTCAAAATAATCTTTCCAAATTTTTACACAAAAAATAATAAACAATCCACTTTTTCAAATCTTAAAATAATAATAATATTAAAAAATAATATTTATAAAATATATTATTTTACTATTCATAAACTATCTCAACCCTCCTCCCAATCCAAACCGTCCTAAAACTTTCAACAATTTCATCTAATTTCATTTTATTTTATCTCATTTAATTATTATTATTTTTTTAAATTCATACATAAAATATGATAAATAATTTATTTTTTTTAAAATTTAAAAATAAAAATAATATTATAAAATATATTTTAATAATATTTTATTTAATTTTTAATTTTTATATCAATTCATCTAGGTTACGAAAACAAATTTTGCGTAACAGAGTCCAAGACGCAAAGTCTCGAGAACTCGACATGGCCACATGTTATCTGAATCCATACAGTGTTGACTGGAACTCCAGTCTTTTCACGACTTGTCTTAAAAAATTAATTATCTTTTGATTCTGAAAAAGAAAATTCAATTATTGCGTACCGTAGTCAAACCAACGTGGCTCATGACTAAATGCAATTCAAACTAAAATTCAAATAGAATTAATAGATATTTTTACAATATATTTTTACAAAATGATATTATAAAATGAGTATCGATACAAACTAAATATTTTTACAATATATTTCATAATAATATTATAAAATAAATATATTTTTATAAAATAATATTATTTTTATAAAATGTTTTGCAAAATTAGTCCTCATTTAATACATTGTTATAAAATATATTGTGGAAAATATTATATATAAATCATTTTTCAAACAAAATATGATAGAAATTGCGAACGTTATTATATAAATGAAAAATAATTCATACAGTGTACACATTTCTTTTAAAAAAATATGGAATAAATCTTAAAATCATATGAAAAATTGAAAAAAGACTAATGATATGGTATAAATCTTAAAATCATTCCTAAGCATTACTCTTATTGTTTTGAAATTTGAAAATTAAGTTGAATTGTTTATTATATTTTATGTGAGAGTTTGAAAAAATTGTAATGATTATATGAGATGAGATAGTTTGATTTGTATAACCAAACCAACCCAATCTCATATGATTTTAAGATTTATTCTATATTTTTTAAATAGTAATGCTACATACAGTTGTAGAGTACGTAAGCGTTGCGCAATCGTTTTGAAAAATAGTGAAGTCCACTATTAAAAAATAATTTTTTTTCATATAAGTCTTGTATTTTTTTTTTCCAAATGAGTTGTGCGGCACTCACGCACTCCACAATTGCAAATATCATTTCTCATATAAAAATGTTTTATAAAAGGAAATTGCTAAATTTATAATTAGTTTATAATTAGTTTATTACTCTATTTAAAATAAATGGTAGTTAAGTAAAATCGAAACTATCATTTAATAAAATGTCATAATTATATTAGCTGATCTAAAATGAGCTGTGAACTAATTGTGAAATTACTGTCATTGGGTATAAAGCAAAATTGGGTGTAACTTTGCTCTATACCCAATGATGACTAATCCCACACTACAAGTTAAGTCATAAGGCATAATAGAGTAACTAAAACCGAGCTGGGTTATAACTCACTTTGTCCACTAGCTAGAAGCTAGCAAAACCTGTTTAATTATTCAGAAGTCCTAGGCTCCCACTCTTCTATATGTTATAGCATATGCTATTTACCTCCATGATCAATCCAAAGTTATATACAATTTCATAAATTTTATTCATCATTTTCACACCATACATTATATATAATTTTTTAATTTATAATTTTTTTTCTCTTATTAAATGTGTAATGTATGGATGATGAGTAGAAGAACTCGATTAATTTATGAAGAATAAAACTAAAAATTAAAATTAAAAAAAATATAATATATAATGTGTGAAGATGATAAATAACAAAGCTCGTCTTTCTTAGGGTGGATTGTCATGGAGTTAACTTCATTTGGTTCTTCAGGTTCCCAAACTCTCTTGATTGGGACATTGTTTGAATGATTATCGTTGTGTTTGGCATGACTACTTTACTACTACTCATTCTTATTCATAAATAATTTATTATTATTTATAAATTTTTTATTACAATTTATTACTTTTTTATTACTGCTTATAAATCACATAAGATTACATCAACATCTAAACATAATCCTATCTTAGTTGGATAAGGCTCCTGCGCTGCCCAGCATTTACCGTTGAGTGTGTTGCTTAGGTTTTTTTTTTTTATATATTTTTTTTATATATTTATATATTGAAATTTTTTTTTAAAAAATATATATATATACGTAAAATCACTTCTTTAATTTCTAAGTAAAAAAGAAAAAAAGACCAGCGGTCTACTAGCCGGTCAAACTAGGTGGGCAAAGAAGCTTCTCCCATCTTAGTTTGGTAGGCGGGTCAACTATTTTGGTACTAGCCTGCTCTAGTCATGTACTATATAACTCACTTTCAATGGATTGATAAGGGTAGGGTTGGAATATTGTGGCTCAAAACCTCGGAAGAGGTTAATTCTTTTTATTGGTCCCCTCTGCTGACTTATACAATAGCTTTTCCTCTCCATTTTACTAGCTTATAGCTACTGCTCGAGCATGCATTTATAGCCGGAAGAGTTTGCACCGATTAATATTTAGATAACATTGTGCTGTCACTATGCAACAGATGACTTTAAACCCAAGTCTTTCTTCTTATTTTAGAATCGAATCAGAATACATCGATTTTAGAAAATTAAAAAATTAATATTAGACCAATTCATCTTCAAAATCAATACTTTTGATTTTATCAATTCCGATTTGATTTAGTTCAATTTTATCCATTTCCCCGATGCACTAGCAAGGCCAGGTACTTAAGAAGTCGAGCTTGAAACAACAAACCAATAAATTAAAAAAAATAAAATTTTCTAGATATAAAAATAATATGCAACAAAAATTAAGAATTGTAATAAAATTATTATACTCTAAGTACTACTTTATTTATAAGAATCATATTATCATATATGTCAGTGATAATATGATGGTTACATATACTAAAACTATTAGACTATTTATATTGTAGAATGCATATATTATTTTATAATAATTATATTAATTAACACATGCTAGTATAGTATTAAATTTAACTATACTACTATACTTTATATAAGTTACACTAACACTTTTTATAGAGTGTATATAATCAAATGTGTAGAAATATATTTATTAAAAATAATATATATTAGAATTTACTATGCCATAAATATATTTATCATTGATATAATATATAAATATAAATATCAAAAGTAAGTTTATATTAATAATTTAATATTGATGTATTAAGATTTTATGTTATAAAATTAAAATTTATATGTCATATCAAATGTTATATAATTTTATGTTATGGATTATTATACATGAGTAATAGGATTTTAAAATTTCATGTTATATATTAATCAACAATTTACCATTTAATATTATATTGAAAAATCATATAATTTTTTTTATATATAATAAAACAATGTATATATATAAACCAGTCTGGTCTGGTGTTAGAAAAAGCAAAACCGAAACCGAACCGACTTGGAACCTGTTTTGCAAAATTGGATCTAGTACCGAACAAGACCCTGCTTTACACCAAACCAAACACTCTGATCCGGTCTGGTTTGTTCCAATTTACCGGTTTACCTTTTTTTCACCGCTAGATTAAGCACAGGCTGGCAGCTGGACTACATAATATAGTAAAAGGGAAATACTTTAGTCACAAATTAATTATACAAAAATAATCTCATAAACTGATATGATTTAATATGGTTCGTTAGATCGTAAAATTACTTCTATTATAACGTAGATTTAACAAATCACATGAATCCACATCATTTTGTGAGATTAGTTTTGTCTAATCCTTTTATGCCTACAACACTTCTCTAAATAACAAACAATGTAATATATAGTGGATTACATGATGAATATTAGATCTCTTTTTTTTTTTTTTTACATGCATTTAGTTACAAAAGTAATTATTTGTTTATAACTTTAGTTATTTTTTACATAAATTTTTTTATTACTTATCAAAAAAATATTTTAACATAAAATTTAATTTTCCATTTTGATACATTTTTATTATTATGGACAGTGTTCAATGTAATTATTATTATATTTTCAACATTATTTTCTTTTTTGAAATTTTTTTTAATAAAATATAGGTTTTTTTGTAAAAAAAAATACAAATTAGTAAGGACCCACATCCTAATTGATATAGGTTTTTTTTTTCTTTTTTCTTTTTTAGCAATGTCCAAAACAGCCAATAAATATATTATAGCTCAGCTTCATTTTTAAGCATTTACTCAAAAGTCACTACAAAAAAAACTAAAACCCTAAGATCCATATTATATTATTATTCTATGTGAAATTACAACCTACTCCAACAATCCAATAATTCAATTCTGGTTATTCGAAATATAAAAGGAAGACCACAGCTTCCCTATTCTATAACTCATAAATTATGTGTCATTTTCGTACCAATGTGACTTTGTTTTCTTACTTATGTCTCTAGGAAAAGAAAAACAATGTTATGGCCATTGACATTTTTCATTTCCCACTTAGATTTGCTTTTTAAGTGCAATAATTGAGATACGAGGTTAGAAAAAATATTAAAGGATAAATCGAAGAGAAAATCCCTCCGATTCGATAACCGCAAGAGGGTAAATTCAACGTGAGATGATTGGGGTTATGTTGCGGATTCTAGTTCTAAAAGCACTTCTACTATTGAAAGAAATGATTGAGGTTGTTTGGAAAGTTGTTTTAATAATAATAATATAAGCTCAAAGTGAGATGATCACATATCATCTCAAAATTTTTTAAATACAAACATTCAATTTTAAATATTTAAATTTTTTTATATAATTATTATCTAATCATTAAAATTTTTTAAGAAAAATGATATTTATAGTTATAAAGTGTGTAAACGCAAAATACTTTTAAAAAAAAGTGAATAAATATGAGATTTATATAAAAATTAATTAATTTTTTAATAATAGACCCCACACTTTTTTTTTAATAGTAAATTCCACACTTTTTCAAAATGAATGCATGGCGTTTAGATAACCTATGACTGCATTCAACATTACTCTTTTTCTAAATTTCTAAATAAGACACAAAAAATAATAATCTTTTTTTAAATTTTAAAACAAAAATTATATTAAAAAATTATATTTTAATAATATTTTTATTAAATATTTTCTCTCACATTTTTCAAAATTTATTAAAATATTATAATTCAAATTATTTTATTTACTATTATTCACAAATAATTTTATTATTATTTACAAAATTTTTAACTCATCTAACTTTCTAGACAAGCTTGATTGCAAATTTATTATCTCACTTTTTGTCCGTTTGCAAAGTATTTTTTTGGAAAATGTTTCTACCATCAAGAGGAGAGAAGCTACCGAGAGAAGCTACTGAATCGGTATTTATTTATTTATTTAATGCTTAAGAAAATATGTTTTAATAAATTTATAGTTTTTATATAAAAAAAATTAAAGCGATTTAAACAAGCCCTCAATATTTTATTTTTTAATTTTTAATTTTTTTATCTAATCATTATCTAATTATTACACCTAGTCTCTCAATTTTCTAAACAAAACATAAAATAATACAATTTTTTCAATTAAAAAATAATATTTAAATTTTTTTCAAATTTTATAATAATTTTATTCTGACTTTTTTTCTTTTTCAAATTTAATAAAATATTTTAATTCAAATAATTTTACTATTATAAATAATTTTATTACTATTTATAAATATTATAAAGATAATTTACACGTCAAACCAGTTCGAGAAGATATCGACACAATATTTCTACTATCAAGCGACTTTGAAAAACAAATGCAGTATTTGACCGGAGTTCATTATTTCAGTTGATTAACAGAAGTCTTAAGAGAAAGACTCACGCTGTCTTTAGATATTATGCTAAATTAAGTTTTTTTATAAAATAGTAATAAATTGAGATAATATAATAAATTTTATAAAATTTATTTAAAATGAGTTTAGATATGTTTAAATATTAAAATAAATTTAAATATATTTATAAAAAATTAAAAGAAATTATGAATTTCATATATAAAAAAGTGTTTAATTAAAACAAATTATGTATTCTACATATATAAAAATTTTAAATTAAGATAAATTTAATAATTTAAAAATTAAATATTAAAATATTAAAAAACTCTAAATCTAAACCCAACTCAATTAAATCAGTGCAATCAAATAACCAGACGAGTCGGAAGTATCCAGAACTCGACGTGGCCACATGTTTCTGAGTCCATACATTGTTGTCGGTTTCAGTCTTTTCCCGTCGACTAGTTCGAGATACCTACTTGTCTTGAAAATTTAATTATCGTACGATTCTGGAAAAGAAAATTCAATTATTGTGCACTGTAGTCAAACCTGACTAAATGCAATTCAAACTTTTTGACCAACGTGAAAGAGAGATGATTGGCCTTGTTGGAGTATCATAGTATTTTGAGATATTTTAAAATATTTTTATTATTATTTTTTATTTTATTATTATTTTTTATCTATTTTTATTATTATTTATTACTTATTACTTATTATTTATTATTATTTAATATTTTATTATTACTTTTTAACTACTTTTTACTATTATTCATAAATATTCTCAAAAACTACATTTGAATTTCAATTAAACTCAATTGACTTTAATTTAATTTTAAATTGAATTTAATATTTAAATATTTAATTCTTAAATTATTAAATTCATCTAAAACTTTCTTATAAAACATTTTTATATATAAAATTCATAATCTTTTTTAATTTTTCATAAAAAATATTAAATTTATCTTAACATTTAAATATACTTTAAATATAGTTTAGATGGTTTTATATAATTTTTTTTATTATTTAATTTATTATTATTCATAAAAAATTAAATTCAACTAGACTTAACTCAATATGCAAACGCAGCCTTAACTTTTTATTAACCCCTCTGCTGACTTATACAATATCTTTTCCTCTCCTCTTTACTAGCTTATAGCTACCGCTCCAGCATGCATTTATAGCTGGAAGAGTTTGCACCAATTAATTTTTAGATAACTTTGTGCTATCACTTTACAACAGATGACTTTAAACCCGAGTCTTTCTTCATCAACTAACTGTAATAGTGACGCAATTAGGGGTATAATCAGTTGGATTTGATTTGATTTTAGATGTATTTTAAAGTCGAATCATTATACATCAGTTTTAAAAATTAAAGAATCGATATTAGACTGATTTATCCTCAAAATCAATACTTTTGATTTTATCAATTTCGATCTGATTTAGTCTAAATTTCTGATGTACTAGTAAGGTTGGGCACTTAGGAAGTCGAGCTTGAAACAACAAACCGATAAATTTTAAAAAGAAATTGTCTAGATATTAAAATCATATACAACAAAAAATAAGAATTATAATAAAACTATTAAAGTATAAGTACTTTATTTATAAGAATCATATTATCATATATGTTAGTGATAATATGATGATTACATATATTAAAATCATTAGTCTATTTATATTGTAGTATATATATAAATATTATTTTATAATAATTATATTTATTAACACATACTAGTATAGTATTGATTCTATTCAATTTAACTATACTACTATACTCTATATAAGTTACACTATACATTTTTTATACGAGTGTAGATGATCAAATGTGTAGAAATGTATTTATAAAAAAGAATATATATTATAATATATTATGTCATAAAATGTATTTATCATTGATATAATATATATACATATCAAAAGTAGGTTTATATTAATAACTTAATATTGATATTCATGTTTAAAATTAAGATTTTATGTTATAAAATTAAAATTTATATGTTATATTAAATTTATATTAATAGATTATTATAAATGAGTAATAAAATTTTAAAATTTCATGTTATATTAATCACCAATTTAGCATATAATATATATAATATAATATAAAAAATCATATAATTTTTTTTATATATATAATAAAAAATATATTTAAATGAACCAATTCAGTCCGATGTTAGAAAAAGCAAAAGCAAAACTGAATCGACTTGGAACCTATTTTGCAAAATCAGATCTGGTACCAGACCGAACCAGTTTTACACCAGACCAAACACATTGATCTGGTCTGGTTTGGTCTAGTTTATCGGTTTACCTTTTCTTCAGCCCTAGATTAAGCATAGACTGGTGGCTGGACTACATGATGTAATAAAAGAGAAATACTTTTATTACAAATTACTTTTATAAAATTGTAAAATACTTGTGGCTGGACTGGTGGTTTGAAAATTGTAAAATTACTTTTATTATAAAGTAGATTTAATGAATCACGTGAATCGATATTAGTTGTGAGATTACTTTTATCTAATCCATTTTATGTCTATAACACTTCTCTAAATATCAAATAATATAATATGTAGTGGATTACATGATAAATATTAGATCTCCTTATTTTTACATGCATTTAGTTACAAAGGTAATTAGTTATTTATAACTTTAGTTATTTTTTACATAATTTTAACATAAAATTTAATTTTTTATTTTGATATATTTTTATTATTATGGACAGTGTTTAATGTAATTATTATTATATTTTCAACATTATTTTCTTTCTTGAAAATTTTTTATAAAAATATAGTTTTTTTTTTAAAATACAAATTAGTAAGGACCCACATCCTAATTGCCTCAAGGACCCCACGTAGACTAACAACGGGGTACCCACTTTCAGTGGTCAGAATTGGTGGGCGGGCTGAGCTTACTAAGTGTGCGTTTGGATGTTGAAGTGAATTGAGTTGAGTTGAGTTGAGTTGAGTTTAGATGATAAAATATTATTAAAATATTATTTTTTAATATTATAATTATTTTAAAATTTAAAAAAATTGAATTATTTATTATATTTTATGTTAGAATTTAAAAAAATTATAATGATGGATAAGATGAGATGAATTTAATTTAAAAACCAAACGAAGCCTAATATGGCTCCGAGTGAGCAGATACAGACTTTTATTTTATTTTATTTTTTGTTCTTTCTAACAAGAAAAATTATAGAGACCTCATAAATATTTATCTTTACTTCTCTACGTCAAGCCCCATGTCCTGTGTTTCTAGACATTACGTCTCTATTTTTTTATTTTTTTTTAAGATTATGACTTGCAAGTTATGGTACTTATTTTTATGAACAAAAAATTTTATTACAATGAAAGGTGGAGTTGGAAATTATTAAAGAATAATGTTAAATATAATGTTAGGATATGCACGGATCGTGTACTTTTTTTAAAAAAATAGTGAAATTTATTATTATAAAATTATTTTTTATACAGATTCTAAATTTACTTATTTTTTAAAAGAAATATGCCAGACACTTTAAAATTATAAATATTATTTTTTATCCTTAAAATTTCTTCAAAATATTCGGATTTGGATGCTAGATATTAAAAAAAAAAAAAAAAAAAAGACAATAAACAAAGACGAAGTCAAGAAGAGTAGTACAAGTTCCATAAATCAAGAGAAGAGCCGCCATGAAAATATTTTGGATGAAAGACTTGTGAAAGGCCTGCGTAATTTTCAATCACATAAATTGATAAGTACGGTCGAGGAAATCATGCGGGCATTTAATTTAATTTAATTTATACTTAAAATATAACTATCCGTAAATGATTAAAAATAGAAATAAAAGCCCGAATAGCAACTCAAAATAGTAAGGAACTAGGAAATAAATGATCAGGACAAAAACCTCCTTGTCTCTCTAATTATAATATTCTACTCTCGTTCACGGCTGTACCCTCATGTCCACGTAATTGCGTATGTATGTAGCTCAGCCTGGTTACACCATTTTTGCCTATATAAAGGAGCTCCTCCCCCAGCTTTGGAACTCAAGTACCGCCATTGATTCAGTACTACTGGGCAATATTTAAAGATATTGATCATGATCATGTGGTTCTTTATTCTATGCCTTACTGCTTTACTTGCAGTTGGGATTAGTCACTGGGTTTACATGTGGCTTAACCCCAAGTGCAATGGCAAGCTTCCTCCTGGTTCTATGGGCTTTCCCATTATCGGTGAAACCTTGCAGTTCTTCACCCCTCATCCATTTCACAACATCCCTCCCTTCATTAGAAACAGAATGGAGAAGTAAGTAACATCATATATATATATATATATATATATATTTATATATTATATATGGCACCTGCGTTCTTTTTTTTTGAAGAATATAATATAAATAATTAATATTGTTCTTTAACACTCTCATTGTTAATCAAGAATAAGATTAATTTGCATCTATCATAGAATTTTATATTAGCGATGCGTGCAGTAGAGAACATAGTCTCCACACTTATTGTAGTTTTATTCATATCAAAATTGCCATATTAATTTTCCTTTACTGATCCCATTTTAAGATTTTCCAATTTCCATGTTTAATGCATGACATGCATATATGCAGCAATACTAATATTAATTATATATTGGCCATGATTTCATTAACTTGCAAATTTATCTTGTTTTGTTTTTCCATTAATTCAGGTATGGGGCGGTATTTAGAACAAGCTTAGTTGGAAAAAAGGTAATAGTTTCCACGGATCCTGAAGTCAACACTTATATTTTCCAACAGGAAGATAGATCTGTCTTATTATGGTACACAGAGAGTTTCATGAAAGTTCTTGGAAAAAAAAGTCTTCTCACTCATCACGGGGTAATTCACAAATACCTCAAGAACTTGATTCTACATCTTGTTGGCCCCGAAAACCTCAAGGCAAATGTAATGAGCGAACTGGATGCAGTAATTTGTAGACATCTGCATGCTTGGGCCAGACATGGAACTGTGGACTTGAAAGAAGTAACCTCAAATGTAATAGTAATATTGTTGGAATTGATGCCATCTATTTTTATTAATTTTCTCAAATATTGATCATATATCTAATTTCTATTGTTTTGTAGATGTTATTTGATTATGCTGCTAAGCAGTTGATGAGTTATGATGAGTCGAAGACACCCTTGAAATTGGCAGAAAATTTCAAAGCTTTTATCTATGGTCTCCTCTCTTTTCCTCTTGACATCCCTGGCACTGCATACCATGCTTGTCTGCAGGTACTAATTATTATTTGAATATTGCTCATAATATTAATGGAAATTAGTAATTATAAGAAAAATGAGCATGCAGCTTGTTTATTTCCTTTTCTTATTATGTCTTTGAATAATATGGAATATATAAATTAAATAGTTTCATTTTGTGTTTGATTTTAGGGACGTAAAAATGCTACAAAGATAATTACGGATATCTACAACGATAGGAAAGCATCAAAGATTCATCGTGGTGATTTCTTAGATCATTTGCTTGAGGAAGTGGAGAGTGAAAAGTCTATTTTGAATGAATCATCTGCCATTGACTTGGTCTTGGTGCTTCTGTTTGCTTACCATGAAACAACTTCGACAACCTTAACATTAGTGCCAAAGTTTATCTCTGATCGTCCAGACGTGCTGGCAGAACTAACGGTTTGTAATAATTAAGATTGTTTAAAGTTAAAAACTTTTTTGCAAGCCTTCTTCTGATCTTCATGTTTAATTAGTTGCACCACCTAAGATATATATTTATATATAAGAAATACTACATATATAAAGAGAATAAATAAAAATAAACTTACAAATTGATATGATTTTATATAATTTTATATATAATAAAAATAATTTTATAATATAATATACTCTATCAAATTACGGTAATTTATAAGTTTATTTTTATGTAATTTTTTTTAATTAAAATATTTCATATATATATATATTTATATATACGGGGATTGATATATTAATTAATGGAAGGAAATGATCATATTTCATATGGCAGAAAGAGCATGAGGAAATTCTGAAAAACCGTGGTGATGAGACATCTGAAATTACGTGGCAAGAATACAAGTCAATGACTTTTACACATATGGTACGTACGAGTAGTGCTTATCCTTAATTTATCCACTGGATTTTATGGTATTCTCTTGTTTATAATAAACTTAGAGATTTCTTAATTTTTAATTTGCAGGTTATCAATGAAACAGTAAGGTTGGCAAACATTGTCCCGGCGATTTTCAGAAAGGTTGTAAAAGATGTGGAAGTGAAGGGTGAGTAGAAAAAGAAAAATGCTATTTGTACTTAAGAAAAATTTAAAAAATTTATTTCTTCATATGTTAATAATTGATATGTTAAAAATTATAAAATTCAAAATTCAAAATTCAAAATTGAAAATTGAAAACAAAACTGACAAAATGAGTCTTGTAAATAAATTTTTTTGTAAAAATTGTAAAGATACGTAGCACTAATCATAGAAAAATAATGGTATTCGTCTTAAATTTACTCATCTCAATATAATTATTTTTGTTAAAAATAACTGGTCACAAATAAATAATTTTCTCATATATATATATATATATATATATATATATAACTTGAATAGCTTGAATAATGTTGTGAAGATCAGAACACTTTTCTGTTTATATTTTGCAGGATATACAATTCCTGAAGGCTGGCTAGTCATGGTTGTTCCATCTGCTCTACATCTAAACCCAGATGTGTACACCGATCCCCACACATTTAACCCATGGCGATGGGAGGTATGTATAATATTAATATATTTATATTTATGTAATTTGCATTTAATGTATATTATTATTGCAAAAATGTTAATTTAATTAATCATTTTCTAATATTGGATATTTTTCTAATTTGATTTTCTCTTCAAAATGGAATATTGGAATAAAAAAAAAGGGAAAAGAATTGCATGCAGGGTCTAAAACGTTCATGGCGTTTGGTGGTGGTGTGAGACTCTGCGTGGGAGCCGACTTTGCAAAGCTCCAAATGGCCATATTTATTCATTACCTGGTCACAAAATACAGGTATATATATTATACTAGGGAATGGCCCCGGGAGTAATAGTTTCGGGATGCACCTGATATAATGATTTAAATAAAAAAAGAGTGAAAAAATAATTAGCTTATTTGTCTGGGAAAATAAAATACAAAATTAAAAAAAGATAAAAAATCTAAATTAAAAAAATAATCTAAATTTCAGCAAAATATGTAACCGCGGGGCTATTCAGGACTTTTTGATAAAACATGATTTTTCATTAAATTCTTTAAATGAGTTACACGTCAAATGGTTAAGGATCTTAAGGACTTTTTAGTAAAACAAGATCTTTTATTAAATTCTACAAGAGAGTTACACGTCAAATAGTCAAGAGTTTTAATGATCTTTTGATAAAACAAGACTTAACGAAAAAATAAGAAAAATTATTATTCATAATTGGATAGCCATTTATTATAATAGGGTAGATATATATATATGTATATATATATAAATCACAACTAAATTATATTCTTTTTATATTTACTTGAAGTTCTTCAACCTTTTCTTTCCTTTTTACGAGCTAGATTTAAACATTTTTTACACATCATGCACACTTATTAATGTGACACGTTTTAAATAATTTTATATATTAATATAAACAAGACTTAAATGGTAATTATTTAAAATATGGCATTTAATAAGTATGACATATTTATTGATAGAAAACAATATTTCTTACTCTTTTATTTTTCCATTTGTTTGTAACTAATTATATATATATATATATATATATATATATATATATATATATATAATTTAGGTGGAAAATAAATGGAGGAGATGAGAAGATGATTCGAAGGCCAGGCTTGGTGTTCCCGAATGGTCTACCAATTGAGATCTCCGAAAAGGACATGAAGTACTGATGAAGAAGAGATCATTAGATCCAATGCCAAACGAAATAAATGCAGCTCATGATGATCTTATATATTAATGTTGCCTATTATTATATATTGCTGCTTTGAGATATCTTAATTAGCTGAGGATGCATGGGAATATTGTAATAACTGATTACCACCTTCATAAGTATATATATATATATATACATATATATTATATAAATAAATTAATCATGTATTAGTGATATTGATGATTATTAGTGTGTGTTTGATTTTCCAATCAATAACATGATGATTTAAGTATTCATGAGCTTATATATGCTACAACGTCAAGAAGAGTCACTTTTCTTGAGTGCACCAAAACAGTCGGATATTGTTGAAGAAATTTGAGCAGATATAGTAATCTGAAAAAATAAATGCAATTTTGAAACGTATAGAACACTATATATCTTTAAGGTGATAATTGCCCCCCACTTAAAAGAATTTGCTACCAAACCAATTCACCTCTATAATATAATAAAGTTACCAATTACATATAGTAATTTTGAAGCTTTTCCTTCAGATTTTTTCTACAAATTTGTGTAAATTACTAAAAATACGAAAGAATGGAATGTTAAAATTAGTAGGTCTCATCCTCTATTTATATAGAATGAAGTGACATCATGTAAAAGATCACAACTCTTAACTTGTGAGTTTTCAACTGACATAGACTGATTTAAAGGTCATGATATTTCACTTAAAGACCAAGAGGCATGCATGCCTAGCCAAGTGGTAAAGTGTGAGTCCCCCCAATGGCACATTTCTTGTGTATTAATTTTAAAGCTTTGCACTCCTTCAATGTGCCTTTTCGAATGAGCCATGCACCCCTTAGACCTCTAAGCTTATCTCGTGCATTAATAAAATTAAATCATCACAGTGTAGCCATGGAGTTTCGAACCAATTATTATTCTTTTGACATAACACATCCTTACCACTGAACCAATGTATCGCTTTATAGTAGTTGTTTACGATGTGCTTCGCACACAGATTACTAGGTTTAACAGCCTGTAATACAAGCAAGGTAGTGACTCGAGTTTATGGGTAACCTCTGATACCTAAGTCAGTGTTCCCCTTACTACTTGGGAGAATTTCAATATATCAGGAGAGCATGAGGCAATTCTAACCTAAGGTTTGGCTTTTATACCACTAGCCGAGTTGGTCCCCTGTATCTTGTGTCAGAGGTATCTGTCTTTCGTACAAGACATTATTCTGCTATTTCTGACCGGGCGTTTCCCTTTCAAGTCACGTCTTTTTGGTTGGTTGGTGGCGCAGACTTTACTGCATACTTTTGCCAATGATATGGGTCGTGTCGCACGCACTATTGGTGACAGGTTGCTTTACTGCAACCCCCCTATCCGTGAGTGTGTCACCCTTTTGACGGGACGATGTCGGGAATATCAGCGCCTTGTCACCCTGCATTTGTCTTTCCGTAGTCTGGGCTTTATCTCCCTTGAGCCCTAGGCCCTTTATCCTTTGTGTAGCCCATGGTCAGTGCGCCAAGAGAGGGGGGGGTTATGTGTGATGGCTTTTGGCATGGTCTCAACCCAGCCCAGGAGGGAAACATGAATGTCCCTCCCTATTGGGCCCAACTTGGTAAGGGATTTTGCATCCTATCTAATTATCCCGCCAATTTCTAATGTACGTGTTCAATGGGAATTTGTAATCATGTTGGTCCACTTAATTCTTTTGGTAGCTTATGACGTATGGCATGGGAGATTGTTTGTCATGTGTGTCTTTTCCCCTTCCCATGTTTGGAGGTTGCGTCTAATGGCTTGCCCCATGTTTTCTCATGCAACAAAAATCGTAGGATCTGTCACCTGTTGTTCTGCATCCTAATGACACATGTCTTTTCCCCGTCTGGGCAACCCAATCGTCGCAGTCTTCTTATTTAAACCCAAGTCTCGCATCATTTTCCACTTTCTAGCTTTTTAGTTTTCTTCGTGCTTCTTACTCTCTTGTGCTTTCCTCCTATCTTCCTTCTCAACCCCTCCCAGCCTTCTTCTTCTTCTTCCTCACTTGCCTTAAAAACCTACACATGGCGCCCAAGAATGCTTCGTGTTTCCCTTCTTGGGGTGCTCGCATATTCCATCCATAAGAGTTTTCAAGAGTTCTCGGGGGCCCAGATCTCCCCGAGGCTCGCGATGAGTCCCAACACTTTGACGGGTACCACTAGGTCTCGATAATTACTCCAATGGAGTTGAGGTCATTCAGGAATTCCTTTGGAATGCCTAGTTCTACAAACTTCGAGGCCCGAGTGAACCGCCAAGGGGCCGTGGACTTGGAAGGGTTTGCCACAAGACTGGCCCTGTACCCTTCAACGTACACCATCAGACTGCGACTTCCCTCTATTGTCTAGTCCGAGAGGTTTTGGACATCCTTTGCCTGGTGCCTGCAGAGCTCCATCCTAATGTTTGGAGGATCCTGATGTACTGCTGTATCACTCGGCACATAGTCTTGGAGCCCATTGATAGTGGACCAACATCACCAGATTCAGAACAAGGTCTAGTATATCAAATTAAATACCACATTTTATGAAATAAAAATAATTTAATCCAAATATATTCTTTAATTACTGTATATATAACTGTTGTAAGCCAGCGTCGAGGTCGAGGCACTACGAGGGGTGTCTATATAAGAAAGTAAGGAAAGTAAGTAAAATTAAAACTGATATTCTTGATGATCACATCGATGTCTCCAGAGATTCAGCAGCGTGGCTTGCTTCTTATGTTGGTTCATTTACTCGCATGTATGCACCGATTGTAACATCCTCCTAGTCTAAAGTTTCCAAATATGTGAAAGACCACATAAAAAATCGTTGCTCGGTAATAAGCTACATTCCACGCAACTAAGTATATAATATGTTAGTTTAAAGTTACTTTGTATTTATACTAATTGTTTATAATTTTTGAAATGATGAGTTTGAGCTTGATTTTGGCTGATGAGAGGATCAATTAACAGTTGAGGAATTGATGTCGAAAGCATTCTAGAGGTACAAAGATCGATGTCATGCACACTATAAGAAGTTCAGTACGACAATAGAGGCGCGTTAAAATCCATTTCAAGCAATGCCACCAAACGAATGAGAGAAGGTTTGTGATATGTTTGAAGATCCTACTTATCAGGTAATTTCGCTGCTATATTTTTTTAATAGTATATGATAGATATATTAAACATATAGACATAATTTTTTTTAAGCAACAGAGTACTGTGAACAAAACAAATAGATCAAATTTAACGATATACCATCATACTGGTTCTTGATCTTTTCATTGTTTGTTTAACAAAATGGTAAGTTATTCTAGTCCCCGTTAAATATTAACATATAATGTATTTTTCTGATTTAAGTTCTAATATAGATTTTTCTTTTATAGAAAGAAGAAAGTCCTAATGACTATGATCTGACCCAATTGTATGCTAAATAACATAAAAATCATGATGGTATTTGGACCAATCTTGAAGCAGAGACAAATTATGTAAGTTTAAGTTTCTTTAATTCTATTATGACATAATATTTTGTTACCTTATACTAACTTTAATGTTTTTATTTTTGTAAGACAAGATGATATCTCTTAAGGAAATTGTTACGGATCCATATGATGCATTATCTATTAACGATGCTTAGATACTTTCTCAAGTTATTGGATCACGTTTTGGATATTTGAAGGACTTAAGAAAGTCATCCTCAACATCATCATCCTCTTCTCGAGTCAGATCGAATGACGACAAGACTAAGAAATTGGAAGAAACAATACTTGAGATAGAATAATTAAGATCTAAGGAAAAAGAGTTGCTAATCCGATTAGATCAAGCAGCGGATCTTGATGTGAGATTAAAAGAGAACATACAGAGGAGACTAGGGATAGAGGTACAAAAAGTTGTGCTTGAACAGTTGCAGTCATTTATGTCCCAAAATTCTATGCCACCATCACATTCTTAAAATTTATGTTTTCTTTAATTGTCTTTCTATTATGATGATCCAAAACATTTAAACAATTGTGATGTTTGAATTACAATTTTTGTAATATTAGTATTTTTTTTTAATTAAATTTTGTCCTGTATGATTAATAGGGCTGTAAACGGACCGACTGGACCGGATCGAGACCGGACTGGACAGAGTTCATTCGGTCCGGTCCACGGTCCAAATTTTATAGGACCGAATGAATTCGGTCCGGTCCACGGCCCATGTGTTTTTCGGACCGGACCGGACCGAACCTAAAAATAAAAAATAAAAAATTATATATATAATTAATTATATAATTTTCATCTAACCTAATCCTATCACTAACTAATATATAATTATACCATATTAGAATTAAGTATAGATTATAGTTATACAGTTATACTTATACTAATATTACTAATATATAACTATACTATATTACTAATAGTCTAATACTTTATACTAATACTATTATATAGTTATACTAATCATGATTCATAATAACTAATCACTACAAGTCTATAACTATATATATTTAGTATCAATATATTAATATATTCTTTAATGTATTATTAATACTATTAAGTATTAAGAGTTATAATATAAATTATAATATATGTATAATTAAATATTTTATGCTTATTTATAATAGTATGTTAAGTATGTATTTTTCTCAATTATGGATGTAATATGTATGGATAATTAAATTATTTATGCTTATTGCTTCATATACAAAATGTTAAAAGTTGTATATGGCTCATTATGCATTAACATACTTTAAATTAGTAATAAAGTAATAATTAACATCATCAATAATGTAATTTTTATTTAATTTATTATCATTGACTATATAAAATATTTTTTTATTGAGTTTGTTACATAATCCATATTAATAAGTCACTTAGTTTAATTTAGTATTGTAAATAAATTTTTTTTATTAATTGATGTGAAACAAAAAGAGGCCGAACCGAATGAACCGGACCAGACCAGACCGATGACTACCGGTCCGGTCCCTATAGGAGTTCAGTCCGGTCCGACCATGGACCGAAAAAATTCAGTCCATGACTGGACCGGACCGGACCGGCCCGTTTACACCCCTAATGATTAATACTGTTCGAACGTCAATGACTTTTATTAAATCCATTCGAACCAAAACAGACCCATTCGAACACAAAATAAAGAGTTCGAACGACTACCGTAATATAAAGTCCATGCATTCGTTCGAACAATAAAATATTTGTTCGAACAATATTAATTTCCTAAACCTCGTTCGAACGGAACGAGTTTCAAAAATAAATATTTGATTCGAACGGAAATAATGTATGTTCAAACAAAAGTCATTTTTTAAATTTATTGGTTCGAACGCATAACAATCATTCGAACACTCCAACCGTTCGAACGGAGTCAAATATGGTCATCTGTTCGAAAGGATATATTTTACGTTCGAATGGTCTGTGTTGGTTCGAACCTATATTTATCCATTCGAACATATTGTTGAGATGAAAAATTTTCATTTTAAAAAATTTTCGTCTCTAAAAATCTTTTGAGACGGTCTTTTAGAGACACAATTTTTTCATCTCCAAAACCATTTTGGGACCAAATTGAAGTTTTTAGAGATAAAATTTTTTGTCTCAAAAAAC
Source organism: Cyclocarya paliurus (assembly GCA_029856935.1). NCBI lineage: Eukaryota > Viridiplantae > Streptophyta > Magnoliopsida > Fagales > Juglandaceae > Cyclocarya > Cyclocarya paliurus. The sequence goes on along the minus strand of CM056954.1, from coordinate 28,823,239 downwards.
CAAAACTCTTGTAGTGATCCTATATATATCCTTTAATCCTTTTCCTTTTTACAAGAGTTTATAGTTAATCCAAAATAAAACTGATATTTGTAGTCATAGATATCAATGTACATGCAAGTCTCGCATAATTTTTTTGAAAAGAATGAATAAATCTTAAAAGATCAATATAAAAAAAATTATTTTTTAATTATAGGCCTCACCTTTTTTTTAAAGGGAGTGTGCGAGACTTGCACATACTAGCTAAGACTATATCTAACATTACTCAATCTAAAAATAGATAGATGACTTTGAAAACCATAGAATAAACAACATAGAAAAACCTTCTCAAACAAACACAAACTGGAAAAAGATCCCCTCAAATTGGGGCATTAATAAATTAAGTAAGAACCTCAAATTATAAAGACACGATAGATATATAAAATTTATCTTGCAGTATTTCTCCCGTTCTCAAGGCCTTCAAGTTCATATTATAAGAATTTGATCATTGGAATATTAATCCACATGAGAGACATGCGTACGTAAGTTAACTGACATATATAGTACGTAGATCATGATTATAGTACCGACACGTGGACTAATTAAGTACTGTTTCATGAGTTTTGAAACTTACATTAATATATATATATATATGGGTGTTCATCCGGGCCGAATTTTTTTCCTACCTGGTCCGATATCTGGATATCCGGATTTTGAATCCGGGTTCCGGCTCAGATTAGATCTGGGTTGAAACCAGGATTTAAAAACCCGGACCTATACGGTCCGGATGCGGTTAGTTAAGCGGGTTCCGGATTTCCAATCCGGTAACCCGCATTTATACGAAATTTATGTTTTAACTCTCTCTCTCTCTCTTTCAATTTGCCTTAGCCCAGTTAGGTCATCGCCATCTCCCCTCTCTCTCTCTCTTCACTTCTTCTCTTCGAGTTTCTATTTCTCACTTGGCTCCGTCGTCTTCTTCTTCCTCTCTCTCTCTCTCTTCTCTTCGAGTTTCTCACTCGTGGTTCGTGGCTCCGTCGTCTTTCTCTCTCTTTCTTTCTCTCTTGTGCTGAAACCCTAGCTCCTGCCACTCTTTCTCTATTGATCGAAGATCTGTTCCTCGTGGCCGTCGTCTTCTACCTCCTGTTAGTTCTTCTTGGCAAACCAAAGGTTCGTATTTACACTTCCAAATCTGTTTTTTTTTTTTTACAGTGTTTTAGATCTGTAAGCATGTAGGAAAGGATTAGGGTCTATTTTGGGTTTGTTTTTAAACGTGGGGTTTATTTATTTATTTGGGTCTGTTATATGCTGTTATTTTGCTAGATCTGTTATTTTTCTAGTCTTGGCTTGCTTTCTATGACTGGGTTTTTTTGTTCTCTCTGTTAATTTTGGGTTTATTTTGATGTGAATGTTTGAATGGAGTAATCTTTGTGTAGTGTTTTTATAGGTTAGATCTGCATTTGTGAGACCTAGTAAGGAGAAGAGTGAAAATATCCATAACCACAGATGTTCCAAAGTCGACTCGCTATATTCTCATCCATGCGTTTATGTATTTTGTAGGCGTGCACATGGATTATAAATTGGAAGAGAATGTCTCTGCATTAGCGGGGTTTTGGGGTTTTATATAATTAGCTATAAAAGTTGGGAGATTAGAGAAGAGAGTTTGAATACAGAGTCCTTATATAGGTGGGAGCTGGGAGTGGCTAAAGGCCGTCTTTGGGAACTTGAACAGATAGAAAAATCATTCCCAGCTTGCCCATAAAATTCAGTGAAACCCCATGTGGTTGTGGTAAATCCTTTGCAGCTGAGATATGAAACTATGCGTACAACAACTGAAATAAGAGTAAATAGATTCCATGTTTAGGTGTGCTTTATAGGAATGGTAGTTCAACAAAGCTTTAAAATTCCATGTTTACCTGCATAGGTATCATTTTGTTTTACTTTTTAATTTCGCTCTTGATGTAATTGTTAATGCTAAATTATGCAGAACTACTCTCATTCCCATTATTTTAGGTGCTATATATATATATATATATGGCAGCAGTATCTCTATTTCTTAATGAATCATTTAGGAAATAGTAGCTGTGCTGGTACCATTTGTTCTCCTGGTGACATTTCCTTTACAAAAACTCATGCTCACATGTTGAATTTAGACCAGTGAGATCCTTTGTAGCCACGATGATCCAAAATAGAATTGGATCTTTTTCATTGCACTCGTGTGTTTAAAAGATATTTAGACTGAATTTGATTTTCTTTTTCCTTCTAAATGGAGAAAGGAAGTTATAAAAAGCTCTTAATCATAAATCATAAGAGAAAAGCAGAAACAAACACCGCAACTAAGAAATAGTATCGATATTCAATGTTTAACATTATAATACCCATTTTAAGGGAGATAGTGATGAATCCACAACAGTTCCTTCTGCAGCACATGTGGTTGGTATAGTCCTGTCGTTTAGTATCCAAAAGGCAATTCCAAAAGAAATCTGTAGATGCTAATTTCTGTTCAATATGGTGATAATTAAAGTTATACGTAGTTGTTTAATTTTGTACTAATTTTGTGATTTTGTAATTGACTTATGGTGCAGAATGTGCAGGATCTCTCTCACTCAGATCACTTGAAGTTGCTACATGCTGGAATTATTTTGTAATTCAAATATTGTAGTTTTGTAAAATAATTCATATATTGTAGTTTTGTATTTTGCAATGTAATGTAATGTGTAAATAACAAAATAGTGCAATATATAGTGGATTGCATGCATTTTAATTTTTATTATTCTGGAAAATGTTAGTATTATGCCTTTTAATGATGACTCAGAAACTTTTTTCATAAAATATATGCTTTTATAAAAAATTATGATTTTCAACACTTTTTTAGTATTTTTTTAATAAATACAGAAGAATTATGCTTATCCACATTTTAATTATAGGGTTTTATCAAAAACAAAATTATGCTAAACCCACCTTAAAAAAAAAAAAAAAAAACCCGGGTACAATCCGGAACTCGAATTTCCGGATTTGAAAAACCCTGATCCATCCGGGTTTCGGCCCGGGTCTAATCTGAATCAACCCGGTCCGGGTTCTGGCCTGGATTTGAAATCCGAGTTTCGGTCCGGGTATACCCGGATCCTTGGGTCGGAATCCAGATGAACACCCATATATATATATATATGGATTTTACTATACAACCTCCACCACACTCCACATTCAATATTTTTTTAAATTTTTAAATTTTTTAATATTTTTTAAAATTTATTTTAAGTTTATTCTCTTTAAACTATTTCAAATTTTCTATTCACTATTCATATAATAAATATTTGTTAAAAGAAAAAAATTAAAATTTTTTTTAAAAAATATGGTGTGTGGAGTGTAGGTGAATAGTACGAAATTGTGAAGGTTTTTTGTATATATATATATATATATATATATATGATATCAGGTGGAAAGTAATTGGAGGAGATGAGGACATAATTCGATCGAAAGCCTGGTTTGGTGTTCCCAAACGGATTACCGATGGAAATCTCCATAAAGGCCGACAATTAATTAATGAGAAAGCTAGCTATAGCTAATCCGCTGCAAGAGCAAATAAAATGCACCTAATTGGGAATTGTTAGGGCTAATTAAGATCAAGGTGGCTCCTATTTGTGAGATATATATTGGATGAGAAATTATATTTAAAGTTATAAAGTGCATAAGCATCACACATTTTTTTTTAAAAAAATTAAATAAATATGAGATATATATTGGACGGTCGAGCATATCAGGAGGATCTAAGGCCTCTGAAGCCGGCGGGGCTGCGCGTGGTCGCCAAATCCGCGCTGGTCGGCGGCAGTGACTGAAAAACCCGTACGGCATGGGCTATGCGTGCGTCAAAGGCGTCGAGCATATTGGCATAATTCTTCCGCGAGCAGGGAGATCGGCGACTAGAAAGGCTGAGCCGGCGTCGCGTGCTGGTCGGAGGTTGCCGGAGGTCAGTAGATCGGAGAGGATCGGCCCTTTGGGGGAAAAGCTAAAGAAAAAACTAGCGAAAAAACTAGAGGAAAAAGATAAACAACAAACTATATACAAAGAAAAGCCACTGGGGCTAACCAGGGGAATAGGAGGTCGGAGCCTAAGCTCCGAACCCCCTCCACCCAGTGAAGACGAAGAGTCGGTGAAGTTTAGAGAAAAATAATAGAAGAGAGAGAGAGAGAGAGTACTCCTGCGTTCGATCGCAGCTTGGGGGATATCTAATTAATGAATTTGTGTTGGCACTTTCTGTTGGTGACCAAAAGATAGATGAGGTTGAAATTCATAGCAGATCTTAGCTGGCATCATTATTTTTTTTTTGTTTTCTGTTCTTTCTCTAAATGCAAATCACATCTCTCTCATCAGCACTTCTCTCTCTCATCAATCTCTCTCACTTCTCAGGTCTATCTCTCATTAACTTCATCTCAGTTGCCGAAGTTGAACTGAGGAGGATCAAAAGAGTTATGGCAGGGAGGAGAGGCATAGTTGGGGGAAGTCATGAGAGCTGAGATTGAGAGAGAGCGATATAGACAAGATTGTTTTTGAGATTTAATCAACAGATGTGAGCTGTCTGCTAAAGTAATAAACAATCCGGCCCCAGACATCTCTTGGGTAATATACTTCCATGGCATGGAACTCGAACTTATTAGATTCAGCAGAAGCTTCGAGGAAAGTGGGTGCCATCCACTTTTCGATTAGAAATAAGGAAAAAAGGAAGGGAGAAAGAGAAATGAGAGAGGGAACGGGCAATGTTTTATTATAGGTTATTTTTGCTAATTTTAGTTAAGCCACGTAGGGTGTGTTTTGGCTGCTCTCCAAACAGTGGCTGCTCCCAAAAATCCTAAAAATGCTTACTTTTTCTCTATTCTACACTAAATGAGAATGAAATCGCAGATTGTATGCGACTTTTGGTTGCCTCACTGTGTTTCAGATCTAACTCAAATATATATTTTTTCTATCTTTTTTTAGTTTGTATGCTGAAGCCCTTTGGTTTCCTCATTTAGGAAGCCTTTTGTCTTTGAGAAAACTACTGATCAACCATGTAAGATGTGCAACGGCTGATGCGTGTACAGTGGCTGATCAGTAGTTTTACTTAAGAAAAATTTCAGCATTACTACTGTTACTTACTTACAGAGAGAGAGAGAGAGAAACTTTTTCTAGGCTAAAAGCATTTCAAATGGGTGAGAACGTGCGATAGAAAGAAGGGAAAAAAAGAAAATGCTGACACGTGTAGTGTGTGTTGGCGGATGCAAAACAGAGGCTGATGCGAATCTTTTTCCTTTTAAGGATATGAGCTGTTGTGGGTTGAGAATGAAGAGCTATGGAGTGACTGGAAGAAATGGGAGAATCATGCTTGTAGGGCAGATGAAGGAATGACATCGTGAAAGTCTGAAATGGGGAAACAAATTCGTGATTTTGGTTAAAAAATAAAACGGTGCCTCTATACAATTCTGATGCGGTTCTTCCACAGTTCCCTAGCCGGTTACTAATAGCTTTTCTCTTTTAAAGACTATTTTTGGACAATGGGTGTTTGAACTTTGACCACAACTAGAGTGATTGTTTTATCTAATTTCACTTGGTAATTGTTTGGGTGTAGTTGAAAGTAGGGCTGTAAAACGGTCGATCCAGACTGAATGGACCGGACCGGACCGAAAGTCCTATGGTTGGTTTCGGTCCAATATGTAGGAGTATTTCAGTCCTCGGTCTGGTCCCGGGGTTGGGATTTTCCAAATCGGACCGGACCTGACCGGACCGAATCCAAAAATTTTTATTTTTATAAATATATTATTTTATATAATAATTGTATAATAAATTATTTAATTAATAAATATGTTATTAATACTTGTTAATATTCTATAAATTAACAATATTTTATATATATCTTTCATCTAACCTATCACTATTAACAATATAAAATTTTAAATATGTTATTAACACTTGTTAATATTCTATTAATTAACTAATATATAATATCAATTAGTTAATTATATAGTAATTATATAAATTAATAATATAATTTTCATCTAATTTATTATTATTGACCAATTAGTAATCGATTTAAGAAAAAAAAAAAAGATCGGACCGAATGGACCGGACCAATAACTATTGCCGATCTGGCTCCTATAAATATTCGATAAAAAAAATAATAGATCAAAAAATTCAATCAATGACCAGACTGGACCGGACCGGACTATTTACTCCCATACTTCAAAGTTTAACCCATCCCAATTAATCGAATTCCAAAGACTCGTGTCATTGAAATTGACTACACTATTGAATGTGACAGACAATGGGGACTGGACATGTCTCGAACTACAAACAAACCTATAGGGCCGCCCATCAAGCAAGAAATAGCGATGTACTGCACTGCTTTCTACTTTTCACTGTTTTTGTAAATAGAAAAGGCAGATTGACAGTAACAAGGACTGTGTCTTGTCCTGTGGAAACCAATAAAGTATTAAAGAGCACTGCTACCTGCTGCATCAGTGTTAACATTTTTAAAAAATAAAAAATTATAATATTATTAAAAAAATTCCTTTAATCATTAAATATAAAAAAATATCAATATCATTAATTTTCTTACAAAAGTGTTATTTAATGACTTTTAATTATTATCATTTTATATTGATCATTCTCTTACGTGGGAACATCAAATTATTGTAAAATTATTTGTTATTTTTCATTTATTTGTCAATTATTTGATATTTAAGACTAAAAAATAAGGAAATTTAACTTCTTAATTAAAGAGAAAAGAAAGTTAACAAACCCTTAATCAATTTATATCTATCAATTTTATATAATGGATTAAATTGATAAAATATTACTCTTCATCTTAGATATTAATTAATTTTCAATCACATAAATTGATACGTACGGTCGATGAAATCACGCGGGAATTTAATTTAATTTATACTTCAAAATACAAATATACGTAAATGATTAAAAATAGAAAGTCGTAAAAGCCCGAACAGCAACTCAAAATAGTAAGATTGAAAAAAAGAAAAAAAAGCAACTCAATATAGTAAGGAACTAAGAAATAAATGATCAGGACAAAAACCTCTCTCTCTCTCTCTAATATCTACTCTCGTTCACGCCCACACCATTTTTGCCTACATAAGTTAGAAGGTCCTCCCCCAGCTTTGGTACTCAAGTACCGCCATTGATTCAGTATTGCTGGGCAATATTTAAAGATATTGATGATGATCATGTGGTTCTTTATTCTATGCCTTACTGCTTTACTTGCAGTTGGGATTAGTCACTGGGTTTACATGTGGCTTAACCCCAAGTGCAATGGCAAGCTTCCTCCTGGTTCTATTGGCTTTCCCATTATCGGTGAAACCTTGCAGTTCTTCACCCCTCATCCATTTCACAACAATCCTCCCTTCATTAGAAACAGAATGGAGAAGTAAGTAACATTATATATATATATATATATATATATATACGGTACCTGCATTCTTTTTTTTTAGACGATAATACAAATAATTAATATTGTTCTTTAACACTCTCTATGTTAACCAAGAATAAGATTGATTTGAGAACATACTCTCCACACTTTCTGTAGTTTTATTCATATCAAAATTGCCATCTTAATTTTCCTTTACTGATCCCATTTTAAGATTTTCCAATTTCCATATTTAATGCATGACATGCATATATGCAGCAGTACTAATATTAATTATTGCCCATGATTTCATTAACTTGCAAATTTACCTAGTTTTGTTTTTCCATTAATTCAGGTATGGGGCGATATTTAGAACAAGCTTAGTTGGAAAAAAGGTAATAGTTTCTACGGATCCTGGAGTCAACACTTACATTTTCCAACAGGAAGATAGATCTGTCTTATTACGGTACATAGAGAGTTTCATGAAAGTTCTTGAAAAAAAAGGTATTTTCACTCATCACGGAGAAATTCACAAATACCTCAAGAACTTGATTCTACACCTTGTTGGTCCCGAAAACCTCAAGGCAAATGTAATGAGCGAACTGGAAGCAGTGATTTGCATACATCTGCATGCTTGGGCCAGACATGGAACTATGGACTTGAAAGAAGTAACCTCAAATGTAATAGTAATATTGTCGGAATTCATGCGATCTATTTTTATTAATTTTCTCAAATATTGATCATATATCTAATTTCTATTGTTTTGTAGATGTTATTTGACTATGCTGCTAAGCATTTGATGAGTTATGATGAGTCAAAGACACCCTTAAAATTGGCATAGAATTTCTAAACTTTTATCTATGGTCTCATCTCTTTTCCTCTTGACATCCCTGGCACTCACTGCATACCATACTTGTCTGCAGGAACTAATTATTATTTAAATGTTGCTCATAATATTAATGGAAGTTAATAATTATAAGAAAAATGAGCATGCAGCTTGTTTATTTCCTTTTCTTATTATGTCTTTGAATAATATTTAATATATAAATTAATTAGTTTAATTTTGTGTTTGATTTTAGGGACGTAAAAATGCTACAAAGATAATTACGGATATCTACAACGATAGGAAAGCATCAAAGATTCATCGTGGTGATTTCTTGGATCATTTGCTTGAGGAAGTGGAGAGAGTGAAAAGTCTATTTTGAATGAATCATCTGCCATTGACTTGGTCTTGGCGCTTCTGTTTGCTTATCATGAAACTACTTCGACAACCTCGACATTAGTACCAAAGTTTATCTCTGATCATCCAGACGTGCTGGCAGAACTAACGGTTTGTAATAATTAAAATTGTTTAAAGTTAAAAACTTTTTTTCAAGCCTTCTTCTGATCTCCATGTTTAATTAGTTGCACCACCACAGATATATATAAATATATATATATATATATTTTTATATATAAGTAGTTCTACCTACACAAAGAAAATATATAAAAATAAACTTATAAATTAATGTGATTTCATATAATTTATTAGATCTATTTTATAATAAAACTAATTTTACAATATGATATATTGTATCAAGTTATGTTAATTTATAGATTTATTTGTATGTAATTTTTTTTAACTAAAAAATTTCTTATATATATATATATTTATATATATGAGGATTGATATTGTTAGAAATACTAGATCAAAATATACAGTAAAAGCGATATTACCTCGTCAGAAATATCTCAAATTTAGTATGGTTGTTCTACAGATTCTCCAACGTTGTCGTTTGTCTACGATCTTCATATTAATGGTGGAGTGTGCTACGTGGTAATACCAGAGCAACACTTACACGTTCCACAGTTTAAATATCATGACTAGAGAGAACTATTTAAGAAAGAGCTTGTTTATCTAAATGTATGATTCAAATAAGGGGAGGGACTATGTAAATAGCCTCTTTAACTGTAATCTCCGGTTAACTTTTAATGACCAACTATCGAATCTCATGAAATGATTTAAAAATTACTTTATAACTTTTAAAAAAAGATAAATGAGTGAATGTCAGTTCTTACCGATATATTAATTAATCGAAGGAAATGATTATATTTCATATGACAGAAAGAGCATGAGGAAATTCTGAAAAGCCGTGGTGACGAGACATCTGAAATTAGGTGGCAAGAATACAAGTCAATGACTTTCACACATATGGTACGTACGAGCAGTGCTTATCCTTGATTTATCCACTGGATTTTATGGTATTATTTTATTTATAATAAACTTAGAGATTTCTTAATTTTTAATTTGCAGGTTATCAATGAAACGGCAAGGTTGGCAAACATTGTCCCGGCGATTTTCAGAAAGGTCGTAAAAGATGTGGAAGTGAAGGGTAAGTATAAAAAGAAAAATGTTATTTGTATTTAAGAAAAATTTACAACAAACTTATTTCTCTATATGTAAGTAATTGATAGGCTAGAAATTATAAATTATAAATTATTAAATTTTAAAACAAAACTGACAAAATGAGTTTTGTAAATAAAAATATTAAATAAAAATTATAAATATATGTAGCACTACTCGTAGAAAAATAATAGTCTTCATCTTAAATTTAATCATCTCAATGCATTTGTTAGTTTGCACATTATTTTTAAGTGATTAATTAATGTGATCATGATCATCATTTATATAAATGGTTAAGATATAATTCCTTATAATTTGCCAAATCAACATAGATAGCTTGAATAATATATATTATAAGAAAAAAGGTATTTGTGATGGATTATTTGAGACAATAATGACTATTTACAATAAAAACAGACTTATTTTGATAAAAAATAATAATTTTTACTAAAAATAACTGGTCACAAATAAACAATTTTCTTGACGATTTAACTTGAATAGCTTGAATAATGTTGTGAAGATCATGACACTTTTCTGTTTTTGTTTTGCAGGATATACAATTCCTGAAGGCTGGCTAGTCATGATTGTTCCATCTGCTCTACATCTAAACCCAGATGTGTACACCGATCCCTACACATTTAACCCATGGCGATGGGAGGTATGTATAATATTAATATATTTATATTTCTGTAATTTGCATTTAATTTATATTATTACTGCAAAAATGTTAATTTAATTAATCATTTTATAATATTGGATATTTTTCTAATTTGATTTTCTCTTCAAAATGGAATATTGGGAAAAAAAAAAGGGAAAAGAATTGCATGCAGGGTCTAAAACGTTCATGGCGTTCGGTGGTGGTGTGAGACTCTGCGTGGGAGCCGACTTCGCAAAGCTCCAAATGGCCATATTTATTCATTACTTGGTCACAAAATACGAGTGTGTATATATATATATATATATATATATATAAAGATCGCAACTAAATTATATTCTTTTTATATTTACTCGAAGTTTTTCAAACTTTTCTTCCCTTTTTACGAGCTAGATTTAAACATTTTTTACACATCATGCACAGCTTATTAATGTGTCACGTTTTAAATAATTTTATATATTAATATAACAAATACTTAAATGGTAATTATTTAAAATATGGCATACAATAAGTATGACTTATTTATTGATAAAAAACGATATTTCTTACTCTTTTATTTTTCCATTTGTTTGTAACTAATTAATAATATATATATATATATATATATATATATATATATATATATATATAATTTAGGTGGAAGATAAATGGAGGAGATGAGAAGATGATTCGAAGGCCAGGCCTGGTGTTCCCGAATGGTCTACCAATTGAGATCTTCGAAAAGGACATGAAGTGCTGATGAACAAGAGATCATTAGATCCAATGCCAAACGAAATAAATGCACCTCATGATGATGATCTTATATATTAATGGTGCCTATTATTACATGTTGCTGCTTTGAGATAACTTAATTAGCTGAGGATGCATGGGAATATTGTGATAACTAATTACCACCTTCATAAGTACATATATATTATATAAATAAATTAATCATGTATTAGTGATATTTATGATTATTAGTGTGTGTTTAATTTTCCAATCAATGACATGATGATTTAAGTATTCATGAGCTTATATATGCTACAACGTCACCAAGAGTACACTTTTCTTGAGTGCACCAAAACAATTGGATATCATTGAAGAAATTTGAGCAGATACAGTAATTGAAAAAAAATAAATACGATTTTGAGGCGTGTAGAATACTATATATCTTTAAGGTGATAATTGTTCCCACTTAAAAGAGTTTGCTACCAAACCAATTCACCTCCACGATACAATAAAGTTATCAACTAAAGATAGTAATTCTGAAGTTTTTTCTTCAGAATTTTGTACAAAATTGTGTAAGTTACTGAAAATATGAAAGAATAGAATGTTAAAATTCGTGGATCTCATCCTCTATTTATAGAGAATGAAGTGACACTATGTAAAAGATCACAACTCTTAACTTGTAACTTTTTAATTGATATATACTAATTTAAAGGTTATAATATTTCACTTAAAGACGAAGAGGCATGCATGCCTAGCCAAGTGGTTAGGTGCGAGTCCCCCCAATGGCACTTTTCTTGTGAATTAATTTTAAAGTATTGCACTCCTTCAATGTGCCTCTTCAAATGGGCCATGCGCCCCTTAGACCTCTAAGCATATCTTGTGTTTTGATAAAATTAAATCATCACAGTGTAGCCATGGAGTTTCAAACCAATTCTCATTCTTTTGAAACAACACATCCTTACCACTGAACCAATGCATCTCCTTATAGTAGTTGTTTATAATGTGTTTCGCACACCAATTACTGGGTTCAACAACCTGGAAAACAAGCAAGGTAATGGCTCGGGGTTGTGGGTAACCTCTGATACATAAGACAATGTTCCTCTTACTACTTGGGAGAATTCCAGTATATCAAGAGAGCACGAGGCAATTCTAACCTGAGGTTTGGCTGCTTTTATACCACTAGCCGAGTTGGTCCCTCGTATCTTGTGTCAGAGGTATCTATCTTTTGTACGGGATGTTATTCTGTTGTTTTTGACTGGGCGTTTCCCTCTCAAGTCACGTCCTTTTGGCTGGTTGGTGGTGCAAACTCTGCTGCATACTTTTGCCAATGATAAGGGTCATGTCGCACGCACTATTGGTCAAAGGTTGCTATACTGTGACCCCCTGTCCGTGCGCGTGTCACCCTTTTGATGGGGCGGTGTTAGGAATATCGGCGCCCCGTCACCCTGCATTTGTCTTTCTGTAGTTTGGGCTTCATCTCCCCCTAGCCCTTTTATCCTTTGTGTAGCCTATGGTCAGTGAGCCCGCGGGCCGGGAGGGGTGGGGGATGGCCTTTGGGATGGTCCTAGCCCAGCCCAGGAGGGAAACATGAATGTCCCTCCCCATTGGGCCCAGCCTGGTAAGGGATTTCGCATCCTCTCTAATTACCCTGCCAGATTCTAATGTACGTGTTTAATGAGAATTTGTAATCATGTCGGTTCATTTAATTCTTTTGGTGGCTTACAATGTCTGGCATGGCTAGCTATTTGTCATGCGTGTCTTTTCCCCTTCCCACGTTTGGAGGTTGCGTCTAATGGCTTGCCCCATGTTTTCTCTTGCAACATAAATTGCAGGATCTGTCACCTGCCGTTTTGCATCTCAATGACACTTGTCTTTTCCCCCATCTGGGCAACTCGATTGTCGCAGTCTTCTTAATAAACCCAAGTCCCCCATCATTTTCCACTTTCTAGCTTTTCAATTTCCTTCGTGCTTCTTACTCTCTTGTGCTTTCTCAACCCCTTATAGCCTTTTTCTTCTTCCTCACTTGCCTTCAAACCCTGCACATGGCGCCCAAGAATGCTTTGAGTTTCTCACCCTGTGGTGCTCGTGCATCCTGTCCATAGGAGTCTTCAAGAGTTCTCAGGGACCCACATCTCCCCGAGGCTCATGATGAGTCCCAACACTTTGACAGGTACCACTGGGTCTTGATAGTTACTCCATTGGAGTTGAGGTCATTTAGGAATTACTTTGGAATGCCTGGTTCTACAAACTTCAAGGCCCCAGTGAATCACCAAGGGGCCGTGGACTCGGAAGGGTTTGCCACGAGAGTGGGCCTGTACCCTTCGATGTACACCAGCAGACTATGACTTCTCTTCTGCTGTCCAATCAGAGAGGTTTTGGACATCCTTCGCCTGGTGCTTGCAGAGCTCCATCCTAATGCTTGGAGGATCCTGATATGCTGTTGCATCACTTGGCGCACAATCCTGGAACCCCTTGATAAGGTCTACCCAGACTTGACCGCTAGGAAGTTCTTGTTCACACATAGTGTGTTACACCTGGACAACAACTTGTGCAATTTTCATTCCCAGTCGAGGTATAGAGTTGCTCGACTAGAGACCCGTTACTCTCGTATCAAGGGCTAGTTTAAACAATTCTTCTTCATGGCAGGAGAAGGTTGGGAGTTCCCAAATGGGTAGGAGGTTCGCCGTGAGTTCCTTTCCAGGTAGTTTTGGGGCATTGTACCGGATGACAAGAAGATCGGTCTGGAGATGTCCGAGCATGGACAAGCTTGAATGGAGGTAGTCTATGCCTGGGTGAGGGCACATCCCAGTGACGTCGACTCGGAGGCCTTGCTGACTAGAGCAAACATAGATAGCTTTTTGACTTCTTTGGGCTGGTCTTGTTTCACCGGGAGGGGCCTGCCAAAGAGTAAATCATCTTTTAGGGGGCGAAGAAGACCTCCCAACCCTCATTTGGAGGGAGGGGCAAAAAGGCCTCGCACCGAGGTTGAGGAGTCATTAGGGTCAGGAGATAGTGGTAGCAACTTAGGGTCGTGAAGACAGCTTCTAGAACTATGGAGATTGTCAATGAACCGTCACGTTCCTCAATGAGTGCCAGTGATTCTTGTGCCAAGCAAGCACTGCCCCCACTGCTGGTGGTGACTCGAGCTCCCAACCTATTAATAGTCCCCCAGGTTTCTACCCCGCCGAACAACGCGATGCCGATAGGGGCTCTCAGCCTGGGGGAAGAAGAACTAGAGATGGCTTTCTTCTTGGCCTTCCTCGACCCTCCCCCAAAGGACTCCTAAATCTTCGGTCCCCCGCCTGAGGTTCCCCTGGAGTTAGTTGCCTCTCTTAGCATTGGGGATTTTGAAGAAGTTGGGGATGCCGAGATGACGGTGTGCTTGGGCAACAAAGCAGAGTTCGTCTCCTCGCACCCTGACCCTAATGTGGGATCATCCCCAAGCCACACTTAGGTCATGGACCTTGATGTGGATAGGGTCTCTGTCTCAGAGTCGCCAATCTGAGTGTCCTTGAAGACCGCGACCGTTTCAATCGCGGCGTTGGAAGAATTGGTTGAGGCGGCTCCCCCTTTGACGGCCACGAGGTGGCTAGAAGACCCCAAATTGAAGAAGGGGTTATCCTAATCATCTACTCTAGAAATAAATTTGAGAATTTTGAGACTCTGCAGGAGCTTTGGGGAATGATAGGGGAGGCTGCTCCTACGATTGTTGTAGTTAGCTGTGGAGCAAGAGAGGTGATCGAGCAAACTCTTACCACCGAGCAGGAAGGTGCGTAGGCTTCGCTTGAAATTTCCACGGTTCCCGAGGCCAGAGGTGTACCTAAGCAAGGAAGTGCACCTGTCCACAAGGCAGGAGGGGGGACCGAGTCGATGAGACTCGAGCTCTTGTTCGTCGTCACAGGTGAGGCAGAAAGGGCACCTGTTTTTGCATCAATGGTATATCATCGTGCATAGGGTATGTCCGGGTAGGCCCTAAAGCCAAAGCAGAGGGGCGTCGCTTGCTGGGGGGAATTTGGGAGCTAAAGGAAGGGGGCCCTATGTCCTAGCTCAGGCTGTGATCAGGCCCGTGTCGAGGCCATAAGTCAGGAGGCTGGCAAGCTGAAGGCCTTCTTCTCCTCAATAAGAAACTTACTTAATTGTTAGTCTGTTACTTCTTGTTTCATCTCCCTCTTGGCTTGTTCTTAACTTTTTCCGCATTCTTTTGTTCTACTAGGGAGCCGATCAGTTGGCGGCCCTAATCGTGAATGAGAGGGGAGATCTAGAGGAAGAGGTTTGGGTGCTCCGATCCCTTGTCAGGTTGGCCCATTTCAAGCTTTGACAAGCGAACAAGGAGCGAGATGAAGCCGAGGAGGTCTTTGCCCAAGCATATGCCAGTAGAGATAAGAAGAAGAAGAAGATCATTGAGCTGCTTTTGGAGATCGCCACCCTTCAGGGCAAGATGGCCTAGTCCCATGAGGAGTTTGGCCAATGTCTTCTCTAGGCAAAACTCACAAAAGAGGAGCGGGATAGCTTGCTCGAGTTGCTGGACCTCTAGGCTGCGGAGTTGGAGGAAATCCAAGACTCATGTTGTCGCCTTGAGGCTAAGAGGAACAGGTTGTCCAGGCAACACGACTCAGACGTGAGGTTTTACAAATGGTTGGAGAAAACCTATATGGACCTCTAAAAAAGGTCGAAGCGCAAGTCCTCCCAACTTGAGTCTCGGACCAAGAAGGTACGAGATTTGGAGGTCGAGTTGGTTGTGGCCAATGTGGGTCAACAGGCACGAGACCAATGAATTGCATTTTTAGAGTTTGAGCTAGTTGCTTGGGACTTTGATATTGAGGCCTTACGGTCCGAGTTAGCTGATGCCCTAGGGGTCCTTGCCCATCTTTTCTCTCAGTTGCCTGAGGTGAAGAAGATCAGCGACCATGCTTGGGCTTGTGGCTACAAGGAGCTTGGACAAGCTGAGGGACCACCTCCTGGTGAACCCTGAGACTAACCTGAAGACCTTGGACTTGATATCCCTCCAACCCGACAGTGTGGCCTTTCGTTATGCCAATACCATAGGAAGGGAGCAAATGCCCGAGGCCTTTTTAGAGCCCTGAGATTTGTCCTACTCCTTTTTTTGTATTTTCGCCCAAGGATTGTTCCCGTGAGCTGGGTTATGCCAAGGGGAGTTCCGTGGGGATTCTCGCTCCACCCACTGTCTTCTGGAGCTCTCACTTCTTCGTAGCCTTTGAGACCTTCCCCAATCTTGTCGTGTCTCCCTCCTTGAGTTTGTCGGGTATTGGTTGGTGAGGCTTTCCATCTCCTCTCTCTTTTTTCTACGGGTGGCACAATATTTGGTGTTGTGGGTCTCATTCCAGTGATAGGTGTAGAATCGGCGACTAGCCTGTTCACGGTTGCCGACTCTTCGATTGTCAATGTTGCCTTCTTCATGCAAGCTCAAGCTGGACCATGCATGTCATGGGGCTTTCCCCCCTTGAGGCACCAGTTTCTCCTCTCTTGCTAGACTCTATTGATTTTTTTTCTACGGCCTTCATTCATCCTAACACATTGGACTTCCTACCGACCTGCTCCATTTCGAATTTTTTAGGGCTTTCAACGCCCGTAGAGTGTCCTCGGCGTTAATGAATTTGTCCTTCTTGTCCATAAACTCCTGCAACGTCGTGGGGAGTTTTTCTCCCCAGCTCTGTCATGAATGGGTTCCAGGGCCACATGCCCCTGAGAAGTGCTGCTAGAGTGATCTTCTCATCCTGATAGTTTGTCATCATGCATATTCAGGGTCTTGTCCTTCCGTTGATTGACAGTCATGAGGTAAGCCGTTGAGTGTCTTCTCCTTCTACTTGCCATGAATTGTGTTAAAAACAGTCTGGCCAACTCACCGAAGTTGTGGATTGAGCTAGGTTGCAATGACTCAAACAACCTTTCATGGCTCCCTTCAAGGTCAATGGGAGAGCTATGCAAACTATCTCTCTAGGAAATTCATGCAAGGTCATGTGGGCCTTAAAGGTCTCCAAGTGCTTGAAGGGGTCTTTATTCCCATCATACATTTCCATATGTGGTACTCAGAACTTTAGGGGCAGTGGGGCAGCCATCACCTTTACGCTGTAGGGCAAGTCTGTGCTAGTAAGTAGCTGGTCGACCGACGATGAGGCTCTCAATCGCCTAGCCATTTCCTCGTACTGATAAGGCCACGTAACTCATGGTTAATCTTTTTTCCTTTCTTTTTCGCTAGTGTCTACCCATCCTGCACTTCAAGACTCTTCTTGTTTGTTTTGACTTAGCCCGCATCATCTTGTACCTCAATGTTCTTCCTTCTTAAGGCTTTGTTTTCCCGGTGAACATTCTCCACTTCCTCCACCATCTTCCTCATGCGCTATTTCATTTTTGCAAACCTTCATTCCATGTTTGTCGATGTAGCTTCCTGTTTGCGTGTTGTTTGTGAACGCGTTGTTGTCAGAATATGAAGGATACGTTATTTTAAATCTCTTTAGATTCCACAAACAGTGCCACTGTTGACGATGTAATTCGCACACCAGTTACTAGGTTCAATAACCTGCAACACACCTCAGATGCCTAAGTCAGTGTTCCCCTTACTACTTGGGAGAATTTCAGTATATCATGAGAGGATGAGGCAATTATGACCTGAGGTTTGGCTTTTATACCACTAGCTGAGTTGGTCTCCCGTATCTTGTGTCAAAGGGATCTATCTTTTAAAAATGACGTTACTCTGCTATTTCTGACGGGGCATTGCCCTTTCGTGTCACGTCCTTGCAGATAGGTTGGTGGCGTGGACTCTGCTGCGTACTCTTGCCAGGGATAAGGGTTGCATCGCGTGCACTATTGGTGACAAGTTGCTTTACTGCAACTCCCTTGTTCGTGCGTGTGTCAACCTTTTGTTAGCATGGCCCTATCATTGTGCGCTCGTGCAGGGCGACGTCAGGAATATTGACGCCCCATCACCTTGCATTTGTCTTTTCGTAGTTTGGGCTCTAGGCATCATCTCTCCCGAGCCCTAGGCCTTTTATCCTTTGCGCAACCCATGGTTAGTGCGCCAAAGGGAGGGGGTTGATATGTGATGGCCTTCAGTGTGGTCTCAGCCTAGCCCGGGAGGGAAACTTGAATGTCCCTCCCCAATCGGCCCAACCTGGTAAGGGATTTCACATCCTCTCCAGTAGTGGTTTACAAAAATAAACAATAACTCACATTTAATAAATTCACAAATTTAATATCACAATCTACAATATATATACATATATATATATATTCACTATTCCATCTTTGTAAACCAGGGTAAATCTGTACGTCTTACACATTTGTCATTTATAAACTACTAGTAGCAGAGAAGATTGCATATATTGTGCAAGATCTATACATGAGAATATTGGATTTGAATTTGAAGAATAATTTGGACCTAAAATACATACATCTTGAGTCCGGGAGCCATAGAATTAACTTATCAAATTTTATAATGAAAGAAGTTGGTGTAGGTACGGTGCTAATTATAGTTGTAGTAATAGAGAAAAAAAAAAAAGATAAAAAGGAAAAATAACTAAGAAGAAACAAAAACTTTTCTAACCACTCAATGGAACTTCTTTTTTCTTTTTTTTTAAATAAGCAAACTTCATTAAAATAAAAGATAATACATGTTAGAGGGGTGAGATTTCCCAACAACTCAAGGGAACTTCATTAGGTAGGAATAGGTTTGAACTCGTAGTGTTTAGAAATTTTACAAATGGAATGTAAGGGTTATTTGGATACTTAAAATATTTAATATATTTTTAAATAATAGTGAAATTATTTGAGTTAAAATATTTTATTGGGTTTTGAGAAAAGAGAGAGAAAAAGTTGAATAAAAATATTAAAAAATTGTTTGAATGTTATTTTTTAATATTATTTTTATTTTGAGTTTTGAAAAAGTAGTATTGATTTTTATATTTTGTTTGGGAGTTTAAGAAAGTTATAATTATTAAATAATGATTAGATAAAAAAGTTAAAAATTTGAAATCGAAAATTATTTTGTATTTGAGTGATACTTAAAAAGAAAATATTTAAGAATATCAGAAAATACTTGACAACAATTGTGTTGCCAAACATACCTTAATTATCAAAACATACCTAAAAATTGGAAATAAAGATATTCAGTATTATAAATATTCACCAAAATACTAAGCACCAAAATTGTAAAATTTTGTACCCTGTGTGTAGCACTTTCCCAAAATTCCTCCATAAAAGGGACTGCACCTTCGTGGTGCAATTATCTCCCAAAACATTTTTCATTATATAGGGTCTACGCCTTATCAATATCTGTTATCCTTTCCATAATTTTTTCCATCCAGAATTTAGAGCATCATTACTCAAGTCTCCTACATTTTTTGGCCAAACTTTTCTTTCTCATCGTTACAAAATATTCAGATGAAATCTCTAGAATATTTTGTTTTACTGAAATCTTTTATCAGTGATAGTGTAAAGATAGGTCTTGTTTGATTTAGACTTGCCTGCCAATTGTTTGTGCATATTACCCTAACAAAACTCCAAATACGTAGTTACGGTGCAATAGAAAGAAATTAAAAATCATGAAAAAGAAATTAAAACCTTCAATATTTTAATACAATAGAGATAGATTTAAAGAGTTTATTATTTGGTGTCTATGAAAAGTGTCTAGCTAGCTGAAGTGAGAAAAGTGAATTCTCTATCCAGATTTTGGCCACTTCACTACCAACGCTATTAGAGCATTTTCATTGGGTTCCTTAAATTTTTTTTTTAAATTTTAACTAAAAATGACACTTCCTATAATTTTATCTTAAATTTTACTCATCTTAAAAAAACTTTCTACATCTCATTCCTTATCATTTCTCTATTCTATTAAAATAATATTCTTTTATTCATTTTTTATTACTTTTTTTTCTCATTTCCATTTATAAACTTAACTACTTAATATATATATATATATATTTTTTATGTTTTGAACTATTACTCTAGTGAATATTTTAAACAAAAATTTAAATTATTTTTTTATGGATATGATAATATTTTTAAAATTAATTTTTTTTCTATTTTAGTAATTATTTAAATTATTATTTAAAATTATTATTTAAAACTATAATAAATATGAGTATGAGATAAAATGTAAATGATTGGAAGAAGAATTTATTTTATTTATTAGAATAAAATATTAATAAAAGATGATTTAGAGGATGAATAGTGATTTCTTATATATAGAAAACTACTATCCATTTCCTAAATCAAATCCTAAAATAGGAAATGGAATGGGAGGGAATTTTTCAACTTTTTCCTAAATTCTTTTCTATGATTTAGGGATAACAATGATACGGCGGATGAAATGAGAATGTTACACCCTCTCAGTATCCTTCAGCATAGTTATCTGCCCCATAAGTTTCTTGTGTGCCAGGTCTACACATTCTCGATATCTACACTTTCTGTAAAGAAGAAAGGTCTACGCATTCTCGATATCTACACTTTCTGTAAATATTTAAGGATAAAACATGTAACGCTTCATATTTTTGAAACTACTGTTTTCTTTTAAGCTCAAACCACACATTTCATGAGGTAGAATTGTAGTGAGATATTCCTTAATTTATGATGCAATTGAGACAACTGTTTTAAGCAATAATAATTCACAATATATTTAATAAGATATCAGTGCTAAAAACCTTTTAAAAAATACCATATTAATTAAACTCACTCACCTAATTTTGCTTCTCTTAACAGTGTCAAAAAAATTACTTAGAACCTAAACATGGCCAATCTCTTTCTATTAATATCCAAAATAAGTTTATGTCCTTTAAACCTGAAATAATCATATATAATCTAATCTAATCTTCCAGACCACATCATTAATATCTTCAACCAAATATGATTTTGTTTCTCTCTACGAGTATGTCTCTCTCCCAGCCAGTGCTCTCTTTTCTCTTCACATGCCCCTTTTTTTGTCGAAGAGGAGGGAGCTAAAGCACCTCCTTCTCCTCCTTTCTTATTCCATTTCATGTTTATAGTGCCTTCTCCAGCTTTCTAGTTTTTTTTTTTAATTCAAGAGTGTCCATAAGATAGAAGAAGTTACAGTATCCAGTTGAGCTGTATTATTACAGACTTAGGTGGGTCTTTCCCACTGTTGAAATCTAACAAGCAAGGTGGAATAGAAATAAGGGGAATGCTTCCATATATGCAGTTGAAAACCGCCCACTATGCAATGGAATGCGCGTATCGATTATGATCTCGATGTATTTTTCTAATGTTCCAACTCTCAAATGATTGTAAGAGAGCTCTTGTATCTCTGGCTATAGGCTCAATGATCTACATTTTCTCTGGTGCCTCAATCGCATCAATTGCAACTTGGGAGTCCCCACTTATGATTCTTCTAATATGTTGAGCCCTTACTTCTCTAATGCTCATGTACATTGCAGTGGTCTCACCCTGGTTTGAATTTTGACTTTTCCATGAAGTTGGTTATAACAAAAACCAGAGAGCCATCCTCAGATTTGCATACAACTGCAATAGTACTTCTTGTGCTTCTCACGGCTACATCAAAGGTTAATAGATAATGGCCCTTTGGTATAGCTTTCCAATTCAGAGGGTTATTCAATTGTTTATTGCCTCAAGCATTACAATATTCTTTAAAATTCTTTAGCACACCATCGACAAATTTTTCCTGAGTTGGATGGATGGAATCATGCACAATTTTGTTTTTTAAAATCCAAATATTGTCCATAGCTATAATCACAAAAAGTTGAAACTGGTGCTCTTAGGGGATGTTCAGGGAGCTTGAGGGGGGTTAATATGCACTTTATCCAATGTGTAATCCGTATGGCTGCAAAATAGGAAATGTCCAGGGCCAAGGAGATTGTCTCCATAAAACTCTAAAAAAAGTGCAATTTAGGAAAAAATAAGTAGGAGCTTTCTAGTTTTAGTTGTTGTCCATTTTTCCTCCAAGGATGAAAAGGGCCAATTCGCAACTTTTCGACCAATCTCGAGACACACCAGTATGAGGGGACTCCCAAGCTACCAATCCTTAGGTAGAGCTGGCAGAATGTGAAAAACAAGGGCACGTATTTCTCATGCACCGCTCAAAGTAGCATGTAGGATCCATGTTATCCCAATTAACTCACATTTTAAATATGGCATATAATAAATAAACCGTATGCTAATAATTTACAAAAAAAATGACATCTTTATTTCAAGTTCAGCTTAAATTTTTAACTAATCTATGCAAATACTATTAATCCCAATGGGCTATTCTTGTAGAAGAAAAAAACTTAATTCATAGACTTCTCTCAACTCAATTTAAAATGTGGAGTTAGGGGTGTTCATCCGGGTTCCAACCCGGGAACCCGGGTACACCCGGACCGGGACCCGGATTTCAAATCCGGGCCGGAACCCGGACCGGGTTGACCCGGGTCAGACCCGGTCCGGAACCCGGATAGATCCGGGTTTTTCAAAACCCGGAAATCCGGGTTCCGGGTTATACCCGGTTTTTTTTTTTTTTTTTTTTTTTTTTTAGACTTCAAAGATTTTGTCTCCATTTAAAAATTCAAATCATATTTTCAATAGAAAACCAATATAAATCTCTTTTTAGTCTTACTTTTTAATACAACATAAATAATTAATTAACTTTTTAACTAAATGCATGCAAAAAAAAAAAATAATATTCATCATGTAAAATGCATGCGACATACACGATGCAATCAACTACATATTACATTGTTTGAACTAATTTACTAAGAATATTACAAAACACATACATTACTTTAATCAAACTCTAATACACAATAAATTATTTGCAAAAAATAACTTTTCCATCGAGATGTTACACATGCTTCCCAAGCAAAGCTGTCCCTCACATGGCTAGGCTATTAACTGTATAAATCTGCAACAAAATTTAGAACTGAAACTAATCACAGATAGAAATGAAAACATATATGTAAGACTACTAGCAGGCACAATGAAGACTATATAAGAGTAAGTGCTGATGTAATTCATACTTAATGAGATCTTTGAACTTCTAAAATCAGTGATCAAGAGAGGATATGTTCATACCAGCATGAGGCAACAAAGCTGTGAAATATGACGCAGAATTGCAACGGGATGTATTGGTAATTCACCCAACCAACTATAGGCCAAAACTGCAAGCCACAAGTATCAAAGCTTTAAATCACAACCAAGCCACACACAGAGAGAAAATATGTATTTAATCACAACCTATGTTTTGGAAGTAGTACTATGTATCTTATCTTTTCTCTTTTGTCAGGAATGTGAAGACAGTCACATGAAAACAAAAGTAAGAATCTAAAGCATTTTGGAATATTTTAACTTCAACAACTGACAACTACATCCATCATCTCTAATAACATTAGAGCTTGTGATAAGACAAGAAAGTATAAATTAAACAAGTCATAGCAGAAATTTTAAGCACTTTTTTGGATTCGACTTGAATTTATGGATATAGCCTCTAGATTATGTAAGAAAAAAGCACTTACTTTAGATTTTTTTCAGCATGAATGGGAAGAGAGATTCACATCAGCCTCTGTTGAAGATGAAAATAGATGATCATCTAAAAAAATATTAAAAATTGAGTTAGATATATAATAAACCGAAATAGATAGATATTAAAAAAGTATTTCAAGTTTCAAACTTACCTTCAAGGTCCATCGACTGTATGTATTCTTCCAACTCTCGGATATCGACAGGTTTGGTCCTTAACCAATTTTGAGTGCAAATGAGGGCTTCGACAGTCTCTGGAGACAATGAACTCCTAAAAGGATCCAAGATGCGTCCTCCAGTACTAAATGCGGACTCCGAGGCAACAGTGGAAATGGGGGTGGCTAACACATCACGTGCTACCTCAGCAAGGACATGATAATTGGTGGCATTAACTCTCCACCAATCCAAAATATCAAAATTAGGTGATTTTTGTGCACACCCCTCTGACAAATACCTATCAAGTTCTGATCTAAACTCCATAAACCCTTGCTCCTGAAGGTATTTCTCTAACTTACTATCAAATTTAGTAAATTTAGTTGAGGTAGCAGTAGAAGTAGAAGTAGTGATTGGCCTCCCTTGAGCCATATTAGAACTATCCCCACTACCCACACGAAATTTGTTATACTGCTCAATCAAGCGACTTAACAAGAGTTTAACCTTGGCCTCTATCATATCCGCCAACTCATCCCCTTTGCACTGTTTTAACCAAAACTTCATTCCTATCATTTTATATCGTGGATCAAGCACAAATGCAACATATATCATCAAGTTGAACCTATCTATGCTACCCCAATACTTTTCATACTTACTTTTCATATTTGTGCCCATGGTCCTAGTGATCAAGTCATGACTATTGCACATATCATTTAATGTATCTTCAATTGTGCAGAGTTCTTGGAAGTATACATTAGCCGTCACATACAAAGAACCAGAAATGCTCAATGTAATATCATAAAATATTTTTAGCAACTCTACAAAAATATGTGCTTTTTTCCAATCATCAACAGTGGGGTTCACAAATTCACTATCCACACACATGTAATAGTGTTCAAAGGCTTCTTTGTGTTTTTCAGCGGTACTCAACATCAAATATGTGGAGTTCCATCTAGTAGGAACATCCAAACAAATCATACTCCCACTAATATTTTCCTTTACCGCACAAGCCTTGAACTTGGAAAACCTTGACGGTGAAGACTTCATATATCTAACGGCATCTCTAATTCTTGTTACAAACTCATAAACATCTCTCAAACCGTCCATAACAATCAAATTCAATATATGGGCAGCACACCGCATATGAAGAAACTCACCACCCAATATAGTACAATCACTATCCCTTATTCTCCTCCTCATGTAATCAACAGCAACATCATTAGAGGAGGCGTTATCAACTGTGATGGTCAATATCTTATTAATCTCCCAATCATGCAACCCCAAGTCTAACACCCTCCCAATAGTTTCACCCCTATGGTTGGGAATTTGGCAAAACTTTATTATTTTTTTGTGCAATTTCCAGGTGCAATCAATAAAATGTGCAGTAATGCACATGTAGTTCATATTTTGCACAGATGTCCAGGTATCGGTCGTTAGACTGATTCTTTGACCATCCAACAATTTTTTTAGATGTATCTTCTCTTCATTATACACCTTAATACAATCCCTTTTTAAAGTGATTCGGGATGGCAAACTAAATCGAGGCTCTAAATCAGCCACGAACTCAATAAACGCTTCATTCTCAATTAGCCTAAAAGGCAATTCACACCTAATAAAAAACTTAACAGTTGACACCCTAAGCTTTTCTGCATCATATTTCACTAGACTTTGTGGGCTACACACTCTTCCCTCTGCATCCCTCTTAACACTGGATGATTGACTTTTTTCAACTCCTTTAAATCTAAGAGGGGAAGTTTCACATGCATTTTGGAGGTGGTGTATCATAGATGAAGTGCCATTCTTATAGTGACAACTGTATAGTTTAGCGCAATAATTGCACTGAGCTTTTGGGTTATCCTGGTCAATAGGTTGCACTTTAGTGAAGTGCTCCCAAACCACCGATTGGTTACTAGGTGTTTTTTTTGATTTTTTGGGTAAAGGTGGGATGGAACGGGTAGGCTGTTGTGTATATGTGGATGAAGGGGTTGGAAGACTCCCATACTCCTCCACATCCACTGGAATAGACGAGGAGTCACCACCAACCCCTTGAGTTGTACCGATATTACAACTCACAGAATCTTCTTCCATCTGTTATTGAGTAATAAAAACCACCAAACACAATATAATAAAGAATCAAACACTAATAATCAAATATAATCAAAACAATGAAGAAGTTTGCAAAAGTGATCAAAACAATTTTTGAGAAATATTGAAAACAGTTCGTGGAACTAAAACACCAAAAGTAATCAATGCTAGCTGTTTAATGTGGCCAGGCTCTTGTAGACACATGCATGCACAAGCTAGCTGCTAGACTGCTAGTTTAGCCGGCCTTCAAAGGAATCAAATGGCAGTGGAATAAAAAAAAAGGTAAAGCTCTTTTTCACATGCATTACTACTAAATATTGAGCCTAAATTAATTATGGTTTTGAATAAACTGAACTCATCTCCTAGTATGAAGTTACTTCTCAATAGTCGTTATATATGCTTGCATGGCGGATGATAGAATTATATATAAGAACTATATTGATCGATTAAGGAAAGCCCCAAGTGGTGTAATATTTAATAATACGTACAAATTGTGCATGCAGATCAAGATCATAGGATTTTCAAAGAGTTTTTTTTTTTTGTTTCCCTTGAAAATTGAGTGATATCATATATAATGATAAGGAATTATACATGACACAAGAAGCAGGGACAATATGTTAACATTATGAAAAGATAGAATGATATTTGATCAATGATCTTGATTAATTGGTTTCTCCTGCATGCATGCATGAATAAAAGAATTATCGTTGTACGTAAGAATGAATCAAAGAACATAGGTAAGTAGGAAAAAACTGTAAATGTGGGGTTTTTTTATATAATATTAAAAATGCTCAATAAATACGATAAAGACTATTTTAAGTGTTTTTGCCTCTCTCATTTGAGACTCATTTTTTATTTTTTATTTTTTGCTAGATATAATAAGAGAGGATCAAGGAGTTCTCCTAAACGTGACTATATATATAAGTAACATCCTATCCGTTAGAAATCAATCATCATGAGATGCTTAGATGGCGGGAAGTTCAGAGTATTCCCTCAAATCTCATTAGGGAATTTAATGAATCATTAGCCTAAGCAACTAATACTAAAAATGTAAGATAAATTCATATTCGGATTCGAACTAGAACTAGAACACAGTACACGGGAAATTAAAACTGGTAAGGAGTACGATTGAGACATGGTTGAGACTAGCTAGGTTCTTACCTGGTTCAGGGAAACTTAGCTATTAATTTCCTTTTTAGAAAAAGATAATGTACATGATTATAAATAAACACATTCAGGATACAAAAATTAATCCAAAATCAAGGTGTATGCATGCTGTATCAATAATATCGATCGACGTATAGGAGGAATCTCGGTTAATCTTTCTATTTGACTGAAAGAGCTAATCAAACTGTACATAGCACCTCCAAAAGCACAAAACTAATTGGTTGTCAAGAATTTTGCGTAAGAGTTTTATTTAAATCTACTCAGTGTCTGAAGCCAGGTAAGAATGGAATAATAATATTTTTAATTGAATCCCTCTCCAACGACTACACAACAAATGGGCCTTTTATCCAACATGTGTAATGCATAGATAGATTTCTTGCATATATGCATGTTACAGATGATATATATATATATATATATATATATATATATATATATATATATGCACACCTCATATATAGTCATAGCAAGAAAACAGATCAATATTTATTCTAAACAACCTGAAGAATTAGGAGCTATATATATAATTTATCAGGCGTAGACATATATATATATATATATATATATATATATTAATTTTTTTTTTAAAAATCCTCAGTTCTTATATACTTGTGGAAATATAAAACCTGGTCCTAATCATGTTAAGCCAATCTAGCTAGCAATTTCCAGTCTTTGCAAACTCAGTACCCAAAACAAAGTAAAACCCTCTAAATTTGAGCATAAAAAGTTAGAAAAAAAGGACCCAAATCGGAGGAATAAAAATAAGAGAACAAACCTCGAGTCACGGATGACGGCGAACTCGGCGATGACGATGGTGGGGTCACGACGATGATGGGCTTCTTCGATCGGCAGTTCGGCAGTGAGGAGGCTAGGGTTCCTTCGGCAGATTCAGCACACGAGAGAGAAAGAGAGAGGAGGCAGAAGGGGGCTTACTCGGCTTTAGGGGATGCAGGGTTTAAACCCAGTATCAAAACGACGCCGTTTTGATACTGGGTTTGGATTTAAAAAAAACCTGGGTTCCGGGTTTAAAACCCGGAACCCGGATTCTAAATCCGGAACCCGGACCGGGTTGACCGGGTTTTACAACCCGGGTTCCGGCCCGGATCATATTCGGGCCGAAACCCTGAACCGGAATCCGGTTTCCCGGGTTCCGGACCGGGCCGGGTTAAAACCCGGCCCGGATGAACACCCCTATGTGGAGTAATAAATATACCATATTTTAATAGTTTACAAAAAGTGATAATTTTATTTCAAATTCAATTATTCTCTCAATTCAACGGAGGAAAGGCTATCATGACTTCTAAGGTTCCGTTCGGTTATAAGATTTAACTGAGATCAATTTAATTCAATCTAAATTTAAGTTGAGTCTAACATCCAAAGACTCAACTCTCAAATTACTAAACTCATCTCAACTTAAATCCTCCTTACACTTGAGACCCACATAATTTTTCAACTCAACACATCTTTATACGTGGGACAGACAACCTTTTTTAATTTTTCATAAATAGTACTAAACTCATCTTAACATCTAAATACACTAAACTTATTTTAGATGAGCTCCACATAACTCACTTCACCTACTCAACTCATTATTATTCATAAAGAACTCAACTCAATATCCAAATGTAGCCTAATTCTCGAAAAATGCTCCTAGAGAGAAAAAAATGTTTTTAAGTATGGGTGATAATTTTTATTCGCCGGTCTTGTCAAGTCAAACTCAAACTCATTTATTTCTTATTATATTCATATCAAATCCACAGATCGTATCGTGATATATCAACACGGATTATGATACACTTACCACCCACTACTACTGCTTTACTACGCGGTCCCACGTGTCTTTTATTCTTTTTTTTTTCTTTGCTGCTTGACAGGATTATCTGCTGACAGTCTTTCTCTTCACGGACTCTGATTGAAGTTTCTGATTGCTTCTACTCTCAGCCGTCCTCTTTCCTGTCAAAAGCATGAAAATAAAATTTTCAAATGACGACAAAACATCCGAGCCCTCTCTCTCTCTCTCTTTGCATTGGCTCCTTACAACTTGAACGACATTCGTTTCTGTTTATTTTTTGTGGATTGCCACCGTCAAGCCCATCGGGCCTAAATGACGTGAAGCTCAACCCTCGAGCCCACCCCTAGAGCTCAAACACGTCAAGCTCAAATGACGAGCCCACCCCTAGAGCCCATACACGTCAAGCCCAATTTCGCGATGCACCGCCTTCGGTGAGGATAACTATCTCACCTCCATCGTGCCTCTGCGTTGCACCTCCTGCAGTATGAACAAATCAGTTGCTTGTGTAATCAGTTAAATATTCACAATGAATTTTTGGTGTATTTGTCACTTGTGTAAATTTAATTTAATTTAATCACTTGAATATTCCCAAGTAAATTTAATCATTTTTTATTGTGTAATCAGTTGAATATTCACAAGTAAATTTAATTTGTTATTGTAATTCTCATTTTTGCTTGTGTAATTAGGTGAATATTTTTGCACAATGAACCAAATGTGTATTTGCCACTAGTACAAGTGAATGTTGTATAAGAAAATACAAGCATAATTAAGGTTAAATCAAAAGTAATACAAATGTTAAATTAAGTATGGGTAAAAAAATACACATTTGGTTCACTTGGTTAAATATGAATTTTTTTATGTAATTACAAGTGAAACCAAACACAGTTAACTTTAATACATATCCTAATTAAATAATATGATAATTATGCCTTCAAGCATATTAGTTAACTTACAAGCATATCTTTTAATACATATTTTTCTCGAAAATCAATTATGTGTATTTAACTTACAAGTGAAACCAAACAGAGTTAAATATGACTTTTTAACTTCACACAATGAACCAGATGTTTTGATCCATAATTAAAGTTAAACAAAAATTAATACAAATGATAAATTCTCAACTTCAAATTTGCCTCCTATGAAGTTCAATGATGATATATCTGAAAATGCATTGGATATGTGATGTGTATTTTTGCTATATGTATACCGTATTTGATGTATCATTCACTTTTTTTACATGCTTTATTGACTTTTTTTTCTTTGCAGGCTTATTATTATTATTATTATTATTATTATTGTCTTTATTTGTTATGTTATGTTTATGTAGGGATGGAACAAAATGTTGGAAATAAGGATGTTGTTGAAGAGCCAAGAGTGGGAATGCCATTTTCATCACTTGAGGAAGTAAGTGCATACTACACTAGTTATGCAAAGCAAGTTGGGTTCAGAGTGACAAAGCGAAGTTCTAAAATCGGAGATGATGAAAAAATAAGGTATTTCACCCTTGCTTGTATTCGTCAAGGCACGTCTGTGAGCACAACATCGAATATTCTTAAACCAAGGCCGATGGAGCATAACAAGTGCAAAGCAAAGATCAATGCCATATTAGGTTTTGAGGGAGAGTTTTGTTTGACCCATGTTATCCTTGAGTACAATCACGCTCTCAATCCTGAAAAAGCAAGAAATATTAGATGTCATAAGAGGTTGGATGAGTCAAGCAAGATGAGATTATAATGCAATGATATGGTCGGCATTCAATTGAGCAAGAACTACAATTCTTGCGTCATTGAGGCAGGAGGATATGAGAATCTCACATTTGGAGAGAGAGATGCATGTAACTACAAAACTACTTCACTCGTATGCAATTGCAAAATGATGGTTTCTATTATGTCATGGACCTTGACGTAACACCCCGCTCCCCAATAAAGACATTTTAGAATTTTCGGAGAGTCAGTGTGCTACCACTGAACTTGACTAAAACTTTTCCTTTTAGCAACGAGCCAGATGCAAAAGATTCTATAAATAAAATAAAATTTAATTAATACTTAAAATCCAACATAGAGTTTGCGGAAGCACTTATTTAAAAAAATATGGAAGTCTCATGTGCTTATCAAAATAATTTACTTAATTCTTAAACCATAAAACTAAGTATAGCAAAATCTGTCTAGGCCTCTGCCTCGCCTCCCGGGATCAAGTCATGTCCTGCAGTCTCATCCTCATAAATGTCATCACCTGGGGTGGTTTAAAAATATGAAAACAAACTAAAATGAGTCGAATACTCAATATGCACACATCATATAGTAAACATAATAAACATAAGGTTTCTTGAAAAACATGCTTACTCATAAATACATACGTAAATAACATGAACATGAACATGAGCTTATCTTTCACTTGTCATAGGCCATTACCCACTATTGACCCCCGTGAGTTAGGGTTAGCGAATCTAAATAGATTCTGATTTCGCCCGTGGCCACGGGTTGTGGAATCCATACATAAGGAAGATATACTGGGTGCACTACCAGCATATATGACCTGGCAATACAACATGCCCATAACATATGTACCGTCTTCATATCATAACATAGGTCGTTACGTATCTTATCATTCATATTTCATCATAATCATACTTGCATACTTGTCATATCATAGATTTCAAAAGAAATCACATTCATACTTGTCATATATTGTCATATCATATCATAGATTTCAAATGAAATCGCATTCTTTCATAACATGTCATGATGCATGACTTCTCACATAAAATCATGATTTTTCATAAATATTTTAATGCATAAATTTTCACATAAAATCATGTATGGCTTTTCATAAATTATTTTAATGCATAACTCTCACATAAAATCATAACTTTTCATAAATCTTTTAATGCATAACTCCTTTCATAAAATCATGAATTTTCATAAATAACTTGATGCATAATTATTTACATAAAATCATGAATTTTCATATTTTTATCATGTCTTGGATATGTAAAAAGCTTCCAATGGAGGTCATACATGCATAATATTTTTATAAATGATAAGCAGTTTACCGTACATACGTGTAAGGGTATGATCATGCTACTTACCTTACAGTGCTAATCCACTATTTTCGGCACGAAATCGGTCACCTATAAAAATAACACGTAATTTGCATAAGTTTCTAATTAATCATATGAATTTATTTAAAACCTAAACTAATAAAATAGTCTATATTTCCATAAATCAATATGCAATATATTTTTATATTATTATTATATATATATATATATATATATATCCCTTTACGTCCAACACATAAATCTATCCATCTATTAATAGTAAGTCTATATTACCTATACAGTATACTACGTAAGCAACGCGTACCACTCCAACATATATACTAAAGCCAGGGAACTTAATAGGTTGGTCGAGGGGGAAAAATACTGCGTTTTATCAGAGAGAGCTAGAGAAACCACTTACAGAGGAGGTCAAGTTTGGGCGTCCCTGGCTTACGATGGGCTCTAGGTGATCCGTCGGTGGTTTACGGTTGAGGGAATGGTGTAAGGTGCTCGGCTAGTTTTTCTGTGCAGGTGGCGATGGTTTCTGTGGGGTCTCGACGTGGAGGAACTCTCGGGGAGTGCAGTGGCTCACGTTGGGGACACTCGGGTTGCTCTGTTTTTTGGGGGTGGAAAACAGGGCTCAACCGTATGGGGTTGTCCGCAGCTTACGATGGACAAGGGCGGATTTGGGTGGTGCTGTTGCAGTGGCTGACAAGGTGGAAACTTGGCTCTACGGTAGGCTCCAAAATTACTCTATTTTGAGGGGCTGAAACAGGGGATGCTCGGCTTCTTATATATTGCTTGTTTATGTTTGGCTAGGCAGCGAGGTGGTCAGGGGAAGAAGATTCGACGTGGTTTGCTTGGTTTCGGCAAGGTGGTGCAGTAGGTTCCCGGTGGCATGCAGTGGTTCGTGCAGTGGCTAACACACGGTGGGTAAGCGACTGGAAGAAGCAGTGCTATGGAGGGTCTCAGCACGTTGGTTGCCTTCTGTTTGTGGTTCTTCTGCTGTGCTAAAGGGCTGAGTGTGAGGTTTGCTGTGTGTGGAGAAAACAACTCGACGAGGGCTTGCTTTCGGCTTGAGGAAGAGGCTGGTTTGTGAAGAGCTAAAACGAAGGGTGCTGTGTGTGGTTCTGTGTAACGAGCCAATATATATAGAAAAAAAACTAGTAAAACCCTAGTGACAAACGTGCATGTGATTAATAAACGGAAAGAGACGTGCATGGCTTGGAATTTATGGAAGTAAATCCGGTAGTTAGGAGTTGTATTAGGTTTTGTATTATGAAAAGGAATTAAGAAGGGTAAAAGCATTTGGAGTCTAACACTCACGAGCGTGGACTTAAAGTAAAAATAAAATAATACTAATGGAGTTTTTAACTCTAGATTCAAAAATAATCTCTTGGAATGTTTTTTTTTTTTTTTTGGGCTCTAACTTATTTTGAGCCTAATAAAATTATCCATAATTTATCCATGAAAATACTGGGTCGGATCGTTACACTTGATGATGAAACCAGATTGAGGAATGTGTTTTGGGCAGATGTCCGTAGTAGAGCTGCGTATGAATCATTCAGTGATGTAATAACTTTCGACATGACATACTTGATCAATGCATACAAAATGCCATTTCCTCCTTTTGTGGGAGTTAATCATTATGGTCAATCAATTCTATTTGAATGTGGCTTGATTTTTGGAGAAGATACGGACACGTTCATTTGGTTGTTAGAATCATGGCTTAATTGCATGAATGGCCGCGCACCACAAGCCATAATAACATACTAAGATAAAGCTATGTAAAATGCAATTGCAAATGTGTTTTCGAAATCTCGACACCGATTTTGCTTGTGGTATATGACGAAAAAAGTTCTTGAGAAATTTGGAGTGTATAGTCAATACGATGATATCAAAAGTCAGTAGCACAAGTATTTGTTTTTCTCGATTATTTCTTGAATGTTGTGTTATCTTCTTGTGGCATATTATGGGTAATTTAACAACTGATCTTTGGATTGTTCACACAAATGTGTTTATGACGTTGAGTCGTGATGAATTCAACAAGTGTTGGCAACAACTTCTTGATAGTTTTGATTTGCACGATCATTTATGGCATGAATGGTTATATTCTAAGCGTCATCTGTGGGTGCCAGCATACGTCAGGAATGACTTTTAAGCATGAATGTCATCTACTCAAAGAAGCGAGGGTATGAATGGATTCTTTGATGATTACACAAATTCAAAGAAAACTTTAAAACAATTTGTAGATCAATATAATAATGCACTTAGACGCAAGAATGAGAATGAACTTGCAGTTGACTTTAGTTTATTACACACACAAATTCCGTGCATTACTTTTTATGGCATTGAGAGGCAGTTCCAAATAGTTTATACAAATGCAAAATTTAAAAAGTTCAAGAAGAGTTAAGAGGTTTGATTTATTGTTGTGCATCAATGGTTCGAAGTGAATGAGGGATTTTAATATATCATGTGGCTGATTGGGTCCAAGTTATGGATAGGTTTAGAAAAAGTACAAAATATGTTGTTGAATTTAACGAGGAAGAGTGCGAAGTAAGCTACACATATCAATTGTTTGCTTTTAAAGACATTTTGTGTAGACATGTTATCTGTGTGTTGACACTCCATGAAAAGGAAGAGGTGCCTACAAAATAAATACTTGATAGGTGGAGGAAGGATCTGAAACGAAATTACACACTTGTCCAAAGTAGCCGTGATGATTTGAGTTATAGTCCAAACGAACACTAAATGAATAAATTGAACAAGGCTTTTTATGAGATTTCTTCAATTACAGGCACCTCATATGAAGGTTGTGCAAAGTTAATGACTCAATTAAGTAAGTTAAACCTATAGTGGGTTGAGGTCCAACCAGTGTGTGATAACTGCTCTACTAAGTCATTAGGGGTGACAAAGGGGTCTAAAAAATTAAAAAAATCATGTAGTTATTTGCAATAAAGGTATGCCAGTTTCTAAGAGGAAACAATTATCAACTGAGAAAGTAGTGAATTGATTGAAAGCAAGGAAGACTCAAAGGCTAAGTCAGGTAGTTTTTGTAGTTTGTGTTTCTAATTATATTTTGTAATCTATTGACATTAACTATGTGTTTTGAACTTTTTAACAGAAAAAAAGGCCAGACCTAGATAGAATCGTTATCGCAGATGTTGGCTCGCTTTGCTTGTCTGAGCATGATTTTCCTATAGCCTCTATTGCTCAATCAATTGTGGTATTGTTCATTTATTTTCTAATTATATAATATTGATTCTTTGAGGATATTAATTGTGAGTATCTTGTCTTCTCTTGATAGGTACAACCGTCTTTCCAACTCTTTGATGATGTTAACTCTTGTGCTACTCCTACATATCAAGATTTAGACGTCGATATCCGTACATATATTAAATTAATTATGCTAAAATTAAATTTTACTCAAGATAGTACAATCTTTAGTGTAACAATATACTACAGTTTGGGATTATAGATCCATTCTTTAGAGCCATTTTTCAAGGAAGTTGTTAAATTAAAGTAGCCTTTAGTGTACTTGTTTAAGATGGAAGGTAGATATATTAAGATGTTTGATACCTTAATTAAGTTGAGCTGTGCCTTAAGTTTACTGCAGAATAAGAGTTTTGAATTCCTTATTCTAGTTTTCTACAATGTATAATTGATGTTTATGTTTTGAATATTTAATTGATTTGATACTTTAATATTTATGGTGATCATCAGTTGTCCTTGTGACTTTCTTCAACGAAGTTGGTAATATTCTGAATTATCTGTTTAATTTTTTCTAGTTGGTTTAAGATAATTTTTAATGTTATAAAGATGATATTGGTCTTGGAGGGCTTGTGCCAACACTTACAGGTTCTTTTTTGCAGTAACTGAATATTTGGTTGTTTATTTATATCCAGGATGGGGAAGTTGTACTCAAATGAAGCTGGGAAAGATCTGTCGGGAGCTACTCAAATGATTAGCATATGGGGATGCACGCATGGAGCTATATTTTCGATTTTTCACATTTGATCAAAAGAACACTTTTATTGCATTTTGTTGCAAACGATATGTTTGCAATGGTGTAATGAGAAAATGTTGATATTTACAAGTTGATCTTCTATTTTGTGTCTTATCACAGTGATAACGACTTGCTTGATGTTTCTTGTTATTTGATGTTTAAATAATTTTGCCTCCAGGCGCATAGTCCCATCATAAATATTGTTCCAAAATTAACTCAACATAGATGAGCATTTTCAACACTAACTTAAAATATTTAAGTAGAGGTTCCAACATATAAATACAAAACATAACAAATAATCCCCTATATACAATGTACAAGCTCCAAAATACAGGTTCCAGAATACATGTTAAAATGTATTAAGTACAGGTTCCAACAAAATACAAATACACAACAACCTGTTAAAATGTATTAAGTAAAGCTTCTATCTTTACAAATTCTTTCTCACGGTCTTCACTATTATCTGCCCATTTGAAATAGTTGCAGTATGGTAATCTCTGTACAAACAAACAATAGGTATGTTAGATAAACAACCACCATCCCGTAACTAGAAGACATTGTACTTTGCAACACAGGTTACTTCAAGCAAAAATGCATGGCCAATCCAAGTTACTTCAAGAAGACAATGGTGTTATTTGCAGCACAAGTTACATATATGTCTCAGGGAGCAACGTACAAACCTTAATATCTTCAAGAAAAAATCTGTAAATAGTCCATTTTGACAGTCTCAAACAAAGTTATTTACTCCTTATTCATTTCCATTCCAACAGAATTCTCTTTAAAAACAATTACATAAAGAATGCTTGGCCAATCGAATACAATAGCATATGGTTGCAGAATTTGATAATAAACAAAAAAAAAATACTATAAAAGTGATATTCCACACTGATATAT
The DNA here is from genome assembly GCA_029856935.1 of Cyclocarya paliurus. Taxonomy (NCBI): domain Eukaryota; kingdom Viridiplantae; phylum Streptophyta; class Magnoliopsida; order Fagales; family Juglandaceae; genus Cyclocarya; species Cyclocarya paliurus. Next base: position 28,786,513 of record CM056954.1, on the reverse strand, counting down.
ATGTCAATGAGTTTATATTTATAGAATGAGTTATAAAATAACTGTAAAAAATTATAAGTATATCATTACCCAATTAAAATTATTTTTAATGCATATGATGGTAGTAGTTAACCTATATGTAAAACTTTCAGAAAATTTTGCGGTAACAATCTCTTATCAAACAACTCATCAATTAAATCTTAAAAACTGAAACAAATACAACAAGGTAGTAGAAGTTTAACCAAAGAGTTCGTAGTGAAATACTAGACACAAGGGAAATACCACATCCAACAAAAGTCATTTCGAAAAAATTGGGTAATTAAATCTTGAAAACTAAACCGAATATAATAAGATAAGTCTAGCTAGAACAATAAAAAGTGAAATACCAGATACAAGTGAAATACCACATCCAACGAAACCCAACGAAAGTTAGCTTCGAAAAAATTGGTTCTACGAGAGAAAGTCAACTTAAAAAATATTGGTTTTACAAGAGAAAGTCAACCTAAAAAATATTGGATCTCCGAGAGAAAGTTAGCAGGAATGATTTTTGTGGGGTTACCTGACAAGGCAGGAGGGTGGGTTGTGTGTGGTGGCAGCGGCAGACCCTGCTGTGATTTTGCCCAAATCGCCCAAACCCCAAGACAGAGATAGAGTTAGACAGAGAGAGAAAGAGTCGATTAAGAGGGAGAGAGAAGCACTCTTACCTTCGAAGGCACTGTTGTACGGTGGCCACACTGCAGGAGGCATAAATCGAAGGGGAGAGGAGGTCTGGCCAGGCTAGGTAGTGACACCAAGGCTTCTGAGAGAGAGAGTTAGTGTGGGAGAGAGGTTCAGGAATGTGTATGGTGTTTGTCTCACCTTCGACGATGCCGAGGAGGTTGGTTTGCCCGTTTGACACCGATGGTGGGAGAGGTTCGGAGGCCTTTCGACGATGCTAGAGAGGTTGGTTCGCCCTTCTGACATTGATGTCAGGAGGTCCGTTTTCGGTCTATGACAATGAATGGGAGAGACCCCAAATGAAAATGAAAGCCACGAGTAGGGATTTGAATTTCAAAATGCAAAAGACAATGTAAACGTACATCATTCTGACACTGCAAAGTAAATCACATCACATCGCAGAAAATTTATCAAGATAATCCTGTCAAGCAGCAAAGAAAGAATAAATAAATAAAAACCTGTCAAGCAGCAAAGAAGAGAATAAATAAATAAGTAAGCCACGTGGGACCGCATAGTAAAGCAGTAGTAGTGAGTGGTAAGTGTATTATAATCCTATTACCACCCTTAATTTTAGGGACATGTTGTCTTGAAGAAGATAAAATGTTTGATTGATTGTAAATGTATCCAATTGCATGTGCAGTAGAATTAATTTATTAAATTAAATACAATTTTTTTTATGAAATTAAATAAAGATATAATTATGTATAGTTAGTTTATTGAATGAAATACAATTTTAATAAAATATACAATGATAAGGACATAATTATTATACAATGAGACTATCTAGTATTTTTTTTAGACTATCTAGTATTATTATGTAATAATACCATACGTGAAATATTTTATAAAAATAAATTTATAAATTGACTTATCTTATATGATATGTTAGATTATAAATTATGTTTTATAAAAATATAAATTTTATATTTTATATTAAATCACATTAATGTCTAAATATATTCGGATATATCATGATTCAACTGTTCTCTCACAATATATAATAATATAAAAATTTGAAGATTTATTATTTAATTATTAAAAGACAATAATTGCTTATAAGAATGGTCTTCCTCATTTTTCTTAAAAAGATTTAGAACAAAAGAAAAATTCTAGTTTAGATTTTGAGATCATATAATAAATATGTAAATAGTAGTAAAATAATTGCTAAATAGTAGTTAAAGATTTTGGATTAAGATGTTTTATGGGGTTTTGAAAAAGAAGAGAGAGAAAAACTGAATACATGTTTTTGGTTTTGTTTGGAAGTTTGAGAAAATTGTAATAATTATGTAATGATTAGATGAAAAATTTAAGATTTAAAATTAAAAAATATTTATATTTGAGTGATATTTAAATATTAAGATAAGATGAGATAAAATAAGATTACATGAAATGAGATGAGACAAACTCAACGTCCAAACAAGGGCATAAAAAGTAAAGGTAATGATACCCTTATACCGCATTTACTACTGCTTTACAAACCATATTTTTTTTGTTCGTTTTACTATTTGAATCTGGATTTAAAATATTAGAACATAACTTTCTTGTATAATCTAGAATAAAATAAATTCAATTAAACAACATAATTATGTAATTTAATTAAAAATAAAAGTCAATTTTTATAAAATTAAATTTATTTTTAATTAAATTACATGATTACGTTGATTTATTAAATTTATTTTCAGTTAAATTATGCAAGACTATCATATTACGAGATTTTTAATCAAAAACAATAGTTGAGTAATAAAAAATAACAAAGGAGGGGTAGGATATCATTTCCCGAGAAGAAAAACCACATCGGTCAGTCATCCGAGTAACTCGTACGAGCAGAACAGGCTACAGAGATGGAGCTCTGCTAAAATCCCAGTAAGTCCTCCCCATTTCCAGAAAACCCTAACCCTAATTCCTCGATTCTGGTTTATCCTTTCCCTCATACTGTAACAGTACATGGGTCTTTCCCTGGACTGAAGAACTTAAGGGAGGAAGTGGGCTACGGGCTTGGGCTTGGAAGCAGGGCTATTGGACTGGAGACCTAGTATATTTTAGTTACTGCAATGGGCTTAGGCTCCAGTCGTGTAATGCTGTAATGGGCTTAGTATTTAAACCATGGCCCACGAGGACCGGTAGATTAGATGGAAAGCCTTCCATCAGGAAATTCCTACATTGTGGGGGTACTGTTCAGTGGCCACTTTGTCCAAAATCTTAATACAATTTTATTTCTATTTTATCTTCTTCTTTTCTGTTAGAGATTGCTCCCTCGAAGCGAGCTATTTCTCGGTGCATTTCATCAAGCATCTTCGGGGTGCCACACACGCAACAGTCACACCCCGGCATGGAACCCGAGGACTCGCCGTCTCGCCCACTGATCAACGAGATCCACTCCAACGGCGACATCGAAGATCCGAGCCGCAGCAAGAGGCCAATTATAAGTAGCGGCGAGCAGCTCGACGTGGAAGCCTACGCAAGCCTCTACCAGGGGCGCACAAAGATCATGCGCCTCCTTTTCATCGCGGACCACTGCGAGGGCAACCCGGGGATGCGGCTGGAGGCTCTCCGAATGGCCTACGAAGAGATCAAGAAGGGCGAGAATACCCAACTCTTTAGAGAAGTGGTGCAGAAGATTGACGGCAAGATGGGGCCCGACTATGGGATGGACTCCGCTTGGTCTGAGATGGTTGACCGCAGGGCCGAACAGAAGAAGGAGAAACTCGAGAACGAGCTCAACGCGTATAGGGTATAATTCCTCTTTATGTATATTTTTCTGCGCTTACTTATTTTTGTTGATCCGTGTACTTGTTTGTGTTTGGATGTGCTATAATTGGAGATTGGCAGTTCCAGCAGGTTTTTTTTTTTGGTACTGAGTTTGATTAGTGTTGGTTGATTAGTATTCTTTGCTGTAGACAGCTCAAGGTTGTAACATAGTTGAAATGCAATTGAATGAAAACGTGTAGTAATCCTCAACATCCTTTTTCTTTGTGTGTGATATATTTGGTGACTTATTTTCTTATACATTCTCTGTGGTAGTGCCTTTGGGTCGTAATACGTTAATTTTTCACAAAAACAAGTCAATGCATTTCATAGTTTTTATTTCTTTGCAAAACAGTCTCAAAATTTAGATAATGTTGGTCTACAAAGCTTTGCAGCTTCCATTCCATAGTATTGTAGTTTTACTTTACCCTTCATCTTTTTTTTTAAGCCCTAGAAAGCAAGCCATAATAGGACCCACTAAGCGCTTTGCTTGTACAAAAATTTGGCTCTGTTGAACTGAGTGTACTTAGACCTTGTTTTTTGGCTTTACCTCATTTGAGATTCTAGATTAGTTGACCTGTTTGTCTTGGGATGCTAGATTAGTAGCCTTATTTTTGGTTTTCCCTTCATTAATAATTTTATCTCGTGTTTCTGAATATTGTTGGTGATATTGATAATGTCTTGTCCTTTGATGTCTCTGCAGTCTCATTTTGAGCTTTAACTCCAGCAATGCTTGAGATAAAAATGCTGGCATTGAAAAAACAAGTTGACTAATTCAGCTTAGATTGATTTTGGATATTGACATTGAAGATGCCTTGATAATATAAGAAAAGGCAGGCAGTGCTTCTGTGACCTAATCCAAATTTCAACCCAAAGTAGATGGTGCAGACAGTTAGATAACCAAATTACCCATATTTTGTCAATGGTTAAGTTCTGATTCAAAATGAGTCAGTTCTTTTCAAATATTAAGTAAATTTCGTTAGATGCACATTGGACAATGGGGTCCAGATGGAGTATTTCATGTTGGGAAATCTGTGGATATTAATGACTCTTCATGGTAGCTTTTGGTAACCCTTCATTGCTAAAGTTGACATTCTCTCTATATGGGAGGTTGGTACCCATGGTATTCCTTTTTCCTGATCTTCATTCCTCCATTTAATTTCTGTGCAGACAAATTTGATCAAAGAAAGCATAAGAATGGGATACAATGATTTTGGAGATTTTTATTATGCTCATGGTGCACTTGGGGATGCTTTTAAAAGTTATGTACGGACTCGTGATTATTGCACTACATCAAAACATATCATCCATATGTGTATGAGTGTAATTCTGGTCAGCATTGAGATGGGTCAATTGACTAACGTGACAAGCTATGTGAGTAAAGCAGAACAATCGTCAGAGGCCCTTGACCCAATCACAGCCTCAAAACTACGTTGTGCTGCAGGATTGGCTCATTTAGAGGCTAAAAAATACAAGCTCGCTGCTCGTAAGGTTGTTGGCTCATTTACTGTCTTGCTATTGACTTTCGTACTTATTATTCTTGAAGCTTTGAGCTTTAATAAAGAGCTTGCTGATATTGATAGCCTTGCTGTATTTTTATCTGTAACCTTGGCTGAAAATTCAATGATAATTGTTGCTGGTATCATGCTTTGATTGATTTCTTGGAACTCGCAGTTAAAAGTTTTTTGAAAAAAGCAGTCTGAACTTCAGACTTGGCAGATTTGATGATGGTGACAATGACTTTCACAATCTGTACTTAAGAACTATCGTGTTGATCTAAGGTAGGGGGTTTGGTGAAGAGAAATATTTTTATAAAAGATGGTGGACAATCCATATATGAAGCTTTTGAGAACAAAATATTTATATAACAGAGTTTATGGGGAAAATGATTTGGGCTTTGCATCATCAGTAGTCTGTTAAAATCAAGCTGCACTTATAGTTTTCCTACCTGTATGAATGTTCTATACCCTATAAAAATTGTAAAATTTTTTAGTGCATGAAATTTGGCCCTGTTCAGAATTTTCTATTAACTCGTTGGTTTAGATGATGGGCATTCATTCATTCTCTATGTGGCCCTGTTTTAGCTCATATGGTGAAAATAAATGCAAAGTGGATTGGGGTAGGTCTGGATTCTAATCATGCCAATAGGAAAATTCGATGAAATAAAAAAGTAAGAGAAAATTGTCATTCCTTCTTTAGTTTGAACTCAATTGCTCTGTCATTTTAGATGAAATGGTTTGTTCCTTTGCACTTTCTATCATGTTGTTTTTTGTAACTTGAAAAATATGTGTTCAAAATGATTGAGGTCACATATTATCTTTGTAAAGGATACTTACAATGAAACTTCTTCAAGTATTTATCTTCACTGGGACATTTATATCATCATATGTTTACAGTTCTTGGAAGCAGGTCCTGAATTGGCAAGTCACTACAACGAAGTCATTGCACCACAAGATGTTGCAACATATGGCGGACTTAGTGCACTTGCAAGTTTTGACAGAACGGAGTTGAAGGTATTTATCCCAATTCTTCTTTTTTCTTCATTTTTTTTCTTTGTTTCTCACAAACATCATAATGAAAGCTTGAGAGCTGCTTCTGCTTTCATCTTGCAGCACAAAGTTATAGACAATGAGAACTTCCGGAATTTCTTAGAGTTAGTACCTGAAGTAAGGGAGCTTATCAATGATTTCTACTCGAGGTATCGTAATACTTTTAGCCATATTAGACAAAAAGTAGAAAAGATTAGAACAAAGAGTATATAATTATCAACCCAACCTATCTTGGACGGTCCCTATTACTTTGTGTATTTTTTTCAGGGGGCCTCATTTAACAGAATCATTTCCCTTGTTATTTCAGCCATTATGCGTCGTGCCTAGATTACCTTGGAAATCTCAAAGCAAATCTGTTGCTTGACATCCATTTGCATGACCATGTTGAGTCATTGTATGATCAAATCCGTAACAAAGCCCTCATCCAGTATACGCACCCATTTGTCTCAGTTGATTTGCGAATGATGGCTAATGCCTTCAAAACAAGCATTGCAGGGCTAGAGAAAGAACTTGAAGCATTGATTACGGAGAACCAAATACAGGTTTGGTTTGGATTGTTGTCCATGAATTCTATGTTGGTCTTTACTAACGGCAAAGGTCTAAAAATTGAAATTTGTCTCTGGTGATGCAGCTTACCTGTTCTTGCGATAAGTACACTATACTTGTGATTTATATAAAGCCAATGTCAGCTGACTGAGTAGAATTAGGTTGCATTTGGATGTTGAGTTGAGTCGTATTCTATTTGAATAGTAGTAAGTTGAGATAATGGAGTGAGTTATGTGAAGCTCACCTAAGATGAGTTTATATGTATTTATGGGAGGCTGAAAAAGGTTGTGGGTCCCACGTATAAAGAGATTTTGAGTTGAGATGAGTTTAGTAATTTAAGAGTTGGATGTTTGGATATCAGAAGAGGTTTAAATCTGAACCGAATTCAGCTAAGCTGAATGCAGTCAAGAAACCAAACGAGCCCTTAGTCTATTTAAGAGTTTCTGTCCGGATTTTGTGAAATCGATTCAGATTCAACCCTAATAAATATCAATCTTTTGAATCCTTTAGTTATAAAACATATCAGAAACCAATTCAAAACGCAACCCTGCTAGACATCATTCATTTAATGCTTTTTACTAATCAAACATATCATTCTTTTGCAGGCTCGAATTGACTCACACAATAAAATTTTGTATGCACGTCATGCAGATCAAAGAAATGCAACTTTCCAGCGAGTTTTACAGACAGGCAGTGAATTTGATCGGGATGTTCGGTCAATGCTGCTGAGAGCAAATCTTATTAAGCATGATTACAATCTTAGGGCATCAAGGAAACTTTGAATATCAATTTCAGCAGGGACAGTGGCTAGGACCAAGCCTTTTCTCCTTTTAGTATTGATATGCAATTGTGCTTGGTCCTTCAGAATGGCGAAGTGGGTTTCCAAAGACTCAAACAAGATGGGGCGGTTGCATATTCAGCATTCAAGGATACACAATTTTATGTAACAATTACCAAATATAAATGATTACTGTTCTGTATATGGCCGGATTTATCTCATTGGTTGCTGTCAATTCTCCATTTTAGCTTGGTTTCTTTTTCTCTGCTTTTGATTGGGATGTTTCCTGCTGTAAATGTGATAATCCTGATTCAACGTGCAAACAAAACTTGAGGATCCAAAAGCCTACTTTCTTGTATTATTTCTGTATCTACAAACCCATCAACATTGGATACAATCTTAGACAAATGGGTCGTGAAAAAGTCGAGAAAAAAATTATAACCATGCGAGCATTGGATGTTCTAGTTCCGTTCATTTTATTAAAAAAGTAAAAAGAGTTTTGTTTATTTTATTTTTATTCCATTACTAAGGTATATTTAATGGTTACAATCTATATGTTTATTTTTTGAAATCTTATACTTTTTCATTAGTTTCTAATAATTAGTTAATTATGTAAAGATGATAAGGTTAAGGTTAGGTAGGTGTGTGTGTGTGTGTGTCTAAAAGACTGGATCGACAAACATTATTGACGATAAACCATAAAACATTTATTTATTTTTAACATAACAATTTTGTTTATAAACTTCAACATAACAATTTTGAGTTCACACTTCACATAAATATATTTATACATACATACATACATACATCAAATGTGTATATATATATGCATTTAGACATACCTATATTGACATTATTTTCATAATAACTTATCCCATTAATAACATTTTCTCTCTTATTTTTTCCTTTTATTCAAAGATGTTCTCGGTGTTAATATCAAAATAATAAATTGTCGTACTTTTTTTATAAATACGAAATTATAAGAAATTGATTCCATCTACAAACTTATCTAAATTCTTATTGGAGCGTGATTCGTTTCATTTATTAAATGAGTTAATTTTAAGTCCAATTATATAATTGTGATAAAAGTATTCATAAATATATTAGAAGCTGGTCATAAACCTCGACCATCCACGTGAATTCATTCTTTTCTTGTCGTTTTCAGGTTTGTGAATAAATCAAATCGTAGCAATTTGATTTAACTACTTCTGAATAAGAGACGTATAACTTAAATCAAATTCCACCCAAAATCTCTCTTTGGCATGTGAATGTTTGCTCCACTAGATCTTTAGAAAAATTACACTCTAGATCTTACAACTTTTTAATCCAAATATCTTTTACAGTAAGGAGAGATAGATACAACATATATATATTATTACAATAAATACTTTTTTTTATATATAAAGAGATACTTTATTGCTCATAAAAAAGGCTTACAACATCCACTTTGTCTTGCATAGTAGAAAACCAATTTAGGCAAAGTGGAAAAGTTATGAGTATGAAGTTTTTAGCTCGCCGGCTTTCTATGGTACTATCATGACCTTATGGTACGTATGCCTCTTCACTGGGCCAATTGGAGCACCTCAGATTTTTACCAGTCACCCCTTGCTTATTAGGAAACCAATTGAGTGCAAAGTATCAAAGTTATGAGGTTGAGGATTCGCTCGCGGGCTTCCAATGGTACTACCATGACCTTATGGCATGTATGCTCCAACCCCGGACCAATCAGAGCACGTCTTATTTTTACCACTTTGCATTGCTTAGTAGAAAACCAATTCAAGCAAAGTGGCAAAATTATGAGGTTGGAGTTTTTCACTCGTGGGCTTCCAATGGTACAACCATGACCTTATGGTATGTATGCCCAATCCCCTGGATAATCGAAGCACGTCTTATTTTTACCACTTTGTCATTTCTTAGGAGAAAACCAAATTAATGCAAAGTGGGAAAGTTATCAGTTTGGAGTTTTTCGATCACGGGCTTCCCATTGTACTACCATGATCTTATGGTATGTATGCCCCATCCGTGGGCCAATTGGCTGCTTACGCGGTTCTATGGACACCCAGAAACTAGTAAGAGATGGGAGTCATGGGAGTTACTTGTTTCGTTCAAGCTAGTAGCCGAGTGTGGTTGATGTGTTCTTGGTGATTTTAATGAGATTGCGTCACAAGATAAGAAACAAGGGGGGTGTCAAAGAGCAGAAGCTCAGATGGAGACTTTTAGGGAAGCTTTATCTCAAAGTCACTTATTAGATATAGGTTGGATAGGGGAAAAATTTACTTGGAGTAATAATCATATGGATGCATCTTTTACTAAGGAGAGACTTGATAGGATGGTAGCGAATGTTCATTGGTTTGAAATGTATGGTGAAGTCAGAGTGGAGGGATTGGTGGCAAGAACTTCTGACCATAAGCCAATAATTTGTCAATTCAGTATATTTGCTGATAAATTACGCTTAAGGCAGAAAAAATTTAAATATGAGGTGAGCTAGGCACTAAAGGATGATTATGGACAGATTGTTGGTGATATGCGGCAAAGGATATCATAGGATCTTGATACTATTAGTGTAGTGGTGCATGGTTTGAATAGGTGTCGAGAAGGGTTAACAAAATGGAGTAAGGCAAGATATAGAAGCAGGAATCAAGACCTGGTAAAGCAAACTGAAGTGCTTAAGAATTTAGAAGAAACTGAGGATGTAAGAAACTGGGATGAAATTAAGAGAGTAAGGAAAGAAATTAATGTTATGTTAGAACAAGAAGATTGGAAGTGGATACAAAGGGCAAAAAGATGCTGGTATCAGTTCGGGGATTGCAATACAAAATATTTTCATGCTTATGCAAACCAGAGAAGAAGGAGAAACTTGATCAAGCCGATCTCAGATTCAAATGGAAGAGAATTGACAGATCCAAATGAGATAGGAAGGGCTTTCGTCAAACACTTTAAAGTTGTTTTCACTTCTAGCAGTCCAATAATGTTAGATATGGAGGATTGTCTTCAAGCAGTCCACATAAAGGTTACAGATAAAATGAATGAAGATCTCTGCAAGGAAATTTCTATAGCAGAAGTGGAAATATCTTTGAAGCAGATGTCTCCCTTGAAATCTCCTAGTCCAGATGGGTTTGGTGCTGGCTTCTTACAAGATCATTGGAGCATTGTGGGCACTGAGGTTTGCAAGGTTGTAATTGAGTTTTTTAATAACACTTTTGTGCATGCTGATTTGAATTCATATACATAGCTTTGATTCCAAAAGTAAATACTCATCTGTTTGTTAATGAGTATAGGCCTATAAGCTTATGTAATGTGTTTATTTCCAAGGTATTAGCAAATAAGCTGAAGAAAGTTCTGCCTGAGATTATATCAAATACCGAAAATGCTTTTATACCAGAGAGATTAATTATAGATAACATTGTGGTAGCTTCTGAGGTTTTGCATACCATGAAATCAAGACAAAAGGAAGCTATGGAAAGTATGGCTTTGAAGCTAGATATGTCCAAAGCATATGATACGATTGAGTGGTATTTGGAAGCTATGATGGTGAAGATGGGGTTTCATGAGAAGTGGATTAATGTGATTATGAGATGTGTTAGATTAGTTTCTTATTCAGTTTTGGTAAATAGTAAGCCTAGTGAAAGATCCTATCCACATAGAGGACTCCGACAAGGAGACCCAATATCTCTTTATTTATTTATTCTCTGTGCAGAATGATTGAGTTCTCTATTACAGCTAGTAGAAATTAGAAGGGAGATTAAATGGGTGGCAAAGGCAAGAGGAGGGCCTTGAATTAATCACTTATTGTTTGCGGATGACTGTGTTATATTTTGTAGAGCAAATAATTTTGATTGGTAGAAAATTCAGTCCATTTTACAACTATATGAAAGATCCTCTGGTTAAGCTCTAAACAGGAAAAAAATTCCATTTTCTTTAGTCCTAACACAGCAAAAAAATTTCAAGAGACATGTAAGGGAAGAGTTTGGTGGGGTGGTTTGTGGAACTTGTGAAAAGTATTTGGGCCTCCCTACAAAGTTGGAAATCAAAATACAACACTTTTAAGGGGATTAAGGAAAGAATTTGGAGTAAAACTCAGAGTTGAAAGAATAATTTTTTATCAAAAGCAGGAAAGGAAGTGCTCATGAAAGCAATGTTGCAGGCAATCCCAACATACACTATGTCAGTTTTTAAGCTGCCAAGAAAGTTGTGTAGAGAGGTAATAGCTTTGATAGCATGATTTTGGTGGGGTACAAAGCAAAAGCAAAGAGGATTTGATTAAAGTAGTTGGAGTAAGTTGGGTCCTCAAAATAAAGTGAAGGCCTTGGGTTCAGAGATATTGAAGATTTTAACATGGCCTTGCTTGCGAAACAGTGCTGGAGCTTTTTACATAAGCCTAACACACTGGTAGCTAGAGTGTATCAGGTGAAATATTTTAGACATGCTCACATAATTGAATCTAGGTTGGGACAACAATCATCATTGATCTGGAGAAGTATATAGAATGCACTTGGATTGCTGAAAAGAGGTTTGATCTAAAGAGTTGGGAATGGAAAATTGATAAAATTATGGGGTGAAAAATGGGTTCCAAGACCATCTTCATTTTCTAGCCAATCTCCAGTTAAGATTATGAATCCTGATGCACATGTGGACAAGTTGATTGCACAAGAAACAAAGACATGGAATTAGAAGATAATTGTTGTAGTTTTCAACCTTGAGGATGCTCAACTTATTTGCTCGTTGCCATTGAGTAAATTGGGAGGGGAGGACAGATTGATTTGGAATTGTATTAAAGATGGAGCTTTTAGTGTGAAGAGTGCATACCATTTGGCTCAAAGCAGGAAAAAAAGAGAACTAGAGTAAACTTCTAAGAATCAAGAATTGGAAGAATTTTGGAAGATTCTATGGAACTTGAATGTGTCTCCTGTAGTGAAGTTCTTTTTGTAGAAAGCTGGGAATAATATACTACCCACAAGATTAAATCTATACAGTTGAAAGGTAATTGATTCACCATACTGCAATATTTTCATGAGGGAAGTAGAAACTGTGATTCATATTATGGACGTGTCCAGCTGCAAGAAATGTATGGGTAGAGAGAGGAAGTTCAATCCACAAGATGGCCAGTCATGGAGAAGATTTCATGGAGCTTTGGAGAAATCTGTTCAGTGCATTGAAGATGGGACAACTAGAGGAGACAACTGCAATTATGAAAAGTATTTGGTTTAGAAGAATAGATTCTTGTTTGAAGATTCCTTCTGAAGTCCTAATAGAGTGATGGAGGCTACACTGAGTTCTTTGAAGAATTCAAAAAAGCTAAAGAGGGCTGGGTGTCCCCACTTCTGATCCAACAGAAATTTAAGACTTTGTTGATCTGTCTTCACTACAAAGGTCGGCCCTAACAGATAGGGCCTCCATTTCTATAATGCAGACACCAGCAAAAAGTTGTTTTCATAAGTAGACAATAGAAAGGACCTCCTTGTTAGTGCTTAATTGTGGCCTCCCTAGTTGCATAAGTACTACACCCACAGCTATACCCATGGTATCACACTCTATTGTGAAAGGTTTTGTGTAATCTGTTAGGGCTAACACAAGGGTTGTGTAACACCTTCCTTGAGCTTGTGGAAGGCCATTTTGGATTCCTCACTCTAATGAAAACTGTCTTTTTTAAGCATTCTGGTAAATGGAACAACAATCCCTCTATAACCCTTGATGAATCTTCAATAGCATCTAGTCAGCCAAAGATCAAGTGGCCCAAGTATGAAATTTTTGCATCCAAAGTGATATTTAGACTCTTTAGCATAGAGCTAGTGTTGCCTCAATATCTCCAATGTCAGTTTTAAGTGCTCCACATGCTCCATTTCTATTTTGCTATAAACCAAAATATCATAAATAATAATAATAAATAAATAAAAAAAGAGAAATGCTTTTTGTACTTCAAGAAAACGTACAAAAAAATGTACACTTAAAACCCCACACGTGATAGCTAACAAAAGAGGAAATAAATGGCAAGGTTAAAAGAAACGGAAAAGTGAAGAAAATAAAAGCAAACGGAAAAGAGTTGAAAAGAAACGAAGTGATAGAAAAGCAAAGAAGCAAACGTAGAAATAATAGACCCATCGCCTCCAACCAATGCGCCTTTTCAATCGCCTCCAACCACTAGTGTGCCTCTTTAATCGCCTCCAATCCAGTACTTCTCTTAAGCAAACTGTTGTCCACGAACAATCTATTTTTCTCATTTTTGGTTTCAATCTCTTCACTCATAAACATATATACCGATGGTTTTTTCTTTCATGGTCTAGACATTTATTTAGATTAATTTGTTAAATTGAGCAAGTCTGGAAGATGGTTTTTGTTTGTGGGGTTTATCTAAATTGATTTAGACAATGTTGTTGTTGTTCTTGTTGGTGTTGGTGATTGTTAATAACAAATCTGAAATGGGGTTTTTGTATGTGAAAATTTTCCTTTGTCCCAACTTTTACAAGATGTACTTGTATTTAGTAGTGTATTTTATGGGTTTTTATACATTATTAGTGGTATGAATCTTTGTGCATTTTACTTTTATCAAAGACTAATTACCTTTTGGCAGATTGTTGCATTTTTTTTGTTATTAGTAGTATGAAAGGTTGTTTATAATCACTTGAAAATTTGTGATTTGTTGCTCTATTTGAAATCTCTGGCATACTATATTTATATTAAATATTTGGTCATGTAGAGAACTTGAACATTGACCAAGTGATAAACATGGATGGTAATGGTGGTGATATAAATACTAACATAGAACAAAATGAAAAGGTGGAAGAACCAATAGTTGGAATGACATTTTTTTCGGAAGATTAAATCAGATCATAGTATACAAAATAGCATAGACCGATGGGTTTTGGGGTGTCAAAACAAAGCTCTAGACCTAGAGATGATGAGAGATTAAAATACCTCACATTAGCTTGCATTCGACAAGGCCAGATAAAATCTACAAGTTTTAATGCCCTTAGGCCAAGACCAATGGAGAGAGTGGGATGTAAGGCAAAAATTAATGCAACTCTCTATCTCGATGAAAAATATGTACTTTGTATTGTTGTGCTTGAACATGCACATGTATTGAGTCCAAAAAAATCTAGATTTTTTAAATGGAACAAGAAAATCAATTCAACTACAAAAAAAAAGGCTGGAAAATCTAGACAAAGCTGGTATGGGCGCTAGTAAAAAATTTTTAAGTGTTTGGTAGTTGCAGTTGGTGGGTATGAGAACATTACATTGATAAAGCAAGGTAGCTTCGACTTGGTGAAGGAGGTGTTGAAGCACTTCAAAAGTACTTTGTGAGAATGCAAAAGAAGAATGATCGTTTTTATTATGTAATAGATGTAGATGATGATTGTGATCTCAAAAATATGTTTTGCGCAGATGTACGAAGTAGGGTTGTATACAAATATTTTGGAGATGTAATTACATTCGACACAACCTACCTGACGAATGCTTATAAAATGCATTTTGCTCCTTTTGTAGGAGTCAATCATCATGGACAATCCATTTTTCTTAGATGTGAGTTGATATCGAGTTAAAATGCAAGCACTTTCACTTGGTTATTTCAATCATAGGTGGATTGTATAGGTGACCAAGCTCTTAAAGTAATAATTACGGATCAAGATAAAGCAATACAAATTGCAATTACTACAGTCTTTCCAACATCTTGGCACCGATTTTGTTTACTACATATCATGAAGAAGTTACCACAAAAAGTTGCCCCCACCCTCAATATGAAGCAATTAAGGCTCAGATACATAATTGTGTTTACGACTCTTTGACGTATGAGGAATTTGAAGAAAAATGGGACGTAATGCTTGGCACCTTCAATCTACATGATAATGATTAGTTAGATTGGTTGTATGGGGAGAGGCGTAAGTAGGTGCCCGCATATGTGAAAAATACATTTTTGGTTGGGATGTCAACGACACAACAAAGCAAAAGTATTAACGCATTATTCGATGATTATGTTAACTCAAAGATCTCTTTGAAGCAATTTGTTGAACAATATGATAATGCTTTGAAAAGAAAAGTTGAGAATGAAACAGCAGCAGACTTTAGCTCCTTCCATACCCAATATCCATGTATAACCCAATACTCTATTGAGAAGCAATTTCAATCATTATACACTAATGCAAAGTTCAAAGAAGTTCAAGATGAGTTTCGTGGGTTTTTAAATTGTCTACCTTTCTTAGTCAATTGAGAATGTCCAGTCCACACTTATAAAGTTACTGACAAAGTTAAAGTGGCAGATGGGTTCATTAAACGAGTAGTGTTTTCAATTTCAAACATTGAGAATGATTTTGTTGTTGAATGCAATTGTAGATTGTTTGAATTTCAGGGAATAATGTATAATCATGCCTTGTGTGTCTTTACAATACTTGACAAGACTTTTTTGCCCTCGAAATACATTCTTGATCATTGGAGAAAGGACTTGAAAATGAGATATATTCCAGTAAAGTGTAGTTATGAGGATCTAATGGAGAATCCTAAAGTAAAAAGATATGATAGACGCACAAAAGTATTTTTTGAAATTACATTGTTGGCATCAGAAAGTGAGGAAAGTTGCAACAGACTAATGGGACGATTGGATATGTTGAAAGTTGATTTTGTACTTAGTGCAAATCAACGCAGTGGCAACACAACGTCTCTTGACCCGTTGATGCATGCCCCATTGATTTGAGGGGAAGCAAGAAAGTGCTAAACTCATTAGTTGTCAGAAGCAAAGGTAGGCCCCCATCTAAGCGAAGAGCCTCCACCGTGGAAAATGTTGTTAATAAATCAAAGGTAAAAAAAAAAAAAAAAGTTGGCTTTTATTATATTTCATTTTCTGTAGACTAATATAATCTATTTGATTTATAACTTTGTGTGCCTATGCAATCTAAACCGAAGCCCACTGAGTAAGCAAACCTCTACACACTTTCAATACAACATGCAATGTATCAAACACAGTATCAGCTAAGTCTTTCCAGAGTATGTTTTAAGATCACTATGTTTTGGTTTTAGGATCACTTTTATTTGGTTTTAGGATCACTAATAAGATGTCATTGTTCTTTATTTTTAGGATCACTATATTTAAAGTCAAGCGAGTACACATCCTGGTGCACCTTCTACCATACAAGATGATGAGTAACATAGATGCAGTGAAGATGTAAATCTTAATATTGGTAAACACTTTAGTCAAATGTAAATACATGGATTTTTTTTGTTCATAACATGAGACTGATATTAGTATTGTTAAACACCTTATTTTCAAGTTGGCCCACTCATTTTGGTGCTTATTTTATCTTGTATGTTTTGTAATATTTGCAAGTTGGCCTTATGATTTTAGAAGTCAAGGTGGTGGATACTTGGATACATAAGATGCCCCTATTATATAGTGAAATATATTGGATATGTAATTGCCATGCCATGTATTCTGAGTGGAGGTTACTACAATTATTAGTATGTCATGTACTCAACAATTGCACTTATTTTTGGGTGGCATTGTGTGTTGAGGATTCAGGTTCTGTTACTATCAGGGTGTCATGTACTTAACAATTGAACTAATTTTTTGGATGATTTTGTGTTGAGAATTCAGATTGCTGCTATTATTAGTGTGTTATGTATTGATTTTAAAGGGCTCCAATTACACTGTTGACTACGTCTTTTAGAGTATAAACTCAAATTTGGTTCAACTGTAATTTCTTTTTATCATTATTGAATATAATAGATTCTTAAAATTGACTCAATTTCCTACCTATCATTTTTTCTGATAAGGATATAACCAAATCTAATAATTATATTTTAGCATCATTTAAAAAATTAGGAAAATCCTGAAATTTCATTTTGCTTAATTTTTTTTTTACTTCACTAAAAATTTTTCTTCATTTTCTTTGTCAGGCGTTGCTAGGTGGGATGATGGGTTATGACATTTTCTTCAAGTTTCCATTCATACATTTTTGTTTTTTTTACTTTGCCATTTCTTTTATTATCGATTACTTTAACTTTTCGTTGCTTTCCATTTCTTACTTTTTTGTTTACTTTTTACTTCACTTTTTCAATTGCACTCACGTGTTGTACATTTTTCTTAAGCTTTCTTTAATTAAGTATAGCAAGACCCTAAAAAAAATACAAGTATGAATTTTCTCAAATAAGAGTGAAATACCTCATTCATGAGGCTTGCTAAGGTAAATGGGACATTGGTTAGGCCAAAGGGCATCGCTAAAAATTCGTAGTGCCCTTCATGTGTCCTAAAAGTTGTCTTAGGTATATTGGATGGTTTAATCCTGATCTAGTGGTACCCTAACCTCATATCCAATTTTGAAAAACTTATAGCACCATGTAGTTCATCCATAAGTTCTTCCACCACAGGTATGGGGAACTTATCCTTGATAGTAATACTATTTAACCCTTATAGTCTACACAAAGTCTCCAAGACCCATCTTCCTTTCTCACTAGTAGAACAGGTGAGGAGTTGTGGCTTTGACTGGGTTGGATAACCCCTGATTTCAACAGCTCTTGCACTCTCCCCTCAATTTCATCCTTTTGGTAGTAGGGTATCGATAGGGCCAAATGGAAATTGGTTTTGTTTCAGGAATTAGATGGACAACATGGTCATGTGATGTAAGGGGAGGCAGCCCCTTTGGTTCCCCAAAACATATGCAAACTAAAAAATAAGTGTTTTAGTTTTTTATGGTGTTCTCCCTTCTTGTTCAGGTGTCCCTTTTATTTTAGTTTCTTTGACTTGCAATAGAATTCCTCTGGTTTCCTAATAATTGAGGGTATTCAGGGAGCCTTCTTCTATTAGTTGGGTAGCAGCCAATCCTTGAAGCTTCACTGGTTTCTCCACAAGGTTAAACTGCATACTCAGTCTCTCAAAGTTCCATAAGAGTCCTTAGCTCCCTCAACCACTGTATGTCGAGCACCATTTCACAACCAGTTAACACTAGCACATGCCCATCCAAGATAATCATGACCCTTGGATCTTCACCTTAACCCTCTTACACCTCCTTTCACTAGGTAATAATTCCCCATTTGCTACCCTCACCCTAACTTTCTCAATGTAATCTAGCAATAGCTGGGTCCTTTCTACCACCACAGGGTCCAAAAAATTGTGGGTAGAACCAGTGGCAACCAAGATGGTTAGTCACTAGGCCCCTAATTTCCCCTTCAGCCTCATGGTTTTGGAATTTTGGAAACCTGTCAAGGCATGTAAAGAAGTCTCTTGGTTTTCTGTGTTATTGGCCAATTCTACCACTTCAGTTCCACCCTCCTCCCTCACATCTTCCACAACTTCATCCCTATCCTCCTCCATTAGGACCTCTTCTAAAAGGTAGAGCTTGGGATTTTGACACTTATGGCCAAGACTCCATGGCATCACTATAATAGTAGAGTTTTTTCTCTCTCCTTTCCTTCATCTATTGTTGGTTTATTTTCTGGACTGGTAAGGGCTTTTTTATTGTGGATATGTTTGGATCTCCAGGGTTAGGGTTTGGATTTTTTAGTATTCCTAGGTCTAGTGAATAGAAGTTACTGGATTTGGGAATTTTTTTGGACATGGTGACATTTTCTTCTTCTAACTTGGCTAGGCTATAAGCGTCTATTAAGCTAGTTGGATTGAACATTCTTACGGGGAGCCTCACCTCATCCTTCAACCCACTTAGGAAACAACTAAGATTGTAGGTATCATATAGGCCCCTCAATCTATTAGATAGGTTTCAAACTTGGTCTTGTAATCCTCTAAAGAATTTGTGATCTGTCTTAGCCTCGTGAGAGATTCCATAGGATCAACATAAGCATTAGGTCCCAATCTAATAAGGAATGCCTTGATGAATGAATCTCAATCAGTAAGTTGACCTGACTCCTCCAGGTCATGAAACCACACCAAGGCTCTTCCCTCCATGTTGAAGGATGCTAGCCTAACACAGTGTTGAGGAATTGTGTGATCAAATGTAAAAAAAGGATTTACCCTGTAGATACTACTTGCATGGTCCTCTCTATGGAAGGTGGGGTACTTGAGACGCACTGTTCTGGCCTAGATCTCTCCCAACAACTACAGGTTATTAGCTTCTTCACCTCTTGGACCGCTAGTAGAAGATTCCCCTTGGGTACTATTTTGGTTATTTTTCCACAACTCCACTATCAAGGCTACAACTTACTACACTATGGAGTCATTCTGCCTTTTCAACACTAGCATCTTTATCTCCAGATTTTGATATTGTGCCTATATTAATTTTTTAGTAGTGAGCCCATCTTATAATTGATTTAGTCTTGTTCCTTCTACCATGGCTTGTATAAATCCGTACACGGAGATTGGTTTCTCTCTAATACCAAAATTGTAACACACCCCAATTGTTTGCAATTTAGTGACCTACTCACTTCAAGGGGACTAAACCCCCAGAGAAAACAAAGAGATAGGAGAGAAGAAAATAACTATTTGGTTAAGATTTGGCATGCGTTGCAAGAGAGACAATGCCACTATGTATACTAACACCTTCTAACAAACTTGTGGGCCAAAGACTAATACATTGAACAATAAAAGCATAAAGGAAATGGGCTAAAAACCGACTCACCACTATTAAGTAACAGACATTAAGGCAAGAGGCGGACTTCAGATAGATTAGGACTAAGCCCAACCCATTACAAGTTATTACCCAACTCAAGCCCACTAGGGATTCGATCCACACTCAAGTACTTCCAACTCAACTCAAAACCTTAACTAAACACTTACGTCCTCAGGATTCTAAGCTTCCTTCACACAGAGCCCCACCATCACCCACTCAAACCCTAGAAACTAGCTTGTTAACTAGCTACGATATTAGAGGCCACTGAAGGAAGAAGTAGCTCGATGAAGATTGCTCGCAAGTCACAAAGTAATAAGCCTTTAATGTGAAGTAAACTTGTGTTTTTTTCTCTCTTTAAAATCCAACATACCAAAGAGGATTTGCATGGTGTAGTGTTCAACAAACCAATATTAGAATATGTTCCATGTTGTTTCAGATGCGGAGAGACTGATATACAATGCCATGATTTATCATAAATGGATTAGTTTTCTACCCCTGTATTCTATGGAAAAATATATTTTTAGCTCGCTTATTGACACACCAAACGTATCATTGATGTGGAAACCTACCACATTAGCTAGAATAAAAAGCATTTGCATATTGTCTTTGTTATAACTATAATGAGTTCCATAGTAAGTGATGCATTTCCACACTAGCTTGTAAGTAGCAGAACTCTTATAATTATCGATTATAATATTAATGTGCAGATATGGCAAAGCAACATGACACATAACAAAATTGTGGATAGGAAAGTTCATCAGGGATGGATGAAGAGGGAAGGTCCATACTTCATTTTCCCTAGTGGAGGCACGATGTTCCCAAATGGTGCAATACAGTATATTGAAAAGGTTGGATAGTACATCCCTATAACTGGTGGAATTCTAAGGACTTTTCTCGATATGGGTTGTGAGGTAGGGAGGACCTCTTTTGTCGAAGGAGAACATGTTGTTGGGATAGTTGCAAAGTGGCTAGAAAGACTAACAAAATTTCCTTCAAGAGCTACCCTCGTGAAAATTGGGACGGATGTGTTTGAAGCTGACGAAGGGTGATTTGTTCCAATGACTTTCACCGGAATCGGTGTCCTTAGTAGTTTATCTTTTACCTAGTTTAACATGGGTGGGCTTCTTAAAATATTTATTGATAGAAACAAAGGCTTTTGTTTTATCTTTAGAGGGAGAAAAATGCAATCATAAATTTTTGGCTTTTGACTAATCACTTAAAACTTGAACTCCACATTGGATTAGCTATTGCACTCTCTATAATAATAAAATCTTATTATTTTTCTTTTTAATTTTTTTATTTTAAATATTTTTTATTTTCATTTTCATAATCTCCAACAATATCCAACAATCATTTTCATTTTCATTTTCACAATCCAACAATCCATACAATTAGCATCTTTTGTTGAGCAACAAATTGTACTACTTTCATTTTGATTTTCACAATCCAACAATATAGTTGCTACCCAAAATTATCACAAAACATAGTAGCATATAGTTGCAGCCAACATAGTTGTTGTTCACATATTATCACAAAATATATAAGAGCATATAGTTGTTGTCCAGAATGTTCAAACAAAAATAGCTACACACACGCACGCACACACATATATCAAATAATCCAAAGAATATGTGAGACTAAAAGAATCCAAGGGTAAAAAAAAATTTCAAACACATATTTTTCAAAATCTGACACAAAATAATCATTTGTTGCTGCCCAACCACTAAATGATTAAAAAAGGTGTTCCATAACAGCAGTTAGGCATGGCAAGATTGGAAATCGAGATCTGCAAGAAGGTAGATGATGCCTCACAACAAGCAGCAATTATAATGTACAGCAAAATAATCTTTCCTTGTCAATAGTTCCCTGTCATGAATAAGAGAGAAAGATTATATAGATTAGAGATGAAAACCATAATGCAATTATATTATATATATTGCTGCCCACAACCCACATATAATTGTTGTGGTCATAACTGAATATTTGGAGCAAAGTTTCTTCATTATATAGATCAAAGTTCACATGCTTATTCATCTAAACCAACAAAGCATAAAATTCATATGAGTCAGGCGCAAAACTAAATATTTGGAGCAAACAAATGGTTTTCAATACCTAAATCCTAATGAACTCCTTTTGATGTTTAACAAATGGAGCAAACAAATGTCTAACTGCAAACAAATGTTGATTTTCCATACTTCCAACAACAAACAAATGCTTCCAACAGTAAACTAATGATTCTCATATGATCAGCCCACATTATCATATTTACAAAGATAGTGACATAGTTTTTTCTTGGATAAGAAGTAGCAAACATACTATAATAATGAATATGGTTTTCAGAAATCACATTTACAAAGACAAGTTACATGGTTTTCAAAACTTAAAATAATATGTGCTACTAGCTAAATCCTTTGTTGTTCACTTACATTATTTGCTTAGGGAGATAACTCACAATCACACGTAACAATGAATATGTCTTACATTCCTCTTTACTTTTTTTATTTAAAAGAAAAAAAAAAGTAGCTCTTTCTACCATCACAGACATCAATCTTCCTTTGGCAAATTTACTTTGTTTTTATTCATCAAAGAATATGCCTTGATTTTGAATTACTAGTGATGGTAACTAGTTGTAAACACCTTACTTGAAGTCCTTTTTTCTTTCTTCTTTTCATTCCTTCATTTGTTGCTTGCTCCTTGACCAACCTAGGAACATGAATATCACAACCATCCAAGCCTGGCCTACTTCAGCCTATACGAGAATCAACACACTGATACCTTTCCCCTTTTTTAAAGTACATAGCCATTACTTTGTTTCAGTCATGGACCACGACCCTTCTTTAATTCCCACCAACCAACTTCCTTCAGCACAATGACACGTTAACCATCAAAGTCAAATGCTGCCAACAAATCTCACCCAATGCTACCATCGAACTCAACCAAATTTCACTCACGAATTTCACTAGGGAAAAATTGTATGAATTTCACCCAAGTTTAACACAAATAATTTCACCCAAGAACATGAAACATTAAGAGAAAGAGAGGAAGAGAAAACTCACCTATGATAAGGGCCTTTTGGTTTGAGAATGTACAGTTTTCGGTTTGAGAATAGGCTTTAGCGTGAGCAATGCCAGGGAGGAGCTGGCGATAAAGACTTGTCTTGGAAGGATTTGTTTATGGCGACGAGGATGAGCTAGAGAGAAAAAGCACAAAAGAAGGAAGAGAACATTCACGAGCTGTGGGAAAGAAAAGGATGAAGTAGGGTTTCTAGGAAATCATAAAAAACACATATGACTTTGCTACAGTGCAAGTCATTTTGGCTTGTGTGATTGGTTTACTATGCTCATATGGTGGATGACTTTAATTTTACTAATCCAATATGGCCCAAATGTTTATGATATTAGCTAAATTTATAGCTTCACTGGCATTTGGCTAAACCAATGCCAGTGCTCCAAAGGAGATGGTGCTAAGCTATACCAGTGCATGCTGGTTCGTAAACACGATGGAGGAATGTTCTTTATCGAAGGGAAGGCAAGATTTCTGCAAGACATATCACGAAGGTAATAGGCACATTTTGCTTATCAGTGTGTTAACGCTTTTGGGCATTACTTTGATCTTGCAGATTACGGTGGCTATTGGCATAGAGGTCTCCTAGTGATCTCGAAAGGATTAGAAGGAAGGGGTGGAAAAAGCTTGTCTCTAGAGATAAAGCATGCAATATCCTTGCATATTATTCGACAGACAAGGCTCAAGTTGTGCCTTCACGTTCGGCCAAGGTGATAGAAGTAGTGATGATAAGGGGAAGGGGAAGCAACCCAAATCATAGGTATAGGTAGTGATGGGTGGCACAGGGAAACTGGTTGTGGTGTCACGTGGTATGGGCCACCCATCAGTGCTGCAACAAAGTACTATGAACAAAAAAGGAAGAGCAGCAAAGTAAAGAAGACTTGTGACTTTTGAAAAAGGAGGTGGAAGATCTTATGTGTAAAGTGGATAAGGGCTTAGGCCTAGATCCACGCAGGATTGGTCTAGAGCGTTTAGAATGAAGGTTTGTTAGCATAAGTTCGAGGCCCATCTAGCCCGTTAAAGATAAATAAAAAATGGGAACTGGCCGGATGCATTCTAAAGGCCCAACCAGGAAGAAATTGATCCTTAAACGAGTTGGGTTCTTTTCATTTGAAAGGGGCTCCTCGTCCACAATCGTGAGAGCAACGTCAAAAAGTGAACAACACCAGCCAGGGGTGTCACAGACCCTTGCGCCAGCAACATCTGGTCCAATATTCGTCACTATCCCTTCGGTACTAGTGCTAGAATGGAATCTAAAGAGTTGACTCAGACTGTCACGTCAACGCAGACCCTTGAGCCATTAGGTGGGTCTATGCACTGTGGGGTGGCATAGAAACGTACACCGGAGATCTTTGGGCCGTCATCTGGTACTCCTATTGTGAAGGTGTCATTCCTGACTAGGGGTGGGCTCTGACTCTGATAGGGTTAGAATTCCCACCTCCAACCTCTAACTCCAACTCCAATGGATTGGAGTTTGACTCCGATTGGAGTTGAAGTGGGCTTGCTCTACACAGATTTAGGCCCACGACCCAATATTCAAGGTTCAATCTGAGTTCAGATTGGCCCACCCCTGTATAAAAATATTTTAAAAAATAAAATAATGTAAAAAATTAATTGAAAAATCTAAATACTATAAAAATTAAGTTAAAAAGCTAAAATTTAAATACAATGGCTAAATCATGTACAATACAAAAATAGGTGATTTAATGTGTGCAAATAATAAATTTAAATTTAAAACTATAAATTCACAATAAATTTAAATTTACAACACTAAAATATAAATAATATCATAGACTTGATTCAAATAGCCACAGTCCCCCGCATCCATCCTGATAGTCTATGCATTTGAGTCAATGACTCGATAGTAATTTCCTCCATGAAGTTTTACTGATCATATGTACTATCTTTTTTTTAGTCATTTAACTATAGACTTCTAAACCATCAACCAAGTGATACATGACATAAAATAGAACACATTATGAACTCACCTCCACCTCTAACTCTAACAAGTTTACATGATGGTAATCATGGTGATCACCAATAAAAAGGCCAAGGGGTGCTCCATCTCATGGTGCGTCCATCTCAGTCATCCACAATTAGTCTGAGGTTCACAACTAGGTCTACAAAATCATATAAATTATAAATTAAATAATGAACATATTAAACTCATGTAGATAATCATTTAAAACCATAAAGTTACCTAATTCAAGTCTATAACTCTCGGCATCAACGATATATACTCTAATGGATGTTGAACTTAACCAGTTCTGTGTGCAAACAATGGCTTCAACGATGGTCGAAGAAAATAAACTCTGATAAGCACCCAAAACATGACCTCTGGTGTTAAACACCGACTCCGAGGTAACCGTAGTGATAGAAATGTTTAGTACATATATGGCTATCTGGGAAATGACTGGAAACTTGCTAGAATTCACCTTCCACCGAGTTAATATCTAGAATGTTTCACTAGGTGTCTCGAAATCTTCTATAAAGTAACTCTCAAGATTAAATTGATATTGTATAATATTCCTCGATGCACAATTTTTATGATACCATCGTAATATCAAAACATTTGAATTTTGTGTGTGTGTCATCTAAGGAAGATGTCAAGCCGATCGGGCTTGAAGAGCTACAAACATTGGTTGAAGACTGACCAGTGTTGTTATAATAGCTATATAAATCATCAATATCACATTTAAGCTCTCTAATAAACTTATCAGCATCCTCATTATCGAGGACGTCCCTAATCCAAAATTCTACAATCACCAACTTATATCGGGAGTCAATGATTGCAGGTAAAAATAATAATCTATTTATCTTCTCAACATCTCAATATTTATTATATTTGTATTTCATTCTCATAGCCATAACATTCAATAAATCCACACTGTTTGCACAACTCTGCAAATGAGAATAAAGCTCCGAGAGCTCCTCGAAGTACATGTTTATAGTAGGATATTTTGTTCTAGATATCCGCATAGTTATATCATAAAATAACTTAAAAATTGAACAAAATGCCTAACATTGGCCCAATCAACTATGTCCAGCAAAGCATACCCTATGCCCCTATCCTCGACCTACATTTTCTCAAACACTCTACTGTACTTCTACGTTACATCCAATATCATATATGTAGAGTTTCATCAAGTCGGAACGTCCAATTACAACATACTAAAAGATGAGATCTAAAATTGTTCAGCTATTGCCTTAAACTGGCGGAGCCGTTGGGGGAAGCCTTTAAATAACTCACAAGGTTTCAAACTTTAGTAATGGAATCATCAACCTCCTTCGACCACTCAGAAACTATAAGGTTGATTATATGAGCATAACATCGAACGTGGATAAACTAGTGCTCACGAATGATATCCTCTTTTACCATTGTGTTCCGCCTAAACCAATCAATGGCAGTGTTATTTGCACTGGCATTGTCAACCGTGATACAAACTACTTTTCTGATAAAACAATCCTTTATACAGTCATCTATCTCTTTGTCAATGGATGAACCCTTGTGATCAATAATTTCTTTGAAGTCGATAATCCACTTCTGCAACTTTCACTCACTGTCAATAAAGTGGGCTGTGATACACATATAGCCCATATTCTGTATGGAAGTCCACGTATCAGTTGTAAATGACACTCTCTGGTCAATGACAACAAACATTTCCTTCATCGTTGCCTTCTCCTTGGCATGCCTCTTCAAACAATCGCGCATCACTGTATATAGTGAAGGCACGAGAAATCGTGGCTCTAAAGTGTGCACAAATTTGCGTAAGCCTACTTTGTCAATCGTGGTAAAATGCATCTGATCAGTGATGATCATCTTTGTAAAAACATCCTTCAACATCTTCTCATTGTATTGAGAGATTGATAGCTTCTTAATCTACATGCCGTTAATAGCCGTAGAAGTCTCATAACTCAGATTCGTCTGATCAGTTGCCACCAACCCTTTGTGTATCTTATACCGCTGGCAGCCATAAGATATGCTCTTAATACTGACGTGCCTTGCTTCTTTGAATGGCAACCACATAGTTGCTCACAGTAGTGACATCGAGCTTGCGGGTTCTCACGATTACCAAGAATTTTGGTGAAATGTTTCCATGTCCACGACCTCTTTTTACTAGGTCGTGCTGGTTGATCGGCCTCAACATTCATCAAATCATCCTCCTCATTAAGTATATCAACGTCTTTCAAATATATAGGAACTTGACTACTTGCACAGAAGGTAGATGCTCTAGACAAGGGTCTACAGCCCAAAGTATCTGTCAGTGACGCCAATGGTTGTGCGTCATCCTCTTATGGAGAATCGTGACAAGATGGTGTAGCATCCACAATTTTCTTTGCAAGGCTTTGGTATAAAATTATTTGAAACAATTAACAAAAAAAACCGTCATTTAACATGTTATGAAAACTATCTATAAATTGAAAACACGTTGAAAAGGAAAAATTAAACGTTTGCTCGAGCCACACTCGAGCGAACAATCTATGTGAAGTTCGCTCGAGCCACACTCAAGAGAACAATCTGTGCGAAATTTGCTTAAGCTAACTCGAGTGAACAACCTATATGAAGTACGCTTGAGCCACACTGAAGTGAAGGCTCAAGCGAACAATCTATATGAAGTTCGCTTGAGCCACACTCGAGTAAAGGCTCAAGCAAGCAATCTGCGTGAAGTTTGCTCGAGCCATACTCGAGCGAGCATCAATTGAACATTGTCTGGAACTAGAGACCCTGATGTTTCAAAAATCTAAATCCCCTAATTCTTAAATTTAACAGCCTAAAAATCAAAATCAATGAAATACAAAAATCAAATCATACACATTTCACAAATTTCAAACCACAATGTAACAATTAAAGGATTTTGAAACCCTAAAATTCTAAAAAAAACTAAGTGAGGGAGTGAGATTGCAAATAATTTTTGGTTTGATGAACTTCGAAAGGTGACTCGCTCGGCAAGATGTTGTGGAAAGGAGAGGTGCAAGGTGCAAAATGGGAATTGCGAAACTGAGGGGGGAATAAGGGATCCTATGTTTTGGGCCCCCATCTTCACGAAACGACATTAGTCCACTTCAAACAGAATGACATTGTTTAGTTACTTCAGTAGGGGTCCTGCATTTTGGACCCTCTTCTGAGTGAAACATCATTTCTCTTGAAGTGGAAAGACATCATTTTGATTATGTGAGATTTTAAAAAAAAAAATCGAAGTTTAGAGTCGGAGCTCCTACTCTGATTTTCAAAAACTCCGACTCCGTCGAAGTCAGGGTGGTGTTGGAGCTTGGACAAAGTCAGAGTGGGAGGAGTTTTTACCCACCCTTATTCCCGACGATGACAACTAAGGCCTTAGCAAACTTTGTGCCTTCTGCAAGTGAAAGGGTGGAAGTATTGTTGGGAGGGTTTGAGCATGGTGAAAGGTACAGAGACTTGTGAGGAAGACATCTGGGCCAACGACTTATCTCCTTCTGACGAAGTTGTCTGTTTTGACGCCAGAAAATGAGTTTTTAGCTCGGAAACAACTGTTTGTTCTAGGGTGGACCTAAGTTGAGGGTCAGGGGTCACGACACCCCCCCCCCCCCCCAAATTTTCAAAAACCCTTTTTTAGTATATGTTTGCCCCCAATTTTCAAATACTCGTTTTAGTATATGTTTTTCTTAAAGATGTCTTTAACATAAAGACAATTCCCCCCCCCCCCTTCAAGATTTTCAAAAATCTCACTTAGTATTTAGTTTTCTAGGTTTCTTTTAGTTTCTCAACAACTTTTTCATACTTGCACCTATTTGTTTGTCATTAATAACATCTCATATTCTCACATTGATTTTTTAGTTTTTTTTTCACATCTTATAAGAGGGAAGAAAATATATTGGTCTCCTTTTACAATATATTTGGTAAATTTACAACCTCATTTTTCCTATTTATTTACATTTTTCTTTTCAAGTCTTCCACGAGCTAGTCATTTTGATTGATTTTATTAGTAACATATATGCTACCATTAAGTTAACAATTTGGAGTGAAAACAACAAATCTCACAGGCTATCCCTATCTATATTATAGGTTTTACAACAATATTAGGTTCAATAAAGGAGTTTATTTTCCGTTTGCTTAATTTTATATCCTTTGCTTCTACTTTTATAATGTATTTGTAGAACAATGTTGACTTTTTATTATTTGATCGATTTTGAGCAAGTAAAATATTGATTTTCACTTCAAGTCTTTAAACATATCTTTGATAATGCATGCTTACTCATATGGAGGAAGACTACAAGAACTTAAATGCTTTTATATTTGTTTCAGTTGCCCCCCCCCCCCCCCCAAAATCCTAGTTCCACCCTTGCGTCTATTGACTTTAAGAGCACGAAAACAATGGGGGAATACTACATTTAGTGGAGGAGGCACAAAAGGATGGAGCTTTGGTCTTACTTGAGCCTAGTAGGGGAGGAGTGAAGCAACAGTTGCCAATGAGGGTGGTTGAAGGGAGGGAGGACGCATGGACGGTTAGGCCACCAAATGAAGGGGAAAAACCTATTCCTCTAAACTTGTTCTACCCTCAGCATGTCAGATTGGGTATTCAAAAGGCTCGAGAGATCAAGCATTGTGTAGGGATTCCATGTGAGGGATTCGAAGATAAATTTATGGCTTTACTCACTGCTAAAGAGGCTGGATAATCACACTCCAGCTCTGATTTATCTACCAACTCGGCTAAAAAAGGAGAGAGAGAACTAGAGCGACTTACTAGGGAAATGAAAGATGATGTAGTGGGGAGGAGCTCTAACCGAGGGCGTCTCAATGGAAGAGCAAAGATGGTCTCTTTATGAAACCAAGTATATCATGGGATGTACGGGGCTCTAAATTAGAAAATTACTTGGTCAATGAAAGGGTGATATTATTTGTTTACAGGAGCCCAAGCAAGAACTAGTTCGAAGTCACAAGAGAGCTAGTTCAAAGTCTATAGAGATGTCAACATTTTCCCTGGTTGTACTTGCCATCTAGAGGGACATTTAAGGGTGTTCTTGTTATGTATGATAAAAGGTGGTGGAGAGGTTGGATGAATCTAGGGGAGATTTTACTGTGGCTTGCTCATTTAAGAACATAGACCACGACTTCTTGTTGGCATTTGCAGGAGTATGTGGCCCTAATGTTGATTTGGAAAGAAGGTTATTGTGGTAAGAGTTGGAGAGGCTTTTTAATTGGTGGGTGCTACCAAGCTATATAGGGGTGACTTCAATTTCACTCGCTATTCAAGCGAAAGATCATGTGTGCTCCACATTAACCTCTCTATGAGGGATTATTCTGACTTTATTTTCGAACATGAGCTTCTGAATATTCAATTAATTGGAGGTACATTCACATGGTCCAACAACCATGAACTCCAATATTGGTCGACGACTGATGGGTTTTTTATAACTATAGATTGAGAGTTACATTTTTTGGATGTAATTCAAAAAAGACTACCTAGGTTATGCTCTAATCATTGCCTTATCATCTTAGAATGTGGAGGTATCCTAGGGAACAAAAGGTATTTTAAATTTGAGAATATGTGGTTTAAATCTGACGATTTTGTAGACATGATCAGATAAGGGTGGTCGTCTTACTGTTTTCAAGGTTCCCTAAGCTTCATAATAGCAAGAAAGCTAAAAATACTATAAAAAAAAAAAGATTTGAATTGATGGAATGAACAAGTTTTTGGAGATGTGGCCTAATAGATGAGCTCTCTCTTGGAGTTACAATTTTTGGAAGGTGAGGAGGCAATAACTCTAACTAAATTTGAGAGGACTCGCAAGAGTCAGGTAGTCACAAAACTCGAAAGGACAACATTGATGGAGGAGATCTCTAGGAGACAAAAAAAATAAAGGCACTATGGCTTAAGGAATGAGACAAGTGCACAACGTTCTTTATAGAGTGGCTAATTCACATAGGATGAACAATGCAATTGAGACATTGAACGTAGATGGAGGAGTTTCCTCATATAAGATCCACCTCGTACAGTATTACGAGCACCACCTCTCATAACAGTATGCATGGAGACCAAAAGTGGATGGATTATCTTTTGAATTATTAGACCAATTGGGTTCAGGGTGGCTTAAGTGGCATTTCGAAGAAGATGAAGTGTGCAAAGTGATCAATGGCATGGCTAGTGACAAGACTCCAGGCCTCGAAAGTTTTACCTTGGTTTCTTCCAAATTTGTTGGGAAGTGATCAAGGATGATCTTATGAGGGTCTTTCAAGAGTTTCATGCTAATTACAAGTTTGAAAAAAAGCCTTAACATTACCTTCTTAGCCCTCATTTCTGAAAAGATGGGATCTGTGGATGTTAGAGACTACCGCCCCATTAGTCTTCTGAATGAGGGTGTACAAAATGCTTTTTAAAGTTTTGGCGAATTGTTTGAGTACGGTTATAGAGAAGTTAATTTCGAATCCCCAAAATGCTTTTGTCAAAGGTAGAAAAATTCTTGATTCAGTATTAATTGCAATTGAAGTTTTGGACGGACAACTCAAATCTAATGAACTTGGGTTACTTTGCAAAATATACATAGAGAAAGCTTATGACCATGTCAACTGGAATTTCCTACTTTATCTAGTAGATAGAAGTGGCTTTGGGGAGAAATGGCGTGCTTGGGTAGAATATTGTATCTCTACAGTTCGATATTCTATTTTGGTGAATGATTCACCTACAGGTTTCCTTAACTCCTCCCCTGGTTTGAAACACGAGGATCCACTCTTTCCACTACTTTTAATTTTTTTCATGGAAGTTCTCAGCAAGATGATTTCAGGCCTTGTGGAAGGTGGTTTTCTCTATGGCTTTTGAATGGGGAATAGTGATTATGTTTCTATTGATATTTCTCACCTGTTTTTTGCCGATAATACTCTCATTCTATGGAGCAAATCTTGGACATATTAAATCTGTGAGGGTTCTCCTCCTTTGCTTTGAAGTTGTCTTGGATTTCAAAGTGAATCTCTCAAAATTTGAATTGGTGCCTGTGGGGGCTGTCTGCAATGTGGTGTAGTATCTAGCTTGTCTCATGGGATGTAAGACAACTTTTCTACCCATGAAATATCTTGGCTTACCGATGGGTGATTCCTTCAAATTAGAGAGGATTTGGAATGTCTTAATTGCAAAAGTGGAGCATATATTGGCTTTTTGGAAGTGGTTATACTTGTCTAAAGGGGTTGATTTACTGTGATTAAAAGTACATTTTCCTATCTACCCACCTATTTTCTGTTCTTGTTCCCCCCCCCCCCAACAAAGGTTGCCAACCATATTGAGAAGTTACAATGAGATTTCTTGTGGAGTGGGATGAAGGACGAGTTCGAATTTCATCTAGGCAATTAGTCATTTGTTTGCACACCAATATATAGGGGTGGGTTGGGGATTCGTAACTTGATGAAGTTCAACCAAGCTCTTTTGGAGATGCCTAGGGAGGATGGTACTTGAATGGGGTACATGGGTCATATGGGTTGGGCTTGTTGAGAAACATAAGAAAAGGCTGGGAGATATTCCTAATACATGCATGTATTGTGGTGGATGATGGATCTCGTGTCAGATTTTGGTACAACAAATGTTGTGGTGAACAAAACCTCAAAGACACATTACCTATCATTTTTAAGTTTGTATGAGCAAAGGATGCAACTATAGTTGATCTATTGGTCTTCATTCGTGGCTCCCCTTAATAGAATGTAGATTTCATTAGGGTAGCACGAGATTGGGAGTTGGAGGTTATCCCCGAGTTCTTTGCTTTTCTTTCTTCTGTAAGAGTGACTGAGGGTACCTTAGAAAAGATCATCTGGAGCCCTTCCAAGAAAGGTAGATTCTCAATTAGATTATTTTATCAAGTTCTCACTAGCCAGGGCATGACTACTTTTCCATGGAGGAATATAGCGAAGACAAAAGCTCATCTAAAAGCAGTTTGTTTTGTTTGGACAACCTCCTTGGACAAGATTCTTACTACAAAAAATTTGAGGAAACGTCCAGTACTCATGTTGAACTAGTGCTGCATGTGTAAGAAGAATGAAGAATCAGTAGATCATCTGCTTCTACTCACATTGTGAGGTGGCCAAGACCTTTCAAGATGAATTTTTTGCAGAAATTGGATTATTGGGTCATGCAACCTAAGCTAGTAGATTTTCTAGCAAGTTGGAGAGGCCTCCAAGGTAATCCACAAGTGGCAATGGCTCCTATATGTATGTATTGGTGCATTTGGAGGAAGAGAAATGATTGAAGCTTTGAAGATTGCAAAAGGACAATGTATGAGCTTAAAGTTTTTTTTTAAAACCTTGTTCTTGATTTTAATGGACTAAATGTTCATGATTTTCTTCTTCCAGTTGTAAACTCTAATTAGATACTTCTCATGTATATTTATGTTTACTTGGACTATGCTTTTTCTTTTTATGAGTAAAACTTCTTGATTACCAATTTAAAAAAATGTGGTTGGTTACTTCCCCACCCCTGCGC
Source organism: Cyclocarya paliurus (assembly GCA_029856935.1). Classification (NCBI taxonomy): domain Eukaryota; kingdom Viridiplantae; phylum Streptophyta; class Magnoliopsida; order Fagales; family Juglandaceae; genus Cyclocarya; species Cyclocarya paliurus. Next base: position 28,753,152 of record CM056954.1, on the reverse strand, counting down.
GGAAAACATACACATATGGGAAAAAAAGTCCTTGGGAAAGGTGGATACATATTTCATGAATGTAAAGAAGAGCTAGAATGCCGATTACTAATGCGCCAGACAAATAAAAACATATTGAAGTACCCATAATCCACCAAAGGTATTAAATTGCTATCTCAATATTCATGTTTGCCAGCAAATCCATTTTCAGAATGGCTCCATTACAACTTTACAAGTGTTGCATCACCTTCCACTAGAACATTACTCCAACACCCATGTTCCGCTAGTTCTAGAGTCCATCTCCCAACTATTATATCGCTTTGAGCTTCTTTGCACCAAGCAGTAAAGAACATAACTTGAAAAACAGCTAAATGAGTACTAAATGGGTGGCATTCTTATAACATAACACAATGAAAGATGCAACATGCACGAATTAAATAAGAAAGCTCAATGTTAACGCCTAAAAATAGCGCAACAAGACAAAATGAGATAAAAAAGTCATTCTCGGCCTGCTGAGACTATTCGGGCTTCGATCAATGTAGTGTGGAGCCCCCGGCGGTGGTCCGGTGTGATTGTACAATGTATGTCCGTTCATCCATGGTAGTGAGCAGAAAATAAATGCAAAGAACATAAAAAGCCGAGACATAGATTTATGTGGTTCGACACAATACCTATGTCCACGGAAGTTTGGGGAGGGGAGAATCTACTATAATATGATGGTTTTACAGTCTCTCATGGTTTCTCATCCTTTGGTTTAGATCCCGTCATTGGAATCCCTGTTGTGAGGTTGAAGAAGCTGAAAAAATTGAAGTCGAAGAAGAAGTCCCCTTTATCATCTGCTCTTCCTTTCCTTTATATCACATCTTCTCTCCTTTACGTTACATCTCTACTTTTCCTTCTAACACATTTTTCCTTCCTCAGCCTTTTGTCCCCTCCTTCATTCTCTCTTCATTCATTCCTTCCTCTCCTTCTGTTGTCTTCTAGTGGGGCCCATTGATGGGCTGGACTTTTTATCTAGGCCTGGAATATTTTATCTCCTCCACTCAAGATTGCAGATTTTACTATTCCATGTATAGTGTCAGTTCATAAAATCTGACAAAACACTATTCATGAATAGTGCATCGTCCCGTGATCAAAGTCACCTCAAGTTTGTAGAAGTTTTGAGTGCCAAAGATAATTGCTTCAAGACAATAAACTTTCGATGCCAATAAGTCAAAAAGAAAATAACTCAACAGAGGAAAAGACAAAATGATAACTGCAGGAATCTTCCAAGCACACTCATGCTAAGTTAAAAAGAAAATAATTTGACAAAGAAAAATGAAAAATCACAGGTGAATGAATCCTAAGAGAATTCCCAACACTATAAAAGGAAGAATCAATGAACAAATAAGGCATGGTGAAAAACATCATTAACTAAGAGTGAGCTGTGAAGAAAGAAAATCAGAGAGAAACTCTTCCCTTATTTTCTTCATGTATCCCTGTCTGTTTCAACCCAAATTGAAACCTCAAATGGTATATTCAAGAAAAACTTAAGCTTGTAAGTAATCTTGCTATTTTTAATCAAAGTTATATTTCAAAGTATGTTTGTTGTTTACTTGCTGTACATACTATGTTTATTTTTACCTTCTTTACAAAGTTATTAAATATGAATAGCATCCATACCTCACCTTCATTATAAATTAAAGTTCACTCCCATTTTAAAGTATCTTTCCTGATCTCCAAGTTACTCAATATTATATGCAGTCTAGTATCTTCTCCTATGACACAAGATGACCTCCAAAAATTTCATTTTAATTATCTAGTAGTGAAATATGGATCCACTACTCAATCTAATTTGTAAATTAAAGCTGTAAGGAAAAATCTATCACTCATTCATCTTTTACAAAGTACTGCTAGTATTTGAGAAGATGGCCAATATTATGCAAGATCTATATATGCTTAAGAGTATTAGCATTGGTTTGACCAAATGCATTTCCACAATTTAGTCAATATCATATTTTTTTACATTTGTTTATTCTGTTTAAATTCAATTACCACATTGGATTAGCCATTTACTCTTTCTTTAATAATAAAATATTATTAAATTAATAATTTTTTTATTTAATTTGTTTGTATCACATTTTATAATTCTAACAATTTAATATTAATGATAATTATATTCTAATTAAATTAATATTAAAAAAATCATATTTTCAAAAGTCATTTAATGCTAAGAATAAAAAATATTTGATTAAACTCATTTAAAATTCTATCTAAATTTCTTAATTACAAACCAAATAGTATTTTTATTGGAGTGAGAAACTAATATTTTAATATTTGTTTGGAGAGAGAAATTAGTGGAGAGAGAAATTAGTATTTTAATGTTTGGTGAATCAATAGTGATTCTCCATCTTTAACCAACCATTGTAGCAGAAGTTCATTTTATTTTAGATTTGGTCAATTTAATGTGAAGTATTTTTTACATCAATTATCTAAAATTTAGCTAATTTTTCTATTTGACCAAGCTAATGTGGATGCTTTAAGAATATTAGACTCGAATTTGGATCTAAAATACATAAATCTTGAATCTGGAAGCCATATAACTAACTTATAGAAATTCATAATGAAAGAAGTTGGAGTAGGAACGGTGGTAATAATGGTTGTAGTACTAGAAGAAGAAAAATAAAAAATAAAAACTTCTCTAACCACTCAACGAGACTTCATTAGTTAGAACATTCTCAATGATTTATGTATAATACAAAAAATATAAATTATTTAAAAAAATTGTTCATAAAATGAGTTATATCTGGTTATGAAAAAGAAAATGTAAAATACAAATTGCTACAGTAACTACTATATGCAACAGTTACTACTTATCATTCAAATAAATTTTTTTTTTTATTTATACTTCATTTATTGTAAGTGCCTGACAATACCCTATCATTTTGCTACGACATTTTAGGGGGGAATTATGATCCCTAGATATCTTTCGTACTAAAAGTCATGAACATTATATCCATGCATGAGAAAGTAAATCGGAATGGATCCTGCTGATTAAAGTACTTAGCATGCCAAGTGCTACTAGCAATTAAGCAGTGCTGCGTGCTTGTGCTTGCGCATGCAGTACTGCACGCTAACTCAGTTAATGGAAAAGCCAAAACATCATCATGTTGTTTGTGACAAAAATCAGAACTATTTGCACTTCGCATATATGATTCATAATGATTTGAGTTTCAAAGCTTCGGACTATCAATTATATATCTGATCTGTCGAGTTTGGAAGAAAGTGAGTTATTAATTAGTTTTGTTGATTTACTTTTTATTCACACATGATATGCATATATAGGCCGTGGAGTACTAGAATTTTTAATAAATTCAGTTATATTATATGTTCTAAAATAGTTTATTTATTTTATGAACGAGATAGAACTTGTTCACGAGCTACTTGATTTTTAAAAATAAAATTATTATTGTATCTTACAGCTTTAATAAAATCTTAATGTGAATTCATTTGTGAATTTCTGTAAATATCTTTATACATAGTCACAATTTCTGTAAATGTGAAGTCACCTAAAATGGCATGTGATTAATCATGTTATAGGTATTATTCACAGTTATAAAGCAGTGAAAGTAAAGAATCAGGTGTAGCTTCGAGCTCATTTTGGTTGAAAACCACTCCCAGAGACAAGTCTGAAGCTTAATACTGATGGAGCAATGTTCATGGATCTTCTATAAAATGGAATTGGAGTTATTTTGAAAGATGAATATGGAAATGTATTAATGCCAACTTGTAAAGTTGAATCTGAGGTTGAACATCCAAAAGTGATAGAGCTCCTGGTAGTATTTCGGGGCCTTCAACTGTGTTACACAATGGGTATTCTAATATTATTGTTGAAAGTGATTGTTTGCTATTGATACAATCTCTTCGACAAAATAATATGGTGGACTCCATTTTAGGTGGTTTTGTATGATGAAGTTTATAAGCTTAAGAGTTGTTTTAACTTGTGTATTTTTAATCATGTGTATAGGGAGGGGAATATGGTAGGTCATCAGCTTGCCCGTTATGTTTGGAGTGTTGAGAGTATTTAAATGTGGTGAGATTATATTCCATGCAAATCTTTCTCAAGCCATTTAGTTTGATAAATGTGAAGTAATTGTTATCTCTAATGAAGTTCATTAATTTCTTATAAAAAAAAAGGTATTATATAGATCATATTATGTAATAATCCATCATAATTATGTATTCGTGAACCGCTCATTTGATAAGTGAATTTAGCCAAATTCTAGTTTTGTTGATCCCGAGCCAATCTTGAGTGGCTTGTTGAGTAGTCTATTAATCTAACAATCCGAGTCGATAAGTTTAAAAAAATTGTATAATTTATATTATAATTACTAGGCATATATATGACCATGCTATTAGTCAATTTTGGGCATGCATGTCATGCAATAGGGACTTGTACTAATATTCCTTTAATTTCCCTCTCAAAGCATTGAATTATCAATGATCCTTAAGTTACGCCAGGCCACCATATACTGGCTGGGCGAGACCTGCCCCAGGGCTGGCCAGCAAGCTCGATCTACGCCCCAAGACCCAAATGGCATGAACTTGTACAAGTTGATGCCATTTGAGTATTGTACAATTTCTTCGAAGAAACTGTGCTAATTATGGGTCTTGTATTAAGCATTTATACAAGAGATTTAAATTGTGTAGAAGGAACTAGCACGTATTAAGAGGTAGGAAGCGCTTGCACAGGACCCGGAAAGGAGAAGTGTTCCTAGAGTAATGTCAAACGAGGCTAAACAGGCTCTGTGCCTTAGCTGTTGGTATGAGAGAGAGAGAGCTTTCACCATGACCAACTTATTCTTAAGTTGACAGCCCAAATACCATGCACCCACGGTAAATAACTAATAATTAAGGCAATGCAACATCTAGCTCCTATATATAAGACCATGCTCAAGCATTTATAAAAATAATAGTCTCTGACTAATGAATGCGACCCATTTCGGAAGCATGCAATCTATATAATTTGTAGTTTCCTAGGCAGTTACGGAAGCTCCATTTAAATAGAAAATTGTCAAGAAGTTAGGTTTCCCCTGCCTGTAAAAATTCCAGCAAACAGCAATTTGGCTAGCTAGCTTCTTGTCCTGAAATTCTACAACACAAAACTGACCAAGTCCATTTGAATTTTCGTACCATTGACTTTGATCCCTTTTTGTTAATTCTCACCATAGGATACATGGCTGAGGACTCTCTGTGATTGACTGTAATATTACATATATAAGATCATCTATAATTTTTTTTTGATAAGTAAATATATAAGATCATCTATAATTTAGTGACTTTAGAAGTTTTCTTGCGTCAAGTAAAGCAGTACTTTGAAATATTATGCATGCATTGACTAATTATCTCGATGCATGCATGCACGCATGTTTCAGAATCTGAATATCGATCAAATAATCTTTTTCAGAGTTTTCAAAGTCGATGTTTAACCTAAGGTCCTAATTAATTAATGAAAATAAAAATAAGGACGTTGAAGACGTATCATGTAAGAATGTATATACATGTAGCACAGGTGCTTAATATTAAGGAAGAATCTCTCTCCCAATCCTTTTTTTTTCCCTCATTAATTATCACCCTTTTTTAAAATTATAATACTTGATCACCAAACTAGTACTATATATAGCTCTCGATTTGCACCAAACATGGCAACATGATCCTCCGTTTTACTCTTGTATATATAGACGTTAATGACGGAGGCCTAGGCTTTTCAAATGAATTAACTACCTAAAGTACCTAATAAATTACTCAAAAGGTTAAAAGTATGTAACCAATACAAATAGTAAAAACATGTAATTATGATTAATAACTAACCAAATAATAATTATAATAAATAGAAAATGATATGACAAAACCAGATTTGACATTGTCCTTATTAATTAGGATTGGGGTATGGTGAAATATAATTCTAAAAGAATAGTATTAATTTGAGAATTCAAAGTGAAATTCATAACCTTGATACCGACTTTCAATTATTCCTAATTTCATAAACATGGAAGTGATGGAGATCAATATTTGAACTAATCAACATGCCCAAAAGAGAAGCAACAAGTAACATCAATCACTATTTTTAGAAAGTAAACCTTATATATGGAAATATTACTTGCGAATCTTATGGAAATATACACGAATAAGGAAAAAACAGTCTTGAAAATGGGCTTCCAACCACCCCCAAATATGTCCAAACCGCATGCATCTACCGCGGCCGAATACTATTATTATCTTGAAAATAGGTGCCCCAAATAATTAAAAAAGACAACTACAAACTGCTTGAAGTCACAGCATTTTAACCTAATTTTATTGAGTATTTAGTATTGTCCATGAAATTCACTTGGGCAACTATAAATGATGTGAGAGTCACTTTATTTGTTTGTTTCTCTCACTCTAGATCCTAGAGTTCATATAAGAATTCTAGTGGATTCAAATTCAAGATGTAGTATGAAACTTCATTATAACTTTTAGTCAAGAAAAACCCATTCTAACAGATCAGATATACACTCATAGACTTGATCATAAATTTGTTCCATCCTATACAACCTTTCAAATAGACATAAACTGCCAAGAAAAAAATGCACCTCTGTTCCTCTGACTTGGTAATTTTCCCCAAGTACAGAAATGTCTCATACATGCAATTAAATTGAAAATACAAACAACTCACAAAAATGGTTTAATTATTTGAAATAAGCACATTCAAATGAAGTTGAGACTCAACCATGTCGCCCCACTAAATTTCAGTTAACCAACATCAAATTATAAAACATATTAGAGTCGTTCATCACTAATAACAAATTGAATGAACTATCTACTAAGGAAGTAAACTGGGAAAAAAAAACAAACTTTAAGCATAAATGATTGGACTTACCTTGCTGGATTCGGCCTAGATCCGTACGGTGTTCAATATTCCCAATCGATATCAAGCACCAGTTATGGCCGAGAATCGCAACTCGCAAGCTCCAAAATGGATAAATTCGTCATCAACCACGGATCTAATGTGTGTGGATGGCCGGAGTTGTGGAAATTACTGTCAATTTCAAAAAAGAAACAGAGTGCTAAATAGTTAGAGTTTGGGACCTGGATTTCGGCGCAGATGGTGTCTCCAAAATGGGTGAGAGGATTTAATCGGTCTAGAATTTTGAACATACTGGAAATCTTGCGACGTCGTGGTGGCTGTTGCGAGAAGGTGGTGGTCAACAGAGGTCCTCGACTGGTTAGGGCATGGGTTTTCGAGTTCATCGCGGGAGCTATTTCTTTCGCGGGAAGGGGAACGAGATAGAGGGAGGGGAAAGGGAAATACATCACGTGGGAGACTTTTAAGGGTTAAGGTTTATTGCAGCGACAATAGTCGCCCCAATAAACCTGATGAAATGTAATTTTTGTTGCGTCTAACCATTATCGCCGCAATAGACTAAAAATCACCGTAATAGATTATCTGCTTCGACAGCTTTTGCGGCCACACTATAACTCGCCGGAAATAGGGATTATTTTTGCCAAACTACTGAGATGTCGCAAACTACTTGTCTCAAATGAACAAAATGGTTTTTTGCCGCCAAATTGGTGTCCCCGGAAATAAAAGTGGCCGCAAAAACCACTTTTTGTTGTAGTGCGTTTCCTTTTGCTTTTATATTTTAATACAAATTCTTTTTATTATTCATCATTTAAAATACCTCTATTTTATTTTTTCTAAAAAATATCTTGAAAATATTACTTATCCAATTTTTTCATTTTTTGGTTTTATTTTTAATTTTTATTTGACTTATATATTTTTATTTTGTGTGTAAGGGACTGAATTATATTACATTGTACATAATAATATATTGCAAATATTAAAAAAATATATGGATATTACAAATTTATTGATAGAAAAGAAATGTTTAAAAAGAATAAAAAATATTATTTAAGTGATATGAAAAAAAAATAGATAAACTGATATATGATATATTATAAAAGTTAATATACAAAATAAAAAAAGTAAAATTTAGTGATATATTTTAAAAGATAAAAATAAAAGAACCATTATGAATACTCTAAATCCAAAGGAAATAGGTTCCAATCGCTAGCTTTTATAAACTTCACAAATGTAAGGTAAGTTGATAGCTCAATTATTAAGTCCCGTTTGGAATTTGAGTTGAATTGAAATCAACTCAGTTTAATCTAATATTAAGTTGAGTCTAATATTCAAACACCTAACTATCAAATTAGTAAACACATCTCAATTCAAAACATTTTTATAAGTGGGACTCACAACTTTTTTCAACTCAACACCTCTTTACACGCAGGACTCGCAACATTTTTTCAACTTCTTATAAATACATTTAAACTCATCTTAATATCCAATACATCTAAACTCATCTGAAGAGAGTACTACAAAATTCACTCAACCATCTCAGCTGATTACTATTAAAAACGAATTCAACTCATCTCAACTTAACTCAACATCCAAACAGAACTTAAGATTAATTCAATTAGGTATAATTTGTGAACCTTAAAGCCTAGTTTGGATATAAAAGTCCCTACAACTAATATCAACTTATTTCATTTAATTATTACAATTTTTTTTAAATTTTTATACAAAATATAATAAATAATTTAATTTTTTCTAATTCTAAAATAATAATAATATTAAAAAATAATATTATAATAATATTTTATTCAACTTTTAATTTTCATTTTAATTTATCTCAACTTACTATCCAAATCAGACCTAATTATTTATTTTTATTTTTTTAGAGTGTGAACCTTAATTATTAAAACATGGCTAAAAGCTAGAAATAAAAATATTTAATATTATATGTTCAATAATAACAATTTAGATACTAAAAATATTACTATTATTTATTATTTTTTTATTTTTATTTTTTTATTATTTATTATTTTTTTCTATTATTTAACATTCTATTATTATTTTTCCATTATACTTTACAAAAATTCTCGACGCTACTCGGTTTTCTCACTACCCAAACGTACCGGCCGAGTAACTCGTACGAGTAGAACAGACTACAGAGGGAGCTCTGCTAAAATCTCAGCAATTCCTCCCCGTTTACAGAAAACCCTAACCCTAATTCCTCGATTCTGGTCTCCACACCCCGACATGGAACCCGAGGAATCACCGTCTCGCGAACCGATCGACGAGATCCACTCCAACGGCGACATCGGCATCGACGAGCCTAGCCGTAGCAAGAGGCCAATTATAAGTAGCGGCGAGCAGCTCGACGTGGAAGCCTACGCAAGCCTCTACCAGGGGCGCACCAAGATCATGCGCCTCCTCTTCATCGCGGACCACTGCGAGGGCAACCCGGGAATGCGGCTGGAGGCTCTCCGAATGGCCTACGACGAGATCAAGAAGGGCGAGAATACCCAAATCTTTAGAGAAGTGGTGCAGAAGATTGACGGCAAGATGGGGCCCGACTATGTGATGGATTCCACTTGGTGTGATATGGTTGACCGCAGGGCCGAACAGAAGAAGGAGAAACTCGATAACGAGCTCAATGCGTATAGGGTATAATTCCGTTTCTTTGTGTGTATTTTTCGGTACATACTTATTTTTGTTCATGCGTGTACTTGTTTTTGTTTGGATGTGCTATAATTGGAGATTGGCAGTTCAAGCAGGTCTTTTTATGCTGCTGAGTTTGAATTAGTGTTGGTAAAAATTATTCTTTGTAAATAGGGAATTTTATTGTTTTCTGGAAAAAGCTCAAGGATTGTAGAAACAAGTTGGCTAATTTAGCTTAGTTTGATTTTGGATCTTGACATTGCAGATGTCTAGATGATATAAGGAAAGAGAGGCAGTGCCTCTATGAACTAATCCAGATTTCACCCAAAGTAGATGTTGCAGACACCCAAATTACCCATAGTTAAGTTTTGATTCCAAACGAATCAATTCTTTATAAATATTAAGTAAATATCGTTAGATGCACATTGGACAAAGGGGTCCAGATGGAGTATTTCATGTTGCAAAATCTGTGGATATTAATATGTCTTCATGGTAGTGTTTGGTAACCCTTCGTTGCTAACGTTTACATTCTCTCTATATGAGATGTTGATACCCATGGACTAGTCTTCCTGTTATTTTCAAACATCATCATGTAAGATCTGTTTTCCGATCATTTCTTCTATTGTTCCATTGTATTCCTTTTCCTGATATTCATTCCTCCATTTACTTTCTGTGCAGACAAATTTGATCAAAGAAAGCATAAGAATGGGATACAATGATTTTGGAGATTTTTATTATGCTCATGGTGCACTAGGGGATGCTTTTAAAAGTTATGTACGGACTCGTGACTATTGCACTACATCAAAACATATTATCCATATGTGTATGAGTTCAATTCTGGTCAGCATTGAGATGGGTCAATTCACTCACGTGACAAGCTATGTGAGTAAAGCAGAACAATCATCAGAGGCACTTGACCCAATCACAGCCTCAAAACTACGATGTGCTGCAGGATTGGCTCACTTAGAGGCTAAAAAATACAAGCTCGCTGCTCGTAAGGTTTGTTCAGTCATTTACTGTTTTGCGATTGACTTCAATGGTACTTATTTTTCTTGAAGCTTTGAGCTTTAATAAAGAGCTTGCTGATGTTGATAACCTTGCTGTATTTTTATCCATAACACTTGGCTTGAAACTTCAATGATAATTGTTGCTTCTATCATGCTTTAATTGATTTTTTGGAACTTGCGGTTTAAACAATTTTGAAAAAAGCAGTCTGAACTTCAGACTTAGCAGATTTGATGATGATGACAATCACTTTCACAATCTGTACTTGAGAAATATCATGTTGATCTAAGGTAAGGGGGTGGGTTTGGTTAATGATCCAAGAAACTAAGCTGAAAATGGTTAATCAATCAATCATTAACAGTTTATGGAGTTGTCATAGTGTGGGATGGGTTGACTTAGCTTCGAAAGGGGCTTCGGGTGGTATTATTTCTATGTGGGATAGGAGGGTTGTGGAGATGATAGATTATTATGTGGGAGAATTTATGGTGGCTTGTCAATTCAAGATTGTGGATGTTGGATTTGAATGGGCTTTGGTGGTGTGTGTTGGGGGGGGGGGGGGGGGGGTTTACGGTCCTAATGTGTATAATGTTAGGAGGATGTTATGGGAGGAAATGGCGGGGGTTAGCTGCTGTTGGGATGTTCCTTGATGCTTTGGTGGGGATTTCAACATTACAAGGTATCCTAGTGAGCAAGTGGGGGATAATTATTTCTCTCAGGTCATGAATACTTTTTGAGATCTGATTTTTGAGCTGGATTTCATCGATTTACCGATGGTTGGTGGGGATTTTACGCGGTCCAATGGAAGAGCAGGGCCTAGGCTGGACAGATTTCTGGTTTTGGCTTCTTGGGAAGTTCGTTTTCCTGATTTGAGCCAGAAAAGGTTACCGAGAATATGTTCTGACCAATATCCCATAATGTTGGAATGTGGAGGCATTATGAGAGGGTATAGGTACTTTAAATTTGAGAATATGTGGTTGGAGGATGAAGCTTTTGTGGATAGGGTGAGGTCGTGGTGGTCTTCGTACCCTTTTTCTTGTACCCCGAGCTTTGTAATGGCTAGTAAACTTAAAGCTTTAAAACAATATTTGAAGAAGTGGAATGTGGAGGAGTTTGGGAATACGGAAAATAAAAGGAAACTTTTGATGCAATGGTTGTAGAGTTTGGAGGAAATGGAGCTGATGGGGGACATATCCAGTGAGGATTTGGAGAGAAAAAAAGCGGTGGTGGATGAATTAGAAAAGATCACTTTAATGGAGGAAATCTCATGAGGAAAAAATCTCGGGTTCTTTGGCTAAAGGAAGGTGACAAGTGTTCGAAATTTTTTCATCACATGGCGAACTGTCATTGAAGAAATAATGTGGTTGAGACTATTCATGATGGTGATAACATCCTTTCAGATCAAGAGGTCATTAAAGATCATATTGTGAATTTTTATGAGAAGCTGTTTAGGGAAGAATACTTGTGGAGACCAAAGCTTGATGGACTGTTTTTTTACTCCATTGACCAGATTAGTGCAGATTGGTTAGAGAGAGCTTTTGAAGAGGATGAATTTCTTGATGTGATTAGAGGAATGACAAGCTCCGGGACCGGATGGCTTCTCAATGGCTTTCTTTCATGCTTGTTGGGAAATAGTGCGGGATGATATTATGAAGGTTTTTCTTGAATTTTATACATTTATGAAATTTGAGAAAAGCTTCAATGCTATATTTAAAGCTCTTATTCCCAAAGAAGGTAGGGGCTGTGGAGATGCAGGATTTTTGGCCTGTTAGTTTTGTGAATGGGGTATATAAGACATTTCTACAGTGTTAGCTAATCGCATGAGTGTGGTGTTGGGAAAAATTATTTCGAAATCTCAAAATGGGGGAGACAAATTCTTGATTCGGTCTTAGTTGCTAATGAATTTGTGGATAGCAGAATCAGACTAAATGAATCTGGAATTTTGATCAAATTAGACATGGAAAAGGCATATGACCATGTTTGTTGGGATTTCCTCTTGTACTTACTTGGGAGGTATGGTTTTGGAGAGAAATGGTGTATGTGGATCAAGCATTGCATTTCGACGGCGAGCTTTTCTATTTTGGTGAATGGTACCCCGGTTGGATTTTTTAATAGCTCACGTGGTTTGAGACAAGGACATCCGCTATCTCCCTTTCTTTTTGTTCTTGTTATGGATTCGTTGAGTAGAATGATTGAAGTGGCGGTAGAAGGAAGGTTCTTGTCGAGTTTTGAGGTGGGAAAGGAGGATTTTGGAATAGCATTAAATTATCTCATCTTTTTTTTGCCGATGACACTTTAATTTTCTGTGAGCCTAATCTAGAACATCTTCAATCTTTGAGAGCATTGTTGTTATGTTTTGAAGTTATCTCGCGTCTAACGATTAATCTTAACAAGTTTGAAATTGTTCCAGTGGGTGCAGTAGCCAATATTTCAGATTTGGCTAATATTTTGGAGTGTAAGATTTCTTCATTGCCGCTGAAGTATCTTGGTCTTCCGTTGTGTGTCTCTCATAAATCTGTTTCAATATGGGATGGGGTGATTGAGAAGATCAAGAGAAGGTTGGCTGGATGGAAAAAGCTATACTTGTCTAAATGGGGACGAATTACATGGATAAAGAGTACGCTGTCTAATCTTCCCAAGTATTTTCTTTCACTTTTCCCTTTGCCAGCAGGGGTTGCAAAAAGAATTGAGAAAATTTATTGCAACTTCTGATGAGGTATAGGAGAGGAGAAAAAGTTTCATTTGGTTAGTTGGAACAAGGTTTGTCAACCAATTTCTTGTGGAGGATTGGGGTGAGAAATTTGAGGATGTTTAACTAAGCACTTCTTGGAAAATTGTTTTGGAGATATCATGTAGAGAGAGATGTTTATGGAAGAATGTCGTTGCTGTTAAATATGGGAGTGGGTGGGGGGATTGGTGTTCTAGTGAAGTTAGAGGAGCGTATAGGGTGAGTTTATGGAAGTTCATTAGGAAAGGTTGGGGGGGAGTTTTTGAAACATATTAAATTTAAGGTGGGGGAAGGGAAGAGGATTCTGTTTTGGCATGATATTTGGTGGGGGGAATCAGCTCTCAAATCTTATTTTCCCTCTCTTTTTAGGATTGCAAGGGATCAAAATGCTGTTGTGGCAGATTTTTCCCAACATACTGATAATAATATTCTGTGGAATGTTGATTTTATTAGAAAGGTAAATGACTGGGAAGTGAATGATGTTTCTGATTTTTTGGGAAGATTTTATAATTCAAAAGTGATGGAGGGAAGAGAGGACAGTTTACTGTGGGACCATGCTGGAAATTCCAGGTTTTCAGTTAGTTCTTTTTATAAGGTGCTAACTTGTCATTCTGGTTGTGCTTTCCCTTGGAAAACCATTTGGAGAGGGAAGGTTCCTACTAAGGTGGCGTTTTTCAATTGGGTAGTTGCTCTAGGAAAGTTTTGACCACGGATAACCTTAGAAAACGTGGTATGTGTATTGCTGATTGGTGTGTCATATGCAAGAAGGATGGTGAATCTGTAAGTCATCTCTTTCTTCATTGTGAGGTGGTGAAGTCTTTATGGAATGAGGTTTTGAGTCGGACATGTATATTTTGGGTGATGCCAAAGGAAGTTGTGGATCTTCTTACATGTTGGAGAGGATTTGAGGGAAGGAAATGTGTAGCTGCCAGATGGAATATGGTGTCTTTAGTTGGAAAGGAATGAGAGATGTTATGAAGACAGAGCGTTCTTTCGGAGAACTTCGGAATTTTTTTTTTTTTCTCCTGTGTTTGTGGGCTAGGATTTTTGTAAGGAATGATGATAATGTACTGAATCTGTATTAGTCTTTTTCCTGCTTCTAGAGTGTTGTAGATATTTCCTTTGTATACTTCCTGTGTACTTGGGATGTGCCTATTCTTGATAATAAAATCTCTTATTAATTAAAAAAAAAAATCTCTTGGATGGAAAGGAATGCCTGCTTTGAAGATAAGGAACTCACTATGGCCAAGTTGAAGAATTTTTTGCTACACGCTTTAATGTGTTGGTGCTATTGTTTTGCATGGGAACAATGTTCATGATTTCTTGTCTTTAATTTATCGCTCTTAGAATGTATTTAGGTGTTCTTCTATATACTTCATGTGTACATGTGCTATGCCTATTTCATTCTTATATATAATATTTCTCGTACTTATCAAAAAAAAAAAAGGTAAGGGGGTTTGGTGAAGAGAAATATCCTATAAAAGATGGGGGACAATCCATATATGAAGCCGTTGAGAACAGAAGATGGGGGAAAATGATTTGGGCTTTGTATCATCCATACTCTTCAAGTCACAGTTATAGTTTTCCTACTTAACTTATCAAACAAATTGTGTGATGGGACCTTACTGAATTTCTCTCCGTACACCTTGCAATTCCTGTGGGTGAACAGTGAAGCGAGAAACCCTAACTCAACCAACCCGCCGCCACCCCTCACCCATCATCACCTCCGACACAGACGAGGCCGGCGGGCCTCGACATCCTCGCTAAGGGTCGTCCGGCGTCGATTCTTGCCGGCGAATTGGCTCTTTTGCTTCATCTCTGTCGAAGTTGTCGTACTGTCATCATGCACTTTCAACACCAACACAGACTTGGACAACGGACTCTGGCGAGTCCATTGTGAGCCATCCAACGTCAGTTCTTTGCAAGCAATTGGGAATATTCTGTTGTCTTTCCGTTACTTCCTCTGGCGAACTGCGACTTGCCTTTGCATTAGCCATCGTCACAGACGTTTCAAAGGACTCCGACGACCCCATTGTGGGAAATTCCGACGTCAGTCATCCTTTGGTGACTGGAAGTTTCCGTTATCTTAGTTAAGGGGTTCTGTTTTTACCAACCTGGTGCGCCTTTGGGCTCTATTTTCCTAGCCACCTTTGCGCACTGCTTTTACTCAACAGAATGATGTATTTCAGCGTAGATGCCCCTGCATTTGAAGTCGAAGGTTTGATCAATATGGGTCAGCTGGTGCGCTTTTGGGTGGAATCGAAGGCTTTTGAGCTTTTGCTAGAATCATGGAGATTGTCATTAAAAATTGTGGAGAGGAGTAGAAGGGTGTGGAGATTTGTAGTGATGGGTCGCAATGGTCTAGAATGGTTGATGGCTATGATGGAAGCAGTATTACAAGCGGGGGAAAATTTGGAAAAACACTTGCGCGAAGGCAACGGAACATTCATGGCTCAAAGATGCTCTAACAAGCTTGGTAGGTTTCTAATTGTCATTGAATATGTTGGAGGCGGCCGGTGGAGTGTTGTAGTCATTCCTGAAGGGTATAAAGGTCTGGGTTGGGAGAAATTTGCTGCGGAATTATGCAAAGCTGCGGATATGCTTTTTTCTGATGGGTCAAAGAAGGAAAACCATAAGAAGAATGTGAACATCAACTTGGAGGTGAATCATAAAGACCCAAGTACATCCACGGTGGTGAGGTGATCATATGCAGCAGCTCTTAAGGCCGGTCATGATTCGGGGGTTCATAGTGAGGGGAATGATGTAAGTGGTTTGCAGATCACGCCTCAGAACCAGCTTGTTGCAATGCATAATTCTTCAAAGGAGATGGAAGCCCAACTTATCGAATTGAAGGCAGTGATAGCTTTTTTGTCTACAAAAATAGACCTGCTTTCAACTGGAGGTAATAGGGTTGTAAGGAACAAGATTAAGATAGGCTCAAATCCTTTAAACTCAAATAAAGGAAAATGGAAAATCGGATTCGACCATGTCCCTATAACCAGATCTAGAAGAGTATGGCGGGTCAAAAGGAAGTTTGGGTTATTTGAAGTGGGTTCTACGTTGAGTATCAACGTAGAGACATCTGTAATAGAATGTCATTCGCCTCAGGTGACTTCTGTACCCGAAAATACTATGGCTCCCTCGTCGGAGTTGAAGGAAAATGGTGTCATATCATTGGTGAAGGGACCCGCTGAAGTTGCACATAAAAGGTCACCAAAGGTCAAGGGACCCGCTGAAGTTGCACATAAAGGGTCACCAGAGGTGAAGGGACTTGATGTCATACCATTGGAGAGAACCAATGGAGTTACTGAGGAGGTACGGGATTTGAATATGGATTTGGCATTGGTGCCTTGTGTATAGGAATGCCTAGAGTCGAGAGTGCAGCTGGATATTGTGTTTGGGGATATTGTGGCTCCCTTGGTCTCTCTTCCTCCAATAGCAAATTGGATTCTGCCTAAAGTTAATGAGATTCAGCAGTTAGTGGGAATTTCACGTGGAGGATGTGAAGACCAATTTAAAGAATTAATTATTGCGATCGAGGCAAGCAACGCGCTTGAAACCGAATCAAGTTTCAAAGAAAGCAGGGAATTATGTCTTTTTTCGGTAATCAACTACGACACTAAGGATGGTAGCTCAATTAGAGGGAAGTCTAAAGGGAGGGCATTGTGAAGACAGGAACAAGGGGTTGGGGTGGATTTTTTGGGCAGAGTTTTAGTTCTACTGGAAACAAGGGGTTGGGGTCGGGTTTGTTGTATTTTGGGTTATTAGGGATTTTCTATTATGGGAAGGTGTTCTCTTGTATACATCAGTGTACTTGGTTACTCCTTTTGATATATATATATATATATATATATATAATAAGTTTACTTATCAAACGAAAAACTTATAGTTTTCTTGCCTGCATGAATGTTCTACACCCTATAAAAGCTGTAAAAAATTTTAGTGCATGAAATTGGCTTTTGTTGATATTTTTCCATGTTTCCTTTCTTCTTGTTCAATAGGTGAGAAAACTTGGATGATAGAAGAGACTACTTCTATTTTATGGTTACCTAGTCTAAGTCAGAATTTTCAATTAACTTGTTGCTCTAGATGATGGGCGTTCATTCCTTCTCTAAATGGCCCTGTTTTGGCTCATATGGTTAAAAAAATGCAAAGTGGATTGGGGTAGGTCTGGATTCTATTCGTGCCAATGGGAAAAATGGATGAAATAAAAAAGTAAAGAGGAAATTTTCATTCCTTCTATAGTTTGAACTCAATTGCTCTATCATTTTTTATGAAATGGTTTGTTCCTTTGCACTTTCTATCACTTTGTTTTTTATAACTTGTAAAATGTGTGTTCAAAATGATTGAGGTCACATATTATCTTTGTAGAGGATACTTGCAATGAAACTTCTTCTAGTATTTTTCATCACTGGGACATTTATATCATCGTATGTTTACAGTTCTTGGAAGCAAGTCCTGAATTGGGAAGTCACTACAACGAAGTCATTGCACCACAAGATGTTGCAACATATGGCGGACTTTGTGCACTTGCAAGTTTTGACAGGACAGAGTTGAAGGTATTTATTCAGTTTCTTCTTTTTTCTTCATTTGTTTTTCTCTGTTTCTCACTAACATCATAATGAAAGCTTGAGAGCTGCTTCTGATAAAAGCTTTCATCTCGCAGCACAAAGTCATAGACAATGATAACTTCCGGAATTTCTTAGAGTTAGTACCTGAAGTAAGGGAGCTTATCAATGATTTCTACTCAAGGTATCTTAATACTTTTAGCCATATTAGAGAAAATGTAGAAAAGATTAGAACAAGGAGTATATATTTATGAACCCAACCTATCTTGGCCCGTCCCCATTACTTGTGTATTTTTTTTCAGGGGCCCTCATTTAACAGAATCATTTCCCTTGTCATTGCAGCCATTATGCATCGTGCCTGGATTACCTTGGAAATCTCAAAGCAAATCTGTTGCTTGACATCCATTTGCATGACCATGTTGAGTCATTGTATGATCAAATCCGTAACAAAGCTCTCATCCAGTATACGCACCCATTTGTCTCAGTTGATTTGCAAATGATGGCTAATGCCTTCAAAACAAGCATTGCAGGGCTAGAGAAAGAACTTGAAGCATTGATTACAGACAACCAAATACAGGTTTGGTTTGCAGTGTTGTGCAGGAATTCTAGTTGTTGGTTGTAACTAACGGCAAAGGTCTGAAAATTGAAATTTGTATCTGTGGTGACCCAGCTTACCAGTCCTCACAATAAGTACAAGATACATGTAATTTATATAAAACCAATGTCAGCTGACCGAGTAGAAATCTATTTAGAGAGTCCAGTCCGGATGTTGTGAAACCGATTTAGATTCAACCCTAATAAATATCAATCTTTTTATAATCCTTTAGTTATCAAACATATCAGAAACCAATTCAAAACACAACCCTTCTAAATATAAGGTATTTAATGCTTTACTAATCAAACATGTGGTTGTTTTGCAGGCTCGAATTGACTCGCACAACAAAATTCTATATGCGCGACATGCAGATCAAAGAAATGCAACTTTCCAGCGAGTTTTACAGACTGGTAGTGAATTTGATCGGGATGTTCGGTCAATGCTGCTGAGAGCTAATCTCATTAAGCACGAATACAATCTTAGGGCATCAAGGAAACTTTGAATATCAATTTCAGCAGGGACAGTGGCTAGGACCAAACCTTTTCTCCTTTTGGTATTGATAATGCAATTGTGCTTGGTCCTTCAGAATGGCGAAGTGGGTTTCCAAAGACTCAAACAAGTTGGGGCGGTTGCATGTTCAGCATTCAAGGATACAAAGTTTTATGCAACAATTAACAAAAATATAAATCATTCCTGTTGTGTATATGGCCGGGTTTATCTTATTGGTCGCTGTCAATTCTCCATTTTGGCGTGATTTCTTTTTCTCTGCTTTTGATTGGGATGTTTCCTGCTATAAATGTGATTATCCTGATTCAACGTGCAAACTAAACCTGAAACCATTGAGGATCCAAAAGCCTACTTTCTGGTACTGTTTCTTGTATCTACCAAATTTGTTTTTATGTTTAGAAGTTATTTTTTTTAGTGTTAAAATACTAACCCATCAACAATGAATTTTGCGCGAGTACTGGATGTTCAAGTTTTGTTCATTCTATTAAAAACAGGGAAAGTTCTGTTGGTTTTATTTTTATTTAAATACTAGCTGAACTCATCTTATTAAGCTATATTTTTTTTTTTATTCATTTGGAGATGGGGGTTTTGAACTCAAGACTTCCATTTTAGAGGCTGTTGGTTTATTACTAAGCTATATTTGATGTTCACAATCTGTGCGTTGTGTTCAAACCTTATACATTTTCACAAGTTAGTATCTAATAATTAGTTAATTATGTTAAGATTATAACGTTTAGGTTAGTTAGGTGCGCATGCGTGTATTAGATTGGCATGCGTGTAATATTGATGATAAACCATGAAAGATTTGCTCTTTTTTTTTTAACACAAATGGCGGGTTTCTTTATATTTCATGACTAACTTCAACAAACCAATTTTGAGTTCACACTTAAAATAAAATATATATTTATATATAAACACATTTAGAGATACCTATATTGACATTGTTTACATAATAACTTATCCCATTATTAACATGATTCTTCTTATTTCTTCCTATTATTTAAAGATGTTTTAGGTGTTAAACATTTCCCTCAGAGAAAAAATGTATTCCTTTTTTTCCTTTTTTCTCTCGATAGGCTAGCCGACTAAGTTTTCTCCTTCCCCTCCCCTCTCAAAACCCTAATCGCCACCACGAGAAGAACCTTCTTCTCCTTTGTTGTATCAAATCTTCTTATCTCTTATTTGTTCTCTGCTATTATTTTGCCTACTTTTTCTGCTAATGGAAAGCTCTACTTCCTCTAACCCTAATTTGGCTAAGCCTAAGAAACTCAAGGAAATGGCTGCAACTCTTGAAATTTATGTTGCCATTGTGAAAAATTCGAACAGGGTAGAGCTTTCCTCAATCCCAATCTCATATATCAGCCTACCTATGAAACAAAAGAATAACTTCACACAAGTCAAACCCTTTTTCTCTATTTAATAGAGTCCAATCAGATGCTGACACATATACCATACACGAGATGGCCTGTGTGAAGCATTTCAGAGGAATTATTTTTTCCTCAGAGTCTGTGATGTGCTTTTCCCTCTTTCTTTCTCATTTTTTCCCTTTGTTTTTTCTTCTCCACCCCCGAAGGTCTCCTGCGTTCCCCCTCTCTTTCTCATTTTTTTTCTTGTCAAAACCCCTCTCTCTGTGTCTCATTTTCTTCTTCCCCACCCCTCAAAGAAATCATCCTCCTACGACCACCCCTATCCCCCTCTCTCTCATTTTCTGCGTCGTGCTTCCCCCCGATTCTCTCCTCCCCCCGGATCTCTCTCTCTCTCCTCGACTACAATGAAACGGAAACCCATAAACTAACCCTAACCCTCCCTCCCTCAACTACAATGAAGGTAATTTTCTCACGCTACACTGATATTGGGCATCTGTTTAATGGTTTATGTAGGGGTCTTGGTCGTTTTGTTGGGCGTTTAATGGTTTATGTGGGTGTTTTGTGGGGCGTTTAATGGTAATTTTCTCACGCTACACTGATATTGGGCATTTTGTTGTTAATTATTTTCATTTTCTATGGATATATCTTGGGTGTCTTGGGCATATGTTTATGTGTAATTTTCTGTGGATATATTTTGTTTTCTTGGGCATCTGTTTTCATTTTCTGTGGATATATCTTAGGCGTCTTTTGTAATTTTATGTGGATATATCTTGGGCATCTATTTCTGTTAGGAGTTTCTGTGTAATTTGTTGTATGGCCAGTTTCTTAATTAACGTTTGCTTTAAATTATACATGTGTGATATGTAAGAGCAATGGGACCAAGTTAAATGCTAGAATCCTTTTAGTCCTTCACAAGTGTCGTGAGATTTGCTCTATGCTTTCAATTGTTCTGTGCTTTCAATTTTTTGCGAGTGCAAAGATGCATGCCATTGTTTCACCCAACACACACCTGTCTAAAGTGGTGTTTTAAATTCTGAGATATATTCCCTGCACACATTGTAATTCCACCGTGAGTAATGCCCTTCTATTTTTGTTGATGTGGACATGTATTCTTGCTGCTCATGCAGTGGCAGCTCTGCTATGATGATCCTTAGCATGTTAGCTTATGCATTACAATCATATCTTACCATGTTAGCTTAAGCATTACAAACAAATCTGGTGAATGTTTTGTTTAATATTAATTAATGTGGCAAATGCAGTCTGACATCAGTGGTAGTTCAAGTTCTTGGACTTCGAGAACAAAAAACCAAGATGCTTTGGAGAGACCACTTTGCCACTGTGGGATTCCATCGAAGTTAAGGATTTCTGGCAAACATACTAGTTTTGGCAGACGTTTTTTCAATTGTCCAAACTTTAAGATCAACAGACAATGCTGATTTGTTCAATGGATTGATCTTGATATGGAACAAAATAGTTGTTGCAAAGTGACATTGGAGTTAGCTCAAAGAAGGAATGACATGATCAATCAAGAACATGTGATGGTTGAAGAAGCAAATTTAAAGCTATGGAAAAGAAGTACAATGGAGCATTAACGGCTTTACTATTGTCATGGCTCTGTATTGTTGTAATTATTTTATATTCGAACGATAGTCATGTATGTCGGTCAATGCTAAGATCCTATGGTTATTAGCCTATTTTGTATAAGTTGAAAATTCATTTCTTTATGTATTTGGGAGTGATTGTAGACATGTTAAAGTTGCAAACGCTAATATGTATTTGGGAATATGATGAATAGACGTGTTTTGATGCTTTTATTTGGTCAAAACAGGTTGCCACATCTTCATTATGAGAACATGCGCTTTTCTCAACAAACCAAGTTGTCATGTGTTTTAAAAAGAGCATTTACACCAATGCAATAATCATGTGGCACTCTAAAAACAATGCAATAATCATTATAATCATGTCCAGAAACATAATGAAAATTACTACAAGTTCAAAAAAAGAAAATTACTACAAGTCCAAGTACATAGGTCCAAATATATTAAGTTTCACTACAAATGTTCAAGATATCCTAAATTCTTTCAACAGCCTCAAACAGGTCTACATCTTCAAGAGCACCAAATAATCCTTCGAGTCCACTCTAACAAGCCTTTATCTCCACTCTCAATAACTATAACATAATAAAAAGAATCCAATAAGTTTCTGAACAATAACATCATCACATTCCATACACAGAACATTTTAAACACCAACACCAACCTCATGTTTCTTCTTAAAGATCCACGCTTTGTGATACGTTGTCATTTATATTTTCAAGATCCCTGCATGAAAGACAATACAATAAAAGCATAAAAAATGAAGTTATTAGATTAAAACACAAGTAAAAACGTTAATAAGTAATATACTTCACTGAAAGGCAGTTGTTGTTCGCATGACCTTCAATCTTGCAAATGCTACAACGCCTTTTTTTCACTGATTAAGTTTCATTCTGGTTCTTTGCTCTCAAATATTTTGGTCTTCCTTTCGTTGGCACCTGTTGAGGATCTTATAAAATTTGTGAGAAATTTGATATTACTTGTGATCTTAACATTCGGGAATCATTTGTTGACATGTCTTCGCTTCTAAATTTTTTCTTCAATATCTTCCATCAAAAGCAACTCCTTGTAGACCTTATCTAAAGCAAGAGAGAGGTGGTTCATTCTCTGACTTTGATTGTGAGCCAAGTTTTGTAATATCATAGAACTGCATCATTAACTTGCTTTTCCACATTATCGAATCTTCTTGTAGCATTACATGCCCCGGTATTTTATATATAACTCGACTCTTAGCATTGATTGTCCATCACTCTAGAATATAGTGATGTGGCAACATACCCAATTTTCCTTTCCATCCAAGGACACATAGGGCATGCCTATAAAGAATACCCAGAAATTCAAACATATGACATGTACATATTGCCTTCGCTTTTCCACTATCTAAAGTCACATAATAAATAGGTTTTTCTTTGCCATAAGGTGCCACTCCATACATCTTACTTTCACCATCTTTCTGAACTTTGGTCGTATTGTACCGTTGGCTATTAAATAGCTCATCTTGAAAGATAATGAAAGACTTTCTTGTATACACTTTTGCCGCATCTTCTTCAATTGTGTGGCAGGTTTTAAAAATAGCCTTAGTTGATTTCGTTCACACATCCTTCTCTTTCTTCTTGAAATATCGTGCATCTAAGATTTTCTCGTATTGATGCACAAAGTCACTCACCATCGTGCTCGAATGAACATAATCTTTGAAAAATTATTCATACTCTCACTCCTTTGCGTGGATGACATACCGGCACAAAATGTAGTTCGCAAGTAAGCTGGAACCTACTTACCCCATCGGTTGTAAAGATTTTGTAGCCAATCATTACCAACTAGACCATATTTCACCAATATTGAACTCCATTCCTCTTAGAACTCATCAGACGTTATTGTCTCATGGATACAATGACAAAACACTTTTTGAAAGTCTGAAAACTTGTTATAGACATGTGCCAAATGTTCATAAAATTTCTGTAAAATATGCCACAAGCACAACCGGTGAGTTATATTTGGGAGTACCTCTGCAATGGCCTTGGCCATGGCTTTATCATCATCAATAATAATGGTTGAAGGGGCATGCCCATGTTCTCAGTAATCACATATAGGATTCAACTATTTCATTGACTAATAATGCACAACCAAATATTATGGTTTTGTGATGATGATTAACTCCTGAAAATGGCACAAATGGCATCTTATAAATATTTGTGAGGTACGTCACATCAAATGTGATAACATCCTCAAAATATTGATATGCATACCTTAATCTTGCATCTGCCTAAGAATATTTTCTCATAGACTCATTCTCATCAACCTGCATGGAATACACAAATCCATGTTTTTTATATTGTCGATCAAGAAAGTAGGCATACAATCTTTGTACATCTCTCTCTTTAAACAATTTTCTACTTTTATTTTTCAAATAATTTTCGACGTCCTTACCGATACAGCCAATGTTAAAATCATCAATTGATTTTTTGCTCAACATCGACATTATCTTCCTTGTCAGTATATCTGACTCATTCAAAGTGAGAATGAGTTTTTTTTTTTGACACGTGTCACTCCTCTATGTCCACGGAGCAAACTAGTACTTCTTGATGTGAGTAGCTCATGGTTGTGTTCAGGCACAAACTTGCATACTATCCACTATTTACCATCATTTTTTATACACATCGTTACTTTACACCCAATCTTTGTTTCAGTAGGTTTAGGAATTTTTCGTTCTTTTTGTTTGAGACTTTCACGCATAAATCATTCCCTTGTACAAACATAATCTATTCCAATTAATTTTCTGTCCTCTTTCGTATGGTTGGTCCTCATTGCAAAACATCTTCATCTTACATACGCCATGTAAAATGCTTGGGAGTCTTCAACCTCATCAAATTCCTTCCCAATAAACAGTTCAAAAGTCCACTACTAGAAGTGAAATTCATGTTGACTCTATCTCCATCTTCCACATTCACTCCATCTCCATCACCATCTCTATCTTCCGCACTCAGTCCATCTTTCAAATTCACTTGATCTACACCATCTCCCACATTCAATCCATCTCCCATATTCATATGACATTGATTTTCCATGATTTCAACATCAATACTTTTATTTTCAACTTGTGGACAATTTCTACTCGTTAGTATCTCAACTTCATTACTATCCGAACTCCATATACGATCCTTCATCCCAACATAAAACAATGCAATCAATAAAAAATATCATAGGCATATCATGATAATGATTCTTTCTTGTTTATTCATCACTATTTTCCTCGATCTCATGCTGCTTACTGGTTTAAACTTGTTGAAAAAATGCCTTATTTCATCCTTTTACTACGATGATGAGCAGCACAACATGCATTATTGCTACTTGCATATCATATCATATTCAGAATTTTATAAAAGGTTTTTTTCTTGTACTCGATCACTAATATTCTTACTAGTAGAACTTAAAGCAATTTAACATTTAAAAGGCCACAAAAAAAAATAGCATCTTTATCGTTCTCTTCCTTTTGTTATTTCCACTAAATGCATGACCCAAAACTTAAAGATACATCCACAAAAATCTGCAACCCAACAGACAAGATTGAACCCAAAAATTTAATTTAACTATATGGTTTTGAGCCCAACATCAGAGGAAGACCTTTCACTTCCAAGAAAAAATAAAACATAGACTTATTAAGAGAGAGAGAGAGAGAGAGAGAAAACATGATTATTGCAAAAAAAAAAACATATATCTACCATTCTCAATTATGACTATGCTTGATGAAGAGGAATGGGCAATGCCGCATACGATGGCAATTGGAAGGAGGAATGTGGCAAATCAGCTGCAAGCAGGGTGAAACTAGGTTTGTAGTGGTTTGTGCTATTGTGTGCGACGGAAGATCAGAATGGGTGCACCGGTCTACTCTGAATCTCCTCCACTAGCATACGATGTGCAGCGTGTGGCATTGGTCAAAGGCTACGATGGGTGGGGGCAAGTATTTTCTGTCCAAGGCTTTTGTCGAGAGTGAAGTTTTCTATTGAAGTGCGATTTCAGTACTTGACCCAAATGCCCTTGCTATGGTGCAACCAAGTTTAGGATTCATTTTTGTGCAATGCTGAAGTGTCATCCATTTATTGGTGTTTGAAAAACTGTCTTTGAAGGACAGACCTGCCCAAAGAGGAACTGATGAAATAAACCCAAATCAAACATGGCAAGTCGGCAATTTTTTCACACCTTTAGATGTCCAACTATCTAGGGCTCCTTTATAATATGCGCTAGTTGCAGAATTTTCCAAAAGGAGGAGGCCCCAAATGAGTTCAATTTGCAATCATATCAGCAAATGGAGCCTCTCATATCCTCCTGTTGTTGGCTTGATTGATTCTTAGCACATATTGATAAAACTCCAATCTGGAAATGATCTAGCAAAGGCCTGAACAAAAGATATGCACTCAATGGAGGGGCCATGTTCATATTATTTAAATGATCAAGGGATTTCAACCCCATGGAAGAATCACCTATTGCTCCTCTATGGGTAAGAAAACCTTTACTTCCTTTGAGTTTCTACATGAAATCTTACTTGAAAGCCATTGTTAATCCTCTTGATAACTTTTTAGCTATGGATCTCCCCACTCATTCACACACATCCCTCAGTTGCTCAGATCTATATTGAAATGGACCTCTCTATTTCTAAGGAAGATGTCACATGGATAGGTGTTGGGGATGACGGCTTTTGGCGAAAAATTGAGTATGAAAGGTATCCTAGCTACTATAGTCACTGAAAACTCAAGGGCGAGTTCTATTTGATTGTAGAAAGATGTTAGCCAGAACCCTAAATCTAATTTAGGTGGCACTAAACAATTGTTGTTGTTGTCAAGAAAAATGGGTTCCTAAGAACCCTGATGAAAATGTTGTTGCTTCTCATGAAAATACCTCTTTACCTACCACCAACCATGTCACCAAACCTAACAATGCTAGTAAAAAGGCTAACCCAAAGTTAGGGGTTGTGCAACCCTTGTTCACCAAAACAGTGGTAAGAAGGCAAACTGAACTTCTAACGTTGAGCAACCACCTGTTAGTACTTACCCTCAACTAGATTTTGAAATTAAACCAAATGTGACTCTTCAAAGTCCACAATCCCGTTGAGACAAATAAGAATCAAATTTATTGATTTGATCCCATAAATAAAGATCCTATGTCGAATCAAGTCTCAATTTTAAATTCTTTATCTATGCTTGCTAATGATCTGAATCTTGACTCTTCCATAGCTTTACTAAAGGAAGAAAAACATTCATCAAAAGCAGCCCACTCAAATTTTGAAATTGTGACAAGTATTGTCAAGAACAAAGGTAAAAGGGTTACATGTGTATCTTGTGTAGTTCCTAACACCAAAACTCAAATCATATATGTTGACGAATTCTTTTATGATTTGGAATGTTGGTGTGTTGCAAACAAAGGTACCACGCATCACCTAAAACATTTAGTTAAATGTTATAAGTTGCCTTTAATTGCTCTCTTAGAACATATGATTCCTATTTCTAAATCCTTTCCAATGAAGATAATGGTGGTAAAGTTTGGATTTGTCCTAAGGATGATTTACACATATCTATTATTTTATCTTCGGAACAACATTTCACTTTCTTTGTTGATTGAAATGGTATTACTACTATTGTTTTTGTTATTTATGCTAAATGTAATCTCATCCTTAGGAAATCTTTATGGGATTCTCTTTCTTATTTGAGACCATCTAACTTGCCTTGGGTTGTTATAGGTGATTTCAACATTATTAAATCAAATGACGAGAAAATAGGGGGTCCAACCCCTTCTTCTTTCGCTAAAGCTGATTTTGTCGATTTCATTGATAGCAACTATCCTCATAATCTCCCTTTTTTAGGTTCTAAATTCACTTGGTCTTATCGTTGGGAAGTTATATACACTTGGAAAAAGCCTTGATCATGCTCTTGTTAGCCAATCCTGGAATGCATAAAATGGTTTTCAAAAAGAAATGTCTTAAAAGAGTTTTGAAAGACTGGAACTTTTTAATCTTCAAGATCTTTTTCAACACTTGCTTTATTGAGAACAATATTCAAGCTACTGAAATTACTTTACAATAACTCAATCTTAGTTATGATCTTTTTACTCTCCAAAAGTCAGAAATGATTATGATGACAAGCTTCTTCAAGAAGAGATTTTTCTAAAACTAAAATCTAGAATTCAGTGGTTGTTGGAAGGCGATAGAAATACTAAATTTTTCCATCAGATGGTTGTCCATAAAAGGAGGAAAGCTAACATTGCTTCTCTCACACTCCTTGATGGTATATCTAATTTTTTCATCATATCATTCATGCTACTGTTGTAGATTTTTTAGATTTTTTTTCGTAGTCAATTGACAGCTGAACCTCTTCATGAGGCTACCCCACTATTGAAGAAGTTAATCATGTGGTTTGGAGCATTCATATGGACTTTACTCTCGGCCCTGATGGTTTCTGCTCTTCTTTCTACATTTCCTGTTACTCTATTATTTGTAATGATTTTCTTGAGGTTGTGGTAAAATATTTCCAAGGGAGTATTTTTCCCCTCTTACAAGCACACTTTCATCACTTTATTTCCTAAAATTGATAAATAAAATAACATATATATGTAAATCATCCTTAGCCCAAAGTGGTCAAATCTTTTTTGTCTCGCTACTATTATGCCTAAGTTTATCTCCAGGCATCGAGGTACTTTTGTTGAAGGTAGGATTATATCTGATAATTTCGTTTTAGCTCAAAACTTTACTCATAGCATAGATAAGAAAATTCGTGCTAATAATGTTATGCTTACAGTAGACATGGTCAAAGCGTATGATAGAGTCAATTAGGCCTATCTTTCTCGTCCATTTTTGGCTTTAGTGTGAGTGTGGTCTCTCTTCTTCAAGCTTGTTTTCCAGAGTCCATTTTTCCATTTGCCTTAATGGTACCATGCAGGGCTACTTCACTGCTAGTAGAGGTCTTAAACAAGAAGATCCTTTATCCCATTTCCTTTTTATTCTAAGTGAAGAACCTTTAAGTAGAGGCCCCCTCTCCTATCGTAAGGTCCTCGTCTCAACTTTTGACTCTATTTTGAACAAAATAAAGAAAAAAAATCTTGGTTGAAAGATTTTTTACTATCCACAGGAGGAAAGCTCACTTTGATAAAATTTGCCCTTACCTCCATTCTTATCCATATTCTCTATGTTTCACCCAAGTCATCGAATCCATTCATAAAGTGTTTGCTACTTTCTTTTGGAGTGAGTATGAGGTCATATTGAAAGAAGCTGGATCTCTTGGCATCGTATTGTTCGTCCTATCCTTGAAGGTGACCTAGGAATTAGAAAATTACATGATATCCTCCAAGCCCTTCATTGTAAGTTAA
Source organism: Cyclocarya paliurus (assembly GCA_029856935.1). NCBI lineage: Eukaryota > Viridiplantae > Streptophyta > Magnoliopsida > Fagales > Juglandaceae > Cyclocarya > Cyclocarya paliurus. The sequence continues at coordinate 28,723,932 of CM056954.1, read as the reverse complement.
CTTGGCATTTTCCCACTTCCACTTCTCCTTGGGCCGCCTTTCTCCACCATAAATACATGACAAACGACACTATTATGGTTAAGACATATTATTCCAAGCCTTAAAAAGTTATATGTCATTATCTCCATATCATTCATTAGGAAAGTCAATAGAAAATTAGGGAGGGTGCTTTAGACTTATAGTATAATAACTGGACTGGGACTAGCCCAAAAAAGGCTTCTAGTTTCCGTCTTCAATTAAGAGATGTTTGTTCTTCTATTGGTTGAAATACTCCTAAGCTCTGTACTTTTGGCGACCTCTCTCTTATTCAAGACGACAACCACTATCATGTCTCTCTTAAGTCTAGCCCTGATATTAGATTCTAGAAACATTCTCATGATGGTAAATTCTCTTCTAAATCTACTTGGAACCTTTTTTGGGACCACCTCCTAACCAACACAGCCATGAGTTTTGTTTGGAATCATATCCTCCCTACCAAGATTTCAATTTTTATTTGGAAGCTTTGGCATAATGGAATTCCCCTTGATGATAAAGTTCAACAATGTGAGGTTCCTCTAGCCTCTAATTAATCTTCTTGTTTCAAAGGTTCTGTGGAAAATGCAAATCATATTTTTTTGAGCTGCTCTCTGGAAAAAAAAGCATTTGGTTGTACTTCTCTTCCGTCTTTGGTCATACTCTTTTGAGCTCTAGTTGTTAGAAGAGCAATGTCATTTATTAGTGGTCTTTTTTCAAGGGTTCTGATCAATTTACATTGCTTGCTCACTTGCACTCCTATAGCGAGAGTTATGGCTAGCACGTAATAAAGTAAGACTTGAGGGTTCTTATACTACTTTATTGGTAAGATTGAGAAATGGATGCGTGAGGTTAATCCCTTTTTGAAGCCTAAAGCTCCTATGTCTAATGTCAATATTGATGTGCTCAAATTGCTACATATCTCAAGACTCATTGTCCAGGCGAGAGGATCTATCCTTTTTAAATAGTTTTCGCCTCCATTGAGTACTCTCAAGCTTAATATTAATAGTGCTTCAAAATGTTTTACATTCTAATAACTTTTCTATCATTGCTAGTTTTTCTTGCTTTCAGTATAGAGATACTAAACTTTTGCAGAATTATTAACTTTGAGATTGATTAACTTTGCACTATCAATAGGCCTCATTTGTTTACAAGTATGAGATGAAATGAAAGTTGAATATTGAATAAAATATTGTTAGAATATTATTTTTTAATATTATTTTTATTTTAGAATCTAAACAAGTTGAATTGTTTATTGTATTTAGTATGGGAGTTTGGAAAAGATGTAATGATTAGATAAGATAAAATGAGATGATTTATGAAAACAAACTATACTAGTATCTCTAATCTTATTGGTGAGACAGATTCTCTCCTTGTTGTTAACTGGATTTATAATGGTTCTTCTCCCCGTGGCCTTACTCAAACATTTGGGATGATATTTTACATTTCAACAATTGTTATCCTTTTAGTATTAACCATGTTTACAGAAAAAGTAATGAGTCACCTGACAATTTAATCAACTATGACGCCATGGGACATACGATAAGTTTTTCATCTCTTCTTCAACTCCTTAAATATATATTGTTCTTTTCTCTATAGATCGTGTAGGTCTTCCTTCTATTTGAACTAATTTATCTTCAATTCCCTAATTACACTTTATCTTCTCGAACTTTCACTCAATTCACAATATATTTCTGAAACTACTAATTGCATCAAAGTGGACTATCGAACTTTCAAAACTTTTCGATCCCTCCTTCCGTCTACCAGCAACGTTAAATCTAATGAAAATTCACTGTAAATATGTAATTTTTATCTAATTTATTATCATTAACCATATAAAATATAAAATAATATATGTTATCAATTAATAATAAATCCGTAATCATTAACCATACATAAAATTATTTTATATATAAGTTGCAAGCAAGTATGAATAATTTATGTACACAAAGAAATTATTTGATATTCATTAACGATATATAAATTAATAAAAAATATTTAATAATTTTTTATTTATTATTAATTGATAACATATATTATTTTTTATTTTATATGATCAATGATAATAAATTAAATGAAAATTACATCTTTGGAGTAAATGTTATGCACATGAGCAGCATGTGCAGTAAATTTTCGTTAGATTTAACGCTGTTGGTAATCAGAAGGGGAGATTAGGAAGTTTTGAAAGTTCGTTGGTCCACTTTGATATAATTAGTGATTTTGGAGATATATTATGAATTAAATAAAAGTTCGATAGAGTAAAATGTAATTAATCTTTTTAGTCGAGTTTAAATCGAATTTAAATAACATTAATAATTAACTAACCGAATTCAAACAAAAATATTCAAATTTTATTCGAGTCCAAGTTAAGTGCGATCGAACAAACTCTAGTATCCTTGTTGAAATTCGACTCGACCCGACTGGAATGGTTTGCAGCCAATTTATTTTTCTTCGTCTGTGAACAACAGTCCACTCTCTCTCTTTCTGTATTTTTACTCTTTTTTTAAGGAAAAGTCTTTACATCAGCCTACTGTTGGCTGCAACCGCAACACACCTGACGTGTGGACCAGATTCACTAAATGCACTGGACCGGGTTCACTTATACGCATGTTGCAGGCTCTCAGCACTCACACGTAGATGAAATCATCTCTCCTCTCAGCCCTCATTCTTGTTCGAGAGTCTTCTCATTTCGCACCTCCTCTGTCATCTTTGATCTCAGGTTCTCTTCCTCCCCTCAGCTTTTCTCCTTTCTCCTTTTTGTTTGGTTGCTGCTGCTCCGTATTTGCTCTAGGAAAGAGAAGGAAGTTTGGCTCGGTTATGGTTTTTATTGTGTTCATTCCAGTTTTGGTTTTATGCAAAGGTTCAATTCGATTTGTTGATTCCATGAGCCTGTTTCACTTCTTCTATTTCTACGCTTGTAGGTGACTGAGGAGTTGCTCTGGGAGTTGTTTGTTGGTAAAGCTTATTTCTTCATTTCCTATCGTCTGAGATTTTTTTTTTTTCATTTCTGTTTTCTGGTTTATATCCATAAATATTTCAATATTTTTCAAGTTTGAATGAAAGATAATCATGTTCAAAAAATTTGTTTTTTTTTTTTTTTTTGCAATGTAGGAAAGAAAAACAGTGAGGTTTTAGAGTTGTTTATTTGCAGCGTATATTTTGTTAGGTGAATACCTTATGAAAACCAGAAAATGAGACTATTAAGATTCATTCTTGTAAATTATTAAGCTTTTTGGGAAAATCATGTTCAATAACTTTATTATCCTTTGTTAAAAGTTATCTTATGTTAATCTTCAACGATTAATAGTTTATTCAGTGCTTATTTTATCTGTGTTACTTCAATTATTATCTGCTTGTAAGACTGCTCATTTATAACCTTCAGCCTTTCTGTTTTAGTGAATGTGTATGTTACTAAGGATAGAGTAACAAATCTCCATCAAGGATATGGATTCATAGAGTTCCGAAGTGAAGAAGATGCCGATTCTGTGTTGAGAAGTTCTAATTATTCATGTAGGATCTATTGATGAAATCAATCCTGGATTCACTATTCCAAGTTGCATTTGGAATCGAGTTAGACAGCATGTGTGGATCAAATGAAGAAGGAAAGAATTTTAGCAATGTGTTTGATGATTCGAGCTCAATGACCCTTTTTCGTTACATTGATATCTTTTGGATAATCAAGAAGTTTGTAAATATTGGATTAGAGGCCACCTTAAAGAAAAGTACCAAAATTGTTAACTTAACAGCAAATTTACTTTCATCAAATGTAATAACACTCTTATTATATATATAAAAAAAATATCTGTGTAACAACACTGTACAAAATATCTGTGTAACAACACTGTAATAGACTTGCAGCAAATGAATACACAGTCTTGCCTCATACAATTTATATAGAGATCAGTGCATGCTTAGTAACCACATACCAAATTAAAGTTATACAAGAACTAAATATATAGCAAATGAAAATCGTGGTCTTCGCTTCCAATCTTATGATTTTGCATAGCATATGGTAAGTAATTGTCGGTACAATTAGAATTTATGATATTGGAACATTGAGGGAGTTTCTTGCCATTGTGAGCATTCTGATTTTCACAAAATTCAAATGTACATGGTGCTAATTGAAGACTAACACTAGCAGATGGAGGATCATTCTTTAAGTCTTCGTCATACTTAGATGAGGGATTGTTCATCCCCTCCCTTTATTTCACCTAGAACAGAACCTTGTAGAGAGCTTGAAGAGCCAGAATCACTGCCTCCCCTATACTTTTTCTGCTCAATATGTTGAATTAATGCCCCTGAAAGAGCTGTCTCTAGGACATTTCTCTAGGCAAGAATTTTCAAGAAGCGTTGGTGACTAACTTCAGTATAGGTAACCTAAAGAAACAATTGTACTGGAAAGATAAATGGAGAATAACATTTAGTTTATACCGAAAGGAACATCAAGTCCATAATTTGTCTTCATTACCATTTAGTATCTAAAATTAAAACTAGTTATTTCAAACATAATGTTGTTCAATCAAAAGAAAGAAAAATGTTGTGCTTGTGCTTAAACGTTTTGGCTATATTCAAAAATTCATGAGAAATCCATGGGACCTCCTTTAGTACCTTTAGTACATTACAATCATAATCTCAGTCACATCTTGAGCTTTGCACTCTTATGAAGCAATAGAGAGAGAGAAAAAAAAGGTACTAAATTCATCTTCAGAATTGCATCCTCTTGTTTACACATGCAATCTGACATGGGAAAGGTGTAGAGTGACCCGCCCAGCTTCTTCATTTCTACTCCCTTAAGATCACTTTGGCGAAGCATGTCTTGCATCTGCATCCTGAAGTCTTCCCATCTAAAAGAATTTACAAAAAAAAAAGATGATAGGGAAAAAAACTAAGCCAAAAAATGTCTTTCAAGGATTACCAGTAATTGTTGACAAGCAATTCTATTAGCCAAATGGTAAATAAAAAAGTTGCTACATAATTCGGTGAGATGATAATGGGATGCAATCAAGAGACTGGCATGAGTTATATTTTTAAGACTTGTTTATTTTCAGGAATTAGAGCTTTTAATAATAGAAATGGGAACTCTGAGATACTATAAAGACTCAAAGAACCCAGGCAACTGATATTTTAAAGATAACTCAGTAACATCTAAGGCTTTGCACGTTTGCAGGAATTGCCTGAGCCAATCTCTTGGAGAAGGGTGCAATGGGTGCAGCCTTGGACCAAGGAATGAAGAAGATCATATATAATTTATCAAATAAGCTCATGACAGATAGACAATAGTTCAAAAGGTAGGATATGTAACTGTAGATAACACAGTTGAACAGAGCAACCGAAAGCAATTGTAATGATTGAGATTGCTTTTCTAGCAATACATGAAGCATGCATACATGAATGACAGCAACATACAAACCTACAGGCATGCTTCCATACATGTGTGTGGCATGTATGTGCCTACATCATCCAAGTAACACCAAAGTATGCATCATCACTGAATTTAATCAGGCCAAGGTTTCGCATAATTCTCATGAACCAAGTCCTATTAACTACCACAGGTCAAATCTAGATGATATAAGAACAAAAGCAAAAGAAAAAAAGGTTTACAGGTGATAAATATCACCAAGACGAGAATATTGTGTAAAACGAGCTTCTACAGACTGGTGTGTCTTAGATAATTATAGCTGAATGATAGTGCTAGACCCCACAATTGTCAATACACTAAATACATGCATCTCGCATTCCTAAATAGAACAAGCAGCACATTTTTACGAATGCTATCAATTGCTGTCAATTAATATTTTTGGCTGTTTTATTCATGCTCTGGTGGCCTAAGCTGGATTGCTATTCCTTGAGATTTTACAGGAAAAAACAAGTGAGCGGTTGGAAAAATTATATAACCTTCATAAGTACAAAATACTTGGCTAAACGACAACAATGATAAGCAGAAATTTACCAAATTCAGCAGTACAATGTTAGAGTAAGGCTTGACCTATGATGTTTATGTATTCTGCATAAAAGCTGACTCTGGGGAATGCAGTTTGATAAGGTCACCAAGGGCTTTCATCCTATTATGCTTTTTTAGGTCTTCTCGAAACCAAACATAATAGCTTAAAACCTTCAATGAACTAGAAATTGTGCCCGAACCTGAGTCTTCTGTCACACAATTTTAGTCACATGAAACTAAAAACACCTAATATTCCATTGTATAAACATTAAAACCAAAATACGAAAGAGAAAAGTCCATCATAGTTGATCTAAAGTCCAAGTCATGGAAAACTAATCATGCATTGGAAACCCACTATATCCAAAAAATAATTTCTGAGATCCAATATGCTTTCTGATTTCTCTGTGTAGACAACCATTAATAATTCCCATAATTACCAATCAAGACATTGCCACAAAAGGGACAAAGCATGGCTTGCTAAAGAATCAATCATCTTGTAGAAAGGAAAAAAAAAAACAAAAAAGAAAGAAACTACCATTAGACCACCCACAATCGTTTACGGTGTCCAGCAATATATAATCCCTAAAAACAAACCTACCCTAATAAAAATTATAGACCCTACATAGCACATTTACGACAATAACAAAGAAAACTAAGCAAACGAATATCCAAAAATGCAAAAATCCAAACTTGATCAAAACTCAAAGCTCACCCAACACGGCCAGTGCCTTACTCGAAGCCTTAGCTCCTCTAAACCCACCCAATTCAACGTAATCTTCGTCATCCACAACTGGGTTCCGCAACTTCCTCTTGTAACACTGCAACGGCAAGAAAATGGAGCCCATCCCGGATTCATCATCATCAAGATCAGTATCGTTCAAATCCTTGAACCTCGACATTGAGGCCCTCATGCCGCTTACCTCGTAGTTCGTGTTCCTGTATGGGTTCAAGAAAGTGCAAGCCTTGCATGCCCATTTTGGAGCTAAAGGAGAAGAATAAGAAGAAGTTAAGCAGATTTGGCAGGTGGATTTTTGAAAAGGTGGGTGGATGAAAGTGCATTTTTTGCAAGCCGAAGAAGACATTGAAAATGAAAGAAGACGAGAGGGTTTTCTAGGATGTATTCTGCTACCGTGACTGTGGAAATGAGGTGAAAAAGCTATACCCTTTTATCAGCTCGCAGGGAGTGGTAGACAGAGGAGCGTCGCAAGGTGGCGCTGAACAGTGGCATACGGAGGAGCGTAGCGAGATGGAGCTGAACAGAGAGACACCGTCGCGGGGTGGCTCTAGGAAGAGGAAGCCGATGCAGGTCCTGGCGAGGGAGGAGAGTGGGCGCGGGATGTGAACCAAAATTTGAATGGCTTCACAAATGTAAACCCACAATGCAAAACGTGCGTTTTGCTTGAAAAAAAAAAAAAGAGCCACGTATGGTGTGCAACGGATGGTGAGCTACAGTAGGCTATCTCTAGTATTACTAGGGGTGATATCGGTCCGATCCGGTCTGGTCTTAGGCTGTTTTGTGGACCAGACCGGACCTATTCAGTTCAGAGATTTTCAACCCTGGATCGGACCAAGTATAGATATGTCCGGTCCTATTTGGTCCGGTCCAGTCCGGTCCATTCGGTCTGGACATGCTCCAAATGGGCCATTCAACCCATCTAAATTTGACTTTTGTTGGGCTCAAATTCAATTATTTTCGGCCCACTTCAAATTTTGTACATTTTTTAGCTAAAAATACTAAAAAAAAAAACTTGATCTTGAAAAATGCAATGATAAAAGAAAACTAATCTATATAAAAAACTAGAAAAACAAAAAAAAAAATACAAAATAATAATACAAAAGTTATTACTTACAAATTACAAATTATAAACTGAAGTGAAACAGAACTAATTAATACAAAAGTTATTACAAGTACTGGTGTCTAATTATATACCTAACTTCTAAGCAATCGAGAAACAGAACTAATTAAAATTGCAGCTTCTTGGGATTACGTAATTTTCAACCTTGAAATTTTAGCTTTCATCTGTTCTGAATTTGACTCACGTGATTAGCTTTCAGTACTACTTCATTGCTAAGAAAATAAACAAACAAAACAGGTGAATTTAAAACAGCTCTGTTGGTCAGCTTGGGTTAATATTTTTCACTCAATTGGAGACTTGCTCGGCAACAACAAATGTAGCTATATCTTTCTTTCATTCTTTCTTCTTCCTATTTTTTTTAACCCTTTTTGGAACCAAAAAAAAAAAAGTGAAACTAACCAAACCCTCTCAGGTCTCAACTATGTTCTCCCATAAAAAGTGCTTACCATGTCCTAAGGATAAATTGGTATGGAAGGCTATTCCTATTCCTAATGTCTATTTCTCTGTAAAAAGTGCCGATACACTAGCTAGCAAAAGAAGCTGTTGTGCTTTGTAATGAGATAAATTATAATAGACATTGATGTTAATCCCCGTCGAGCATTTGAACAAATCAAACAGAGAGAGAGAGAGTACCGACTACCGAGTGACGGCGAACCTGCTGCTACAGAGGGGACGGTGGGGACGGAGGGTGGCCGAAGACGCCTAGGGTTTTCGCGGGAGGAGTTGGAGAATTTGGGAAAAGTGAAATTGATTCCCCGGGGGGGGGGTAGAAGACTCCACGCTCGTTCTTGAAACGACGGCGTTTGGTTCTCAATTGGACCCAAACAGCACCGTTTCAAGTAAATTCAAAAAAAAATAACTGGTTCACGCAACCCAGTTCTTTGTTTGGCCTGCAGTGACTAAAACGGCGCCGTTTCTGGGAAGACAACTCCCATGTATTTTTTTGGTGATTCTTTTATCTTTTTGGCATATAGATGAATTAAAAAATTATTTAAATTAGTAAAACTAAAATTAAATAAACTATTTAATGTGGATTATTTAATTAACTCATTTAAAAAATAATTAATGATAATTATATTTATAATGTTAAATGTTAATTGCTAATTTGTTACTAATGTAGAGTATGTAAATTACTCAAATTCAATGTATTATAAATATTATAATTTATGATTCTAATACTATAATGATATAGTGTTCTGTGTGTATATGTAATTATATATTATAATGATATAGTATACTAATACTTTAATTATAACTTATATTAATATATAATATAGTTATAATAAATCACTATAATATGGTATGACTAAACTAATATAACTATTATTATAACTACATAATAGTATTAGTATAAACTATAAAGTATTAGAGTATTAGTAATAATGTAATATAGTATAGGCTATAGCTATATATTAGTAATATTAGTATAAGTATAATTGTATAAGTATAACTATAGTCTATAGTTAATAGTTATAACTATACTAAATCATTATAACTTATACTAATATATAATATAGTTATAATAAATCACTATAATATAGTATAACTATTAGTATAACTATATAATAGTATTAATATAAAGTATTAGACTATTAGTCTATACATAATTATAATATAGTATAATTATATATATAATTAATTATATATAAAAATTATAAAAAAATATATAAAAATTAGGTATATTCGGTCCGGTCTGGTCCGAAAAACTTTCAAATTGTAGATCAGACCGAATGCATTCGGTCCAAAAAAATTTAGATTAGACCAGATTAGATCAAATTAGATCCGATCCGATCCAATTCAATCCAAATTAGCCGATAAGGTCCGATTTTCTCGATCCGGAATCTAGGCTTGGTTTGGTTAGTGAAAGTGTTTGAGAATGTTTGTGAATAGTGGTGAAAAAGTAATAATTTTTAATATTGAATATTTTTAAAAAGTTTTTGAAAATTTTTGAATAGTAGAAAAAGGTACTAATATAAAAATTATTTAATAAAAAAAATTTTAAAAAAATTTAAAAAAGATAGAGATACTCTCGGTATCCAAACAAGGCTTAAGTATTACTCTTTTTTTAAAATCCAAGAAAAACTTTCCACACGACAGAGATTCTGCAGTCCGGCCATTCTCTGTTCTTCCTCTGCTCCATCTTTTTATATTCAAAAAATAAATACTTGGAGTTTCTCTCTGCGTGATCCTCCGTTCAACCATAAATACACCCAAAATTAGCAAATAACTGAGAACCCAGATATGCCCATCTCATCTGATTCAAGAAGACATACGGCTCACCTGAATTTTCCCACGTCGAAGCGATTCCCACGGCAATGGCGGCTCTTGGACCTTGTTTCCGCGGCCTTCTTCGGCTTTGTCTTACTCTTCTTCCTTCTCGTCTTCACTCCCCTCGGTGACTCTCTCGCTGCTTCCGGTCGCCAGGCGCTCCTCGTCTCCACCGCCGATCCACGTCAGCGTCATCGCCTCGTGGCAGTGTTGGAGCTCGGGGCACAGTCTGCCACCATTGAGGCCTACTCGGGTGAGTCCGCGGACCACATGCCCTGCGAGGATCCCCGGCGAAATAGCCAGTTGAGCCGGGAAATGAATTTCTACAGGGAGCGGCATTGCCCGCTGCCCGACGAGACGCCGCTTTGTCTGATTCCACCGCCCGATGGGTACAAGATTCCGGTGCAGTGGCCCGAGAGCTTGCACAAGGTAATCGCTTAATTCACACTGTTTGGTTGTTGAGAAGGTTGAAATAGAAGAAAAAGGAAAAGCCTTTGGTTGTAAAATTATACGTTTCTTAGCTTATTATTATTTCTGAAAATGAATGGAAGCTTAGCCGATAATGCTCGAATTTTGGATGTGTAGATTTTAGCGGGTTGGATTTACCATGCCCGTAGAGCTAGCTTGTTAATGAGCTGCGAAATTAGAGGCCAGTGAAGGAAAAATTACCCAGACGAAGATTGCTCGCAAGTCACGAAGTAATCAGCCTTTAATGTGAAGTAAACTTGTCTTTTTTTCTCTTTAAAAAACATGAAAGGATTTCCATAGTGTAGTCTTCTACAAACCAATATTAGAATCTGTTCCATGTTGTTTCAGATGCAGAGAAACTGATATACGATGCCATGATTTTTCAGAAATGGATTAGTTATCTACCCATCTATTTTAAGAAAAAATCTATTTGCTAGCTCTTGACACACCAAACATATCACTCATGTGGAAACCTGCCACATCAGCTAACATAAAAAAGCATTCGCGTATTGTCTTTGTTATAACTATAATGAGTTCCACAGCAAGTAATGTGTTTCCACACTAGCTTGAAAGTAGCAGAACTCTTATAATTATCGAGTGTAACATTAATGTGCAGATATGGCACAGCAACATGCCTCACAAGAAAATTGCGGATAGGAAAGGTCATCAGGGATGGATGAAGAGGGAAGGTCCATACTTCATTTTCCCTGGTGGAGGCACGATGTTCCCAGATGGTGCAGTGCAGTATATTGAAAAGCTTGGACAGTACGTCCCTATAAGTGGTGGCATTCTAAGAACCACTCTCGATATGGGTTGTGGGGTAGGAGCTGTATCACTGTACTTCTCTGAGACCTTACTAGAATTTATTCTTCTTGATGTTGCAAGATATAATCCTCTTGCAGGTGGCCAGTTTTGGGGGATATCTGCTAGCTGAAGACATTTTAACTATGTCGTTTGCACCGAGAGATTCACATAAATCCCAAATACAATTTGCACTGGAGAGAGGGATTGGAACTCGCAGACTCCCATTTCCTGCATTCTCATTTGACTTGGTTCATTGTTCTCGATGTTTAATCCCCCCATTTACTGCTTATAGTGAGTTCTTTGTCAAATGTGGCCTTTCCTATATTACACCAGTGCTACCTCCTGCTACTTGTTTTTATCATATCGAAATCTGGCTTTGCAGATGCAACATATTTCATCGAAGTGGATAGGTTCCTTCGACCAGGAGGATATCTGATTATCTCTGTCCCCCCTGTACAATGGCCTAATCAAGACAAGGAATGGCCAGATCTGCAGGGTGTGGCTAGAGCATTGTGCTATGAGCTCATTGCACAGGATGGAAACACTGTTATCTGGAAATAGCCAGTGGGTGATTCATGTCTCCCCAACCAAAATGAATTTGGCCTCGAATTGTGTGATGAAGCAGATGACCCAAGTTATGCATGGTAACTATCCTTTAGAATGATTTCCCTGTTTCTGGGCCTTTTTTTATATGGGAGAAGGGAGGAAGTCAAAGGTTTACTGCCATGCCATACACCTGCTGTGATCATGCCACATGCCAGGACCTGTATGGAAAGTATTTAGTGAGAGTTCTGAAAAAGTAAGCTCAATTTTTCTGCAGGTACTTCTAATTGAGAAAATGTGTAAGTAGGACCTCTTCTGTAAAAGGAGAACTTGCTGTTGGGACAATTGCAAAGTGGCCAGAAAGGCTAACAAAAATTCCTTCAAGAGCAAACCTTATGAAAAACGGCATGGATGTGTTTGAGGCTGACACTCGGCAGTGGGCTAGAAGAGTTGCTTACTACAAAAACTCATTAAGTCTAAAGCTTGGAACTTCAGCTATATGCAACATCATGGACATGAATGCATTTTTCAGAGGCTTTGCAGCAGCCCTAAAGTCTTACCATATGTGGCTAATGAATGTGGTTCCTGCTCACAAACCGCCTACTTTGGCGGTAATTTATGACAGAGGCCTTATTGGGGTCTACCATGATTGGTGAGATTTTTTATTATGTCTGGCTCATCTGTTTAATAGAGATTCCTATATGACTATCACAGACAGGTTGATCCTTTACATGAATCGTTCATATTACTTGTGGAGTGACTGTCATTAAATAGATACTAAACAGTCAAGCATTTTTTGTTGTCAATGTTTGAGCAAGTACACATTAAACAGCTGGGATTCCCTTTACCTTATCTATAGAATATGATGTGGTTTTTATTTTACCTATCAAAGTAAAATAGAATATAATGTGGCTGGTTACAATGTTTGAGCAGGTGTGAGCCTTTCTCAACATATCCTAGGGGACGTATGATCTCATTCATGTAACCGGCATTGAGTCGCTTATAAAAGATTTGGGTTCGGGCAAGAACAGGAATTTCTCCTTAGAAACTTCATCCCCCATTTATAGTTCTTAGCTGTCTCTTGATTTCCCTGGCCCCTTGGAGATTTGTATGGAATGGATAATGTGAAGGAGTTTTTCTGGATAATGGATAATCAAAAGCGCAATTTATATGTTACAATGGCATTCAACAAAAGAAGTTTGCTTAAGTAAATAAATTATAAAAGGCTCCTAACAACAACTATCATTTGAAGTAACCTCTACTTGGCCACAGTATTCGATAGATTGCTTAAGCTGTTACTGATGCTAAGTGGCCATGCTCATTGATCGGAGACGTCATTTCAGGTGTAACCTTGTGGATTTGATGGTAGAGATGGATCGAATTTTACGTCCAGATGGAACAGTTGTGGTTAGTGATTCCCCTGAAGTTATTGATAGAGTAGGTCGCCTAGCTCGTGCCGTGAGATGGACAGCTACCATTCATGAGAAAGAACCTGAATCACATGGGAGAGAGAAAATACTTGTTGCAACCAAAAACTTTTGGACGCAATCTTCAGCATCCAACTGACACCAACCGGTACGTTCATTACATTGTAGCTATTATTTATCCTCGCTTTCTTATCCTTACTCAAAACCAAGGTGTCATCTCAATGCATCAAATGAATGCAGTTTTCTTTCTTGTTCCCTTAATCTGATAAGTTCATATTAGGATAAAGTATGAGTTAATGGAGGGAAGTTCAAGGATGGGAAGGCATGCAGATTTGAGAATATAAATGCTTCTGGGAATTTACATGTCCAGTTAGTTGTCCCCATTCATTGTAATTTCATGTAGTATTTATCGTCAATGATTTAATGATTCTGCATTACTCTCCTTGGTAGGATTGCCTTCTATGAGCTTACATTATCTTGTGCTAGTGTTGGCCTACTTTATGTTATCCATAATGCATTAATGTTTTTTGAAAGAGGGAGCTATATGGAATTAATATAAGACTAATCTCAATTGTGCACTTTTTTCTAAGTGAGTTTGAATTTGGTGGTCAAACTAGTGTTGGTGTTGTCTTTCTCGTAAACAAGAAAATAGTGGATGCTATGTCTCAGACTCTCATGTATGCGGTCCAACTTTACCGGTATCAAGCATATCTGTTGGTTATTTCTATTGAGAAAAAGGTATTCTTTTTTCTTACCAACTAGAAAAAGCATATGTATGCCCTTATCATGTATATGTATAAATGTAACTCCATTTTACCTTAAATTGATAGTATCTATTGATATAAATCATGAGATATTTTGATCATTATATTTCAAGAAAGATTAGATTGACATGAAATAACTAAAATATTTGTATTTAACAATAAATTGATACTATCTATCTATCTCCTCCATAGATTGCAGACAATTTGGTAAACAGAACCGCTTCTAAGCGGTCAGGCCATTTTTCCTCAAATAAACAACCTTCCACTTACATGTTGCCACCCTCAGAAATTACACCAAACTCAACTTACACTCGTTCACATGGGAAAGAAAAGGGCAAACAAAAGGAGATAGGAAACCGATCTATGCTTCACGATAGGAACCAATATGTGCTTCCAGTTTCACCGCCGAGCAGAGTTCCACTGCCAGCAGTCCACCTCCACCAGTCCACCACCACCAGTCCGACGTCGAGTATCCATTTCCCACCTCTAAATTGCCCACCATTTGAAAACAGAGCTTTTATCCCAACAATTCCCAAATATATAGCAATCAGGTGAAATAGCATGTGAATGAACTTCCGCACTTTTCTTTCTAAGTAATTTGGATGTTTCTCTGCTAGCTTCTTGATTTTTCCAGTCATTAAAAAGCACAGATAAACTATATAGATACCTTCACCAACAATGAAAATAAAACCAAAAAACATGAGAAAGGGGTGAACCTACATCTGAAAAAGAGAGCAAGATTGCAAAATTTCATCAAAATTATGGGATGAAGCAATTAAGCAAATAGCTTGCAGGTGATCGTGGGGTTCTCACATTGAAAACTCGAGATGCTTCATCAGAATCATATTCCAGGCCTCCCTCATGATGCAACAACCAAACAAGGATGAAAACCAGAGAGGGGTGTTCTGTGCAAGAGGGGGTTGTGAAGGCAGCTGTGCGAGAGGGGGCTGCGAAAGGGAAGATTGCGGGAGGACACTGAGAAAACCAGAGGGGGGTGCGAAAGGACAAAGGGCATTCCAATCTGATGCAGTGCATCCACAAAATTGTTGTGGTAGAAAGCCTAGGTGTCACTACATTATCGGTGGGCTGTTATTTGGGTAACATAAGCCTGACCGATTCGAAGGATTTCTCTGAGTAAAGATATGTGAGAGGAGGTGAAACCGCACTCTCTCTCACACGCTCATGTTTGAATTGTTTAGGGACCAAATGGCAGATTACAGGGAAATCTAGTCATTTTACCCCCTCTCACACGCTCCTACATGAATTTTTTTAAGGGACCGAATGGTAGATTACAGGAAATCTGAGTCATTTTTTAGATGTTTGCTTTTAGTTTTCCATCTTTATTTCCTCATAGTAGGGGGTGCGTTTGGGTGGGGGTGGCAACGCAGGGTATCCTTCAATTTTTTATGAGGCATCACTCCATTGCCAAATTCCTGAGCCTGAGAACTTATTCAAAAGTTTCCCTCAGGGAAGTCTTCTACTAGAATTCAGTTGAATATATAGTTTCAGATACTTTTTACTTTGGACTAGAAGATTTCATGAGGTCTTTTTTGCAACAAGGTCGATCCATGCACTCCACAAAGTATGATCAAATATAAAGTGAATAGGGGAGACATGTTTCCCCAAAAGCCGAATCTTAGGTCTGTGTAAGAGATATTGCCGAGGTGAGCGAGGACCAAAGCAGACTCGTCACGGGCACGCAGCCATCCATGTAAAACCTTCAAGGGCCCTCGCATCGATACAGCCGTGCAATCATTATTATTTGAGTCTTTTAAAGACACATTTTTCTTTTCTACAGCATTCTACTCTGTTACTATTTTCTCTCAAATTATAAATTTTCATTGGCCAATCACGAGAAAAAGAAAGAAAAATAATGCCTAGAAAAATAATGCCTTTCGTAACATTTTAAAAGTCGATTGAGATTGAAAGATCATTTTAACTCTATTCATTATTATTCATAAATTTTAATTCATAAATCTCATTATTATTTATAAATTATTTCAATTCATCTCATCTCTCAATCTAAACGAAATATAAATCATTTAAATCAATAAAATCTTTATTTTAATATAGAGTTTCATTTAAATATAGAAACGGTTTTATCTTATCTTATCTCATCATTATAATTTTTTTAAATTTTTATACAAAATATAATAAGCAATTCAATTTTTTCAAATTTTAAAATAATAATAATAGTAAAAAATAATATTCTAATAATATTTAACTTTTAATTTCCATCTAAAATTATCTTATCTTATCTCATCTCATCTTACTATTTAATTTAACTTGGCCAAAGAAAATCACTCCCCTAAATTGACTTCAATTCTCGCTACATATATAAATATAGAGCAATTCTACACAACTTCCACACACTACATTTTTTTAAATTTTAATTTTTTTAATATTTTTAAAAAAAAAAATTTTTTAAACTAATTTAATTTTTCTATTCATTATTCATATATTAAATATTTAATAAAAAATAAAAAAAAAAAAGTATGGTGTGTGGAGGTTGTGTAAATAGTAAGAGAATGAATAGATTTTTTCATAAATATATTATATCAAAATTCAGTTCTATTTTATGATAATAGTGATTTTATAATTTAATGTATCATATTAAGTAATGATATTTTATAAATTTATTTTTATGTAATTTTTTTATGATTAAAGTATTTAATAGATTATTGTGTCCATCCTCTACTCTTATATTTACTGTAAATTTATCTTTAAAAAAGAAAGAAAAAAGAGTAACAAAGGTCCCTGACCAATGAAATCGAATTCATTGAGGAAAGAGAATGCATGGGAGATGGGAGATGGAGGCTGCATGCCTTTGATAATGGAAAGTCAAGGCTGATAACTTCTGCAGATGCAGTTGGGTGGTCGTTTGGTTAAGGATGACGCAATGGGTGTGACCACCACCTCCCAGCCCCCGGGGTTTGTAGCCTCATCTATACTATATAGTCTATGTTTTCACTTTATATCTAACAATAAATGATTATAAAACAGACCCAGATTTAGGGGGTCGAGCTACCACACACATAATATATGTATTGCTTTTCTTTTTTCTCTACTGAAACTATCATCACAACTTCAACTTTCCCACCTACTCTGCAGATAAAACTTCGATCTGTATGGTCTGTCGTCTGTGTGTGAGAGAGAGATTCATGCATGATGATTTTTGATAATTTTATCATTTCTTTATAATTTGGAGTGATAGATATAAAATGCATGTACATCTCATACTATTATTATTATTATTATTAGAGAACTGTTTTGAATAGAAAAGAATTTTATAAAAATAAATTTATAATTTGATATAATTTGATATGATACGTCAGGTTGTAAAATTATTTTTATTATAAAATAGATCTAATATATCACAAAAAACTATATCAATTTATAAATTTACTTTTACAATTGTCATGCATAGTTTGTGAATATATTGTCAAGCAGTATGTGAATTCGTTGAACGCATATGCATGGAAAGGGTGTCTTTTTGAGTGATGGTGGTGGTGGCATGTGTTTAATTTAACAATTAACATGCAAGATAATGTCCATAGCAGCAGCGTTTCGTACTCTTCCTCTATGAGAGAACGGAGGAGGTTATTTAGTTTTATTTTACAAAACATTTTCTATGTTAAAAGAGAGTTATTGAAAAGTTAAGATAATGTCCGTCATAATGTATACAGAAATATCTTAAAGCAGATGCATAATTTAACTTATAGTCTAGATTTTTCTTATATTAATAAGTCATAATTTTAATTTTAATTCATTAAATGAAATAAATTCTGTTTCCATAAAAAAAAACATGCAAGATGAAAAATAAAACACAGGAAAGATAGTGTTAGAGCATTAGCATTGGTCTATGCATATGTATATGCAAAATTACCTATTTTGCATGACTATTTGGCCATTCAAGCAAAACTCCCACATTAGCTTATGCATATTTGAGACCAAATAATAATAAAATATTATTTTTTTATTATTATTAATTTTTTTTTTAAATCAAAATTTTTATATATATTTTGTAATTAACATCTACTATATACATTTGACATTAATAATACAAATGTAATAATAAAAAATATAAATTTTTTTATATATTATATTAAAAATATAATAAAATGAAAAATATATATAATATATTGTAATAATAAAATGAATGTGTATGTGAAGATTTATTGTGTTGTTGAAAGAGAGAGAAAAGGAAAAGATTGAGAGAAAAAGAGTGGAGGAGAGAGAAATAATAAATAAAATATGTTTGATAAAATGAATAGTTGCTATCTAAATTTAGATAACAACTGTTTATATGTAGCTAAATTTATGAATATACATAATCTAATATAAGTAATTTTATGATTATATTATACAAATATAATTTTACATATATATATACATAGTCCAATGTAAATGCTCTTAAGAAATAGATCGCAGTGCAGAGGGCGTGCGTTAGATGTAAACGCGGTTGGGGTCGGCGAGTCGGTGGTCTGAAAGACGGAAATGCATACCCATTATTAATGCAGCAGCTTCAAAAGCATTGGCCTGATACACAGCCGCCTGTGTAGTTGGTGGCCTTCATCTAAACCCCTAGCTAGTATTTCTACGGTTAATATAGCCTCTCTCTCTCTCTCACTGATATACATATATGTACAAATATTTGGTCTTTAGATGCATTGGATCAGCATTTCATCAAGCAAATTTGGCTTAATATCACACTTTTTAACTTAATATCACATGAAACTTCTTTGATTACACGCATGAGAATGAGATGAATGTTAAATAAAATATTATTAAAATATTATTTTTTAATATTATTTTTATTTTAAATTTTAAAAAAATTGAATTATTTTTTATATTTTATTTTAGAGTTTAAAAAATTATATTAATTAAATAAAATCAGATGAAATAATTTGTGAAAACAAACCTGACCTAATCTCGTATGGAATTATCTATGGATGATACTACACCCACCGAGTGAAGCCACTAAAAGTTCTCACCGAATGTGAATTTTTTTTTCAAACATTTTTTTAAACTCCTTAAATATTTTTTTAAAATAATCACAATTAAACTCATTAAAAAATACTTCTTTTTAACTATTGAGTAAAAAAACAATCAGTACAAAAAGTCGGTGGACATCCTCGAAAGGAGTAGTGTTTTCCATCTCAGATTTTTTTTTCATCATATTTTGCGGATATATTAGTTATATTTTTTAATTAAATAAAATATATTTTATTTTAATTATCATAATTTATAATGAACATTTTTTTAATGGTTTGATCGTTCATTCTAGTTAACTTGTTATTTTTAACTTATATTTCCAAAGTAAACTAATCGATAAGGTTTTGAGCACATATTTTACCCTTATTTGGATTGGATGGAGAAAAATAAAAGAATTTATAGATGTCTAATCAATTTTGTGCAAGGAATGAAAAAAAATAGAAGATTAAAAAAATAACATGACTGTTTAGGAAGAGAGAAAATAAGCTTAAAAGGTGGTTGGCTAAGTTACTGTTATGTTAAGCTATTATAGCTAAAAGCTTAGATGGCTATTGGATATCAAATTCAATGCAGATCACTTGGCTCTAAAATTTGACCTTTTAGGATAATTAGCTAATTCAATACTAATGCTCTAAACGGAGTTTTATTTGGTCGATTTGAGAGTAAAATGTCATATTAGAGCATTAGCAGTGGCATAGTTATTCTTTAGCCAAAACCTGATTTAGAAAATTCACTTTTTCTAATTTTTTTAACTACTTTTTAACAATATTAAATAACAAACTCTCTAAGAGCTTATTTGGAAAAAAAATTTATCACAAAATTTTCATTTCATCTCATCACATTTCCTTCCCAAATATCATTCAAATATAAATACTTTTAAACTAATAATTATAATTTTTTCATATTAATCATTATAACTTTCTCAAATTTTTAAATAAAAAACAATTCAACTTTTTCAAATCTCCAAACAAAAATTATATTCTAATAATATTTTAATTTTATAATATTATTTATTCAACTTTTTCTCTTTCATTTCTAAAAATCCCATAAAACTATCTCACTACTATTTACAAACTACATCACTACTATTTACAAAATTTTCATCTCATCACACTCCCCAAATTTATCATAAATCTATCACTATTCTATTTAAATATCTATTTGTAATTTTTATTTATTTTAATTCTAATAGTAATTAAAATGTTTATTCATTATTAAAAAAGCACACATTAATTTATAATATTCATAATATTCCAACGGATATAATTTTCTAACAGTTTTATTTTTCCAATAGTCATATTTTTTCCAACGGTCCTATTCTTCCAACTACTATATTTTTTTAATAATTATATTTCTTCAAATGTTATATTCTTTCATTATAAAACAAAACATTTTCTCAACGATTTTATTCACTTAAATTCAAGTTTATTTGTAAATTTTTTTTTCTCTCAATAGATCGTTTGTTTTTTAAAAAATTTGAAAACATAAATAACTCCTAAGACATCAAATAAAATGTATGATTCTATTAGAAAATGATAAAGTTGTTTTACAGAATAGCCCTCAAGTCAGCCTAGATGATAAAGACTAGCTGAAGTTTTTTATGTAATTCAGTAGTTTGTTATTTGTATTCTGACACTTGCTGTGTTGTATAGGTTTTAGTGACAGAGTTAGTTATTTTGGCAGAGAGGGAATATTCCTTTTTGGATCGTGAGAAAGGTTGTACAGAGTGTTCCATATACTGCTTTTGTAAATTCAGCAATTCATTCAATAAAGAAGATACAAAGTTCTTCTACAACCTAAATATCTCTTTCCAGTTTTCCTTCCTTTTATACCTTTTTTTGCTTTTCTTACATGGCATCAGAGCAGTGAAAACAATCAACCATGACTAAAAAATCTACCGATAACTCTTCTCCTTCAAATCGATTTCTCAATTTCAACGATATCACAAATCCTTATCGACTTGACCATGGGGACAACCCTTCTATTTCCCTTGTCCCTGAACTACTCACCGTTGACAATTACACAACTTGGTCTCGAGCTGTGCAGAGGGCTCTTTGAGTTGGGTTTTACCAATGGTGATATTTTTAAACCCACCAACCCAGCAGACCCTTACTTGAAGCCTGGGAACACTGCAATGACCTTGTAACTTCTTGGTTACAAAACTCAATCTCTTCATCTATCAAGGCTAGCATTGCTCTTGTGGATGATGCTACCGTGGTCTGGACTGAATTGAAGGAGCGTGTTACTCAACAAAATGGTGCACGCATTTTTCAACTAAAGAAGGCCCTAGCAGGACTGCAACAAGACCAAGATTCAGTAAGTATATATTATGGAAAACTAAAAGCTCTTTGGGATGAACTCAATGTGTTTGATCCATTGCCTAATTGTAGTTGTGGAAAACTGAAGATCCTCTCGGATAGATACCATAGGGACTGTGTTATTCAATTTTTAATGGGCCTTACTGATTCCTATAATAACTCAAGGGACCAAATCATGTTACTCAATCCTATACCATCCATTGGCAGAGTTCTTTCCATGATCCAACAACAGGAAAGGCAACATCTCATGTTGAGTAATTGTCCTTCTCCTGATTCAATGGCCTTAGCTGCAAAGAAATTTTATTCCTCTTCCAAACCACATACCAAGTCTGCCCAACCCTCTAAAAATTGTCCATATTGCACCCACTGTCATCAACTAGGCCACTCTCTCGAGACCTGTTTTAAAGCAGGAAATGCTGAGCCACCCACTTGTACACACTGCAATATGAGTGGTCATGTAGCAGAAAAATGCTACAAACTTCACGGGTATCCCCCAGGACACAAGTTTTTCAACAAAGCAAAATTATCACCATTTTTTGCTAACTCTACTTCTGTTGATCAATATGAAGAATCGAATCCCAGGGTTGGTCTGACCAAGGAGCAATATCAGCAACTACTCAACCTGTTGCAGCCAAAAGAGCCTCCAGTAATGTCTTCATCTCCACCAGCTCAACCAAGACAGCTTTTCATCCTCTTGCCAATGCAGCAAAAGCAACCACTATGTCTGGTATCTCCACAAACTGTTCTATCTCTCATTCCAAATATGCTGAAACTCCTTGGATAATTGATACAGGTGCTGCAGACCATATGGTTTGCAGCACCTCTCTTTTAACAACCATCACTGATGTAGTTTGTTATTCTGTAAAAATGCCTAATGGTGATGAAGCCCCTGTCACACACATAGGCACAGTCAAGCTTGGAAACCACCTACTCCTCCAAAATGTCTTATGTGTTCTATCATTCACACTCAATTTAATTTCAGCTAAAAGGCTTGCAAACTCACTCGCTTGTTGTCTCTTTTTTTTTCTGATTCTTGTTTCCTTCAAGACCTTTTGTCTTGGACAACGATTGGGAAGAGTGAAGTGAGGCATGGACTCTATCATCTGCAGCATACTGAAGTGCCTCTAACAGCTCTTGTTGATCATCTTTCCAAGCTTTCAAATAAAACAAATTTTGTTTCAGCCTCAATGCTTAGCAAATCTTCGCTGCCAGATCTTTGGCACTATAGACTTGGTCACACATCTTTCTCTAGGATGTCTTTAATTAAAGATCCTCTTGTAAGCACTGAGATTTCTAATTTCAATGAAGTTCCTTGTTGCATCTGTCCAATGGCCAAACAACATCGACTCCCTTTTCCTATCAGCACATATTCAAGTTCTAGAATATTTGAAATTGTGATTTGTGATATATGGGGACCTTATTTTGTTCCTGGCCACGATGGATCTCAATACTTCCTTACAATTGTTGATCATTTTTCTCGAAGTACTTGGATTTATCTTCTTAAAGCAAAATCTCATACTCGACCTTGCATTGAATCCTTTTGTAATCTTGTTGAAACTCAGTTCAATGTTAAAGTTCAGACCCTAAGAAGTGACAATGGTGCAGAATTTAACACAACATAATTCTTCAATCGAAGAGGCATTATTCATCAAACTAGTTGCATTGAAACTCCCTAACAAAATGCCATTGTAGAACGTAAGCACCAACATCTTTTAAACATTGCCTGAGCCCTCAGATTTCAAGCTGGTCTCCCTTTGAAATATTGGAATGAATGTGTCTTAACTGCTGCATAAATTATCAATAGAATTCATTCCCCTTTGCTACAAAACAAAACACCTTATGAGTTACTTTTCAATAACAAACCCAAATATGTTCATATAAGAGTTTTTGGTTGTTTGTATTTTGCATCCACAATCTCACATGGTCGAACAAAGTTTGATTCAAGAGTCAAAAAATCTGTTTTTCTTGGCTATCCATTCGGTATCAAAGGCTATAAGTTGCTCGATCTTGATACCAACACTGTCTTTATTTCCAGAAATGTTGTTTTTCATGAAACCACATTTCCTTTTCTTCATCTCAAAAATTCTGAACCAATACCAGATTCTTCTCTCACTGATACTTGCATTCCATTTCCTTTTCCAGCTGCATCTCCTCCTCATCACATTCAACCTGCCATTATTCCATCCACTCATTTTCAATCTCCCACCCTGCATAACTCTGATCTCCCTATTTCTCCAAGTCCATCTCCTCTTCCTCAGTTGCCTCTTCATTTACCTTCATCCACATCCACTCCTATAATAGAAACACTTGCTCCTACTCCTCTCCCCATCCGCAAGTCAACAAGGACTCGAAATGCACCTCAGTACCTGCAGAATTTCCACTATCAACAGGCCCACTTCACCTCTTCACATCAATCTTTGGCCAAGCAATTCTCCTCTACTAAAGGTACTGCTTTTCCCTTACAGAACTCTCTATCTTACCATAGATTATCTCCTGCTTTTGTTGTTTTCTCCTTTTCCATATCATTTCACCTTGACCCTCAAACATACAATCAAGCTGTCAAGGACCCAAAATGGTGTGAGGCCATGCAAACTGAATTGGATGCTCTTGAGCTCAACAAGACATGGGTCTTGACTGATTTGCCACCTAGAAAAGAACCAATTAATTGTAAGTATGTCTACAAGACTAAGTTTCACTCAGATGGTACTATAGAGAGGTTAAAGGCCAGGCTAGTGGCCAAAGGCTACACACAACAAGAGGGGATTGACTATCACGAGACCTTTTCTCCAGTGGCCAAGATGGTCACAGTTCGATATCTTCTAGCTCTTGCAGCAATGAAAGGTTGGCATTTGCAACAATTTGACGTGAATAATGCCTTCCTTCAAGGAGAGTTAGAAGAGGAAATCTACATGTGTAAGCCACCTAGCTACAACAAAGGAAAATCTAGACAGGTTTGCAAACTCCTCAAGAGTTTGTATGGCCTTAATTCAATTCAAGATTAAAGACCTTGGTTCACTTCGTTATTTCCTTGGCATTGAAGTGGCCAGATCTGCTCAAGGGATTCATTTGTGTCAAAGGAAATATGCCATTGACATCTTGTTAGATTCGGGCACACTTGGATCCAAACCTGCCAAGCTTCCTATGGATCAAAATCTAAAACTCAGCAAGGACTCAGATTCCCCTCTCCCTGATCCTAGCATCTACAGGAGACTTGTTGGAAGGCTCTTGTATTTAACCATCACTAGACCCGATATCAGTTTTTCAGTTAATGTTTTAAGTCAGTATATGTCTCAGCCTACTGATGCTCACCTACATGCTGCTTACAAGATTTTGAAATATTTAAAGGGCAATCCAGACCAAGGGATTTTGCTGTCCTCTTCTTCTCCCTTGCAACTGCAAGGGTATTGTGATTCAGATTAGGCATCATGCCCTGATACCCGCCGATCCATTACAGGTTTTTGCATCTTCCTTGGGAATTCACTTGTCTCTTGGAAGTCTAAAAAGCAATCAATGGTCTCTCGTTCATCTGCAGAGGCTGAGTAACGAGCCATGGCAGCTGCTTGCTGTGAATTCACTTGGATCAAACAGCTCCTAGTTGATATGCACATCTCACACTCCAATGCTACCATTCTTCACTGTGACAATCAAGCAGCTCTACATATTGCTGCTAACCCCGTCTTTCACGAGAGAACTAAGCATATTGAAATCGATTGCCACCTTATTCGAAATAAAATTCAAGAATGAACCATTGTGATTGCACATGTTCCCACTCATTCTTAATTGGCTGATATCTTTACTAAGGCACTTTCCTCTATAGTTCTCAATACTCTTCTTTCCAAGATGGGAATAGTAAATCTCTATTCTCCATCTTGCGGGGGGTATTGGAAAATGATAAAGTTGTTTTACATAATAGCCCTCAAGTCAGCCTAGATGATAAAGGCTAGCTGAAGTTTTTTATGTAATTCAGTAGTTTGTTATTTTTATTCTGACACTTACTGTGTTGTATAGGTTTTAGTGACAGAGTTAGTTATTTTGGCAGAGAGTGAATATTCCTTTTTGGATCGTGAGAAAGGCTGTACAGAGTGCTACATATACTGCTTTTGTAAATTCAACAATTCATTCAATAAAGAAGATACAAAGTTCTTCTGCAACCTGAATATCTCTTTCCAGTTTTCCTTCCTTTTATGCATTTTTTTGCTTTTCTTACAGATTCAAAACATAAAATAAAATCTACGAATGAAAACATCAAATAAAATTCATAGTTCAAAACATCATTTGTCCCGTAATTGTTTGTATTTCCATTCTGATTTTTCTTGCATTCACATTACTTGAACGAAAGAATATATTAATGAGAAAAAAATGTATAGCTAGCCATTTTGGCTGGCTATATATGACTACGTCAAAAAATCCCCCATAATTAAATTTACCGTAGATTTGGAGAGTTTGCTATGGATATATTTTAAGCTGGCTAGCCAAATTTTGACTAAATTTTATTTATACCTAGCAGCAAATGCTCTTAGGTCGTGAGATCGGTGGATGGTATGTCGGTAACGTAACCCTTTGTCCCTTACCCACCCTCCGTCTTTATAAAACTAGTGTTAGAGCTTTTATATCTTATTTTAACAAAAAGAAAGGATTTTATTCCTCTAAGTTTGTTTGACTACGTATAAATTTCTATTTGTGCATGCATTTTTCCAATAATCGATAGCAAACAATTGATTTCATGACCCATAGTGGCCTTTACCACAAAGTAGATAATATAATTACAACACAATTAAGTAATTGGTTTTATTCAAAGCTTTTATAAATGAGAATGAGTTAGATTTTTATTTATTTAACTTTTTGCCCAATAAAAAATAGAGATACTTCCCTATCGAAACGTGATCATAATAGCACCATATCCGCAGATAAAAAGAGTTTTAGATGATAGAAAGCTACATGCGCTTTCTCTTGCTTAAACCCTAAATCCCGGTGAGTCCATATATACATTCGAATGTTAACTTATAGTATTGGGCATCCGAAATATTTGATAATTAAATACTATATAATTAATTTTAGAGAAAAAATATTTGTAATCGTGAATTGTACAACCGCTGCGTAATCACTTTGAAAAAAGTGAATAAAATATAAGATTCACATAAAAAAATAAATTTTTTAATTGTGAATCATACTCTTTTTCAAAGCGATTACGTAGTATTTATATATTCAGACAGTTGTATGTAGAATTACTCATAATTTTAAAGAGAGAATTAGCCCCAAGAAGGGAAGGTAATGAAAATCTGTAGGAGGGAAAATTGTTAGGCAATGAATGGAGTCAAGGTTGTTCAAAGTCTGGTCAGGTTGGAGTTGTATTCATTTACTCCGAAAGCCATGCGTCCCTATCCCTATCTATCTAAGTTGGTTGATAGGAAATTGAAGATTGATAATTGAAGATTGCTTGCAGTAGGTCTCTCCCTAGTTTGATGCCTGCCCTGGCTAGCTAATAATGCTGTGGGACATTGTTTTCATGTTACAATATTATTGAGGGATGTTGGGTAGATAGAAAGATTTTATTTATGAATTTGCTTCTTCTATGTATTATTATTATTATTATTATTATTATTATTATTATTATTATTATTATTATTACATGATTTGATTTATAAAATAATTTTATTTTATTTATTTTTGTAAATTAAATTTTGTTATATCAAAAGATTTGTGTTGTCCACGTCTATTTGAGAATAGAATGGCCTATATCACAAGATCATTATAGTGAGGTTTGGGTAGTGAGTTGAGATGAGATGAGTTGAGATAAAAGTTAAAAGTTGAATAAAATATTATTTTTTAATATTATTATTATTTTAAAATTTGAAAAAATTAAATTATTTATTATATTTTATATAAAAATTTAATAAAATTATAATAATTAGATGAGATAAGACAAGTTGAAATCAACTCGCAATCCATACGGGATTAATTGGTCATGAGAAGTAATAACTCCAATGTTATTGCATGGTCAGATTGGAAGGAATTTCCATGTAGCAGGCACCTGCATGCATCTATAAACTTTGTATAAAAAATGTTATTTTAAAATAATATTAGATATAATTTTAAAATGTTACTTATTTTAAAAAATAATGAGATTTATTATTAAAAAGATAATTTTTTTATACAGTCTTATATTTATTTATTTTTTAAAAGATATTGTATTTATTTTTTAAAAGAAATTTACGAAAATTTACATATTTGATATTTGTATGTCTTGAAACTATAAATATGCATGATGTCATTTGGCAGTAAGCAGACGTGAGATGTGGCCCTCTAAATCGCATTCTTGCCTTCATCTCTGCAGAGTCAGTACCCTATGTGAGCTGTGGTTGCAGATTCTGCCCATCAAAATAATTACTAAAAGCAACAAAGATTCGTGAAAATAAAGGGTGTAATTAATTGTTCACATTTCAAATCTTTGTCCTTTACGCCTTACGGAGGGTTTGACTTGTAAACACGATGTTATTTGTCGTCTTTTTATCTAACATTAAATTATTAAAAACTGTTACTTTTTTATTTATTTACTAAACATTAATTTTAAATCAAGGAAAAAAAATAACGACTAAAAATACAGCATACAACATTTATTTCTTGATTGTTGATCTTCTTCTCGCTCTCCATTTATCTTGTTTATTTTTACAATAAGATCGATTGAGTTGAAATTAAAATAAAAAGTTAAATAAAATATTATTAAAATATATTTTTTTAAAATTATTTTTATTTTAAGATTTAAAAAAATTAAATTTTTATTTTATTTTATATGATAATTTAAAAAAATTATAATAATTATATGATATAAGATGAGATAAATTATAAAAACAAATGAGATCATTTGTAACTGAACCTTTTGTCATACTCAGATGAAAGGAAAGCAAAATTCAACCATAATATAGATAATAAAAAATCTAAATACAAGTTTGTTTATCACACATTAAACACAATTATTGATGTGAAAGTATATCCCATCAAAGCCAAATGCCTGTGGAGGCATAAATCACGGCCTCCAAAATAGAGGAATGGAATTCGAAACCCTCTCCCCAATATGTATAAAATATATATATATATATATATATATATATATATATCCCATCAACAAACATAAAAAACCGTTTTTATAATGGCTATGAATCTAGTAACATTACACTAACTTATAAATAGCATAACTATATAAATAATATAAGAAATAATTTGTATAAACTAGGGTGCGTTTGGATATTGAGATGAGTTGGGTTGAATTGAGTTGAAATGATAAAATATTGTTAGAATATTATTTTTAAATATTACAGTTGTTTTGAGATTTGAAAAAGTTAAATTATTTATTATATTTTGTATTAAAATTTGAAAAAGTTGTAATGATGAGTTGAGATGAGTTGGGATGAGTTTGACATCCAAACGAAACCTAAATAGACAAGTCTCATATAAGTCATTATAAAAAATGTAAACCCCACTTAAAAAAATGTAAAAAATCTATTCTTTATTAGTTGAATCTATTTTTTTACAAATAACTTATATGAGACTTGTCTATTTAAAAATTATATCTAATATTACTCAATTAATACTGCATATAAAAGACGATGGTCCTATGTACAATTTCAGTAAATTAATGCTAGATATAAATCTTGTTTAGCCATTAAATTAAAAGTTTTGATGGTGGGAATGAACTTGTTTAATTATTTACAACCATGAGGGATGCTATTAGTTATCCCACACCACACACTTTATACATTTTAAAATTATTTTTTATTATTTTAAGATTTATTATTTCATTTTATTCTTGTTAAACTAATTGAGTTGTTCTACTTATCATCTATACACCACATATTTATTATAAGAAAAATGAAAAAAAAATTTAATAAGAAAAATGTGTGTTGTGTGAAGATGATAAGTAGAATTATTCATTTAAATATAAGCAAATATGCAGAAAATTAAATTGCAGTTCAAGTACGTATCCAAGTTATATTCATATAAATTATAATGATGATTAAATATTAATTAACTCGTGACCTCTAGCTCATGGAATTCCAAGCGTTCTAATGCAATTTTGCATGGTACCATTAATTTAATAGTCATATTAATTAACTTAAAAACATGTCAGTATTAAAACAATCAGGAGGAATAAAAATTATAGAAATAAACAACACAAAATCCAAAATCGAAAAAACAATGAGACAATATTAGTACTGCAGTTCGTGGCTAATGATATTATTTAAAAATAAATAAGATTATATATAGAAAAATTAAGAAATAAAATCAGAAATATAGAAATAAAAAATTGAAAAATTCTATTTATAATTCGATTTAGAAGAAAATTTTAAATCTAAATCTTACCAATCAAATTTTATCATTTAAGTGATGTGAATAATATGCTCTACACACTGACTTGAGAATATAATAACTCAAAATAATTACTAGTTGCCATATGTTTCATTTAACTCGTTTGTAGTAAGGGTTAACAAAAACTTGCTTGGCTAAAAGGAATCTGAGCAGACTTTATTTTCCCTTGAATTCTTGATTTTGCTCCAACTTTCTGAATGTAATAATAAAAATCAAAATGTTCATATAGACAGAGATGTTATTTTCATTTCTTTGGGAGTAAAAGTTATTTATTTATTTTTTATTCACCTGTTGAACCCTTTATCAAAGAAAAATATTATGCATAAGTCACTATTTATTCACATACACTATATTTATAATTTTTTAATAGAATGTGAGGATATTTTTCATAGAATATGAGATATTTTTTATAAAGTACGGAATGTAATTTAGTAAATAGTGACTGATGAGAATAATTCTTTTTTATCAAAACAACGAGTATTGTCATTATTGGCATAAATGTTTCATCTTTCTGTTAAGATTATCTGATCATCTAGTGATTGCTCATGGTAAAAAACTAGTTTGCAATGAGTTGAAATTTATTATTACAGAAATTTATGTACAGATTTTTTGTATTTCTTTGTGCATTTCACTAATATGATTGACTGCATAATTTTTTTTTCATATAAAATAATTTTTGTGGTCAATAACATTAATAAAGTGCACAAAAAATATACAAAAATAATTATACATAACACAACTCTTATTATTATCTATATAATTCCTCAAGCATCATCTTTATTATTCTATTTAGCTCTCATCATTTCATTTTATTTTTTATTTTATTTTATTGGCGTATCACAAACCTTCACAAACTGATGAGACATTTTATTATACTGTATTTATTACCACAATAAATTCACTAATTTTTTCACATCAAGATTATTTTAAAAAGGCTTGAAAATGAAAAGTATTCCTACTATTTATGATTACTTACTCAATAAAAATGGTTTTTTTATATATACTTATAATGGTTATTGATTTCTCATTATTTGTCTGATTAACTCTTTTATACTAAAAACTTGTTATCATTTTATCATTTTGTTTTCACTAAAGGAAAAAGTCTTTCATTGTCTTATAACTAATGATTTATTATTATTTACCTATATGACTTCCTTACCTCTTAACTATTATAGTTTAATTATTCTCGTGTTTTTCACAGATCAACCACTAGTAA
Source organism: Cyclocarya paliurus (assembly GCA_029856935.1). NCBI lineage: Eukaryota > Viridiplantae > Streptophyta > Magnoliopsida > Fagales > Juglandaceae > Cyclocarya > Cyclocarya paliurus. The sequence goes on along the minus strand of CM056954.1, from coordinate 28,692,956 downwards.
TGAGCAGCAGTTTGGGAGTATACTTGACATTAAAATGATAAATGACCATGTTTAGTTATGATGTATTTTGGTAATTTTGATAATTTTCTTTAGAAAGGATTTTGGTAAATAAGAGAGAAATTTTGTATAATTTTTCTATTTAAAAAAATTCATATTAAAGTCTATGAAAGTAAATAGGCAGAGTTGAAAAGTTATTTGCTTATAATTTTGAAGAGTTCTTTTGTTTTAAAGTTTGTAAATATTGTATTGTATTGATTTTTGTATTTAGATAATAATTGGATGATAAGTTGAAATAGAAAGGTTGGGACTTAAAAGATGTTTGGTTTAATATATGGCTGCTACCCACCACTATATGGGCAAATACTTGTCCTTTTCGCCCCTCTTCCTCGATTGGGCGGGGTGGTCGTATGCTAGTCTTCAGCTTTTGTTCGCAGCGGGTGGGTGAATTTTAGAACTAATGAAAGGCGTGAGAGATGGAAGGTGGGTAGGTGGCTGGAGAAACAATAGTGCAAGAGCATCCTCGTTGGTTTGGTCAAATGCATCTTTAAAATTTAGTCAATATCATACTTTTTTGCATTTGCTTATTCTTTTTAAATTTAATTCCCACATTGGATTAGCCATTCACTTTTTATATAATAATAAAATATTATTAAATTAATAATTTATTTATTTAATTTATTTGTATCACATTTTATAATTCTACTAATTTAATATTAATAATAATTATATTCTAATTAAATTAATATTAAAAAAATCATATTTTCAAAAGTTATTTAATGCTAATAACAAAAAATATTTGATTAAACTCATCTAAAATTCTATCTAAATTTCTTAATTACAAACCAAATAGTATTTTTATTGGAGTGAGGAACTAATAATTTAATGTTTGCTTGGAGTGAGAAATTAGTATTTTAATTTTTGGTGAATCAATAGTAGTTCTTCATTTTTGGCCAACCACTGTAGCAGAAGTCCATCTTATTTTAGATTTGACTAATCCAATATGAGATATTTTTTTATATCAATTATCTAAAATTTAGCTAACTTTTCTATTTGACCAAACCAATATAAATGCTTTAAGATGCAACGAGGCATATTAGGCTTTCCTGCTCGAAACCCTAGCAAGCCGGACGAATTGGGCCAGTGGATCGGATTGCAAGGACCTGCCCCAAGATTAATAAAAAAAAATGATTTTTTTTTTTAAATTTGTTGTTAAACCAATCATAATTTAGTAGAAAACTTTTTCCAAATTACTCTTTGTTTTTTGATAAAGCCAAAAGGAAATTGCTTGGCATATGGGTGGATTCACGAAGGAGAAAACGTTGTCTGTCTCCTTTCTTCTTTGTGAATGATCTGCCTATATGCGTTGCATTATTCAAACAAAAACACATACAAATAATAATTTTTTTAAAATGATGCGACATTTAGATAGCGGTAATCTATAAGGATTCGTAAAAATCCTAAAAGATTATCATGATTAGATACATTTAAATGAAGCGAATCGATATCTATTTAAAAGTAGATTCTTTCACAAAAAATTTCGATAAAAAATATAAATTTCCTTATAAAAAAAATAGGAAGTTCACATTTTCATTATCATAGAAATGTCGTTTTATTCTTAAATGGACAAAAATAAACTTGATAATTTTTTAATTAAATTTCATGTCATTTATTTTTTTTCTAAAATTTTTAGGATGAATTTTTAACGATTTTTTTGTTTCGTTACGAGAATTTTTAAAATCTATATACAAAGAACAAATAATTATTTTATTCTAAAAAACAAAATATGATAAGTTTGTCTTTTAGATATTATGTACAAGTTTTATTCCAAAAAAGGGAAAGAAAACACGATTTATGTATATTTTATTCACTATCATTTTTATTAATTATATTGTCTCTAATATATTTTACACAATCTAAAAGAAAAAACATCGTTGCTAAAAAATAAAAAGAAAACGGCCAAAAGTATACCTGAGAAAGTTTATATATATGTACAGTAGTGGTATTATCACATATCCCAAGAATCAGAGTCCTTCCATGGGAGAGAGAGGGAGAAATGCAGGCAAGAGGAGGGAGGGAGGGAGGGAGTCATGGATCTGATTCTCTGTCATTGTAATTTCTTTTTCTTACGGCCCTCTAAACAACGGGTTTAAAAAGGTATTCTCAGACTTTCGGAAGAAGAGTGAGAGAGTCAACCGACCCTACTTTTTGGAGGCATCCATTTGTAAGGCTTCGACGACTCCACATATACTTTCGTTTTATCTTCCATTCTTTCTCACTCTTTCTCTGTCTCTCTCTCCCCTCTTCGCTAGCCTTTCGTTTTCTCTCTCTCTTGTTTTATTTTCATTTTTCAAGCCCCAGAGCTTCAGCGTTTTTTAGTCGAGCATGCAGAGAAGGAGATAACACTTCTCACTCAAAACTAGGGTTTCTCCCAACCCCCAAACAGTCAGTTTCAGTCCTTCTTTGGACGACTCTGCAGACCAGGGAACTAAAAAAAAATAGCAGACTCTTAGAGAGAGCGAGAGAGGGATCGAGAACGAAGAGCTAAGCAGTAAATAATAGAGAGTTTGCTTGCCTTCTTTCTCTTTCTTTCTCTCCAGTCTAAAAATCTTGAGGAGAGGGAGTTGGAGACATTTGGCCTTTAATCAGCTCTTGTCTCCTCTATCCTCTCCCATTTTTATTTTTCCTTTTCTTGAATTCCTATGTACTTGGTTTGCTTAAAAAGTTTATTTTGAGAGTGACCCAGCTCCTTTTTTTCTAAGCCCTTTTGTGTTTGTGATTTCTGGTTTGGTGTTCTGAGAGCGCGACTTTAAGAAAAAGAAGCTACTGATCACTCGATAAGATTTGTAGGGCTGCTTGTAAATTTTGTGTAGAGAGAGAGAATAAAAAGAAAGCAAATCTATAAAGAGAGGAGAGGAGAGGAGAGGAGAGGGAGAGAGATAAGCTCTTATATATAGCAGAGAAAAGAGAGAAAAAGGACTTCTTTGATGAGTTTTGGGGGTTTCCTTGAGAATACTACTGGCGGTGGCGGTGCGAGAATCGTGGCCGATATCCCTTACAGCAACGGCAACGTCATCCACAACATGCCCGCCGCTGCACTCGCGCAGTCTCGCCTTGTCACTCCACCTCTCACGAAATCCATGTTCAACTCCAGTCCTGGACTCTCTCTCGGTCTTGTACGGCACCGTACCTTCTCAGTTCTCACACTCGGATCTTGTTGCTTTTGATTACCATCGTTTCCTGCTCTTTCTCTTGGGGTCAATAAGAGCTGATCGGGGTGTGTGCTTGTTTGTTTTTAAAAAAAAATTGGGTTTTTTTATTTCCTTTTCCCAGCAACAACCAAGTATGGACGGGCAGGCGGATATGGCGAGGATGGCTGAGAATTTTGAGGTTAATACTGGGAGAAGGAGCAGAGACGAAGAGCATGAGAGTAGATCTGGCAGCGACAACATGGACGGCGCTTCTGGGGACGATCAGGACGCAGCCGACAATCCTCCGAGAAAGAAGCGTTACCACCGACACACGCCACAGCAAATCCAAGAACTCGAAGCGTATGATTTGTTTCAAAAAAATATTCACTCTACCAGAATTTGAGTTTATCAGAGAGGTTGTTGATTTTTTCTGCCTTCTTGTTTTCCTTGTTTTAGTCTATTCAAGGAGTGCCCTCATCCTGATGAGAAACAAAGATTGGAGCTTAGCAGAAGGCTTTGCTTGGAAACCAGACAGGTGAAGTTTTGGTTCCAGAATCGTCGTACCCAGATGAAGGTCAGCCACTAGAACAACCTTACAGTCCCCTTAATTTCTCCATCGCCAAGCAAGAGACTTGCTTAGATCGATGAAACTTGATTTTTCTCGTTTTTTGCACCAGACCCAATTGGAACGCCATGAGAACTCACTGCTCAGACAAGAAAACGATAAGCTTAGGGCAGAAAATATGTCTGTCAGAGATGCAATGAGGAACCCGATTTGTTCAAATTGTGGCGGTCCATCAATAATGGGTGAAATTTCACTTGAAGAGCAGCATCTTAGGATTGAGAATTCCCGGTTAAAGGATGAGTTAGACCGAGTCTGTGCGCTCGCAGGCAAATTTTTGGGCCGTCCCATTTCGTCTTTTTCTAACTCAATCGGCCCCCCTCTACCAAGCTCAAGCTTAAAACTTGGAGTAGGGAGCAATGGTTATGGTGTTTTGAGCACTGTGGCCACAACATTGCCACTGGGACCCGATTACGGTATTGGCATTTCCAGTGCTTTGCCAGTGATGCCTCCTGCTAGAACCACCGCTGGCTTTGATAGATCGATCGAGAGGTCTATGTTTCTTGAGCTTGCTCTGGCAGCCATGGATGAATTGGTTAAGATGGCACAGACTGATGAACCCCTTTGGGTCAGGAGCCTGGAAGGTGTGAGAGAAATGTTGAATCATGAGCAGTATGTTAGAACATTCACTCCTTGCATTGGATTGAAACCTAATGGTTTCGTCACCGAGGCTACTAGGGAGACTGGTATGGTGATTATCAACAGCTTGGCCCTTGTTGAGACGTTGATGGACTCAGTAAGTCATAGTTCTGCGTCAATATTTCTTTGAGCAAAACCTTGTTAAGTGGTATTGCTTGAAGTACTGCATCTTTACTTTGAATTTTATGTACACTTTCTGGAAGAATTAATTTGAGTTGGCTGGCTTTGTCATTTTCATAGAATCGATGGGCAGAAATGTTTCCTTATCTGATTGCCAGATCCTCTACAACTGATGTGATATCTAGTGGGATGGGGGGAACCAGAAATGGCTCACTTCAACTGGTAATTAGCTGATGTTGTTCATCTTCCTCAAATACATACATATATATATGTTTATATTCCTTGTGGTTGTGATGAATAATGATGTTATTTTTTTAGATGCATGCTGAGCTGCAAGTCCTTTCGCCTCTGGTTCCGGTTCGAGAGGTCAATTTCTTGAGATTCTGTAAGCAGCATGCGGAGGGTGTATGGGCTGTGGTTGATGTATCCATTGATAGCATCCGAGAAACTTCGGCTGCACCAACATTTGTGAACTGCAGGAGGCTTCCTTCTGGTTGTGTTGTCCAAGATATGCCCAATGGGTACTCTAAGGTAATTACCAAACCACATTTTTTACAAGGGTCTGTTTGTTTGTGTGTTTTGCAAACAGTCCTTCAACTCTAACCCTCCATATATTTACATATTATACACATATTTACACCTGATCTGGATGTGCCTTTGAAAAACTGATTCATGCCTCTTTAGTGTTTTGAACAATGAAACAACCACAACTTACGCGTTCCAAGGATTCTTGTTCTTGAAAATGTTTTTCCACACGTACTCATGTACTTCGAGTTTTGTAACGCCCACTTAATTAGGGATGTGAACAGATCCACTTGTTTCCTTTGCACTCATTGTGTTTTCCCAGGTGGGTGTTTTCTCCTTTGGGTCTTTAATGAGTTTGCTGAAGAATCTGCAACTTTAGAGTTGAAATTTAAAACATCAGGTCAAAAATCATTTAATGAGTTTGCAAATTTAATGAGTTTGCAGTTCTAAATCTATTTTGATAATATTTTATTATTATTTAATATTATATTATTACTTTTTTTCGTTACCATTCACATAATACCCTCACTATTCAACTCATCGGGATAACTTGATTTATTTGTCTTGATATTACTCGCTACGTTTCCCTCTAGGGGAATATGTTAAGCATTGTCGCTAATAATCTAAGATTTCCTAATGTCAGTCATTGTTACATGCATTGACATGGATGGATGCTTCTTTTCTTTCTGGTCTCAATTCCATTCTCAAGTTTCAACAACTGGACTACTTTGCATGATTATATTAATTTAGAGACACAGTACGCCTCCCCCCAAATCGAGGGTAGCACATTATTTTATCAGTAGAAGCTGCCATTACTCAAATTTCTGTACCCTGGGACACATTAATTTCATATCCCTTTATAAGCAAATCGCATCGTAATCTTCAACATTAGTGGAATAAAATACGTATTTGATGTTTCTATGCTAATATTTGATGCTTTATCTTCTATATATTATATTTGTGATCCTGCATGTGAACTGTTTCAAGCCTTTATAAAAAGGAGTTTATTTTTCCCATCAGTGTAGAACTTGAAGTCAAACTCCAAGACTGGCTATTTTGTTCTTACGTATGACTATCTAAAGTGAGTGGGACTCACCTCGATGTCTTCGTATACTGTGCTCACGTCGTTCCTCTAAATAATGCGAGAGTTTGCCTTTAGCTTTTACGAAAATTAATATTTTATGTATGCCTGAGCTCGAGGTCTGTGCGATATCTTGTCTCTCATGCATTGAGTTTGAGCTCAATCTTTCTTCAGGATCCATTTCCGAGCTTTGCCTTTTATGTTTTTCATTTCAGTAGTCTTCCTTCATTGACATCATACATTCACTGCCAGGTTTTAACATATGCACAGTACATACGGTATATCACTAAGAAGATGCAAATTCAACTTGTAATTATTTGGCTAAAACTCGATGTTAAAAGTGATTGAACGCTCAACTTTTAAGGCGAAAGCTGCTTTTTGGGTTCCTTTTTGTGACTGATATCATCGTGTAATAATGCATTATATATGTATGCCAAGACAGGTTACATGGGTTGAGCATGCAGAGTACGATGAGAGCGAAGTCCACCAGGTTTACCGGCCGTTGCTAAGCTCTGGCATGGGCTTCGGTGCACAGCGCTGGATCGCCAACCTTCAACGCCAATGCGAATGCCTAGCCATCCTCATGTCCTCCGCTGTCCCTACCAGAGACCACGCCGGTAAAAATATAAGCAACAATATAGACACCCTTCCAAACTCCACATGAACAGAGTACTGACCCAACATATGATTTCGTGTTTTGGTCCAGCAATAACTGCGGGTGGGCGACGAAGCATGTTGAAGCTGGCGCAACGAATGACCGACAACTTCTGCGCCGGAGTGTGCGCGTCGACGGTTCACAAATGGAACAAGCTGCACGCCGAGAATGTAGATGAAGACGTTAGGGTCATGACCCGGAAGAGCGTGGACGATCCGGGAGAACCACCGGGCGTCGTACTGAGCGCGGCGACGTCGGTTTGGCTACCGGTTTCGCCGCAGAGACTATTTAACTTTCTACGCGATGAACGGCTCAGAAGTGAATGGGACATATTATCAAACGGTGGACCCATGCAGGAGATGGCCCATATTGCCAAGGGCCAAGATCACGGCAACTGCGTCTCTCTCCTCCGTGCCGGCGTAAGCCCCTCTTTCTCTCTCTTATCTCTCTCTCGGATATTGTCCTTCAACGTCGACTTTAGTGTTGTTTGGGAAGGATAATGTAAAGACGCGTATGTCCCCTTGTGGAAAGGTCAAACCATTTTTGTCGTTGAGAGATAAAAGGTTAGACTAAAAGGATTGGTTTGGAAGTCTCTGCCGAGGACGATCTCTGGATCAGAGAAAAAGGCGATACACTGTTGGCTTCTTTCACCTTTTTACCTTTGTTTAAAAAGTCAAGGTGATTTTTTGGATTTTTTTTTTTAGTCAAAATGGCGTGGCTTGTAAATTTCGTTGAAACCCGAGCGTAAACCATGTGTATTTCTGCAGGCCATGAACTCGAACCAGAGCAGTATGCTGATATTGCAGGAGACATGCATAGACGCGGCGGGGTCGCTTGTGGTGTACGCGCCGGTGGATATCCCGGCCATGCACGTGGTGATGAACGGTGGGGATTCGGCATACGTGGCTTTACTTCCCTCCGGATTCGCCATCGTCCCCGACGGACCGGGCTCGCGTGGTTCAGGGGAAACCGCCAGCAACGGGGATGGCCCTCTCAGAGTGAGTGGGTCACTTCTAACGGTTGCGTTTCAGATACTGGTGAATAGTCTCCCCACGGCCAAGCTCACGGTAGAATCGGTGGAGACGGTCAACAACCTCATCTCCTGCACCGTCCAGAAGATCAAAGCAGCTCTTCAGTGTGAAAGCTGAAGGCAAAAGCAGCTTGATGGGGAAGGAGGCGGGGGTTTGGATATTGTTTAACATGGAAATTTGTATGTGAGTGAGTGAGTGAGTCAGACTCAGTGTTCATGTGGAGGTGGGTGGGCGGTGGGTGTTGAGTCAAGAACGAACCGCGCGTGTGGAAACTCCTTGCATGGTGATAAGGACAGCGAGCTCAGCAGTCTTTAACACAAAGCAAGGGTGGTGGTTCGGGTATTGACTCGGTTTAGCCCATCTCCCCCGATTAATTGCCTCCTGCATTTTCTGTTTAACTTTTCTGAAATAATAAAGAACAACTATTTAAAATTAAAAAAAAATTGGTCTTTCTGAATTTTCGAAGTTAATAATCTATTATTATGCAATTTATTTTTTAATTATCTTACGAATTTTAGATACGTTCGAGGCATTATTTTGTTCTTTTAAAATTTTTAAAAAGATGGTGGGGATGGTGGTTCACGCGCCACCGGATGGAAGTGGATATTGGGGTTATTAGGAGACCGATACAGGGGTAGGGGTGGGTGGGTACACGTGTGCGCTGTATTTACATTAATGAAGGAAGCAGAGGTTGTCGGGAAAATATTAAATGTATGGCGAGCTTATGGTGTTTTCTGCGTGTAGAGTCCAATCTGATTCTGACATGTACCGGACAAGGATGGGTGTGAAGGAAGGGTAAAGGATTCTGACAGTAACGGCGTTTTGATCATTACGATCTTATCTTCTGTTGTGTTGGGCGTCTCCAAATGTTTGTTTGAGAAGTGTAACGGCAAATCCACGTGTCTGATATTTATTCTTATTATTATTATTATTTAATAGGAAATATTCTACCATTACAAACATTTATCTAACCAAGTCTGAATACAATTTTAATTTTCAATGCATTTTAATACTATCAACCCTCTTAAGTAATACAGGCTAGTTGAAGAGCTGCAATATTTCCTTCTCAATACACATGTTTAATAGGCTTTATTTAGGCTTTATTTGGATCACCAATTCATCTCAATTCATCATTATAATTTTTTTAAATTTTAATATAAAATATAATAAATAATTTAATTTTTTCAAATCTCAAAACAATTTTAATATTTAAAAATAATATTCTAATAATATTTTGTCATCTCAATTCAACTCAACTCATCTTAATATCCAAACGTATCCTTTAAAAGAAGAGCTTCCAAAACAACTTTTCAACCTTTATACCTATGTCAATAGGATCTCGAGACTAGAGTCCTCCGTATTGTTTACCTACAGAGATTGTACTAGCAACAAAAAAATCACTTTCAACAATTATATTCATTTCCTTCCATTACATCTTCCAGAAAATATTTTCGATCACCAGGGGGATGGGGGTTGATGCTTCGGCTCCACCCAACTCCCCTCCTAACCTTTAATTCCGTTTATTTTGGTTTATTTCTATTTATTTCTTGTTTTTTCACTTTTCCGGTAGCACCATTTATATTTGGCGATCTTCTACTTTTCGGCGACCATGGGTGGACACTCACCCCTTCTTCTGCTCTTTAATTGCCGTTCGTCAAACTGGTGGAAGAAATCCTCCCATCGGTGCAGCGCGATCGCCTCACGCGCCGTTGCGCCTTTGAGAGCACTCTGCCTCCATGCACGGCAGTTTCGGGATCTACGGCTTTGGATTTCCCATAACCGACTGCTCTTTTCACTCCTGCTGTGGCGCATGGCCTGCACGCGTTGCCACTTCCAGTAGCTCCTCCTCGCCGGCGATTTGTCACTGTTTCCAGTTGCTACACTATGTTCTTGCTTTTCCTAACCAAAGATCGAGTGAAAGTGGATGTAATAGTTCCTTCCAGTTAATCCAGACCAAGACGTTGCGGCACACCTCTTTGTACTGCGACTTCTAGCTGCAGTTTTATAATTTTTTCATCAGACTATTTAAAACTGTCTCCAAATTGTCTCCCCTTGTGGGAATTGGGTGAGAGTCAATCTTTTTGCTCCGATCACCCCATTTGTTTTTATTTTTGTGTTGTAATGTGTGTTGACTTTGGAAGGACTGTAGGGGACTCCCACCCCATTGAACTTGTGTCTTGTATCTATTAGTTTTATCTATAAATGCTTTACTTGCCGGTTAAAAAAATATATCCATAGTAGAACACAATCGGAGTCCATGGAAGACTGCCAACTGTTCTATAGCCTCTAGATCTTCCACTTCACTTTCTATTTTACTAACAGTTATCACCACATTTCCTAAAGTATTTCTAAGAATGACACCTACTCCCACTTTTTGGAGATCCCCAAACATAGCTCTCCATTGTATTGACTTTTTGGAGCCTTCCATCTTAGATGATTTTTGAACTGTGCTTTTGGTTTCACTACAACTTCTTTGAAGTTGTAAAGAAGATCCAATGCGTGATAAGTCATTTGTTGAGGACTGATTTTGGTTTTTTCAAATTCCATCTTATTTCTCTTGTACTAGAAACCCCATGCAAGACTGAAAAATAAGGCCAAAATGTTTGAATCCTTTCCCTCCATAATCTGCATAACTAGATCCATAACATTTAAAAAGGTCATCTGAGTTAAAAAAGAAAGTTGCTTATTCCATAACTCTATGATATTTATTATTAGGATTGATAGAAAAATTAGTTTTTATTTTTTATATTTTTTTCTCCTTAAGAGGAGTGTAGTGTAAAAATGATGAATAAAAGAAGTCCATAGATAACGCCACAAAGTGATTTAAAAGTAATTTTATAATATGTAGTTTTTAGTGATATGTTGATTTATTTTGTAATAAAAATAGTTTTATAATTTGATGAATTATATCAAGTTAGGTAAAAAATAATTTTACAATTTGACGAACTACATCAAATTACGTCAGTTTGTGAAATTATTTTTATGTAATTTTTTTTTATAGGTAGAGTAGTTTTCTTTATTTTATGGAAATTTATGTATACCAAAATATTTTCAATAATTTTTTATTGAGGCCTGGGGGAGCGAAATATGGATGATTATGGCAGATTTTGAGTAAGCACTATTCGCAGAGAAAGTTTGGAACTTGGCTAACTGTCATTTCTTGATTTTGGCTACTTACGCAAAACTTAAATTTTACGTTGTATTAGTTATCTCTTTCTATAATAATATAATATTATTATTTTTTAAATCTTTATTTTAATAATTTCCAATAACCTATACGTCAAAATAAATAAACCCCGTTTATCTACTTTAATTAACTTCATTTTTAAATACAAAATACTAAAAATTCAAAATGCATATAAATGCCCATTTACATTATTTACTAGACATCCAACATTATCAAGATTGAAAATTTAATAACTAATAAATAATATAAATTATTTATTGAGAAGACAGTCATGTAAAAGACAAGGTTTGGACAAAGTTATAGGGATGGAAGGAGAAGTTATTTTCGCAGGCTGGTCGTGAGGTATTGATTAAGGTTGTGGTTCAAGCTATTCCCATATATGCCTTGAGTTGCTTTAAACTATCAAGTGGGTTGTGCCGAGAACTAGAATGGTTGATTGGACCATTTTGGTGGGGGCAAAGAGATCATGAGAGAAGGGTTCACTAGATGAATTGGAAGCATTTGTGACGTTCTAAATTTTCTGGTGGGTTGGGATTTGGAGGTGTTTAACTTGGCACTTAAAGCCAAGCAAGGCTGGCGGTTGCACCAACACCAATATTTTTTTTTAATGCTGTTTTCAAGGCCAAATTTAGAAAGTTTCTGAACATTGCTTGGGGTGTTTGAAAGTTTAGATATTTGTTGGTTCGACAATGTCAAAAAGTTTAATATGTTGAAAGTTATTTGTTGGTTCGACAATGTCAAAAAGTTAATCAACGTTTATCTACATTGTTTTGGAAGCCTCCATAATGTGGGCAGTGGAAATTAAACTTTGATGGGGCTATCTTTAGTCAGTAGTATTAGTCCATGGTGAGTGCAATATTGCGGGATGAGAAGGGCAGCATGATTATGGCCATATCAAGGAAGAAAGAAGGCATTTATTTGGTGGAGGATATTGAGGTACTTGCGACTTTGAGGGCTTTACAGATTCTCCTCCATATGGGGATCTCTCACTTGATTCTTGAGGCAGATTCTCTTATTGTTGTTGAAGCTATTTGATCAATCAAAGAACAAGAGTAGAGCTATAGCCCTATTATTCGGGAGATTCAACTATTATTATCTCATTTCCAATCTTTTGATGTACTTCATGTTGGTCGATAAGGAAATGAGGTAGCACACACCTTGGCTCGGAATGCACGGTTTGTTGAAGATACACTCCAATGGTGGTCTAATCCACCTGATTTTATTCAAACTTGTTTAGCCGTGGCTGCGGAGGGATGTGCTATGGTATAATTTTAAGGCTTATCAGTGTTTTTAAAGTTGACTTTTAGTGTGTTTGTTTCTAAATATTGAATGAAGCAGTATTTGATTCTAAAAAAATACGTTGAGTCATTCTTAGACATCAATGCCTAATCTAATGTGGGGACTTTTACGTTGAGATTATTTATATTTTAGCCAAAACATTTGCATATTTCAATGACAATAATGTTAGAGAGGTCAATTCTCGTATTATTATAATATGATAAATAGCCATTAATTGCCTCTATTTTCTATTTAAAACATAATTATCTTTTCCTTCCTTGAATTTTCAATTTTCTCGTTTTCTTCTTATATTTGACAATTTTATCAAATTATACATCGGTCAAGTTTTCGTTTAATTAATAAAGGTTTTAATTCATTCAAAAAATATTATAAAATATGTATAAATAAATAAATTATCAAGAAAGTCATTATAATTAATAAAAATTAAAAGCATAATTAACAAGTATCTGGATGATCATCAAAGGGAGTTAGTTCACTGAGGAGATCTAGCCCATCATTTTTACAATATATAAAATATAATTTTTTTATACTTTTCTTAAAGTGAAATCTTTTTGTTTTTTTTACAAAAATCTGCGATTTAAAACTCGTGCAAATCATTTATCATATTCTATACGGAACGTCGTGTAAGCAATACCTTAAATTTTGCTATCATTTGTGAAGTTGACCCTCTCTCATCACTTTACAAACGCTCTCTGTAGACGATCTCTCCCACGTTACTCATCACCGATGCTTGCCAAAGGGATAAACCCAATCCTCTTCCACTTGCCTAGTTTATTTTTCAGTTGTTTATGCTCATTCTTTCATAACTCGGAAATAATCCAATCTATTGGTTTTTGTAGTCCAATGCTATACACATGCGCACTACTATAAGAAAATTGTTTATTTACGACCAGTTATTTCTAACGAAATGATTATTTTTAATTAAAATGAATATATTTTCGTCGTAAATAATCTTTTTTTTCACAAAAAAATTTACAAATACTCGTTTTTCTTGTAAATATTGTACTCACCAATCGCCAATCTTTCAATATACGAAAGAAGTACAACCAAACGTTCAATGCATGTGCCTGCATGCACGCGAGATTCACGTGCCATTGTATTGCTTCGTGTGCCTGATATGAAAAATTATATTTATCATCCCTTATATCACAAATTTATTATTACACATTTTAACTAAAGAAAATCACTATTTGCTACTTTGTGTAGTCTGAAAGTCAGACTGGATTGCCATGGCTACGAGTCGTAGTAGATGGAGGGCGGTCATGCATTTTGTTATAATTTTGAGTTGGTTGATGAATAACTCTATTCATTAAATTGTTGATCATTGTTTGCGGGTACCGGAAACACATTGATAAGAAACTACGGATTAGTCCGAATCTTCAATGTCCAAGAACGCACGTTAAGGTTGTGTTAGAGCGAGACAAGTGTGTAGATAGCCGGGTAAAGGAGATTTGAAGTGACATTATGGTTGGTTTGATTTCAAAAACATTTCAAACCGTTTCATCTCATTTTAATATTAAAATATCATTTAAATACATATATTTCTCAATTTCAAATTTTCAGATTTTTAACTTTTTATTTAATCATTATAATTTTTTCAAACTTTCAAATAAAACATAAAAAATAATTCAATTTTTTCAAATTTAAAAAAAAAATATATATTATAACCTTCTTTTAATTTTATAATTTTTTTTATCCTTTCCCAAAATCTCGTAAAAGTCATAATTCAAACAATTTTATTATTATTGAAAAATTACCTCACTATTATTCATAGGAGAAATGATACTTATCATCTACACATCACATACCAATATGTGATTTATTTTTTTTGTCCTTATATTTAATCACACATATTTATACATTAATATGTGTGTATTTAAATAAAATGATAAAAATGATAAATTACATGTTGATGTGTAGTGTAGAGGATGATAAGTATTTTTTTTTTATAGTTATAAGGTGTGTAAGTCACGTGCACTTATTTTGATAAAAGTGAGTAAATATTGAATTCACATGAAAGAATTATTTGAATAGTAGACTCTACTTTTTTTCAAATTGAATATGTGGGACTTGCATGCTCTAAGACCGTATTTAGTATTACTCATAAATTAATACAACTTATAATTTAAAGCAATATTTGGTTATTGAGTTGATTTTAGATAATTTGAGTTAATCTGTGAATGGAAGTGATTTATAGATTTCATTAAGATCTATTTAAATATATGTTTAAATATATGATTGATATACATTTTTTAAATTATATTTAAATAGATTGAGATATATTGAATATATTTGCAAACATTACTATAAAAATTAAAAAAATATTTAATTTTATTAATAATTAATTTAAGATAAATTGAGATGTCTTGACCTGCAAACACAGCCTAATTCTATTTTTAAGTTTTCGAGCTATTGTAATTATGATACAACTTTTGTTGGGATTTTATTTAACATAAACGGGGTTAAGGAAAAAAAAAAACAAACAGGATACCTTAAAATTTGCTTTGGATCATCTCACATCTGTCGGACCTCTGTGTTTCACACAAATAAAATAAAGAGACGCGTGAGGATAACAGGCTCTAAATATAGTCTGGTCTGTCATCTGTGGTAGTCTATACCTATAGGGTCAGCTGTAGGAGAGGTTATCCTATGAGCAGTTGGGCTATCACCTCTAACTTTTAGCATACTGTTTTTCTGTACCCCTATGACGTAGATCTTTTCCGGTTTAAAGATAAAGAGAAATGTCAGGGAGATCGATTTCGGCTTCCGTATTTTTTTACCCGTTTGCTTTTTTTATTTTTTTATTTTTTTTACTTAATGAATAAAAAGATATTATTTAGTAATATATTATGATTTTTTTAAAATATTTAAAAGAGTTAAAAAATAATTTTAATACTTTTTTATTTCATATCATTTTTTAACATTTTTAAATATTTTTAAATAAATAAAAAAATTTATAATATTATTAAATAATATTTTCTTAATCACTAAATAAAAAATAAAAAATAAAAAAAACCAACGGGCAAAAAAAAGACTTATTTTTCTAAAGATAAATTGAACAAACGAAAATGATACAAATACTATTATTTTCACAAGAATACTGTTATATTTATAAAATAATTATAAAAAAATAATTTCTTAAATTGACATAATTTTATTTGATCTGTTATGTCTATTTTATAATAAAAATAATTTTATGATTTGATAAATCATATTAAATTATTTTAATTTATAAAATTAATTTTATATAATTCTTTTATAATTAAAATATTTTTTTTATAATATTTTATATAAGAGTTATGCTATTGAGTGTAACTTACCGTTATTCTCTTTGACATGATGCCACCATGTAGTACTATGTAGTTATTATAATATATATATTCAAAATAAAAGGAAATATGAAAACAAAAAAGAGTAAGATTAAAATTCTACTTCCTCTCTATCTTTTCTTGTGTTTATGTTTTTTTAAATAAATCAGGAACGGCAAGCTTCAAAAGGCTCAATAACATTATTTTTTATACAATCTTATTTTAAAGATGGGACATTTTGGAAAATAAGTTGTAAAAAATAATATCATTTTATAAAAATACCTATAATTTAAAATATGATTGTATAAAAATATTATAAAAATAATTATATATATATTTATATGAGGTATCATTCTAACTATAAAACAAAAAATGGGGTATCATTCTGGAATTAAAAAGGTTTTAAAATTATTTTTATTGAGTTTTAAAAAATTATTTTTAAGATCATTTAATAAAATAAAATAGTGAAACTTATAATAGTATTCTCGAGTACTTACGGCTGCCGCTGCCGCTACTGCTACAAAGTCATATCCTATCACTGATAACAGAGCCTCTACAACCTAGTGCTACAGCCCCACCAATCAAATGCAACTATGCAAGCAAGATCAGGTACTATGCGAGCAAGTACAACTGATCGCGTATATATTTAGTATTTATTTTATAATAAAAATAATTTTAATTAAAAAAATTATTTTATACAAACTATTTATGACTAAAAATAACAAATACTTCTTTACAATTATTATTGCATATAAAAATAAAAATAAAAGAATTATTAGGCAAATAAATTAATCTCCACCTATTTTTCACAAAAGAGGCTTCATCTTAAATGATGGTTTTAAACAGAATCTAAATACACATATAATTATTTTACAACTAATTTAAAAACTATTTTATAATTTACCAATGCAATTATAACACTTCATAAAAAATTCAATTTTTCAGCTCCACAAAATTACATTGGCAGAAATTGTGTATTTTAAGTGAAGTAATATTATATATAGTTGTGGAGTATGCAAGTGCCTTACAGTCGTTTTAAAAAAGAGTGAGATTTATTTTTATGTGGACCTTGTTTCTATTCACTTTTTTAAAATAATTGTGTGGCATTTACAGACTCTTGACTCGTACTATCATTTCTCTTTTTAAGCGAGTCTCTCATATGTATACTTTCTGGGATAATTGTCTTTTACTTTTGTAGGAGGTCGATGATGAACTTATCAACATCTGCCCTGTTTAACACATGAGAATTAACGTCCTTAGGCCACACTTTATGGGCTTTGAATATTTTGAACTGGGTTTGCATTTTCCATAGTGAGTTGTTGCGTGAGGTGTTATTGGGCTATCTAAATCTAGGCCCAACGTATGGTATTCCTTTTCGCTAAGGCCCATTTGATTAAGCAATTGGTCTCATTTTCTTCCATCTCATATCATCTCGCCTATTTCATCTCAACATTTACATATTGCTCAAATATAAATACTTTTAATTTCCTTTTCATGCTTTTTTATCTAATTAATATAACTTTCCCAAATTTTATATAAAACACAAAAAATAATTCAACTTTTTCAAATATCAAAATAAAAATAATATTATGATAATATTTTAACTTTATAATATTTTTATTCAACTTTTTACCTCTCATTTTTTAAAACCTAAAAAAATTCTTAACTCAAACTATTTCATTACTATTCACAAGTCGCCAATATTCACATATTTCTCAAATAGTCAAAACATATTTTTGACATCAATTGTAGTTTCAACACCATCATCCCATGTAGTTTTCTAATCTCCACCGTAACTTCATCACATGTTTGTTTGTTTCTCGTTCGTGTGATAATCTTTTGCTCTAGACAGACGCTCGATATTTAAAAATAACATTATAAATTAAAATAATTTAGGTGAGTTGTTGTATTTTCTATTACTATGTGTGAGTGAAATTCATTCTCATCCCTACCAAATATTTTTGTTTTATAACATAATTAATAGTTACATATACCATTTAAAAAGAAATAAATAAAAAACTTTTGACCTGAGTATTCGACCTACTTGGTGTTCTGAAAAACAATGTAAAAAAAGTAAGGTAAAATAAAAAATAATCACACGACACAAGAATTTATATAGTTCGGCAATGTATCTATGCTTACAGAGCTGCAGAGGATTTTATTCTCTTGAAAAATTTCAAAATGCATTGTGGGGCAAAATTACAATGTTCAGAGCAGTCATACTGTTTATAATAAATATATCTATAGGATTATACAACAAAAGTTTTAATTCTTCAATTATTGTAGTATTCACTCGAGCGAGCGTTGAGCGGACTCTCAGTTTGATGTTCACTCGAGCGACATGTCGATCAAGTATTGAGTGAACTCTCTATCCGAATTTTGCTTGAGCAAACTTTTTATTTTGTGGTTCTTGAGTTTCAATTTGGGATTATCAGCTCAAGCTTCATGGCCTAACCTCATTGAAACTCTATCAAAAATTAAAAATAATAAAGAATCATTTTCGAGTCAGATCATCAAATTGGATTACCACAAAATTAAATTAAACTCCACAAACCCAAGACTTGAATCCAATCAGTATAGATAAATTGGATCCTCAAATTTATGGACTTCAGCTAGATAACATAACCCTATATGTCACGATAAGGAAAATTCATAAAGTAGCCGTGCATGTGTTTGGTTCTCATGCATTCTCGAAAAATTAAGGACAGATTCATACGCTCCCTCGTATCCTATATTTAACTTGTCGAAGACCAGTCAAAACCCTACCGTTTACCAAAAGAAAAAAAAGGAGAAAGACCGGTCAAAATTCCTTAATATTCACCCTTTCAACTTAAAATTCACACAAGCCATATCATATTTACGTTTGGACGGTGGAAGTATTTTATCTTATTTTATTTTATTATTATAATTTTTAAATTTTTATATAAAATAAAATAAATAATTTAATTTGTAAAACAATAATAATATTAAAAGATAATTTTTATAATATTTTATTTAATTTTTAACTTTTATCTCAACTCACTATATAAACGGCACCTTACACAAAAGTCTAAGATCACGGCATCCACTATCTTTATTTCATTATTTGAGTTATCCTATTTTAAAATTTATGTGTCTTTAAATAATAAAATTTAATTTTAACAATTTAAAATTTATTTTTTAAATTAAATTATGTCATATAAATATTTTATTAAATATAATCTAATTTTAAGAATATAATTTTGTATTTTTTAATATTTCATCAATTTTATATTATTTGTGTAAGATTACTAGATGATATAAGTTTTTATCCAATCTTTTTAAAAATAGGTATGCTGGCTTAAATATATTTAAATTGTATTATTTTATATTTAAATTATACTTATTTTTTAAATAATAATATGTCCCCGTACAGAATGGTGAATTGGCTTGTTCAACACACTAGAGTAATGCTACATAACATTCACTATAGTAGTGCACACTTCACACTCACTATGTGGCTACATCTGGTTCTTTTATTTTTTTTTCACTCTCACCTACTCTCTCTCTCATCTCTCATCTTCACTCTCTCTCTCTCTCATCATTCTCGCTCTCTCTCTCATCTCTCATATTTGCACTCTCTCTCTCTCATCACTTTCATTTTCTCTCCCATCACACTCTCTCTCTCATTCTCAGTCTCTCTCTCATCACTCTCTCTCAATCCGGTAGTAATTTCAAATTTGATAAATGTGTGGTTTAGATCATGCCATATAATGTGTGTAAAAATAGCTTCTGCTAACAATGACTACTGTCAATATTTTTCCAACACACTATAGACCCTTTGTCGGGTTTTTTAGTAGGATTCTTGGACATGTGAAAGGTAAATTCTTGTCCCATCACAATTTTTTTTTTGAAAAGTTTTGATCTTCGTATGAATGTGTATTCAAAATGGTTAGGCATCATGTCATGTCAGAGAAAATAGTTAAACAATTATAAACGACAAAACGAGCATTGGCATTAGATTAATCATCTCAATTTTTAAAATATATAATTTTTTAATTTTTAACTAATCACGTAACACTTAAAATTTATATTGGATTAACTATTACATTCTCTATAATAATAAAATATGATTATTCTTTATATTTCTTTAATTAATTTATATTTTTAATTATTTTATCTATTTTATTTTCATAATCTTCAATAACCTCTAATAATCATATTTATTTTCATTTTCACGATTCAACAATCTATAATATAATAATCTCATATGTACATAAATGATAAAAATCTCATATGTAAATAAAAATTCCATATGTACAATCTATAAAAATCTCAATCTCAAAATATAACAAAATATAATCTCAAAATCCTTCATCCTCCATAAAGAAAGAAGAATGAGAACATGAGAGAAAAAGAGAGAAGAAGAAGTGTCGCGGGAAGGATGTTGAAATATAATAAAAAAAATACATTTAAACTTGCTACAGTATATTTTATATTTGAAAAGAATGATAGAATTACTGTAACTCATATTTGAGATGAAATCAGTTTGACAAATTCAGTGTGGGTCAAATGTGGATGATAATAGCTAAATTTGAATATAAAAAAGTATTTGACTAAACCAACGCCAATGCTCGAAATGAAATATTAAAAAAGGTAGTGTTAGCATACCGTTCAAGTTTGTCTACTTAGTATAAATTTTTTTTTTTGGCTTTTTATTTCAAACATTTCTTAAATATTTTTTTCTAAAAAAATATACCAATACATTAATAATTACATTCTTAATCATTAAGTAAAAAAAAATACATAAACAATCAAATTGAATAGGCAAATATTGTAAAAAAAAACAAAATTGAAGAGGCAAACTTTAAGGGACATAATCATTTTGCATTTAAAAATAAATATAATAAAAATTTGAAAAACTAAAACAATATAATGCAACTAGGAAAAATGAATGGGAAACGAAATCCTTTCGAGATGACAATGAGGGGACTCGTTGCCATCCTACGAAGGGAAGAGACGCCTCTGTTTTATGCGTTCACACTCTCTCCCACACAAACTAACGTAGAACGGTTTTTTTTATTTTTTGAAATCTCATTTGGGTGAAGTCTCTACGTTCATTTCAATTTCAATGGATCAGCCAAAGTTAAATCTCATTTTAGTTTTTAGTTATTTCATTTATATCAAATCTCTATATTAGAGTAGTCACTTTTTTATTATATAATAATAAAATATTATGAGATGAATTTGAGTTTAGCTATTCTATTCACATCAAATTTTCATATTGAATTATTCAGTTATTCATTATATAATAATAAAATAATATTAATTTAAAAATAAATATTTTTTAATTATTAATTTATTTAATTTTATCGTATTTTACCATTTACGATAAAATTAATTAGATGAAATAATAGAAAATAATTGATTTAGTAGTTCTACAGTGCACATTCAAATATGACAAAAAATTTAGATTTACTATAGCCGAAGTCTATCTTTTTGGAATTTACCTAATCCAATGCCATCAGTTTTTATGTCCTAAAAGTTATTTGAAGTAGTTTTTTTTGAAATTTAGCTAATCCATTAAGAATGCTCTCAGTTCCTTCAAACCGAGCCCGTTCTGTTCTTTCTTGAGCTCCTCCCGTTCAATCCCAACAAAGGGATCTTTTTCTTTTCCCGTTCCTTGAGCTTCGCCGTCCCCTTTCATTACTCGATATGTCACCTTTTTTTTTTCCCCACTTCCCTATCCTTTCCACATAGCATTTGTTGTCTTGTTGTTTGTAGTCTCCCCAGCATCATCCTTGACATCGTTGCTGGCCGTTTTAGTCTCCGAAGTTGAAACCTTTAGTGTCGTGCATACCAATCACCAGTAGGTATACACGAGACTCTATCTAAAACACACACTCTCTCTCTATGAATGTTTCAGTGTATAAGAGTGTTGTCCTTGTCGTGCTTAGGCCCTGCATTTTTTTTTCTTTTGTTTTTGTTATGGCCATGTATTTGTGTTCATGTGCTTTGTCCCTTGCCTAGTGTTTTAATTTTTTTAGTCCTTTAGTGTTATGTGTATGAAACCATCTGTATAAAACTAGTGTCCAAAATAATTTTAGTTATATAAAACTATCTGCATAAAGTTTTTTTTAGTGATTTAGGGAGATTCAAATGTCCAAAATATTGCTTTTTATTGGGGGTGGGGCACATAGGTTTTGCAAAACACTGGTTTTGAGAGCCACGTCCAAATTATACATTCCAAATTGTTTATAACAATAAAGATAGATTATATCGCCCCATGTTGCTTGCATAGAACTTATAAATCAATTTTTTCAATTTATAAGTTATAACAATGTGAATATGGTGGTTTGGATTCAAAACTTATTTCATCTCATCATTACAATTTTTTCAAATTTTCACACAAAATATAATAAGCAATTCAATTTTTTCAAATTTTAAAACAATAATAATAT
Source organism: Cyclocarya paliurus (assembly GCA_029856935.1). Taxonomy (NCBI): domain Eukaryota; kingdom Viridiplantae; phylum Streptophyta; class Magnoliopsida; order Fagales; family Juglandaceae; genus Cyclocarya; species Cyclocarya paliurus. The sequence goes on along the minus strand of CM056954.1, from coordinate 28,670,882 downwards.
TTTAACAAATTTTATTCTATTATTCACAAATCATCTCAACTCATCTTTGAATCCAAACCACCCCTTAACTTATATTTCTTTTTTTTGGTTATCTCGTAGCTATAATCAATATGAAACCGAATCAATTAATAGTTTTCGAAGAATAACATGACAGTGGACCTTTGGACACTCCACTAGGTTAGACGTTAATTATCGTATTTTTAAAGACATTGTTTCCTTCAATTGTTATGTGATTCCATTATGGATTTTAACTATATCATGAACTCTTTTATGTTTTGGTTAATATAAACCAACAAAAGCAAGCTAGATCTTAGTAAAGCGACAATCAAAAGGTTAAAGAATTGAAGGTTGATATGATATTTATGACTCAAGAGGATGTTATTGAATATCATATAAAGTATGTCTAACAAAAGGGCTTTGAAGTGTAAAAAAGAACATCGACTATTGGGGATAATGGGGAGGTGAAACACTTCACCATAATATATAGTCACCATCACAAACCAAGAAGAAAGTCATTGAAAATTGACCACCCAAAACCGATAGGGGGATAGATGGCAAGGCTAAGCTTAATGCAAAGCAGATAGTCAAAGGAAGGTATCAGTTACCCATTGTTGTTCTTGAACACAATCATGTTGTGAGCCCGAGTAAGGCAAGATATATTGCTTGTCATAAAAAATTATCAAGTTAATTGAAAAAGAAGGAATTTAGATGATGAAAAAAGCTGGAATTCAGCCAGCTAAAAAAAAAACCATAATTGTTCAATCGGGTGGATATGAGAATTTCACTTTTGGAGAGAAATAGTGCAGAAATTATATCAACAAAACTTGAAATTACTTACTTGGAGAATGAGATGTAGAGCCATTTCACAACTATTTGGTATAATAACAAGGAAAAAATAATGGCTTTTTCTATATGATGGACTTAGATGAACACTCAAGGTTGAGAAATGTATATTGGGCGGATGCCTAAAGTAGACCAGTAGATGAGTCATTTGGGGGTGTTTTAACATTTGGTACTACGTATTTAATGAATAAATATAAAATACCATACGCCCCTTTTGTGGGAGTCAACTACCATGACCAGTTGATACTCTTTGGATATGGTCTCATATCAAACGAGGGTGTATGTGTGGTTGAGCTTCATGCCAGGACATGCTCCCAATGCAATTATAACCAACCAAGGTATGGCAATGCAAGCAGCAATTACAAGAGTTTTTCCAAAGGTCAAGCATAGATTCTGTTTAGGGGACATTTTTTGCAAATCACCTTACAAGCTTAATCTTATTCACAATTAGGAGTGCTACCCGCAACCTTTGAATGGTGGCCACCTTAGTCCTGTCCCCCCACCCTTGCATGGGGGTATAGGGGATAGTTTGGCCCCCAGTGGGCAAGTAGCCTAGTCCATATACCAGGGTGCCAATAGGCCCCCACAATCGTCCGCCCCTACCCAAGCCTAGACACCAACAACTCATCCCAAACCACTAAAAAAACTACTGCCTAAAAATCTAATTTCTTGCAGAGAGAGAGGCATCGATAGATGACATGGATTTGAGATATTGAGGTTGCGAGAGGAGGAGAGCCAGAAAAAGAGAGAGAGAGACGCTATAGGGGGTTTTGGTTTTTAAAGAAAACCTAATAAGAAACAACATCAATTTGGGGAGTTCAAATGATGTCTTTTATTAAAGAAAATTATATATATTTATATATATAGGCTAGGTTGGGAGGACAGGATAAACCCTAAGTGGGTATGGGCCTAGCCTGGGCCTCGCCCCTAGCTCCTAGTTGTGTAAGGGCATCTACTGTAACATACCAATCGTAGTTTTGGGGGTATGTTAGTAAATCGATTATTATTATTATTATTATTTCAATTATTAGTTTTAATAATTATTAGTATTAGTATTATTAAAATGATTAGATTTTACATTGTTGTTTTAATAAGATTTTTATATTTTTATTGTGATCCGATTTGTGCAGCCACTAGAATTATTCAGTTTTTTTTTTCTCTTCCTATCTCCACTCGTAGACTTGCAGTGCTTATCCTCTATCTAGTTGAATAAACTCCTAATGGGAATCAAACTCTTAACTTTAAACTCGATCAGTCTCTGTTAGCTCACGTCTTTCCCCTCCCCCTTGCCTATAAAAGCCACCCGAGACCTCCTGAAACACACATACAAACCACATAGCAGAGCCACCAAAGCAAAGAAGCCGTAGCAAACCGAGAACCCACCTCCCTCAACCAAGTCAGCCACCTCACCGGAAACGGCCACAAAAATCGCCGACCAACTCTGCCCAGTCAAGCCCACTTCGTTCCAGTAAGCCGCTGCTATCCGCCACCTTCACCTCCCTCTACATCCCTCAGTGAACATAGCAGCCCCTTTTCAACTATCGTTCTCCCTCTCGGCATCGCACCACCCTACCCAGAGGAATCCAGTCGCGTTGCCAGTACCACTCTCTACCTCGCACTATTTCCAGTAAGCCCATGACCGTGCACCACCCTATTCACTTTCTGTTGTTTTCAGTTTATTAGTTTCTCTCTCTAACTCTCTTTCTCTCTCACTGCGTCGAACCACCATGCCTAGAGAACCACCCAGTTGCGCTGCCGTGACCCCTGCTAGTCGCCTAAACCGCTGCACATCAACTCCTCCCTCGGTGAGTTCGGCCCTGCCTTGCATGCCTCTCGCCGTTGCCTCTGTTCTATGCACAATATTAGTTGCTTAGGCTTTGTTTTAGGTTGCTGCATGCAGACGTTTGAGTTTACACAAATACCCTTAGCCTTTAATACCTTGCCGTATAGCTTTCTTTTGCATTTCACTGAAGATCATTTTTAGTAATATAAGTTTGGTTTTAGTTTCAGTACACTGCAAGTGTTAACTAAGTCTTCAAAGATTTCCTTGGCCCTTGACCGAGCCCTCTGTTTTATGAACTTCCTATAAGATTTTAAATGGGCTTTGGGCCTTAAGCCATCCGGCCGAGAGTCTGATTTCTTCACGTGGGCTTGAGTTTTTAATTATCGTTGGGTTGGGCTTAATATTTTAAGTTGTGCTTAATTTTATTAAATAAATATGTTAGTCATAGGCTTTTTTTATAATCAAGAGTTGAAAGAATTTAAAATATATTTTAAACTATACTATGAAGCCTAATATTTTGTTAATATTCCTTTATATATTTAATAGAAGTTTAATAAAAATTATTATGTTATACTTTAATTAGAAAATAAAGAAATATGTTAAGAGTATTAAAATGATATTAGTATTTATTAGATTTCTTTTTAAATTAAATAATCATGGGAAAATAAATCTATTTTTAAGGATTAAAGTTTATGACTTATTTAAAATAGCCTAAGTGTTTTACTAAAGTATAATATATTATTAGTATTTTTAACTAATTTAAAATATCAGAATATTTATTTGATTATGTTCTACGATGTGAATTTAATTAAGTAGGTTATTAGTACATGTTGATTTTAGACAGATTTAGTAACGTTTAAATACTGCGTATAGGTGACGAGTTACGAAATGAGATTGAAGAAGAAGCATAGCGATGTAAGTTATTTGATCACAAAATTAGGAACATCACAATTTAGCTTATATATAAGTATTAGTCAAGTCAGTTCATTGACAACCATTATTTATGCACCACTCATGTCATATGCAAACATGTCATTCAGCATAGCATACGATCATGTCATTTCGCATTATGCTCAGATTTAGAAATTATAATTATGTATTTATTATGTCATACATCTCATGTGCATAAGACATGTAAGCTATCTTAAGTTCAAGTGTAAGATAAGATAAGATCAGTTAATCAGATGGCCATTCAGATGCATGATACCAATGCATTTCAGATCATGGTGGATGTGCAAGCCATGGACTCAAGCGTGGTCCACCATAGTATGCTAGAATACTATTAGCGGCTCCCCTCGTGGCCGCGGGACGTGAAACCGGTGCACAACCTCGCACACAGGGTTAAGTGTGTTGGCCAGTCAGTTCAGTTAGAATAGTCAGTTAATTTAGATAAATCAGTCATGCATAGCATAAACATCAGTATGAACAGTCATGAATTTTAAACTCTCAGCATGAAAACTTTTATGAAAACCTTATATTTAGTATGTTAACCTTGTGATAGATTTCTTACTGAGTATTCGACTTATTTTAGTTTGTTTTCATGTTTTTTACCACCCAGGTGAGGATGATGATTACGAGCAGGCAGACCAGGATTAGATGGAGCAGTTGATTTAGTTTTAGATTTTCTAGATTAAAATTTCTTTTATGACATGACTTTTATTCAGTTTATTCTTTTAAGTTTTTTGAAAACATTTTTTATCAGACAAAGTTTTATGAAATAAATCAAAATTTATTTATTTTTTATATTAAATATGAGATCTTTTGCCGGATTTATTTTATAAAAAATACGTGATACTGCTAGTCTACCGAAATGGGGTGTTACATCTACCCACATGCCCCCCGTCTGTGGATGGGGCCCCCACCCCAGTCAGGCGGATGCCAGAAGAGGTGTGGTAGGGTGGTGGAGGGTAGTGCCCCGTTGTCCAACCCTATTCACAATATTTAAAAGTTCTTTATTAAATTGTATATGTGACTCTTTGAGTTATGAAAAATTTGAACAAATGTGGCACAACATCATTCACATAAATGGTTTAACGGATAGTGCTTGGTTGAGTAGGCCTTGTTTGTTTTCAAGACCAAAACCCAAAACTTTGAAAACTTTGAAAACCTCTCATCCCATCATTAAAACTTTCCCAAATCCCTATACAAAATAAAATAAACAATTCAATTTTTTCAAATCTCAAAATAAATATAATATTAAAAAATATATTCTAACAATATTTTATTCAACTTTTCAACTTTAATCTTATCTTATTTCATCTCATCCCTGAAAACAAACGAGGTAAGTTGTATGAAGAGCGGTATCAATGTATACTTGCATATGTGAGAGGTATGTTTCTGAACAAAATGTCCACAAGCCAATGTAGCGACTAGCGAGAGTATGAACGTATTTCTTATGGCTATGTAGATGCTACTACATCTTTGAATAAGTTTGTTAGGGACTATGATAATACTTTGGCCATGATGGTCGGGAATGAGAAGATACCTGATTTTGGTTCATTCCAACGAAAGATTTATTGCATTATGGTCTATGCAATTGAGAAGTAACTTCAAGAGGTATATACGAATGTCAAGTTCAAAAAGGCCCAAATAGAGTTTAGGGAGATTATGAAATATTGCTTGTATTCTCTAAAAAATAATTGAAGGCACAATATTGACATATGATGTTGTTGACCAATTGAGCATTTATAATGATATTGTAAAAGATGTAAAATATTGTATATACTTCAACGATGATGAATGTGAGGTGATGTGCACCTATAGACAATTCGAGTTCAAATTTTTTTTATATAGATATACACTCATTATCATTACAACTCAAAATATAAGGTGTGCAACTAATATACCAAAAAAATATCCACGACAAAAAAATGTCTATCCTATACTTTGTAATCTCTAACTTACATCTAATTGTCTTAATTTCCATTTCAATTTTGTGTGTCATCAACTTCTGCTCAACTAGTAGATCGATATGGCTGGTGCAGAAGCTAACTGCTTATTCTTTTTCTTGAAGATGCTTAATCAACATTTTTGTATAATCGGGCATCTCAGGATCAACTCATTTGAAAAACTTACAAGAATTTTTGGACTACGAAATAATACCATAATAAATTTTCAGATTGTAAGAAATTTAATTAATTTAAGAAATACATGTATCTTAAAATATTCATGATGGATACCTGCTAGTTTTCATAGCCCAAGAAACTATGACCATAGCTGTAATCCTTTCCCGACGTCTTCAACTGTGCTTTAGTCCCACAATAATAGTAATTTTCAGTCTCTAGCCATAATCTTGTTGCGAATGAGCTTTTCCTACTGCTTGACACTGACATTGTGTAGCAAGTTGATGAATATAACTTAAATATGTACATCAAAGAGAATATAATAGTTAACTTATCATTCCAACCAAAAACATTATCTATTCAATTTAGTGGGGTGGTTGGAGTTTACCAAAAAATCACCAAACAACTTGGGGGTTTCATGGGGAAAACCCTTGCTTCTGTGGCTGGAAATTCCAACACTCCACTTTCAGCCCTCGAGTTACAAAATAGTCTCCTATTATACACAATCAACATCTCTTATAATTTTATAGCTCACACCATCATCCCTGACTTCTCACAGACACAATCAACTTCTTACAAATATATAGCTCACACCTTTGTTGTCAGGTATTAAGAGTATTGTTTTGTAACCGAGATCCAATCTCCACCTCTTATAACTTTATTTCAATTTAATACAATATAACTCAAATCACCAATAAGAAAAGAAAGAAAGAAAACAACAGAAAATAATACAAGCACATCTACCTAATTGCACAGACAAATAATACAAATACAAGCACATCTACATAACTAGATTATGGTTCATCAAGATGGTTTTGTAGATATCAATTAAATACAATAATGACCAACAATAAGAAACATCAGCTTTAGTACTTGCAGCAGTTTCCATATATCTCCACAATTATCTCCATTACTTTTTCTTGTCCTCCCAAAGTTTTTGTAATAGACATACTGGTATGATCTATTTACTTCTCCACAGTCTCTACATTGTAATGTTTACTTCTGTTAAGGTTTATGTATAAACTAGTAATCGATAGTGAGAGGTGTTAACGTTATGTTTTGTATGCTTTTGGTTTGAGTTTCAATAACTTGGGTATTAGGTCTTTCACATGTACACTTAAGAAAACAAGAAAAGTGGGGGGCCTTGGTGGTGGCTGGGGAGTCTCTGATACCTAAGTCAGTATATCTCCATAGTAGTTCGTATGTATGCTTAGAGGAATTAGACAGAGTTCTTTGTACCTGGGGATCGACTTTTATATTAGGTTTCTGGTGGGGACATCTCATCTTTGATTCTGAGGAACCAATGTCATTTTCACTGTTCATCTGTTAGAATTTTAAATACGATGCGACTTTTGAGGTGGTGTCATTGATGCATCGTGGAGTCTGGGTAGTGGTGTATACCCCGTCGACCAAGCCTAACTAACCATTTGAGTAAGCCTAATTTCTTATTTAGGCATCCCTCACCGATGTATGAGTTAGGGTAATTCAAAAGTGGAAATAGAGAGAGGTACCTGGCTGTATAAGGTTGTCGGCGAGGGCTTTTGTTAGGTCTGTCTACAACAATTGTGGAGACAAGATTGGACGATTGTATTGGCTCTAAGTCTCTGTCTGCAGAAGAGTTTGGGAAGGGAAATGATGAAAGGGATGGACATAGATAGGAGTGTGAAAAAAAACTGGTTAGTCTGGTTTGTAATGGGTTTAGTTTGGTACCGATTTTCATATTTTGAAAATCTGTTTGAACCGAATTGGACCGGTATAAATATATATATTTTAATTTTTTATATTATATATAATATTTTTATGTTATATTATATATATTATATGCTAAATTGCTAATTAATATAACGTGAAATTTTAATTTTCATGTCTATTAATATAACATGAAATTATATATATTATATTTTTAATCTTATTATTCATGTCTATTAATCTTATAACAATTAATATAACATAAAGTTAATCTTATAATTTTTAATATAACATTTGATATAACATTTTTAATATGAAATTTTAAGTTTAAACATAAACATTAAGATTAAGTTATTAATATAAACTTACTTTTAAGGAGAACAAGCATCAGAGGAATCGGCTCTCTTGTCTTAACTTATGTAGTGCCACATATATAAACGGTAAACTGAAAAAATCTGACCAGATTGAAACTGGAAAAACTAAAAATTTCAATTTTGATGATGAATCGGTTTGTATCGGTTTTTAAATTTCTATAACCGATGTATATTGGTTCAGTTCTAAAATTTATCTAAAAGCGAATCGGACCCGACCAGCTACACCCCTAACCTTGGGAAAAGAGAAAGAAAAAAAAAAGCTAATGTGGCAAAATGCAACGTCAATTTGTGAGATCCCTTTGTGTCTCTAATGCTTCTCCTCTCCCATATGTTCAAAACAAAACTATTAAGGTATGAAGGTGGTTTGCGGCATAACATACAACCTCCCTAGTGCAGCCAAGCCACCCCCATCTGAAGGTGAGATTTGGTTGCAGATTGCACCTCTCTTATTTTTTTTTTATTCTTTAATTTCATTTTTACTTTTTTAGTTGTTTAAAAATGAATTATTTTTTTTATTAACATGTGACATCATATTTGATTTCATAAATATACATCATTAGGCTAGCCTAACTTAATATTGTCGAAAGAAGTGAAAAATTAGGTTTTTACGCTTATAAAAATTGAGGCCGTAATTTTCAAATTTTGCAATATTGATATTTGAAAAAAAAACAATTAATTATATGACGTACTGATATCATGTATCAGTATTTGATTGGCTGACAGTGTAACACTAGGGGTGCTACTTGCCTTATATGGACGAGTAGCCCCGCATCCCGCGCCACATCCCTGCCTGGGCAGGGTGACTAAATCTACCCCCGCACCTTGTCCCCAGCCCACATTTATGACCGTCGCTCGCATCTACTTACCGGATGGGCAGATTGATGTTGCTATCATGTGAGAACATATTTTTCATGAAAAAAAATCCAACAAAAGCACATATGCATAACAAAAATCACAAAAATCCAGCAGATCGCAAATCTTCATATGAAGATTTGTGTTTATATAACCCACATACCCACAACCATCCACGACGGCGACCTACAACAACGACCAAGCTGTGGTCTTACCGTCATGGTCTCTATGACCATAACTAGGGGTGTAAAAAAAAACTAGTGAACCAGTAAATCGGATTGGTGGGTTTGGTCCAGTACTGAGTTTGGTTCGATTCGGTACCGGTTTTATTTTTCTTAAAACAGGTCAAAATTTGTTCGGTTTCGATTTTTCTTTTTCTAAAATCGGACTGGACCAAACAGGACCGTTTCATATATATATTATAATTTTTTATATTGTATATAATTTTTATATAATATATAGTTATATATAAAATAATTTTGTATTATGTGATAAATTACTAATTAATATAATATTAAATTTTAAAATCTTATATCATTATAATCTATTGTCTCAATAATTATTCTAATACTATATCACTATATTATATATTATAATATATCACTATAGTTTATAATATAATATATCACTATAATCTATAATACAATTATAATATACATTATAATATATTATCATTATAGTATTATATATGTTATATAATATATAATATGGTATATTAAAATCGAAAAAGGGGACTGAGCTGGATTGGAACAGGTAAAATAAAAAATATCGGTTTAGTGGGGTAACTAGTGCGCAATCGATTTTTAAAAATGTAAAATCGATTTAGTAGGTCTTAAATTTTATCTAAAACTGGATCAAATTGAATTGATTACACTTCTACCTATAACAACAGATAGAGAGAAGCCAGATTGAGAGGAGGAAGAGAATAAGAGAAATGGAGTAGAAGAAAAATGAGAGGAGAGTATAATGAAAAAAAAAAAAAAAAGGAGATGAAGGGACTCGGGAGAGAGAGAGACGGGGATGCAGAGAGAAGTGATAGGGGAGAGAAAAATTAATAAATTTATAGTTAATTTTTTTTTAAATATTTGAGCGGGCGGGGTACCCCACCTCTCGAGGCAGGCTACTACTCGTCCCGCTAAGGGACAGCCGGACAGGCGAATTGCCTGGATGGGTCAAGTTGCGGGAGTTCGCCATTCGGCCCTAACTGATGCATGATAATGCTTACGTTAGTATGAAATATTGATATTATAAAAATTGAAAATGATTGACTCTAATTTTATTAATTTTGATAATTTCAAAAATGAAAGGAAAAATATTGATTTTATTTTTGTTTTTTTAAAGACGAATAATCCCTATTACATAATTATTTTATTATTTCAGATAATAATAAGTCTCGGTATCGATAAAAGATATCGATAGTTCATTAGTTTGGACCTATTATTGTAATTCTTTTATTTACATATTCTTTAAATATTTTTAAATATTTTTAAAATATACAAGTTTATTAATAATAAAAGAATATATATATATTTATATAGGTCTATTTGGGAGCCAGTTTATCGGTCCCAAGCATTTTCCGATAATAATACATCGACGGGCAGAAATCCTCGTTTGACCGCAGTACTAAAAAAGTAATCGAAGCGCTTTTCAAGAAGCCACGTGGAGATTTTTCGCTCAATGAGCCAGACAGACACACAGATTGTCAGATAGAGAGGGGTTCAGTTTTTTTTTTTTTCCTTTTGGTTTCTTTTTTCCTTTTTGATGATTGTGGAGCTGTTGCTGTGCTTTTCATAAATCTTCTCTCCCATTTTCTTTGTTCGGTGTTCAGGAGGAGAGAGAGGGAGAGGAGACGGATAGTTGAATATTCTCTCTTCTTGATGTTATTGTTCTTTTTTTGGGAATTGTGTTCTTTTCGTTAGGACTGGGGGGGTTGATTTTTATTTTCTGAAGGTAGAGGCCGGAGGAAGTGGGAGGAGATTGAGTTGGAATTAGGGTTCCAACCATGAATGTGATGCGCCGGTTAAAGAGCTTTGCTTCGGGTCGCACTTCTATTTCGTCTGATCCTGTAAGTCCCTCTTTTTTCCCTTCTTTTGTTCCTGCTTTTAAGAAATATCGTTATGTTTTCTACTCTTACTTGGCTTAATCTGTGTTTGGTTTCTAAGAAAATGGAGGAAAGTGAGGGGGGAGGATAGGAGAATAATGGATTTTTCGTTTTTGGATATTTGAATCTGGGTGATGCTCTTTTTTTTTTTTTGAGGTGACTAATGTGTATTTTAGGCTTTTTCGTGTATTTCTAATCTAATGTTTTTCTTAAACTTTGTTTTCTCTTTCTCGTTAAAGAGTTTTTTTTTTTTCCTCTTTCCCTTGACATTCTTTCTCAGGGAAATTGGTTCACCTCTAGCTGTTTTATTTTTTCCTCTTTTCTTTTTGGGCTCGGTTTTTTGGGGTTGTATTATTTGAGGTATGGCATGACTGTTAATGCCGTTGTGTTGGTTTTGTTTACCAATTTTTTTGGGGACAGAAATCAAGCAGCGTCTGGGATGCAATGTGACATTATTTTAATGGATAAAACCCAACAAGAAAAAAAGGAAAAATATGACAAATTTGATGGTATATTTTTTAAATTATGTTCCAAACTGTGGTGTTTTAGTTTCTATTTTTCCCCAATATGTGTTTGAAATTCATTCGGTGCTTCGTTATTACGTAGTATTGGATTAGCTGATCATTGTTGTCGAAACGCCTGTATCTGCACGAGGTCCTCATAAACTTGATGCTAATGATAATTCCTGTGAGATTTTGATGATGTTTAATTTGTTGCACGAGGATGAGATTTAGTTCTATAATTGATGCAGTTGCCCATAGGTTATTGGTGTAGTTGACAGTAATCTATGCTTTAGCAGCTTCCTTCTGCCAAGAGCATCACGATTAGATTAGTGAGAAGTCAAATCACCATTATTGTTTCTTTCCTAATGCACATGCAATGCTTTGATTGTTTTTTTTTTTTTTGGTGGGATTGGCGAGGTTTTGCATTTTAGGGAAGGGTTAATGATGAAGCTATACGCAAATGAATGTCTTATTAACTCTTGGGTGGCGTGGATTTGCATTTTAGGAAAAAGGTCATGGAAATTCATTTTTTGAACTAGGACCACAAATTCTTCTTATACCTGCTGGAGAATGTCCCATTACAGTGAAACCTAGATGGATTAGGCATTTGGTTTATGGAAATCAACTGCTCAAAACAATTATTTTAGCTGCAGGGATTTTTTGACTTTTGGCCTATAATGCTTTTTAAATTATTAGGATTATACAATGTTTTAGTCTATCCTTGAGGGATTTTTTATGAGGTCGATAGCTCTGTCAAAGTGACAAATGCAGCTCAAAAGGTCAGTTTAACTGCATCTTCACATGAAGCAGTTAGAACTTGCTAATTGGCTAACTGTTCTTGTACAGTTATGTTGTATTAATGGCTCCCTTTAGTTTATGTTGCTTCCTGTTGTTTTTCCCAAATGTCGTAATGTTTAAGAAACAAGTGATGTGCAGTGAGATTAGAAAAATGCTGAATGCAACCGGCTTGGGGAACCGGTGTGTAACCGTGTCCTACGTGGCAGCTTAATGAAACGGTTCGTTTCATTTGAACCTATGCAGTTTGGGAAGACAATTTCCCATAGCCTCCCATGAAGCTTTTCCCCTTCTCCTTCTCCTTCTGATCTCCACGTACCCTTCCTCTAATCTTCTCCATCTCCATCTTCGCAAGATCCTCTGAAACTGATCTTCTCCATCTCCATCTTCGGCTGTTTCGTCTTCTCTGATCTTCTTAGAAGACAATAAAAAAACCAAATATGATTTAATCCTTTTTTTATATAAGTGTGATTTAAACCTGAAACAACACATTTCTAAATAAAAAGCAATTAACTACCATAATTTGTAGAGTTTGGGAGAATTTGGGATGAGAGATATAAGGGTTTAGAAGGGAAATGGAGGAGGGGGAGCCTTTTTATTTCCGTCGGTGGCGAAAGAGACTGCAGAAACCATGAAAAGTAACATGGGTCGCCGTTAGATCATTTTCATGGGTCGTCGTGCTATTTTCTTTAAAGAGACTGCAGAAACCAGCAACTAAGCCCAAAACCCCTCTCTCTCTCTCTCTCTGCGTAGAAAAAAAGAAAAGGGAAAAAGAAAAAGAGAAAAGAGAGCAGAGAAAAATCCAAAAGCACAGGTTGACATGGGGTGCTGCTGAGGTCTCTCTCTCTCTCTCTCTCTGTGTCCTGTGTTTGAGTAAAGAAAAATGCCAAACGCAGTTCCTCCGTACCAGACCCAGACGAGAACGCAGTTCTTCAATCTGAAGTTGGAATTTCTCTCCCTCCCTCCCGTTTCGTCTGTTCTGTGATGTTTTCTCTTTCGTTTTTTTTATTATAAATATATTGGTTGACGTGGCCAGCCGATTCCCCAACGGTTGCCTGTAGCACTATTGGATCTATTATATCTTAGGTACATCATTAACTTCTCATGTCTAATTTTTAATCTCCAATATAAATTGTTTACCTTTAGGGTGGGGATTCTAGCACCAAGAGAGTGAAGTTTGATCAAGAGACTGAGCGCTTGGATAATGAAAAACCAAATAGATTAGTGAGATGTGCCACGGGTCTGGAGCAGCACATGGCTTCTACGTCACTGGAAACTGCTGCAAGCGCGTCTGATATATCTTCAATGTCTAGAAAAGAAAAGTCCAGTTATGAACAGCTTCCTAAAGAAATGCATGAAATGAGAATTAGAGATGAGAAAGCCAACAGCCATGATGAAAAGGTAATTTTTTGTTGTTTGAATTAATCTGCTTCGTCCTTCTCCATAAGCAGTTTTCTAATTTCTTTTGATCTATATCATGCTGCTATATATTTATATATATATATATATATATATAAATAATAATACACACACACACACACACATATATAACTATCAATCCCTTAAATGACTTATATAGGATTGATACTATTAATCTGATCCTGCATAATCTTTGTAACAACCATGATAGAAACAGTTCTGCATCATGCAGGATTTGGAAGCTGCTGTTGTAAATGGTAATGGAACAGAAACTGGTCAGATAATTGCAACTACAGTAGCTGGTCGAAATGGACAACCAAAACAGGTGACTTGATATCTCCTGTTGCTGTATTTTTTGGGCTTCCCTTTACCCTTTTTATTCATTGTCCATCTAGATCAATATGGGATTCTCATGGTGTATGTATTCATCCCATAAATTTCTTGGCCTTGTCATTGAGGTGAAATCCCTTGTATTTTATTATTATTATTATTATTAATTTTTTTTTGGGGGGGGGGGGCGTCTGGGTGGTGTGCACTGGTTCATCCATTTACAAGGGTGTTAATGATTTGTTTTTTTACCTGGTTTCAGACAATCTCGTACATGGCAGAGCGTGTGGTTGGCACTGGTTCATTTGGTGTTGTCTTTCAGGTACTTATACTAGTTTTATCTGCTTGTGTTCATGGATCCATACTGATGTTTTAATTAATTGTGCGCACTCATGTATTTTTGTTCATAAAAAATGTTGACATTTACTCTTACGTACTCATTTGATGTATATCTGTTGTAGGCCAAGTGCCTAGAAACAGGTGAAGCAGTTGCAATAAAAAAGGTGCTGCAGGATAGGAGATATAAGAATAGAGAACTTCAGATTATGCGTGTACTCAACCATCCTAATGTTGTTCAACTGAAGCACTGTTTCTTTTCAACCACAGACAAAGATGAGTTGTACCTTAACCTTGTCCTGGAGTATATATCCGAAACTGTCTACAGAGTATCAAAGCAGTATATCAAGATGAACCAAAATATGCCTATCATCTATGTACAACTTTATGCATACCAGGTGAACAATGGAACTTTGCATTTACCTCTGCAGTGAGATTCTTTTGATAGATATAGCAGAAAATCACTTGGCTGTTTTTTCCATTGTTGCTTCATAGATAGGTGTTACCTCTTGTATACCATCTTGTGTACTTGGGCTATGTCTATTCTTATTAATACAATCGTTTACTTATAAAAAAAAATAATCACGTGGTTGTTTTTGGTGTATTTATCCTTCAAAATGTGTTTTTTTCCTGTTTTGTCTTCGTAGATTTGTCGTGCACTAAATTACTTGCATCATGTCGTTGGAGTATGTCATCGTGACATTAAGCCACAGAATCTACTGGTAAGATTTTCTTCCTCTTGTTTCATCAGTTTGATACCAGCATGAGGAAATTATCAGTCTCAATTTCTATACTTATTTTAGTGTAATTATGAACCGATCGAATTAATCATGAAACTTTAGTGTGAGTTGATAGTGTAGCTTCCCTTTGGATTTCTTGATTTTAGAACATGGCTGCTGTCAGAAACTATAAATGGTGTTTGTGTGTGTCATAAAGATTTGGCTAGACTTGAAAATGTTTCTACATAAGGAGGGTTATTAAATGTAATATGTCAGTGCTTTGCCTAGACTCTTTCACTGTGACTTTTATCATGCAGTTTCTAGGATTGCAGGGAATGTAATTTTGATGTCATACAATGCTCGTTGGTAAATGTTTATTTGTTTGGTTATTAGTTGTCATTTTGTTTGAACTCTTGATACTGTACGTACAATGTCAAGCAATACTGGGGTTAAGGTTTGTAATGCTTGCTGCAGGTCAATCCCCATAATCATCAGTTAAAGATATGTGATTTTGGCAGTGCAAAGATGCTGGTAAGCTCTTCCTTCTCTTTTCTTTCTTTTCTCAAAGGATTTCAGAAATAAATGTGGCAACTCATGAAATTCATTTCAACATTTAGGTGCCAGGTGAACCAAACATATCATATATTTGCTCTCGATATTATAGGGCCCCAGAACTTATATTTGGGGCCACAGAATACACAACCGCAATTGATATGTGGTCAGTTGGTTGTGTCCTTGCTGAGCTTCTTCTAGGACAGGTGGGTGTATAAATGTGGTGTTTTTTATTTCCTGAACTTGGGTGGCATGTTTAATCATCAAAACATAAGTATAAGATTTTAGTTCATTTCAATTTCTGCTTTCCTTCACTCATGCCTGCAGTACATGCAGAGATGTTCTTTGCAGCACTTACCAGAGAAATAACATATTTCTGTTCAACTTCCAGAAGTGGTTGGAACATGTATAATTTCAACTTTTTAGTGAGCAAAGAGTGCTTTCCTATCACAAATTGTATTTTACATCTCTAGTAGTTTGTACATTTCCACCCATGCCTTTGGAAGTTTGCAGCATAGATCTATGTAAAATTTCCTATAAAAGGGTGGATGCTATCGAATCATCAACTCAGCAACCATTTAATGGAGAAAGCACTTGTTCTTTTGTTATGAAGTTTTTAGATATTCGGGTTCTTTTCAAATAAGCTGTATGTCCAGTTCTAATGTTTACCTGGTTTACAGCCACTGTTTCCTGGTGAAAGTGGTGTTGATCAGCTGGTCGAGATCATTAAGGTGTACTATCTACTTGCTATTTCTCTTCTTTACTACTATGCTACTGTTTTGGATTATCTCAACGCTTTTCTTCATTTTTGGCTGTATCACATTAGATTCTGGGGACACCGACCAGGGAAGAAATCAAGTGCATGAATCCAAATTACAATGAGTTTAAGTTCCCTCAAATTAAAGCTCACCCTTGGCACAAGGTTTGCTAGAAATTTTGGCATTTCTTTGTCATTGATGGAAAATGTACTTTCTTGTTAATGTGGAAAATCTTATTACCCTACAATTCTCAGATATTTCACAAGCGAATGCCACCTGAAGTGGTGGATCTTGTGTCAAGGCTGCTCCAGTATTCACCTAGTCTACGTTGCACTGCTGTAAGAAAATTATTTGCTCTATTTCTCTCCTAAATTTTATCAAGGAAAATTCTATTTGAAGGCCTTTATATCACACACAATCCACGTGGTATAATTTGATTTGGAAGATAAATTTTAAAATTTGAATTTTACAAATCAAATTATGCTATGTTGATAGTGTGTGGTGTAAAAGCCTTCAAATAGCACTACTCGTTTATCAAATGGTTTTTTGGGCATCTTCTTAATGATGGTTCGGTAAATATACAGTGCATAAAATTTCATTCATATTAATAAAATTTATCTCTTACTTATCAAAAAAAAAAAAAATATACAGTGCAGTCTAAATTTTGTCTTCCATTAACAATTTGGGACATATGTTATTTTGGGTGAAACTTGGCTACACTCTACAGCTTTGTTAGGAAGTTGTAGAGAATGGTTCCTTTGGTCAAGAGGCTACTGCAAATAGGCATATGCCTGAATGGGTCAATATTCTTTCATCTAATTGGGGTACACACAGACATATAGACTATGTAATGTGATGAGTTTCACATATGGTCTCATTGTGAAGGTCATCTCATTGTTTACTTATAAAAAAAAAAGCTCTTATTGTTGAGAATATATAGATCACTTTTTTGGCAATATCATAACTTACATCTTGTGTTTCAGTTGGAGGCATGCGCTCATCCCTTCTTTGATGACCTGAGGGACCCAAATGCACGTTTGCCTAATGGGCGAGTATTACCTCCTTTGTTCGATTTTACAGCTCAAGGTAAGTTGATCTTCAGCTTTCTTTCCCTTCATACATTGCTTAATGTTCCTCATTAGTGCTGATGCCAAAATCCGTCACAGAATTGACTGGTGTATCTGCTGAACTGCGTCATCGCCTCATACCTGAGCATGCAAGTAATCGTTTTGGATGCACAGTTGCCTGAAGAACCATGCTATACCCTGCACCAATAGCCCGGGATACACTGCCTTTGGTCTTGACGAGTTATTATTGATGATAGAACCAAGGGGGTGGGAAAGTCTAGGGGCTGTCAGATTATTCGTCGATCATGTGATGGATCTGCAGGTGGAATTATCAGGTGGAGGGAGTAGAATTGCGTGAATGAGGTTGAAATTGCAATTTAATGATGTAAAATTGTGTGCCTTGACTTTCGATTACGTTATCTTGTCATATATGGTTTTTGGGTATTTGAAATGGAAACTAACACGAATGATATTAGATAAACTAGGATGATTTTTTCTTAGTGTATACTGCCTACTCCTTTTGTTGTTACAGAGCAATCCATATCTACGGAAAAAATGATCACTTTTACCCAAGTTTTTGTGGGGTATGAGGTTGAAATAATCAGGTACCAAAAAAAATAGAAAAGAGAGATACATTTGTATTAATGTGCCCAGCAGCCCGTGTGCATGTGGCATTACTTCTGGAGGAAGAATGGCCTAAAGCTTAGCACCAGAACTGAGTAACTCGATTATAGTTTATAATCTTGCCACTTCCTTGCAATTTATAATTTTAGGCAAGCCTAATTGTCGGTTGTTGCCTAGATTGTAATAACATCTAACATGGTTGCACTGCAAAATGTTTACTTAGAGTGAAATGAAAGAATCTTTGTTCAGGTTCTCAACGCTCGGGCTCGGGATTGGTGACCAAAATATAGGGGCTTCTTGATCTGGGAAGATTTTCTCTTTTTCACTTAATTATTAACGAAGCGTTTTTAATGATATTGTGAATTTATTTTTAAAAAATATATATTTAAAAGTGTTTAAAAAATACATGAAAAAAAAACATTGTCGGGACTCGGGATCCCTCATGTGTGGCTGTAGAGCCACTCGTGGTTTAAAAGGCTAGATATAGGTTTTAAATAAAATAAGTCTCAATTCTTTATAAAACAAAGTGGATTCCATTAAAAAAAAGATAAGTTTTTTAATAATTTTTTCAGGTCTACTTTATTATAAAAAAAATTGTGTTAAATTTGAAACTTATATAAATCAGAGATTTAATTTAATTCAAGCAAGACGTGGCTTACTTGAAACAGAATTACCGTGGGGGTCAGGAATGGTTTGAGCCGTTTGACTATAATTGTCCTTTAAGCAGTACAGGAGAGTTCAAAATGGCAGATTACTGAATATAAACTATTAGGTAATCTAGAAGGCAAGTCCGTAGATAAAAACTTGCCTATGGAGGTCCCAACTCCCAAGTGCTCAGACTTGAGATAAATCATGTGGTATAAGTATCAAAGATGGAAGATTCAAATTACCTGGCTACTTTTGTTTGACAGTGGAGATCTTATCAGCCTACAATTTCCAGATATTTCACATGCGAATGGCCCCTGAAGCAGTGGGTCTTGTGTCAAGTCTGTTCCAGCATGTTGCTCTGGGTCTACGAACTCCAAATGCGAGGGTGATGCTCTGGGTCACTATAGACGCTAGAGTGAAAGCATAGGGAGCGAAGAATAATTAGATACCCAGGTAGTTCAAGCCATAAACAATGAGTGTTCCCCCTAGGTCTACACAGATCATGAGTTCAGCTACCGCATTTGCTTGAGCAGCACATCCACAAGATGAAACTCAAAGGAACCGAGGGGAGCCTGCAGAAGAGGTGGTGCATACGATCAAATTCAATGCAACATGCAAAACCAAAATGTAATAGAATAAACGCTGCTGGGCTAAAATTGCACTTTCCAATCAAGCCATGGCTAATTGAGACAACATACCATTAGGGTGAAAAATAGTTTGCCTACTTTTCCATTTAGCAGTTGGAAGGAGTTCAAAATGGCAAATTGATTATTAGGTACTACCATATACAAGGCAGCCACATAAGGTAAGTTACCCATGGAGGACCGAGGTCCAAGAGCTCATTTGAGACGTTTCATATCATGGGTATTACGGATAGGGGTTTCGTATTACCTGCTAAATCAATGTTTCACTTGAGTGTCATGGGGCAGGGGTCTGCAAATTTCACAGGTTCCAGCACTTCCATATTTTGTCTCTGTCAAAAATCTCTATTTAAATCTTTTCAAGCAAAACAGAAATGATAATTTCTGTTCTAAATATTGGCAACAAGGCATAGAAGAATGTGTTTAGTAGTCTCAACCTTGAGAGTAATGTTGCAGATAAAAATTCCATAGTGAGAGCACCGATAGTTGGTGATTTAATTACGCCCTTCTCGTAGGAGACTGGATTGGAGCCAACGCTGAGATGGAATTCCTACCAATAGTCCCCACAAGAACAATTTCCATCTCTAAAATGATGAAAACAGTTTGAATCCCTCAAAATAATATGACGAAGAAATACTCTTGATATATATTTCATAGCAGTATGACAATCCCCACAAACCCGAAGATTCTTAAAAATTCGTATAGGTGCTCCAGGTGGCACAGTGAGAATCCCGAAAGCAATGGCTAACTTCTCGCTGTGATAAGCTAGACCAAGCTCCTTGCCCTCCTCATCCATGTCATGAAGTGCAAAATTCATGTCCGGCACATATCCAGCTTCCTTGATTAGTATCATAATCTCATCTATCTTGGAATATATCTCAGCTGTCCTTGGATGGCCTCTGTCTTCCGACATAAATCTATGCACATGGCTGTTCAGCTCAATCCAACTGCAACCTGGCTCCTTACTGATTCCCATTGATTTCATCAATCTTCGAATTCTTGCAGCATCTTCCCATCTACCAGCTGAAAAGTACATGTTAGATAATAGAACATACGGCACAGCATTTGAGGGTTCCAATTCAAAAAGGTTCTTTGCAGCCTTCTCTCCCAACTCTAAATTCCTATGTACTCTACATGCAGCAAGTAGTGCCTTCCATACTGTTGCATCTGGTTTAACATCCATTTCATTCAGTAATTCCTTGGCCTCATTAAGTTTTCCTGAGCGCCCCAAGAGATCAATCATACAAGCATAGTGTTCAGCACCTGGTTTAATTCCAAAGACCTGATTCATTGATTCAAAAAACCTGCGACCGTCATCAACAAGACCAGCATGGCTGCAAGCAAATAGTAAGCCAATGAAAGTGATGAAGTCTGGCTTTGTGCCACTTGCTATCATCCGATTGTAAAATTGTATGGAATCCTTTCCTCTACCATTCTGTGCATAACCAACTATTAAAGCTGTCCATGTAACTACATCCTGAACTTGCATTGAATTGAAGACTACATTAGCATCCTCTATACACCCACATTTTGCATACATTGTGACAAGGGAATTATCTATCGACAAAGATGATACAAGTCCAAATTTAATAAAGTTTGCGTGAACTTGTTGCCCAAATTTTAGTAGTGTCAGTTCTGCACAGGCACTCAAAATGCTGGCAATCACAAATTCATCCGGGCAAATTCCTGTAGTTCTCATATCACAAAACAACTTAATGGCTTCTTCATGAGAGCCATTGTGAGCACACCCTGTGACCAAGGAGGTCCATGAGATCACATCCCTGTCTACCATCCGACTGAACACCTCAAATGCACATTCTAAGTACCCTTGTTTGGCATACATGTCAACAAGAGCATTGCTCACGAGCTTAGAAGCTTCAAATCCAGTCTTGATGATCATACAATGAACAGATTTAGCATTTTTCATATCCATCATGGAAGCGAAAGAGTTTAGGACCGATGGATATGTAAAATCATCAATTTTCATATCTCTCGCATGCATTTTGTTAAATAAGGACAGAGCTTCCTGTTCAAACCCATGCCTCACACACCCAACTATCATTGAGTTCCAAGAAACCACATCATCAATTTCCATATTCTCTAATGCTCTCCTTGCACTGTTCAAGTTTCCACATTTTGCATACATATTAACCAATGCACTTTGAACAAACACATTAGCCCCAAAACCACTCCTAACTATGCATCCATGGACCTGAGCCCCGAAATCACCTGCTGAAACTGATGCACAAGCAGTCAAAATGCTAGGAAATGTAAACTGATTGGACTCAACCCCTTCTGCCTGCATGCCTCGGAAACACTCAATTGCCTTAAACTCATCACCATTTTGGGAGTACCCAGAAACCATAGCAGTCCATAACACATGATTTCTCCTCCCAGGCAATGTAGCAAAAAGATATTCGGCTTCCAAAATGCACTTGCACTTTGCATACATGTCAACAAGAGCAGTGACAACAAAAACATTAGAGTCGAATCCAATCTTTATTAAGTAACCATGAATGATTTCACCTCCCTGAAGCAATCCCAATACCGAGCACCCCCTTAGAGCACTACCCAATGTATATTGGCTCAGCTTTTGTCCCTCATACAGCATTTCCCTAAACAAGTCTAAAGCTTCCATTCCACAACCATATCGACAATAACCTGATATAAGAGAAGACCAAGTAATAGAACTTCGATTAGGAGTCTCATTAAACAGTTTTTTAGCTTCAGCCAACCTCCCTGAATTCGCATAAGCAGCAATCATTGTGTTCCAGCTAACCTCGTCCCTGTTAAACATATTATCAAACATTTTACGGGCTTCATCAATTCGACCTGATTTAGACAAATCATCCAGCAGCCGGTTCGAAAGTAGCAGGTTTGACTCAAACTCAGAATTCACTATGCTATGAACATGCCGGGCTAAATCTCTGGGACTGAACTGACGGCACGCTTTATGGCATCTGAAAGTTCCTAAGTTTGATTTGATCATAAGCATCTTGTGCTCACCGGCCACTATTCCGAAGAGTCCATCCAAGTAGCAAACATTTAAGTTTCAAAATTCCAAATAAAAGAACAAGGAAAGATGCGACCGCACGCGTGAATTATATGTTTGTGTATATAATTATCTGCGTTTTCTAGAGAAATAAGGGGAGTTGCACTGCAACGAAATATTTCTGTTAGTTGATAGGTAAACTCGTCAATTTAGGGCTGTGTTGTCAGCTCAAATATCTTAAAATTTTTCCTAAAAATAAATCTTAAAATTTCGGTGACTCCTATAAAATGGTGTCGTATAGCACACAATCTACATTACTTAAATAATAAGATTTTATTTGTAACATTTGATTTGTATAATTCAAGGTTTAGGTTAGGTTTAGATTGAGAAAGATTCTCAATCCATTTCATTTCACCTAATCTCATCATTACAACTTTTATAAATTTTCACATAAAATATAATAAACATTTCAACTTTTTTCAAATACCAAAATAATAATAATATTAAAAAATAATATTCTAATAATATTTTATTCAACTTTAACTTTCATCTCAACTCATCTTATCTCAACTCATTATCCAAATCTAACCTTAAACTTTATCTACTCTAATATCTTGTCTACTTTCTCCCTAGAAAACAGGAGTGGAGTGTTGGGGAAAAGCATTCTCTGATACTTTTGATGGTAGAGTATATCTTTGGACTGTTTAGGGTATTGAACAGGAAGAAAAAGTGATGGAGGACCTTGAAGACCAATGGAGTAGACTAAAGTTGATAGAGGAAGAAAATACTATAATTGAACTACATGGAGAGGGATTAACAAAGACATAGAGGATATGTGAACATAGTTTGGTGGCTAAATTATGTATAGAGCGAGGAATTGGAAAAGATGTACTTGCTTCTACAATGGCAAAGATCTGGAAAGTGAGTAAACCGGCAGTTTTTCAAGAATGTGGCCCAAATTTATTCATAGTAACTTTTGCTACACATGTTGAGAAATAGAAGATGATGGCGAGTAGGCCATGGTTGTTTGATAATTGCCTATTTATCCTTAAACTGCTTGATGACTTCTGCCAATAAGATTAATTTTGATAGTGAAATGTTCTAGGTGCAATTCCATAAACTGCCCTTTGCTTACATGAATAGAGAGTGTGGACAACAAATTGGCAACTCTATATGCAAGGTGGTTGAAGTAGATCTACAAGAGGATGGAATTGGATGGGTTCAGTTCCTCAGGATAAAAATTGAGGTGATATTGCAGACTGCTTTAACAAGAGGTCGTACTCTCTATGTATATGGAGAGAAGGTTTGGATCCCCTTGAAATATGAGAAATTGCCCCGTATGTGTTTTGCATGTGAGTGCATAGTACATGGTGCAAATAGATGTTCGTCAAACAAACTCAATAAGGATATAATAGTGGAACAATCCCAATAGTTTGGAACATGGTTGAGAGCCAAAGCAAATTTGATATGAAGGAACGGGTCTAGAAATGAATGCTATGAGAAGAAGGGGTATGACGGTCGACACAAACAATCTTCTGTAGATGGAAGAACAAATAGTGGCAATTCGGGAGCAAGGGCAAGTCTGACGGAGAACAATCACAGTGGTGAACCCCGAATAGTAAATGGCGATGAACAATGGGTAAATCAAGGAATCTATGTGGAAATAAGAGATATTGTGGATACAGGTGAGGATTTTGTGGAGTGGTTTAAAATTGTTGAATTTGAAAAATTGGAAGGAGATATGGATAGATTGGAGGCGAAGAAGGCGGGATTAAAGGCGTATGAAACTGTGGAGAGGCTAGAGGACATTGGGATGGGCTCAGGCATGTTAACAGAGAAGCCCATTCAAAAGTCCACAGTGGCATTAGGGGTGAAAACCGAAGGTTCGGTTTCAGTTCAAATCGAAACAGCACCAATATCTTGAAATGGTGTGAATCTCGATCGAAACCAGCCGGTGAAGGGGGAGAAAACTATCTACATCGGTCTCGGCGTAAGTCTGGTCGGTTCACCGGCATCGTCGGTGGCGCAAACAAACTTACAAACACTCGAACTCGAACGCCCATCACAGATTCACAAAAAATATGAAATATCACAACAAATATCAAAGACTCAAACACTTGAAACGACGCAAATGGATGAATCATGAAATGGCACAAATGGATGGAGTTGAGATGAGAAGAACCCAATGAAACAGGCAATGGATCGATGGCATCGGAAAGCCTGAGAGAGAGAGAGAGAAAAAGAGAGAGAGAGAGAGAGCGCTGAGATTGAGGGAGATGAGAGAATCTAAGATAGAGAGAGAGAGAGAGAGAGGGAGAGAGAAAGAGAGAGAAGGACGTAAGATTTCGAGAATGAGAGGGAGAAGAGAAGGGGGTCTTAACCTAATCAAGAAACAACGCCGTTTGCTTTTATTTTTTTCAACTGTAGAGGTCTAAAACGACACCGTTCCACTTAAATGAGTGAAACGGCGTCGTTTTTATATAGGTATAAAATGAAAAAAAAAGGATAGAACCGGTCGGCTGGTTCAGCGGTTTTTCACTTGATCAAACCACGACCGAATCAACAGAAATCGGTTCTTCTTATTTTCTACCACCGGCCGACCGGTTCCCAGCCGGTTCCGTGCTCCGACAGTCGGTCTGATTGGTTTCTAGTCGGTTTACTAGGTTCCCGTACACCCCTAAGTGGCGTTAACTAAGAGTGGGCTGGACATGTTTGTAATTATGCAACCTGGCCCAGTAACATATGAAGAAGGAGAAGTACCAGCAAGGGAAATCCTATTTTCTCAAGAGGAAGGAAAATCAACTCAGAGTAGGAGAAAGTGGAAGAAGCGTGCTAGGGACAAAGGTACAACCTCTTTGCTTGTGAATTTTAATTTGCCTAAGAAGAGGAGTTTGATTGATAAGAAGATGAAGTTGTGTTTGGGCAATTTACGAAAAAATAGTGGGGGATAGTGAGGTGGAGAGGCACAATGATCTTGATCGATTGGCTATGGCCACTAGTTAGCCCTACCAAGAGCCATGAAAACTCTCAGTTGGAACTGTTGGGGGCTTGGGTGCCCCCGATCAGTTCAAGACCTTCACTGTATTGTGAAGGAAAAGAACCCAAATTTAGTTTTCCTGTTGGAAACTAAAATTAACACTTGTAGATGGGGTTATTTAAAAAGAAAATTGAAGTTTGATGGAGAACCATTGGGTAGGAGTGGTGGTTTGGCATTGCTAAGGAAAATGGAAATATGTGTTTTAATTCAATACTTTTATAACAGTCATATTAATGCATGTATCAAAACTGAGGATGTAATTGGGGAGTGGTAGTTTACAAAATTTTATGGTCATCTTGAGGCTAGTAAAAGGCAAGAAACATGGTATCTATTTTCAAATTCCTTTAAGGGGCTGTTTGAATTGGGAGGAGAGTTGAGATGATTTGTAAATAGTAAAATAAAATATTTTATGAATATTATTTTTTAATATTATTATTATTTTAAGATTTGAAAAAGTGAATTGTTTATTTTTTTTTTGTGTGGGAATTTGGGAAGATTCTTTTGAGATTTGAAAAAGTTAAATTGTTTATTATATTTTGGTGTGGGAATTTGAGAAGATTCTTTTGGGATTTGAAAAAAAAAATTATTATATTTTGTGTAGGAATTTAGAAAAATTATAATAATGAAGAAGAGATGAATTAAGATGGGTTGGGGAGAGTTTTGAAAACAAACAGCCCCTAAAACTATGAATCAAATGGCTTGGTTTGTATATGGAGATTTTAATGAAATAACTTCATAGGATGAAAAAATAGGGTGCAAACCTTGTAGTGAGGCTCAGATGGGAAAATTCAGAAATTCATTGGAAACAAGTGAATTGTATGATCTGGGATGGAAAACCTCAAAGTATACCTAAAGTATAGCATAATGATTTCACTTTTACCAATGAAAGACTGGAGAGGGGAGTTTCCAATATGGGTTGGTTAAGCTATTTCAAGCATGTGAAAGTGGAAGGTTTAGTTGCGATTTGATCATAGACCCTTATTGTTTTCATGTTGTAAGGATTATTATAGAAGTGGCCTTCATAAGAGATCTTTTAAATATAAAATTAGCTGGGGTCTAAGGAAGAATGCAAGAAAATTGTTGATGATGAATGGAATAAACGTGCTTTATCCATTGAACCTTTGAGGGATGTGCAAGAAAGTCTAACACATTGTAGTTCAACCGTAATTACCTAGAGCTAACAACATTGTACTAATATAAAGAAGGAAATAAAAGAGAAATCTGAGCTATTAAAACAATTGCAAGATGATGAAGGGCAACACAACATTGAAGTCATACAGAACACACAAAGGGAGTTGGGGCTTTTATTACATAAGGAAGATCTTCGATGGAGACAAAGGGCCAAAAGACACTTGTGTCAACATGGAGATAGAAACACTCATTTCTTCCATGCTTGTGTCACATAAAGAAGGAACAAGAATCTTATAAAAAAATAGGGATTTTGGAGGCAGAACAATGACTGAAGAGGTAGACATTGCAAGAGCTTTCAAGAATCACTTTCAAGCTATCTACACTTCTTCAAAGCCTAGTGCAGTTGAGATAGAAACATGCCTTCAATCCATTGATAGTAGGGTGACATATGAGATGAACACAAATCTGGAGTTGCCTTTATCATCTACTAAGGTTTGTGAAGCCTTGAAACAAATGGAGCCTCTGAAATCATCAGGACCAAATGGCTTTGGAGCTGGTTTTTACTAGGAGCACTGGAACACTGTCTGGTCTAAGGTATGCACGGTTGTCCTTGATTTTCTTAGTGGTGAAAGCATGCCTTGTATTCTCAATCAAACCCTTATAGCTCTTATACCAAAGCTTAATACTCCTTTGTCCGTAAAATGATTATAGGCCTATTTCGTTTTGTAGTGTTCTATATAAACTTATTGCAAAATTTTTAACAAATAGGCTTAAATGTATAATGCTTGATGTTATTTCTAGGTGTCTGCATTTGTACCAGGAGGTCCATCAGAGATAATGAAATGGTGGCCTATAAGGTCCTACATTAAATGAGATCATGAAAAAAAGGAATTACTGGCAGTCTGGCTTTAAAACTTAACATGTCTAAGACCTATGACAGAATTGAGTGGTAGTTTCTAGAAGCCATGTTGACAAAGTTAAGGTTTAATGAAAAGTGGGTCAAATTGATGATGCAGTGTGTGGAATCGGTTTCATATTCTGCATTGGTTAATAGAAAGACTAGAGAGATGTTTACTCCATCAAGAGGATTGAGGCAAGGGGATCCGCTGTCTCTTTACCTCTTCATCTTGTGTGCTGAAGGATTGAGTTTCCTATTGAATAGAGCTGAACAAAGTGGAGATATAAAAGGAGTAGCAATTGCCAAGGGAGGTACTAAGATTACCCACCTGCTATTTGTAGATGACTGTGTGATTTTTAGTAGAGCAAAGCTGGGAGATTGGAAGAAAATTCAAGAAGTGCTTCAGCAATATGAAAAAGCATTTGGACAAGGGCTAAATCAACAGAAGACCTCCATTTTGTTTAGCTCTAACACAAGTAAAATCATTCAAAGATAGATTATTCAAGATGTTGGAGCTATTGTGTGTGGTGGTAAATATCTAGGTCTGCCAACCATAGTTGGGAGGTCTAAATACAATACATGTAGGGGGATTAAGGAGAACATATAGAAGAAGATTGACAGCTGGAAGAACACTTTTTTATCCACTGTTGGAAGAAGATTTTGATCAAGGCAGTCCTCCTGTCTATTGCTAAATACACAATGGATGTATTTGTTCTACCAAAAAAATTATGCAAGGAGATTACTGCTTTATTATAAAAATTTTGGTGGACTGACAAGAAAGAAGGGAAAGTGATACACTGGAAGAGTTGGAAAAAAATAGGTGAAACAAAAAATATGGGAGGAATGGGGTTTCGAGATGTTAAGAATTTCAATAGGGCTATGTTAGCTAAACATGGTTAGAGATTGATGCAGGAACCAAATTCGTTGATAGCAAAAATTTTCAAGGAAAAATACTATAGGAATTTCCAGTTTTTATAGGCAAAACTTGGACATTCTCCATATTTTATTTCAAGAAGTGTGTGATAAGCTCATGAATTATTAAAAGAAGTGGTATGGAGAGTTGGTAATGAAAATAACATATCCATTTGGGGACACAAGTGGCGTCCACAGTCATGTTCTTTTAAAGTTAAGTCCCCTGTAAAGATATTGGGTGGAAACGCGAAAGGATGGGAATTGGTGATTGGGGAACTTAACTACTAGAATGAAAAGCTTATATATGATATTTTTGAAAGAGACGAAGCTATTCAAATATGTAGTATCCCATTGAGCAGAAGTGAGGTAGAGAATAAGGCAATTTAGGGTTATATGAACACGAAGAATGAAAAAATTACTGTTGAAAGTGCATATCACTTGGAGAGAAGTAAGGAAAAGGAAAAATATGGAGAATCTTTAAATATATATATATGCACAAAAACAAATTTGAAGAGAAGATATGGAAGCTAAACATACCTGGTATTGTAAAACAATTTGTTTGAAAATCTTTAAATTCTATCCTTCCCATGAGGCATAAATTGTATTGGAAAAAGGTTTTGGAAGATGCTATTTGTCCAATATGTTGTAGGGAAGCAGAAACAATTTTGCATGTCTTGTAGTCTTGTCTTGCAGCAGGTGATGTGTGGGCAGAGAAGCAAAGACCAATTCATAAATGGAGTAGTAGTGAAGTGGAATTTATTCATCTATGGGAAAGGATGCAGAAGAGCTTCCAACAGGAAATATTAGAAGAATTATGAGTAATTCTTTAAGGAATATGGGCTAGAAGAAATAAAGCAGTATTTGAAAACAAATTTAATAGCCTAAGTAAAGTGATACAAGTTGTTTTATCTAATCTTGAAGATTTTTTAGAAACACAAGGACTGAGAGTTGGGCAACAAAATGTGGAAGGCTTAAGTAGAAGGGAAACAAAGTGGTTTCCACCTGCAAAAGGTTTCACTAAAATCAGTTTCGATGCAGCATTGGGTGTGACAAATCAGAAAATGGGAATATGTATCATTGCAAGAAATTACAAGGGAGAGATCATATTTTTTGTGTGCTTCTAAGAAATTCATAGGCCAACCTGTTCTTTCTGAATGTTGTGCTTTATGGAAGGCAGTGGAGCTATGCAAAGAAATTAATGTAAAAGATGCAATTTTTTAGGGTGATGCTCAAACAGTGGTTAAGGCCTTGCATGATAGGGAGGACAAATGGTCATGGATGGGGTAGCTGATGGATGACATAAAACATGCTCTCTCTCAAAGACCAAATTGGGATGCTTAGTTCATCTACAGAGAAGGAAATAGTGTTGCTCATAGTTTGTCAAAGAGGACTTTACTATTAGAAGGATAGCAATGTTGAGTTGAAGATGGACCAACTGACATTTATTCTATTGTAATGAAAGAAATGGCTTGTAATGATTCTATTGTTAATGAATGAGATTAGGAGTTTTGGGTTTCAAAAAAAAAAAGTTTAAATTTTATCTTTAAAATCAAATTATGCCATGTAAGCATTTGTTATATGTACTCTATATACCAACTTATAAATAAAAATTTTTAAAAACCAGACTAAAATTCAGTTCGACCTAGACTCGAAACTTTTGGGTTCTTATTTTTTCAATTTGAAAAGCAATACAATAAACAAATATATGAATGAGATAATAAATAAAATGAATCAAAATTGTATTAATATATTAGTCAATATTAAAATGATACTAATACAATATTATAATGTGTACGTACAATTATATTTATAACAAATATATATTGATATATATATATATATATATAAATATACTTAATTATACATTTGTAGTTTTTATTAATTTATATATATTACAATATATAGGAACGAACTTACAAGTTGAATCAAATTTCATGAGTCGTATTATTTAATAACCGGTGATAATTTCATGTTCAAGAACAGGATCATTTAATTAATAAATTGAGCGCAAGTCGAGTTAACGGAACCGAATTCGAGTTATCTATCGAGTAGCATATTCGATCTTCTACTTGTGTGTCGACGCAGATAACATATCCAGTACCTTCCACATTTTTATATAAAAAAATATCTAATTTATAAAAGACGTTTAACATTGAATTCTTTATATATTCTACACTAGCTTATAAATATATATATATTTAAATAACTTAGAATAATAATTATTTTTTTTTATAATAATTGTCATGGCAAACTTTCATATTTTAATGTGTTATAAGAAAATATTTGCAATTAGATTTTTTCATAATAAAAAAGGCTTAAGTTGCATTCTAATCTGATGCAGGATAGTCTTCATGTTACCAAAAAGAATCAATTCATTTGATATGATCCTTTGGCTTTTATTTTTGCTATCAATGTCATGATCTTATACAGTCTCATTCATTCCAAGTAGAATCTTCTAGCCCACTTTGTTTTTTCAATTGGAAATATGTTAGAATTCTCCATTAAAGCTTGGATTTATACCTATTAATAGAAAAATGGCACCTTAATTTAACTCTTCATTGATTTTATGATAAACTAATGTGCACCTATTAAAACACCACAACCCAAACACTTCCTTTCCCCTCTCCATCTCTTTTTCTTTTTTATTATTTTCCTTTATATCATACAAAGAGCATATGAAAAATCCAAAATCCTCATAATAGTTAGGGGTGAAAAAAAAACCGGTGAACAAGTAAACTAGATCGAATCGCTGGTAGGTTTGGTTCGGTACCAGGTCTGATCCGATCCGGTACCAGTTTCATTTTTTTCAAAACCAACCAAAAATGGTCTGATTTCAATTTTCATTTTTCTAACACCAGACCGGTTCATATATATATATAAATTTTTTATATTATATATAGTCTATTGTCCTAGTTAATATAATATTAAATTTTAAAATTCTATATAAATAACTATATATAATCACTATAGTCTGTTGTATTAGTAGTTACACTAATAGTATATCACTATATATTATAATATACTATACTTCCGGTAGTATGGGTTCTTCAAATCTCAAAATCGGTATATATTGAGTCAATTCTAAAATATGTTCAAAATCAGACCGAATCGAGGCGGTTACACCCATAATAATAGTGTTTTTTAATGGATAAGACAGAGGGGAACTCTTAATTTTAACTTTTTTACTAATTTTAGTATACTCTTTTAACTTAGTTTAGTAAGTGTTTTTTTTTACAGCTTTAGTTGATATTTTCAAAATTAATTATTCTAAAAATGGTCCTCTGTCCATTTTTATTTTAGTTTAATTTAATTAACTCTCTAATTGGTTTTGTTTTAAAGTTTGTTTCTTAATTAAGTGTTTTAGTTTATTTTCTAATGTTAGTTTTTTTAAGTTTATTTTTTTTACTTTTATGCTTGTTTTCCCTAAATTTAGGTTTCAATTCAATTTCTTATTTCTCTACGTTACTTCCATAGCACATAAATTGAAAGCCTCAATTCAATGAAAAATAGACAATATTAGTGTGTGTGTGTGTATATATATATATATATATATATATCAACTTCATGGGAGTTGAAAACACCCCACGAAGAATACTATACTTGGTCAGAGAGTACGCATTTTAGGAAACAGCTCTGCTATGTACAATCGTGAATGAGAGTAGGCGTGCAATTGTCTGACGCAAGCGTCACGTCAGTGTTAATGAGAAATTAAAAAAACAAACAAACAAACAAAACAACAAGAAGGTTGAAGAAGAAGCATGATCAGATGCAATTCCAGCGAAAAAACCCGATTCCAGCTCTCCCAAATCCAGACTTTCTCCCAGTTTGGTTCACAAACATTTTCTTATAGTTCTAATTTAGCTTATTACATAATATGCAAATCTCTCTCGATTCGCAAACCCCATTTCAGTTCTCTCAAACCCATACACATTCTTCCAATTCCAGTTTCAGAGTCAACAGACATTCAAGATTTCCATTTGAAGATAAGCTACCACTATGTCATCTTATGGAATTTGACTTCTAATTTAACTCATAAAAAATAGGCTTACAAGATTGCGAAGATTGACAAGAAGTTGGTATAATTTCTCTTTTTGTAGTTTTAGAAAGAACAAACAGTAAATTTCTACTAAAAAGCTAAACACATTATAAAATTATATAAATATGAGTATGAATTGAAAAATACAGACAAATATTTACAAGAAAAAAATAGTTTTTTTTCTTAGGAACGCAATCGCAAATTTCAAAAATGAAACTTTGAAAAGCCATCAAAGTCAAACTTTGGCAAACACAGGAGAACACACTTGTGGGGTTAGTGAAGAGTGGGACTAAGCAGGCTGGGAAGGCTGAAAGCTAAGAAGGAGAGGGAGTTTCAACTCAAGTGGCATTGTTGATGATGATCCTCAACGGGTTTGTGGGATTCAGCCTTTGCACCCTTGACAAGTGAAAATTTTCATGATTATTGCTCACACTTTTTATAGAAACACTACATAAATCAAGGAGAAGTGAGATAGTTGGAGCTTAGAATTCACGTTGAAGGAGATGGGGGGAGGGGGCATATACGGGGATTAAAATTTGCCCAAAACGTCGTGTTTAATCTTTTTGTCCAAAATAAAAAAATGTTATTTCTTTATTTAGAAAATGGGATCCTTTACGTGACATCTTCCTAACCACTCACTTCAAGTTATGAGAGAAAGTTGATAAGAGAAAAATTGAGGATAGAAAGAGACCGAGCGAGAGAGATCGAGGAAGGAGAGAGAGAGGTGATGAGAGAGAGTCAAGGAGAGAGAGAAGATGAGAGAGAGCTGAGATGTGAGAGAGTCGAGGAGAGAGAGAGACGATAAGGGATGAGAGAGAGTGGAGAGTGAGCTGATGAGAGAGAGAAATGATGAGAGAGAGGGGTAGAAGATAGAAGCAGGTCGCACCAAGGAAAAAAAAAAGGAAATAAGGTAGAAGAAGATAGAAGCAGGTCTGGTGCGCAAGAAAAAAAAGAAAAAAAAAAGAAAGAAGGTAGAAGAAGATAGAAGCAGGTCTGGTGCACAAGGAAAAAAAAAAGAAAGAAGGTAGAAGAAGATAGAAGCAGGTGCAAAGCGCACCAAAAAAAAAAAACTTAACTATTGACACGTAAGGTGTGCTGCGCATCAGCCATGAATAGTGGCTGATCCGTAGCACAACTCTTAGGGGGCCAAGGTACATGTATAAATTTGTATAAAAAAAAAAACAACTCTATATTGACTCGTTGCTCTTTCATTAAATAAAATTCATTGGAGTCCTCTCTTTTTTTGAAATGTGGGGGTGGTTTTCTCTTTGTTCCTCAAGAGCAAAGAGTAGAGTCTTTTGGGGGTATTTTGTTTGAAGAGTTGGTTTTCTAATATGGAGGAGGAGCTTTCCATCCTCTACGAGGGATTAAGACTGACTGAAGAAGAGAAGCAAGAAGTAGTTGTTTAAGAGGAAGATGTCATGCTCTCAATAGAAAAATGTAAATGATGTCTGGCTGCACTAGTGCTAGCGGATAAGCAAGTGAACAAAGGAGCTTTTCGATCCACAATGACTAAAATTTGGAAAGGTGAAGGGAATGTAGTACTCAAAGCGGTTGGATGGAACATGTTCTTGATCAAGTTTCAAGGGGAAATAGAGAAGACTAGGATCTTACAAGGACGTCCATGGTCCTTTGATAAGTATCTAGTCAGTCTCAAAGAATGTGATGGTAATATAGCCCCAAAAGATATCATCTTCTCAACTGAACCATTTTGGATTTAGTTTCATGATATGCCTTTTGCTAGCATGAATAAAAGCATGGGGGAAAAACTTGGTGCAACAGTAGGCCAAATGATCATGTTTATGCTAATGATAGTGGCACGAGATGGGGAAAATTTTTTAGAGTTAAGGTGCTTGTAGATATTACAAAACCACTGGCAAGAGGTCGTTTCCTCAATATTGGAGTCAAACATTTCTGGATTTCATTCAAATATGAGATGTTACCCAACTTCTACTTTCATTGTGGTATCATTAAACATTTCAATAGGAGATGCTCTACGTTAAACTCTGATAAGAGTTCAAATGAAGGTCATCAATTTCAATATGGCATATGGTTAAGAGCTAGATCCTAAAACAATCAAAGTAGTTCTCATAGTCGTTTGGGAAGAACTAGAGAAAAGGACGATGCCGGTGACATCAGGTAGAGCAGCTTTGATGAGAGGAGTCCTGCAGGTGATATAAAAGGAAAGGATCAGAAGGAGGTTGCAATCAAGGAGTCAGCACCAACCACTTTCGCAAAATCAGGTAGTGCTCAGTTGACTGATGCTAATTATGGCAATATGTTGAATGAAGGAAATCAAGGAAGCTTTGACCTGTCACAGATGGAAACAATTTCAAAAATGGAAGCTCTATCATATATGTTATGCAAGACAAGGGCAAGATTTACTCCAAGACTTCCATTAGTACCTTTATCCCTATATCCCTTCACAAAGAAGATCATGAAGCAGTATCAATGCAATGTAGTAGCTAGGTATGCCCTCCACTCACATCTTCTAATGGTGTAGTTACTAAAGTGGAGAATACGAAGTCTTTGACCAATTGGAAGAGCAGAGCTAGAGGATGACTAACTAAAGACCATATTGATAAATTGGAGTCTTATATGAGCTTGGATACTTATTGTTCTAATAAGAAGAGAGGTAATGGGGGAGAGGAAAAGCAGTTCTTGAATATTAAAAGAAATAAACTTCACTCTAGTAACATGGATGAGTACCAAACAGAACTAGCAGAGGCTGTCCAACATCCCTGCCAGAAATTATGAATCTACTATGTTGGAATTGTCGAGGGTTTGGGAGCCCTTGGACAGTTTGTGAACTCCACCACTTGGTGAGAGAAAAGCTCTCATTCTTGGTTTTTCTGATTGAAACCAAGTGCAAAAGAGACAAATTAGAAGTTGTTCGTAACAAATTGGGGTTTGAAAATAGTTTTGTGGTAGATTGCATTGGTTGAAGTGGAGGTTTGGTTGTTATTTGGAATAAGGAAGTACTTGTTGAGCTAATTTCTTATTCACAAAGCCATATTTCACTAATTATAAACAACTATGTCGTGGATAAGAAGTGGATCTTGACTGGCTTTTATGGGCAACCTGTAACAGCAAGGAGAATGGAAAGTTGACATCTACTGAGACTTCTAAAACTTAGAAACCAAATACCTTGGTTGTGTATGGGAGACTTTAATCAAATTGTTTCCCAAGAGGAGAAGGTTGGTGCATCAGTCAGGCCTTACAAACAGATGGATACATTCAGAGAAGCATTAGAAGATTGTGATTTAGGTGATCTGGATTACAAGGGGTCCAAATTTACCTAGTGCAACAATAGAAAAGGAAGTGAATTCACCAACGAAAGATTGGACAGGTTTTTGGGAAATAGTGACTAGCACTCTCTATATGACCTTAACTAGGTTTATGTTCTTCCTGTTCTGATCACATCCCTTTGTCGTTCTCTTGCCAAAATCGAGAGAATGATTTATGCCAAGGAGAAAAATCTTCAGATATGAAGCTAGCTGGGCTAGAAAAGAAGATTGTGCTGAAGTTATTAAAAATGCTTGGGGATGCACAGTGTCTTATTCCAATAAGGCTGAGTTTATCAAGAAAGGATTAGATAGGTGTAGGGACATATTGGTAGGATGGAGTAAAACAACTCATGGTAATCAAAGGAAGATCATACATCAGAAAAGAGAAATGATTAAGGAGCTGCAAGCTTCCAACACGGGTCATTCCAGTGAGCACATCAAAGTTCTGCAAAAAGAAGTAGACTGTTATCTTGAGGAAGAAGACATTAAGTGGTGCCAAAGAGCTAAACAAAGATTGCTACAAGATGAAGATAGAAACACCAAGTTTTTTCATAGGTGTGGAACCCAAAGAAAGCAAGAGAATGGAATAAGATATCAAATGGAGAGGGGCTTTCTGCAATTGGACAAGAGGAAATTAGCAGGATGTTTCAGTCTGTTTATTAGGAGCTATTTACAACTTCAAATCCAAAGGGGATTACAAAAGCTCTTGCACATTTTGATCCAGTAGTTACTGAAGAGATGAACATGATCCTGATGAGAGAATTTTCTAGAGAAGAGATAGAAAATGCTATTTTTGAGATGAACCCTTTTAGCTCTCCATGTTCTGATGGTTTTCCAGCAGTGTTCTACCAAAACCATTGGAGTATAGTGCGGAATGATATTATTGGTGCTATTAAAGAAATACTCAGCACAACGGTGGGGTTTGAAGAAGTGAATAAGACCCTTATAGCCCTGCTTCCTAAAAACCAATCCCCCAAAAGAGTGTCTGACTATCAACCTATTAGCCTTTGCAATGTCTTTCACAAAATAATTTCTAAAATTTTGGCTAATAGACTAAACGTTATCCTTCCCATAATTATTTCACTAACTCAGAATGCATTTGTGCGAGGTAGATTGATTTCTGATAATATTATTGTGGCATATGAAGCTATGCATAATATGCAAAATTGAATGAAAGGAAGGAAATAAGGTTATATGGTTCTTAAGCTTGATATGAGCAAGGCCTATGATAGAGTTGAATGGAGCTTCTTGGAGGTTGTTATGCAGAGAATGGGGTTTGACAAAAGATGGATTGATTTGGTTATGCAGTGTGTTAGCTTTGTGAGTTACTCTATTCTTATAAATGGAATACCACGACAAAGCTTTAAGCCATTGAGAGTAATCAGACAGGGGGATCCCTTATCTCCCTATTTATTTATTTTGTACTCTTAAATACTAAGCTTACTCTAAATTATGCTAAGCAGTAGGGACACATCACTGTCATTCCTTTAGCTCTAGGCTCTTTACACATTAACCATTTATTTATTTTTTTGCAGATGATAGCCTTTTGTTTTGTAAGGTGAGATCTCTTGAATGGAGCATACTTTTCAAACTTCTTGGAGAGTATGAACAAGCATCAGGTCAAAGATTAAATCTGGAAAAGACTTCAATATTCTTTAGCACAAACACTTGTACTGTAACAACCCGACCCTAAGATTAGGATAAGTTTTATGTATTTTTTTATAAACTATAAATATTCTATTGTTATTATT
Organism: Cyclocarya paliurus; assembly: GCA_029856935.1. NCBI lineage: Eukaryota > Viridiplantae > Streptophyta > Magnoliopsida > Fagales > Juglandaceae > Cyclocarya > Cyclocarya paliurus. The sequence goes on along the minus strand of CM056954.1, from coordinate 28,633,745 downwards.
ATTATTATCATTATTATCATTATTATTATTATTATTATTATCAGATTTTATAGGATTATTATTTTAGAGTTCTATTCACATTAAAATTCCTAAACCTATACTCTCGGTTCCACTCACACTCACTTGCACATGCACATGCACATGCACATGCACACGTACGCCCCTTCCCCTCAGTTTGCATACCGATCCTCTTAGAGTTTATATCCTCATAGGATTAAGTCTCCTAGGTGCAGCCAACTTCAACTCGAGTAAACTTCCTGTTGGTTCACGTCTTTCACCTTCCCCTTGCCTATAAATTTCATCCGACACCTCCTGTAACACACACACAAACCTCATCACAGAACCACCGAGGCCAGTTTCTGTAAGTGTAAACCGAGAACCCACCTCACCACCAAGTCAGCCATGAAGCCATCGTCGAAACCCAACAGCCCACGTACACCTTTCCCCTCCATCACAGCTCTCATCAACCACCATCGAGCAATCGCCGAAATAGAGAAACCATAGCCCCTCCGTGGAAACTTCCTTGCCAGACCTCGATGACACCACTGCCCATCACCACCACAGCAGCCCCTCTTCGTCTTGTCTCTCTTCCCAGCCCAAGCAACACCACATAAACAAGAGAAACAACCAGCCCACGATAGCCAAACGCACCCCTATTTTTCACACCAAAAAACAGAGCATCGACTCTTCCCTTCGCAAGCTGCCCAGTCGTGAACCACCTCGTGCAAAGCACCATGTAAGCCAACGGCTAGCCACATCTCTTCCACCCCGTGCTGACTTGTATGCTGAGAACCACCACTGCCGAGAACCCAGCTCAACAGCGTTGTGGCCTCTTGCACCCATAGATGAGCAACTCGATGCAGCCAGTCCAAGTGGTTTTGCTAGCCACCTCAAGGACGTCGGAGCACCACCACGGTGCCAGAAACCCCCGACCAGCACGACCGCCAGCCACCCATAGCCGCCGCACGTCAGCTTCTCCTCCACAGTGAGCCCCTACTTCGCACGTCTCTTTCCCTCTCTCCCGAGCCTCTGTTTATCCTTATAGTATTAAGTTGCTATAACGTTGTGTTTTCAAGTTTTTATTTACTACATACTATAATAGTAAGATTACTTTTATGCCCTTAAAACCTTTACTTTGAAAGCTCCCGTAGATCATCTTGTAGGAACCTTTTAATGTAATTTAAATTGGGCTTAATTTTATTATGTTTTAATAAACTGTTTTATTGATTTTACTGGTTTGGAATTTTAATCAAGCCAAAGTTTTTACTTTAATAAATATATTAATCATAAGTTTTTGTTATAAAAAAGTGTTTAAAGGATTTGAAATATATTTTAGAGTATATCTTTGAACCTAATATTTTAGTTGATTTTCTGTTGTATATATAGTAGGATTTTAATAAAACTATTGTATTATTAAGTATTAAATTAAGATTGAATTATACTCAGAGCCTGCAATAATTTTATATTGAATACTATTAAGTTTATCCTTATGAATCGGGTGGTTCCATCAGTTATGTTTTTATTAAACTTATAAATATATATTTATATATATAAAGATATATATTAGATATTATACTAGTATTTAAATTACAGTGGTTAATCACTTATTTTAAATACTTTAAATCTATGTTATGAAGTGAACCTCTAATATTTTATAATAGATTTTGATATTTTTATGCTATTGAAGTTGTAAATTTAAAATAAAGAAATATATTAAGAGTATTATAATAGTATCAGATTTCTTATTAGAGTAAATAATTATGTTAAGAAAGTAAATCTATTTTAAAAATTTAGATTTTTATGACTTATTTTAAATAGCCCAAGTATTCCACTAAATTATAATATATTATTAGTATTTAAGTAATTTAAAATATCAGGATTTATTTATTATGGTGTTAAACAAAAGGTTTATTTGACTATCTCTTAGATTATGAATTTAATTAAGTGAGACATTAGGACATGATTTCCTAGACAGATTTAGTGACGTTTAATATTTTATATAGGTGACAAGTTACGACTTGAGATTCAGGAAAAAGCGCAGCAAGGTAAGTTATTTGATCACAAATTAAGATCATCACAGTTCAGCTTTATTTAAGTATTATTCAAGCCAGTTCATTGACAGCCTTTGTTTATGTACCACTCATGTCATATGCAATACATGTAATCCATCATAGCATACGATCATGTCATTTCGTATCATGTTCAGACTTATAAATTATAATTATGTATGTATTATGTCATGCATCTCATGGTTATAAGACATGTAAGCTATCTTAAGTTCAAGTGCAAGATAAAATCAGTTCAGTTAATCAAATGGCCATTCAGATGCATGGTACCAATGCAGTTCAGTTTCAGGGTGGATGTGCAAGCCACGGACTCAAGCGTGGTCCACCATAGTATGCCAGAATACTATCAGCGGCTCCCCTCATGGCCATGAGACGTGGGGCGGGTGCACAACCTCGCACATAGGGTTAAGTGTGTTGGCCAGTCAGTTCAGTCAGTTAAGTTAGTTAAGTCAATTAAATCAGTTCAGTCAGTAAAATCAGATCAGTCAGTTAAATCAGATCAGTCAGTTAATTCAGATAAATTAGTCATGCATAGCATAAACATCAGTATGAATAGTCATGAATTTTAAACTCTCAGCATGAAAAACTTTTATGAAAAACCTTACGTTTAGTATGTTAACGTTGTGATGGATTTCTTATTGAGTATTCGACTCATTTTAGTTTGTTTTCATATTTTTAACCACCCAGGTGAAGATAATGATTACGAGCAGGCAGACCAGGATTAGAAGGAGCAGTTATTTTAGTTTCAGACCTTCTAGAATGAAATTTATTTTATTGCTTTTATGACACAAATTATTCAGTTTATTCTTTTAAGTTTTTTGAAGACATTTTTATCAGACAAAGTTTTATGAAATAAATCCTAAATTTGTTTTTTTAAATATGAGATCTCTTGTCGGGTTTATTTTATGAAAAACACGTGACACTCCTACCCTACGGGAAATGGGTGTTACATGTACTGAAGTTCAGGAGATCATATTGACCACAGCAGGAATAGAGCATCAGGTTCTTATGACAAGTATTTAGGGCTACCTTCCTATGTAGGTAGACATAAATCAAAAGCCTTCAACTCAATCTTGGACAAGATCAAAAGTCGAATGAGCAACTGGAAAGTGAAACTATTATCTCAAGCAAGCAAGGAGATTCTTCTTAAATCATTCAAGTTATTCTTACTTATAGGATGGGCATCTTCAAGATTCCAAAGACTATTTTGAAAGAGATCAACAAAGTTATGCAGTTAGCTTCATTGGCTTTACTGGAAACAACTAGGCAAGGCTAAAGGTGCAGGTGGTCTAGGATTCAGGGACTTTGAAAATTTTAACTTAGCAAAGCAAGGTTGGAGACTTATACAGAATCCAAACTCATTGGAAACACAAATTTTGAAAGCTAAATATTTTCCTAGATCAGATTTCTTTAATGCTAAACTCAGAAGTAATGCTTCATTTATTTGGAGATGTTTAATGGCAACAAGACAACTTCTGGAAGAAGGTTTGATATGGAAAATAGGAAATGGTGAATCATTGAGAATATGACAAGATAAATGGATTCTAAGACCATCTACCTTTAGAATCCAAACACCAGCAAGTATTTTGGATGCACATGCAAGGGTTAAAGAACTTATAGATAATGATACTAAGGATTGAAACCTTTCTTTGTTAAAAGAAATTCTCTCTAATTCTGAGGTTGAGTCTATTAGCAAGTTTCCTATTAGCCCCTGTAATAGCTCAGCCATTTTAACATGGAAGTGTATAGTTGATGATAAATTTTCTGTTAAAAGTGATTATTATCTTCAAGGTGAATTACTAGAGAAAAGGAAGGGACAGTCATTGAGTAACAGTTTTAACTTAGAGATTTGGACTAAAATCTTGAAGCTCAAGGTGCCAAATGCTGTTAAAATGTTTTTGTGGAGAGCTAGCCACGAGGCTCTTCCTACTAAACTCAAACTATATAATAGAAAGGTGGTGGAATCTCCAATATGTCCTATATGTATGGAAAGTTCAAAATCTATAGCACGTGCTACTTGGACTTGCTAATAAGCACAAGATGTGTGGGGAATAAGCTCTAGGAGAATACAAAAGTGTAGTATTGAGGAGATATCTTTCAGAGAAGTTCTTGATCATCTTTTTTCATATATGATTGAAGAGGAACTTGCAAAAGCAGTAGTGACAACTCAACATATTTGGAAACAAAGGAATACATGGGTTTTTAAAGAGAAATTCACACCTCCTTATTTACTAGTGACCCAATCTATACAAGCCATTAGTGATTTTAGGAGTTGTTCTCAATTTGTTCCTAAAAATGCAGGTAGAAATACTATGATAGTTGGCCAGTGGACTGCTCCTCTGATGAATCACTATAAAATCAATTAGGATGCAGCAATTGACAAAGTTCAGTGTAAGGTGGGCATAGGAGTTGTTGTTAGAAATTAGGAAGGGAAAGCCATAGCTACACTGAGATCCAATCGAGCTATATGTCTTGATGCTCTCTTGGGTGAAGCCATTGCAGCACTAAAAGCCACTATCTTCTGCTCTGAGTTGGATTTGCAACAAATTATCCTAGAAGGCGATGTATTAACTGTGGTAGAAGCTATCAGCATTGCTAAGGAAAACTGGAGTTTAGCTGGTATGATAATTAGAGATGTCAAAAAAATGTTAAGAGTGTGAACAATTGGTCTGTAAGGCAAGTCATAGGAGTGTCAATAATGTTGCACATGTATTGGCAAAGAGTGCTTTGAGGAGACTATTCATTTAGAAGACTATCCTCCTTATATTCATTCTTTACTCTAAACAGTTTTTAATAAAGTCAGCCTTTTCTCAAAAAATAAAAAATAAGATTAATCAATTATGATATTCCGTGCTAAATCTTTCAGCAATTTTCTTATCAAAATAGACTACTACATAATTTCTAAGAAAGTCTATCATCCATTTTATATGAAATATGAATTTTTTTTAAAAAAAATTATATAATTCACCCTTCAAAATTAAAAACTTGCGTTCTTAGTCAGCGGAATTTTTTCTTTATATTTTGTTTATGATTGATATACTGTTAAAATAATAAAATATTGAATCCCACAAAGAAGAATAACGTGACGGCACAAAAAAGAGACTCTAGTATTTGCCCGCCTATACACTCTTGCTCTTCCCTATTCTCTTAAGTTTTTAAGAACTAATAAAATTCTTGTACCACGCATCTAGCATTTTTCTAAATAAAAGTGCCTGGGCGTAAGATTTATTTGTAATTTTGTAGAATAAACTCTTATACATGCTATTTGAATTTATAAAAAGATACAATAAATCTTATAAAAAAATATTTATTAATTGATATGATTTTATTTATTTATTAAAAAAAATCTATTCATCATCTTATGATGTGGTGACATTAGATGATAGGTTCACAAATGAAATATAATAAATATTCTCCAATAATCTAATATCACATTATAAAATAATAAAAAGGGTGATGAAAATTAGGATGATAGTAACATTAGTCTATTTATTAACAATATTGCTACAATACCTGGCGTTGCATACCATTTGCGGAATCGCCTGACGTGGCCAGTATTATTTAGATTAAAAAAAATGAAAATCGAGGCAGAAGCAAATCAAACCCAATCCCTAGCACCAAAATGTCTCAGTTGCTACATAGCCCCAGTGCCAAAATCCAAAATTGGTCTCACTTGCAAATCAAACTAAAGAAAAAAGTTGTAGTGTCGGGTACCTGTAACGTCACTTGCAAAATCGGTCTCACTTGCAAAGTAAACCAAAATCAGCTTGGTTAGAAAATCCAAAAAAAAATAAAAGATGAGTTAGAACCTGTCTTCATGGTCATCTATGCGGAAGCTTGATCTCGAAATCGTCTCAATTTCGTAGGTATACGAATGGGGGTGTTGCGAAAAAAGTGAGAATATGAAGATGAGAAGAAGATGTGCAGTAGATGCAGAGAAGAAGTGAGACAAAAAAAATGGGTCTGCACGAAGAACTTGATCTTCATGTTCTCTGTGAAAAAAGAAAGCTTGCTCCCGAAACTTAGGGGTGTTCATCCGGGTTCCAACCCGGAAACCCGGGTACACCCGGACCGAAACCCGAGTTTCAAACCCGGGCTGGAACTCGGACCGGATTGGTCCGAGTCAGACCCGGGCCGAAACCTGGGTGGATCCGGGTTTTTTAAAACCCGAAAATCCAGGTTCCAGATTGTACCGGATTTTTTTTTTTTTACAAAAGTTTTCTTTATTATTAATTAGTCTTCAAAGATTTTATCTTCATTTAGAATTTCAAATCATATTCTCAATAGAAAACCAATATAAATCTCTTTTAGTCTTACTTCTTAATATAACAAAAACAATTAATTAACTTAACTAAATGCATGTAAAAAAAGCCAATATTCATCATGTAAAATGCATGCGACATACAAGATGCAATCAACTACATATTACATTATTTGAACTAATTTGCTAAGAATATTACAAATTGGTATTTCAAAAAAACTTAATTGCTAAAAACATTGTTTTGTTTGATGACCCAACTGTGAGGATTTTCTACCCAGTTGTTGTCTGCTTTACTTCATGTGGCTGCTACATTTATCAACTACATGCAAGAAATCTCCAAATCCGCCTTCCAAAAGCATGCACCAAAAAAAGCAAACTCCATCAGTATCACTAAATATTTCATTTTAAAATCAAACTGCCAGGAAGCCAATGTAACTGCCAAATAGAACTTTTAAAAAAGCATGAGTTTCAGTAGTACAGCCACACATCATTGGAGCTGAAAGATAAATTTGGGTGCACACCTGATCCTTATCCTTAAAACATGTCTCCATAAATTATGGACCATAATCACCAACCCATGCCTAGCTAATCAGGAAAAACAGGCCAAGACTTCTAGCTAGCTAGGCATTTTCCTCGGACTTTTCTCGACAAAATTGATGCTCACTCATTTTGTTTTGTTAAACTAATGAATTAATTTTCTATTTTGAAATAGCATAAATGATATTGGAATCATTGATTACATTTATCTTTATTGGTAATATTTTATATGTTTAAAGTATAAATAAGATGAAACAATTAATTATTTCTTCCTAACACGCACAGTTCATACATTTATCTTTATTGGTAATATTTCTTCCTAACGCAACATGTGTGTGTTCATACGTTAAATATCACAAACACGCACAGTTCTCTGTCACTGTCAGTATATTGACTTCAATAGTCAGTCAAAATGCCACATAACATAAGAAAAAAAAGGTTGTTGTTCTGATTGGTTATATAGCATTTGCAGAAGAGGTTGAGTTACTTGCAGTTTCTTGCTTGGACATCATGATATATACAGCTGATCTTTTCATGACCACAAGGAATAATATTCATGCAAACATCACGCTAATGTATATAATAAGCCCTTTCCTCATGTGCAGTATATATGAAGATGATTATATAATTTTGAATATCGTGTGAGTCCATGCATACTTTAAAGTTTAAAGTGAGCACCATACACAAAATGAACCACTGTCCCATTCTTTAGAGAATGAAAATAAGAAGAAAGCACTTACTTTAGATTTTTTTCAGCATGAATGGGAAGAGAGACTCACATCAGCCTCTGTTGAAGATAAAGCTAGATGATCATCTAAAAAAATATAAAAAATTGAGTTAGATATATAATAAACCGAGACAGATAGATATTAAAAAAGTATTTCAAGTTTCAAACTTACCTTCAAGGTCCATCGACTGTACATATTCTTCCAACTCCCGGATGTCGACAGGTTTGGTCCTTAACCAATTTTGAGTGCAAATGAGGGCTTCGACAGTTTCTGGAGACAATGAACTCCTAAAAGGATCCAAGATGCGTCCTCCAGTACTAAATGCGGACTCCGAGGCAACAGTGGAAATGGGGGTGGCTAACACATCACGTGCTACCTTAGCAAGGACAGGATAATTGGTGGCATTAACTCTCCACCAATCCAAAATATCAAAACTTGGTGATTTTTGTGCACACCCCTCTGACAAATACCTATCAAGTTCTGATCTAAAGTCCATAAACCCTTGCTCTTGAAGGTATTTCTCTAACTTGGTATCAAATTTAGTAAATTTAGTTGAGGTAGCAATAGAAGTAGTGATTGGCCTCCCTTGAGCCATATTAGAACTCCCCCCACTACCCACACGAAATTTGTTATACTGCTCAATCAAGCGGCTTAACAAGAGTTTAACCTTGTCCTCTATCATATCCGCCAACTCATCCCCTTTGCACTGTTTTAGCCAAAACTTCATTCCTATCATTTTATATCGTGGATCAAGCACAAAAGCAATATATATCATCAAGTTGAACCTATCTGTGCTAAATACTTTTCATACTTACTTTTCATATTTATGCCCATGGTCCTAGTGATCAAGTCATGACTATTGCACATATCATTTAATGTATCTTCAATTGTGCAGAGTTCTTGAAAGTATACATTAGCCGTCACATACAAAGAACCAGAAATGTTCAATGTAACATCATAAAATATTTTCAGCAACTCTACAAAAATATGTGCTTTTTTCCAATCATCAACAGTGGGATTCACAAATTCACTATCCACACACATATAATAGTGTTCAAAGGCTTGTTTGTGTTTTTCAGCGGTACTCAACATCAAATATGTGGAGTTCCATCTAGTAGGAACATCCAAGCAAATCATACTCCCACTAATACTTTTCTTTACCGCACAAGTCTTGAACTTGGAAAACCTTGACGGTGAAGACTTCATATATCTGACGGCATCTCTAATCCTTGTTACAAACTCATAAACATCTCTCAAACCGCCCATAACAATTAAATTCAATTTATGGGCAGCACACCGCATGTGAAGAAACTCACCACCCAATATCGTACAATCACTATCCTTTATTCTCCTCCTCATGTAATCAACAACAACATCATTAGAGGAGGCGTTATCAACTGTGATGGTTAAGATCTTATTAATCTCCCAATCATGCAACCCCAAGTCTAACACCCTGCCAATAGTTTCACCCCTATGGTTGGGAATTTGGCAAAACTTTATTATTTTTTTGTGTAATTTCCAACTGCAATCAATAAAATGTGCAGTAATGCACATGTAGTTCATATTTTGCACCGATGTCCAGGTATCGGTGGTTAGACAGATTTTTTGATCATCCAACAATTTTTTTAAGTGTATCTTCTCTTCGTTATACACCTTAATACAATCTATTTTTAAAGTGATTCGGGATGGCAAAGTAAATCGAGACTCTAAATCAGCCACGAACTCAACAAACCCTTCATTCTCCACTAGCCTAAAAGGCAATTCACACCTAATAAAAAACTTAGCGGTTGACACCCTAAGTTTTTCTGGATCATACTTCACTAGACTTTGTGGGCTACACATTCTTCCCTCCGCATCCCTCTTAATACTAGATGATAGACTTTTTCCAACTCCTTTAAATCTAAGAGGGGAAGTTTCACATGCATTCTGGAGGTGGTGTAGCATAGATGAAGTGCCATTCTTGTAGTGGCAACTGTAAAGTTTAGCACAATAATTGCACTGAGCTTTTGGGTTATCCTGGTCAATAGGTTGCACTTTAGTGAAGTGTTCCCAAACCACGGATTGGTTACTAGGTGTTTTTTTTTATTTCTTGGATAAAGGTGGGATGGAACGGGTAAGCTGTTGTGTATATGTGGATGAAGGGGTTGGAAGACTCCCATGCTCCTCCACATCTACTAGAATAGACGAGGAGTCACCACCAACCCCTTGAGTTGTACCGACATTACAACTCACAGAATCTTCTTCTCATCTGTTATTGAGTAATAAAAACCACAAACACAATATAATAAATAATCAAACACTAATAATGAAATATAACAACTCTGAAATTCATAGAAATACATATAAAGAAAAATAAGACAAAAATGATGATCAAGATTCAATATAATGTCGTCATTACATATCTCAGGAAACAATTAATTAATTATATGAATCATGCATGCATATTAATTAATGAGAACCTAATAATGAAACGTGGACAAATAACACTTATGTTTGAATCCATCTTGTGTGTTCTAGAAAGTCAGCAAACAAACAGATAGACTAGTATTTATAAATTATTTAATATTATTTGTAAACTATTAATTATTATTATTCACAATTATCTTAAATTATCTTAATAGCCTTACTCTCTTGAAATCAGATTGTAACAACACAAATATTAACTAAGATAGATTATAGGATTTTTGTTCCTCTCTCTTTAATTGTGAAACTAAGATAGATTTTGCTACCTTTTGGAGACTTTTTGTTATATTGTTAGTCATAGCCACAGGTTAGCTTGGTCCTATGGATTGCTTGATCCATAACTGACTTTAAGTTGCTTGATTTATGATATTTTTTCCCACCCTCGTCCTGATTTTTTTAACCATTCTTGTCTTAAGACTCTAAATCTGGATATACATCAACTAGGGTTATAACAAACGCACACCATTACTTAGGGGACTTTTATGTAATTACTTGTGTGGCCATGCTAATTTGCTTCACCATTACTTCTCAAAAAGAAAATTTTGCTTCACCATTATGGTTGCCATGTAAATTGACATATCTTCTTCATTATTGATTAAATCCATTAGGACGGTTAAATTTTGATGTTTGGAATATCATATTTTGTGTGTTTCCACTCCCTCCCTCCCCCTTCTTTTCTTGTTTCCCTTGTCACTCTTATTTTACTTTGTGATGCAAAAAAGAATATGATAAGCTGCAGAAGCGATGCCTGGGGAAGTTTTTGGGAACTGCAGCAATGAGGGCAGTGGGGATTTTAGTCAGGTTCTAGATTCTCCTAGCTTAGAAGATGTGGTCAGTGCCAGTAGGTCCCTTTTGACTGAGGGTGGAAGCCTGTTGGCTGAGGATGGCCATTCTGTCTGTGGTCATGCCCTTCAATCCTATGATTCATCTTTGGAAGACTCTAGTGACCACATATCTATATATGCTCACATTTATTTAATATCATGCTTATAATCAACGTAACATACACTTGAATCCACTACTTTTTTAGTCTTATCTTTAGTTGAGATCAATATAATAACATATAATATAATATAAAAAGAACAACAACAAAAAAGGAATCAAAACCATATATGGGAATCAATGGAATATTTTAATTCAAGTCGCTTTCCAATGAAGGAAACTTCATAACAGAGCTTTTGAACTTGTCTCGACCATATCTTTGCATCCCATTAGGCCAGTCTCTAGGAAATTAATGGACCATATACACAAAGTTGTTAATTGTTCTACCATTTATTGGTTATAAATTTGTCATTTTCTTTTAATTATTACATTTAGGTTTCTTAACCTGTTGTTTCTTCATTTCTAGGTTTTTTTTTTTTTTTGCCCATATATTCTTTCTGTAATCTGTACTAGCTAGTACTCTTATTTAAAAAAAAAAAAAAATCGCAACGTTCATATTTTTCATATCCATGTATATATTTTTCATATTTTAAAAAAAATCGCAAAAAAACCAAAATGACCTTAATTCATCCCAGGCAAAAGAAAGACCCACTAATAATCAACACACAGAATCATAGTTACAGGGAGAGAGAGAGAGAGAGAGAGAGAGAGAGAGTACCGAACAAGTGAACAACGCTCTAGAGGGAAAGGCCGACGGCGACGGAGATGTAGCGAATGAGATTCAGCGACAATGATGCTGAGATGGCGATGGGGTCACGGCTCACGATGATAGAGGCACTCGGGGGTTTCGCAGGCAGGGAGTTAGGGTTTTGCAGCGTAACGAGCGAGAGAGCGAGAGGGCGAGATAGACTCGGGGGGTGTTTAACCGGTATCAAAACGGTGTCGTTTTGATACCGGTTTTTGTTTTTTTTAAAAGACCCGGGAACCCGGGTTTTAAACCCGGTACCCGGGTTTTGAACCCGTACTCGAACCGGGTGGTCTGGGTTTGTCAACCTGAGTTTCGGACCGGATTTAATCCGAGCCGAAACCCGTAACCGGAACCTAAATTTTTAAGTTCTGGGCTGGGTCGGGAAAAACCCCGACCCGGATGAGCACCCCTACCGAACTATGCTCCTTAAATCTTTTATTTCATCTTCGTGTTTAAATCAAATTGTCGTGATTTTAGATATAAACGAAATGTCTTATTTTATTTTGTACAAGTGCATGACCGTTTTTGCCGGGTTTCCAACCCAGCTTTTTTTTCATTTATTAATCAACATGATTTGAATCTATTTAAAATAATTTATAATAATTTTTTTTCTATAGCATAACATATGACATCACTCCAACTATCAATGACATCTTTGATTTCTACGGTCCTACCAAATATTTCCCCGACCGCCCGAAACTGTCCGGTCTGTTCGATGTTTTTTCTTCTACTCGAGTATTCAAATCAAATGCGCTTTCAAATTCAAAGTTGAAAAGCCTCCCCATCAAATTCCAAGAAACCAGACAAACACGGGCCACGCCATTCAAATCGAAGGTACCTTCCACCTCCATTTCCCAGATCAGACCCCACTCCTTCCCTCCGAAACCAAAACCCATCCATTTTCTATTCCAACCTTCCAAATTTCACTCTTCAAACCAACAAATATTCCTCACACACACAAGCATGCAGCTCCCAGTTCTCACCTGAACACACCTACTTTGTGGTTTCTACTTTCTACCTTAACCTTCGCATAATTTGTTTATCCCGTCCCCCACAGCTCTCTCTCTTTTCAGTATGCCTAACTCCGACAGACTGCCGGCTTCTTCGTCTCCATCGGAGTCTGCTCTCGACACCTCGCCGCTCCTTGGCTACTCCTTAGCCGACAACCTCTTCCGGAGTCGCCGGTTCATCAGGCGCACGCCACCCCCGCCCCTTCGCGGCGCTTCTCGCCTTCTCCGGCGCGCCAGTGGGCGCCGCATGATGCTCCGTGAGCCCTCGTTCCGGGTCCGAGAGAACGCTGCCGAGCAGCTTGAGGAGCGGCAGCGTGACTGGGCTCACTCAAAGCCGGTGATAATATTGGATGTTCTGTGGAACCTGGCGTTTGTGGGAATTGGGTTCACAGTCTTGGGCCTGAGCATGAAGGAGATGCCGGTCGTCCCGTTGAGGCTCTGGATTATTGGGTACGCGGCGCAATGCTTGATGCACATAACCTGTGTAATCGTGGTGTACAGAAAGCCACGCGTGGAGCGTACGTTGGGCGCGGAGGGAAGTGCGGGTTGGGAAAATGGTGCGGATGCGGATTCGAATTCAGATTCCGGTTCTGTAAGTGATGCAGAAGAGTATGGAATAGAGCAGCGCCAGGCTGAGGAAGAAACTAGGTTAGCCTTAACTTGTGAACGTCGTTCTGCTTTTTTTTCCTTCAATTTTTTGAAATGCTAAACATTAATTTCCGGATGTGTACGGCCCCATCATCATCCACCCACAAACGTAATTATGAGGTAAACCGTGAGGTTTTGACTTGGTTGCTGGTCTCCGAGGTTTATAACCCCGAATTATCTCTGGGATTTTCTTCTCTCTTTTTTTTTTTTTCAGATTTTGTTTAACTTGGTTCGTAGTTTACTTTTGCTGCTTGGTGAGAATTCCAAGTTCAAATGGCTACAGAAAATATATAAAGCTGCGAAATTTGCTTCTCTCTCTCTCTCTCTCTCCATAATTACTAATGCTGTATGAAGCGAGAGAAAATTTGATAACAACCTTGAATGTTATGTGAATTAGTTGACGGTAATTTCATTGAGAAGCAATGAATTCCTGTTTGTCTTGTATCATGATGAAGTATGGTTGTAACGGTTTGATAACATTGTTACTATGGTACTGTGGCAGTGTTGTGAAGAATCTTGAGACTGCAAATACAATGTTTTCATTTATCTGGTGGATCATTGGATTCTACTGGGTAACTGTTGGTGGTCAAACTTTGACACATGATTCACCTCAACTTTACTGGTGCGTTCAAAGAAATTTCCTTTGACTCAGCTTCTTTTCTGCTTACCTCCTTCATTGCTCACAGATGGGCGTATTTTGCAGGCTTTGTATTACGCTTCTAGCGTTCGATATCGTTTTTGTTATGATCTGCGTTGCTGTTGCATCTCTAGTTGGTATTGCTGTCTGCTGCTGTCTACCGTGCATAATCACAATCTTGTATGTTGTGACAGATCAGGTAGATATCATGAGTGTTTTCATTATATCCACAAACTGTGTGTAAGCCATTGTTATCTTAACTTCTAATCATCGGTTGGAGGTGGGGAATTTGGAAATTGTGATTTGTAGCTTTTTTGGCAGATATGGGCTAGATTTCACACGGTCAACATGATTGTGTAATAATTATTTAGTCTATTCTAAATAGCAAAAACCAGATTATCATATGCATGATGCTTTGATGAGGTAAATTGTTACATGCTGTGAGGTTGAATGATTTTTGTAGTAGTGACGTGGTAATATTTTAAACTACTACTATGGCTTGAAAATTAGATCTGATTCTTGGCTGCAAAAACAAGTTTTGTTGAGTGTATTCTCATTTTTCTTTCTGTTTTTCCTTTTTTTGGGTGGGGGGGAGGGGAATCGGACAGGATATTTTTCTGTTAGAACTTGAACAAATTCTCTGCAAACTTATGAGATCATATTCCTTCCCACTCTCAACACTCTATTGTGTGGTTCGCATCATACTTACTTTAGGATGTGTGACCCCTTTTCTACACTTTTTTAGTTGAACCGATGCTTGTTGTCTGAGCACTTTGACTATTTCAAAATTTAATTGGTTTATGTTGTTAAGTAAAAGCATTTTGGTCAAGTATCTTGAAACTTACCTTTTCTTCTGGGAAGTAGCTATGGACAATCTGTGTAGATGTAATTGCAAGATTACTTGCCGCATTCCGATGTTGTGGAATCCTTAGACAAAGAAATATGTCAAATTGAAGAATGATTTTGAAGTAAAGGTTAAACAAGTCCTGAGAAAGATATGATGGCTGGGACTTGATTAGGGGACATTGTTGTTTGATGTTATGCTCCATGCATTGTGATATTTTATATGTCACCTCACTTCATCTTTTGTATGTAAAAAGGAAGGAGCAACAACGGACGAGATTGACAGATTGCCAAAGTACAAATTCCGGAAGATAGGTGATGTTGACAAAGTTGATGGTGAAATTCAAGAATCATTCAGAGGAAAGATGACTGAATGCAACACTGATACTCCCATTGAATGTGTTCTGTCCCAAGAGGATGCTGTAAGTTACAATTTATGGTTGTATGACTTTTTTTTCTGAACATTTATCAGATTTCATCCTCGAAAATGCTCTGCAGATGTCGAAAGGTGCTGGTATTATATATAAGACATGCCTGGGACCCAAACTTACACTAATGCATTTGTATAATACAAGTGCAAAATGAGTCTGAATAGTTTATGTCAAAACAATCATCTCCTATTGGGGAAACCGAAACTTTCTATCTTGAATTTACCTTTTGATGCTAATTTTTTGTGTAAATCTTAGGAGTGTTGTATCTGCCTTTCTGCCTACGATGACGGAACAGAACTGCGCGAACTTCCTTGCAATCACCATTTCCACTGCACCTGCATAGACAAGTGGCTACACATTAATGCGACCTGCCCTCTCTGCAAATTCAACATATTGAAGTCTGTAAACCAAAGTGGTGAAGAGGCATAGAAGAAAAAAAAGTTCATCAACCAAGTGCTGATCTTTTCTAACATCTGCATATTATCTCATGCAAACATTGGCATGCAGTCAGCAACCCCCGGACCAGAACTTGCTTGCTCCAATTGACACTTACAGGATGGGTTCTTCTGTTAGCTGATGTATACTCAGTTACTCTAGTGTTCTACTTTTTAGACAATTCTAAGTCGTCTGTAATGTATATGGGTTTCCGAAGTTATGCCTACCAATCTAGTAGGTTTCCACGATAATTGTAATATAGTTGTTCTTTTGATTTTTCATGTTTTTCTTCTGTTTGGAACCTTTCTCAGGTTAGTATTACAGTGGACAAAAAAAAAAAAACGATAAAAAGAGGAGCTCAGACGCGCATTTTGTAGTCTTGACAGATCTTACGAAGGTGATGGACCCAACCATCACTGTAGTGCGCAAATTCGTCATTGCTCACTGCACCAGCCGGGAATCGAACCCGGGTCTGTACCGTGGCAGGGTACTATTCTACCACTAGACCACTGGTGCCTTTTGAATTCTCATCTGCACGTATTAATATATCAGGTCTTGAGAGGAAATAGAGTTTACCACCCTTGTATTCAAAGTTAAATAAAATATTTTTATAATATAATTTTTATTTTGAAATTTAAAAAAGTTGAATTATTTATTATATTTTATTTGAAAGTTTGGAAAAGTTATAATAATGAGATTAAATAGTTTGGTTTTGTGTAACCAAACCAGTCCTCAACTTGTGGATTGTAGTCTCATGACATATTAAAATATAGTTATAGGTTATACAAGTGTTGCGCATTCATTTAAAAAAAGAGTAGTGTCTACTATTAAAAATGAATTTTTTTTTATGTGGGTATCATATTTATTCATTTTTTTCAAAATGAATGTGTATCACTTTCACATTTTATGATTATAAATATCTTTTCTCTTGTACAAACATGTCACTTCATTAAAAATAATATTATAAAACTACGCCTTATTTTTTATTGAATTGTAAGATAATTGTAAATGAGTGGTAAGTAAATCATTTTCAATTTCTTTCTTTTCCTATAAAGAATATTTAAAAGAGAATCAAGGCACTGATAAATTGATGAAAATAGTAACATATATGAATCCTCGGCATAATAAATTAATCCTATAATACATATTATATTCTATTTCTTAAAAAAAATCGTGCTATTCATTTTGGATTTTATTATCTCTTACATATATTACACTTCAAGTGTCAAGTCGCTTTATTTTTTTTTTAGGCAAGTTTCATTGATAAAATAGAAGCTAGTATAGAGTCTGATAAAAATTATATAATTATACAAATAAAGAGGGAGGGTCTTTCCCACGATGAAAGTCCAGAAGACATTATGAGATTAAAATGAGGAGATGCTTCCAAATTTTAGTTTGGAAGTTGCCCATTACGTCAAAGTTATGCACGCATTGATTATGAGATCAATCGATTTTTTGCACCTTCCAGTCTTCAAACCTGCGTAAGCTGTAGTGGATATCCCTTGTTATGGGTTGCATTGTCCAGTCTTAGGCTACCTTTGGATTTGAAATAGCTTACACTGCCTGTCTTGAGTCCCCTTCTATTACAATCTTTTTAATGCCCTTATTTGTTGCTTGCTGGATAACCATAAGTGCTGCCAATGCTTCTCCTATGTTTGGGTTGGTGCTGTAGATGTAATTTGTCTGAACAAAGATTTGGTTTCCACTTTCTGATATGCATACTGAGGCTATGATGCTGCCGTGATCTCTTACTGCCACATCAAATGTTAGTGAATAGTAGCCTTCTAGGGAAGCTTGCCACTTCAGTTCCTGTTGATGTTCTTTTATGGTCTAGGCTTTATTATGTTCTTTATGGAGCTTTGTGACTCTAGAAACAAACCACTCAAGAGTTGGCATTGGGTATTATGAAGAACTTGATTTCTAAGAAACTAAAAATTGTCCATAGCAAGAGTTGCAAAGAGATAGAATGAGTGAATTTTCTCTTCAGAAATTTTTATGAGAGGTGCAGAGGATTGAGGATTATTTTGATCCAGTTTGAGATTGGCTGATTTGCAAAGGTGGAGATGTTAATTGGCCATTGAGATTGTCTCCATAAGATTCTAGAGAAAGGATAATTAAGGAAGCAGTGAGTAAGAGCAATTTCTTCTTCAGTCTTGCATAGGGGGCAAAGTGTCAAGTCGCTTGATTGACATGTAAAATTATTTAAAACGTGTTATGTCTGATTAAAGCTACAAGATTTTAAATAAACAGTAACATTTCTCATTTCTTAATGAAGCCAAGCCTGGAATTATGTATATCTTAGTAAACTATAACATAGATAAATGCTTTAGCCAAAAAAAGTAATTATATTCTTTTATTTTAAATTTTATCAGTTTTAATTAAATATACAAATGTGACACATTTTAATTGCATATATATAAACAAAAATTCTATTTGTAAGCATACGGAGAACATACTTAAGAAAATGTTTATAAAATATAATTTAACTTAATTAATTTTTTAAAATTTAAATATTATAAATTAAATCTATCATTTAAGTAACGACCATGGTATAAAAAAAAACAAATTAATAGAGATGCTTGGGAATGACATAAGATGATAATTTTGTGAATAAAGATTGTTTATAAATAGTAGTAAGATAGTTTGAGTTAAATATTTATTAGATTTTTGAAAATGAAATAGACAAAATTAAATAAAAAATAAGATAAAATTAAAATATTGTTAGAATATAATGTTTTAATCCGTCCCGGTGGTGAGGTGAGGGGCGGATTCATGTCTACTTAAAAAATGGACTACATTTCATTAGGTTTAAAAATTATTCTTAAGTCTAAAAGTGATTAAAAATATATTTTTAACCCCAAACTGTAAATTTAAATTTTATAAATATGACTATAATTTAGAAACTATCTAGTTTTTAAATTTGTTAGTGCATATTTTGTAAACAAGTTTAATAAATTGTAATACATATTTATATATATACAATTTATAAAATATAAATATATATTTATGTTTATATATATATATATATATATATAAACATGTAAGCGTTGGCCCCTCTCCGCTATGAGCGCTGGTTGCGAGGGCTTCATTACCCACACCTAATTCAAAATGATGTTTAAGAAAAAGGATGAAATGTGTATAAAATGAGACGAGATAAATAAGATAGGATGAGATAAAAATTCCCATAATTACATGTTGGAAAACGATTAAATTCGTTAAAAGAGAACGAAGCCGTGCTTTGTAAGTAGTTTTATCTCAATTTCCAGATGGTGGCCCAACTGTGACGCCTTGAGTAGGAAAAATGGCTGCTTCTACTGCTCATCTCTCCCTCCTCTCCAAATGGTCACCCTCCTCACCTTCATTGCCGCACGTCCTCTTCACTCTGCCCAAAACTAGCTCCGTCCCGGCCAATTCCCGGTTCAGATGCTCGGCCGGACAGACGGGGTTCTTCACCCGGCTCGGTCGCTTGCTTAAGGAGAAGGCCAAGAGTGACGTCGACAAGATCTTCTCGGGCTTCTCGAAAACCCGCGACAACCTCGCTGTCATTGACGAGCTCCTCCTCTACTGGAACCTTGCCGATACCGATAAAGTCCTCGACGAACTCGAAGAGGTTTATCTTATCTCCATTTCATCATGCCGCCTTTGATTACCTATTAAAAAAAAAAAAAATCATGCCGCCATTTGTTTCCTTAGAAATTAGTTTGTTTATGTTTTGCCCCGAGTGAAAAAATAAAAATTCTCGGCTAAGCCAAATCAATTTATGTTATTTTGATCTCTTTTCCCTTCATATATTTTGATGTTGAAGTTATGATTGGGTACCATCCAAAAATTTCAGGCTCTACTGGTGTCTGATTTCGGACCAAAGATCACCATTAAGATTGTGGAGAGCTTGCGTGAGGATATCTTGGCAGGGAAACTCAAGTCAGGGAATGAGATTAAGGTATGATACTGAGCTTTTGCATACAAGAGCATTCTTTTACTGGCTTCTCTTTGAATTTAATGTTTCTTATGTTGCCAACCCAAGTCTTAGCGGTCGTCTCTGTTGACTTGAGTTGATTTTTAGTTAATTAAATGCTTTAGTTTATAATTTTTTTTCGTTTCTCTCCTACATTGTTTATCGACAACCATAGGTATTGGCTTGGATTAATGATATGTGGGTTATTATGGGTTTTAGGATGCATTGAAGAAAAGTGTGTTGGAGTTTTTCACTAAAAGCGCTAATAAAACCGAGCTTCAACTTGGTTACAGGTTTGGGCTATTAAAGCATTAGTCTCGACAGTTTTTATGTTTCGCCAGATTTTGTTTTCCCTCATTTTTTAACTGACATTGGTTAATTATGTCATGTTATCAGGAAGCCATCTGTGATTATGATTGTCGGTGTTAATGGAGGAGGCAAGACAACATCACTTGGTAACATGAAAATATTACTTCATTTTCACAAGTTGTCCGCTTAGGCTTGATTGAGAAGATTATAATGAAAGACATTAGCTCACTTAACAGACATGAAAAATTTTGGCCCCGAGCTTTACATCTATATATTCAGTGAAATTTATGCAGCCTTGCAGAATTTTTTTTTTTCCTTGAAAAATTGTTCAGGCATGCTTACTCTCTGCTGAACTGGTTGTGTTGGTATCTATTATGATCGAGTGCTCTTATACCAATTACAAGCTTGGAGAAAGTTCATCAAGTTAATAGAGTGGAGTTAAGTTGAAAAAATAAATATATAATTCTCCTAGTAATTTTGTTTAGAAACTAATGAATTCTTTTTCCCCCCTTGAAGTTACAAATTATCTCAGACTTTTTTTAGAAGTAAATTATCAGAAACAAGAAAATGATATTTTGATCAACTGCTTCTTGCAGGAAAACTGGCCTATAGACTGAAAAAGGAAGGGGCCAAGGTGAGATTATTACTTGAGTATTGCTTTTCCTGCAATGGTAAAAAGTGAGTTAAAATGCCTTACAGAGAGACTAGAGAAGAATCAGTTGAATTTGACATTCTTTTTTAGACCTGATCTGGACTTAGTAAGATATCTTAGTTCTTTTGGCATGTCAATTTGATTACTTAGAGATAATTGATTGACAAAAGGATATGAAGAATGTTTTTCCTTTTCCAAACCTTATGATGTTAATTTTTCAGAGGATATTACACACACAAAAATAACTTCGGTTTTAAGATTTGGGTTCCTTTTCGAAAGCTTGAAATCTGCTGTTGTTCCTTTCAAATCTGAAAATTGAATCCAAAGTATTATGCAGTATGCTCAAAATTAGAGTGTCATCCCTCAGACTTCAAATTTGGTTTAAATAACCTGTATTGATTGGATGATTCGTGTAGCTTTGACAACAGCATTAAATGTACTTATTTCATTGAAAGAACTTGCAGTAGATGCTGTTGTCTAGCACGAATTCCAACAGGAAACCAGTCTTGTCACTTGTCAGTTGCGAGAGTGATAAAAAAATTTTATGGAGGGAATGATATTGGTTGAAAGGTGTTTGAGGTGTTCATGGACAGAGCACAATGTTTCTGAAATTCTAAAGGTGTCTGATATTTGAGCAATCCCTTGGGATGGGCAGTTGTGGGTACAAAATTTTTCACTGATACTGTTGTTCTTCTACCAGACAAAAGTAATGTTTTCAAAGTTTAATTTCTGGATTATTTTGCTTCTCCTTCACATTCAAAAAGCTGATGAGTGGAGCATGACTTATTCTCAAGGTTCTTTATTCTATTTTTCAAAATGTGCTAGATATTGATGGCAGCAGGGGATACTTTTAGAGCAGCTGCTAGTGATCAGCTGGAGATATGGGCTGAGAGGACTGGATGTGAGATAGTTGTGGCTGAAGGAGACAAGGCCAAAGCATCATCAGGTAGACAATTTCAGTAAAATGGTTTTGATGAATTCTTCTTTGCATCTTGTTTCAAATGTTCTTATCTGTAAAAATTTTTAATGTGATGTTATAAACATACTAATTCATGATATTAAAGTGCTTCTTAATAGTTCTTTCACAAGCTGTGAAAAGAGGGAAAGAACAAGTTTTTGATGTAGTATTATGTGACACGTCTGGACGTAAGTACACAGCTTCAGCTTTGAGCAAACTTCAATGTACCAATACGCTGATTAAATTTTTTCATCACAACTAAAATTTTATTTTCTCAGGTCTCCACACTAACTACAGCCTGATGGAAGAGTTGATTGCATGTAAAAAAGCTGTGGGCAAAGTTGTTTCAGGTGCACCAAATGTAAGTGTGGCAGCTTATCCCTTGTTTTATAATTAAGTGTTGTTAGGTGTCAAATGAAAAATATTATATGTCAGTTGGAAGCTTTACCATTTGATGAAATTATTGTGTTTGGATAACTTTATTTACTCCATTTACTGCTGTCATCACAGCCAGGCGTCTTTAATGACTCTTCATGTCATGGAGAACGGCTTAACATAAATTTTAGCTTTCATATCTGGACATATGAATGGAGACTCTTTGTCTAACAAAAGTTTTGCCTGTCGTTGTTGTGCAATGTAAGTTTGTTTAAGACTAGTCTATAATGATTTCTTTGTGTGCAGGAGATCCTGCTAGTTTTGGATGGGACTACTGGTTTGAATATGCTACCACAAGCACGAGAGTTCAATGAAGTAATGTTCCCATCTTTGCCTTTTGCACTAACATGGTCAAGTATTAATTTTATCAGTGTTGTTGAGAATACAGTTTTTTAATATATTTGATGGCTTCTGGACTGCTTTTTATCGTACAGTATTACAATGTGTAAATTTTTGAGTTGGAACTTTTGGGACAGGTCGTTGGAATTACTGGTTTGGTTTTGACAAAACTTGATGGATCTGCCAGAGGTGGCTGTGTGGTACGCTTTATACTCATCTGAACGGTATTTTGTATAATTTCCTATTCTGTATTTATATATTAGTATTTTGGGTGATCTCGGTTATCAGTGAAACTGTAATTTCTTGTTTGCAGGTCAGTGTGGTAGATGAACTTGGCATCCCTGTAAAGTTCGTTGGTGTTGGAGAAGGTGTTGAAGATCTTCAACCGTTTGATGCTGAGGCCTTTGTTGATGCCATATTTTCATAAAGCTTAAAAGGTGATCGGTAGTTTTTCACTATTGAGTGTACAACTCCCATTTCTTTCCTTATATTTTTTCCTTATCATATTTCAAAATTAAATTGATTGTATAGGCTTTACCCTAGTCCAGTTGTGAATCAGACCCCACTGTACCACACACATGATACCACCCTGACTTAGGTCATAATTTCCCCATGGAATTTTGGAATTCTCTCTTCAACTTGATTCACTACTACCTGTCTTATACCTTGTACTGGTTCAGAAGCCTAATTAATGGTGTAATGCAACTTTCTCCTAAGAAATATTTTACAAATGATAATGCCAAGGGGTTGGCCTAAGTGGTGAAGGCCTTGGTCTTGGGGTATCACTCCTTCAAAGTCCAAGGTTCAACACTTCATGGGTGCAAACAATCCATTGGAGCCCCACCCCCCTGGTGAAAAGTCAGCAATTTAACTAGTTCCGTATAGGAAAACTTCCGAGAGTGCTGTGCACGGGATTGGAGTTTACTCTGCAGGGTTGGGTCCGAAGGGCCCTGCCTTGGAGAGGTTCCCGACATAAAAAATATATATATATACATATATATATTAATTACAAATGATTTTTCCTGGGTTCTTCATTACACTAAACTAGTGTTTTCTTTGACTGCTTCTCTTTCTTAGGGTTTCTTGTCCTACAATTCAGCAAAAGTCCTCAGCATAATAGCTGTAGCCAGAAGAGATTAACCTTGAGGTCAGTTTCTGAGAGTTCAAGAATACTTTCTCATACAAACGTGCGAAGAAGTGAGTTTTGGCTGCGGAGAAGTGGCCCTTGTCAAGACCGTACACAGTTCTTTCCTGCTGATTGTGGTTGCAATGACGAAAATATAATGTGCGAGATTTCATCTCTAATGATCACTAATTTTAATTCTTCTTTTCTTTTCGGTGTCAACCATTCATTATATTTATTCTCGGCATTTGAGTAATCCTATTTAATTAAATTATTGCATCATTTATTATCTAATTAGCTGTTTTCTTATATATATATATATTATTTTTTAAACAATCCAGAATGGGTTTTGCAGTAGTCGAGCATTCGCATCCGAATGAGCAAATTTTAACTAAAAATCATCTTTTTCTAAATTTTACTCATTTTTCCAAAACTTCATCCATCTCACTCTCTATTCTTTTTCTATTCTATTAAAATAATCTTTCTCTATTCTTTTTTTTTTTTTTTGTTATTTTTTCTAGTCATTTCTTTGTACATTTTTAACTACTCATTTTTTTTTTTGGAAAGAGCAGAAGAAAATTTTAAATTTGTTTTTTCATATTTTCGTAATTATTTAATTATTTGTTGTACCCATATTTTCAATTTTTCATCTGTAACAATTTTTTTTAAACTACTTCTCTCTCTAAATGATAATATTTTCAAAATCAGTATTTTGGTAACAATAATAATTTTTAAAAAAATCATAATTTTCACAAATAGTCAATTTTAAAAAAAAAAACAAAAATTGGATCATCTCAATGGTGATATTTACTTTTCAAATTTTAATTATAATAAATATGAACATGAGAGAAAGTGTAGATGATTGGTAGAAAAATTTATTTTATTAATTAAAATAAAATATTTATAAAAAATATTTATGGATGAACATGGTACCCAATATGGAGAGTTACTGTTCAAATCTCAAAACTTTCTCCTGGATGGTTTTTGCCAAAAAGTAAAAAAAATTTACTAAAATTTAGCAAATCAACTAGATGTGGATGCTCTGATGGATGGGCTGCCGTGAGTTATTCGTTGCAGCTGAGGATGGACTTTGACTTCCATGTGAATCAAAGTATTTGGTTCACATCAAATCATATCAACATCAATGCATATCCAACATCAAAGCATATCAGCATCAATGCATATCCAACATCAAAGTATCAAACCATTTACAGCCCACAATTATGCAATGCAACAACTCACATGGAAATAAATTCACATACTTGGAAGGACAGCTTCTTTGCAATCGTCGTGGTAATAGAATGAGACTAATGGAGTTTATAGTTAAACCTGCAAAGTGGGGTGCGGTGTTTGCAAGGAATTAGAGTGGTGGGTTTGTTGGGTCTAGGCATGGTGTATTTGTAATGGAAATTGACGTATAACACGTCAATTTCTACACTAGTGAAGAGATTTCAAAAATCTCGAAATCTAGTCAACTAATGAGTACTTGGCATAATTTTAGGGTAGGAAGTAGGGGAATCTAACATTTAGGTTCAAAATGGGAGAATGGGGCAGCGTGAGCAGAGCTGGGATGAAGGGACTTACCAAGCACGCATGATTAGAATTAGGTTGCGGAGCAGGGGTGTTTGCAGGAGTTGCGACCTTTCCAACTAATTTGTTGAATGGTCTATACGGTCGAGGCAGAGCTGGTTGAAGCGTGAGATTGCAAAATCGCAATCTGTCTTGGGGAGGATCTTTGAAAATGTCTTCAAAACCTTCTTTGCACTGTGAGGCATGGTGGGTTTGGGTACAGGCTTCATCAGTCTGGTTTGAATGGCAAATGCGAGTTGGATGTTGTGGGTATGAGCTACAGTTTGCCTTGGATGCACTGTGAGCCACGGGGAGTGGGTGGGTTTGAAATTACTCAGAATCAGTGAAAAAGTTGCATTTCGTCCGAAAAGTAAAAGGAAGAAAGACGTTAATTTGTCTTTTGTAAAAAGAAGTGAAACACTCTCTTTTACCGTTTGGTTAGAAGATCATCTTTTCATACAAATAGAGTTGAGATGAAACTTTCAACTCTATATCCAAACCCAGCCACTCCGATTCAAAGTTGAGAGCTCTAGCTTCGCTCATCACACTGTAGAGATCTATCATTCTCCTGGTAAAGGGAGGGAAGATGGTAATTAAGACTTGCACTAAGGACGAGGGTGTGTGAGATCCACATGAATGGGCGTTTGTGGCTCACACAACAATGACAATGGATGCATTGGCATGTGTGTGCTATATAATTTTTCTTTTGAGGAGAAATAATTTTCTATAACTTATTAAGAATATATTTTCTAAAAATTAATTTATGACTAAACATTCAAATTGATGTACATACAAATCCACTTTAGTATTTTTATGTATGAAAAGCATAATATATAATTTAAAGTGCATACAAAATAAATCTCGAAATTTAACTCAATAATCTTAAGTTGTCTATATGTTTCGATCTGAGTTTTCAAAATAAGAAACAAATTTACTAGACTCAATAACTTTCAATAATCCATATATCCCAACATAATTTTTCATGATAAGAAATGATCAGTGTAAATCTAAAAGTTCAAAGAAAAAAAAAAAAAAACTCCAAATGTTAATTCAAAGAAAGCGAAAAAGGTAAAAATATTCAATGTACATGTGCATATATAAAATGAATCTATCGTTATGATAAGGCTTTTACCAATAAAACCCAAGGCTTCAATGTTACACACACACTGTCTGGCTTGAGTGATGTAAGTCGCATTGCCGCAATGGAGGAAACAAGTATAGATATAGATGGAAGGAAGAGAGACGCGAGCGAGTGAGGGACTTAGCCTCTTAAAAAAATAAAATTTAGAAGTGATTTGCAAAGATGTCTTGAGTTGTTGAAAAGCACAGAGAGAATAGAGCATGTATGACATGCCGAACAATGCAAATTTTAAGGGGTTTTACAAACTAAAAAGTGTTGATTTTCTCATAGCTTTGAAAGAGGCATGTTGTAGAAAGTGGCACGAGCAGTATAAACCAACTGCTCAGTTTCCTTAAGCTTGAACTCCACTGCAACTACAGTTATATTTCTTCCACTCCTGACTACAGAGCCATCAACTATCACCTCTGCCTGTATGTAGAAATAAGGTCCACCTCAAAGGAAATTTTAAATGAAAAATAAATATTCATAATATTGTGAAAACAGTAAACTAAATCATAATAATCAAGCATGTGTATGTGTTTGCTAACAGAATACATTTAAGAGCAAGACATCATGGTAGCAAGTTGGTATTAATTGGCTTCAGCCTGGAGTTTTCTCCTTCTGTGAGCCAGTCAATGGCTTAATGCTAGTGAGTTGAGAGCACATATTTATCTGTACTTGAACCGTGAGAGTGCACATCATTAGCCAAAGAAGGGCTATAATTGGAGATACCATTGTTTCTGGTATAAAAGTTCCTATTCAATACTTGTGACAAACAGAATACTTGCTGTGATACAGGCTGCAAACTATAATCATCCTTTTGGCCACTTGTAAGAGATGCTGGGATCTTTGGGTCATCAAATTGATGGATGCGATACATTAAACAAGCAATTTCAGTATCAAAGTCACTCTTACTCAAGAATCTCGCAAGAAGAATGAGGTTGTTGTTATATTATTCCAAAAAACTCATGCCTTCGTCTGCATGATCAGCTTTAATTTCCATTGCCATTGTGATTCTCACTCTCTTCCAAGGCAACTTCAAATATGGCATCTCAAGGGAAGAGCCCAGCACTCAAAGAAAGGATAAAAATTTTAAAGCCGCCTTTCCATCCAAAAACTTTTGCCCACAGAAGACAAAGACAGCATAGTTTGACACTCGAATTGCAATCCAAATATGAAGAGCATCTTAAATGCTTGCCTTCACAGTAAATACAAAAATCCTAGGGGTTGTCATCTTTATTTGAATGATTCACCATTCCATGGATTTATATAGAGATTTATTTTGTAATACAATTGTATCTGGTGAAGAATTTAGCGTTTGACATATGTGAATCACCTAAATGAATCAAAACAAAAAGTGAAATGGAAAAAAAAACACTTACATTAGTTCGAGCAGCAGAGAGATATGACATACTCAGTTCCCCAAGAAAGAGTTCCTTGTCCTCACCCACCATGGTTCTAGTACAAGCAATTGACACCATCTCAGCAACAGCCGCAACAGCCGCTCCATGCATTGAACCGTAGAAATTCTGCAAAACCATGAATGATAATCTTAAAGAACGTTCCATTTTTCTGCATCTCTAACAGTATGTGCAAAACACAACTTTTTTTTTTTTTTTTTTTTTATGGGAAAAAAAAAAACACAACCTTTTTTACTACCAATTTGATTCTCATATTTTGAGTAACCCACAAAACAAATATATGTTGCTCAGATTCTCAGATATGATATTAGTCAACATCTTACGCACCTACATGAGTATAATTTTCCTTAAAAGATCTTACATCAGAGATCAAACGTTTGATAGGGCGTTACCTCCCAATTCATGGACCAATATGATAAACCCAAATCTGTTTTATGTTGGTTCATTTCTCAGAAGCCAAACGAAGCATAAAGACACCATTTTACTGAAACCCAGACATCGGAAAAGCAAAAGCTCAAAAAAGTAGCTCAATTTAAACTTTCACTGGTAATGTAATTTCCATCATTCCCTTAATAACCAAACAAATATCCGATATGTAATACAACGAATACACAAAAGGGGAGGTAAGAGATATGGAATTTATTACACTAATAGCGAGTGTGACCGAGAGGAGACAGGTGACTCGGCCACGTACGACTCGTTGGGGCTTGAGGTTGCCGCGAACCAGGTCAAAGTACAAGTCCTTTGAGTTTGTGTTGCAAACCTCTCGGAGGAGATCAGAGATTTTGGTCCTTCAAGCATACCCTTGATCTTAGAGACGGATTGAGGAGATACTTCCTTGGAGATTATCATCGTGCTGGAGCTTGAATCTTGGGCATCATAATTTGTCATGGAGGATTTTGTCTTTGATTCTCTCTGTTTTTGTTTTTTGTTTTTTCAGAAGCTCTCGTCTGTTTAGGGTGCCACGCAGTTTTTTTCCATTTAAGGCTACGTTCCTCGCCAATGAGTTTCGTCATTTTTATCCTTATATTTAAACAGTTATATTTATTTAAATATAAAAATAAAAATAATATATTACATATTGATACGTGGTATAATAGATAATAATAAATAAATAAATAACCATTTAAATCTTATTCAAATTTTTTTTTTTTGAAAGAACTGGAGATTTCATTAATCATCAAAAATCAATACAAGCTTTGTAACTCAAATAATAGACATAACCTCCCATGGTCCTCCCTCAATCAAGACAGCTTCAGAAGTTAGACCTTTTGCCAATTGTGTAACAGAATGAGCTGCCTTGTTGCCATCTCTCTTGGTAAACACTAACTTCCAGTTCGTGTGTCTTGACAAGATGAATTGAATATCCTCAACCAGTTGACCATTCCATGAGCAATCTAAGTTTGTATCATGTATGCTATCGATCACCTGTTACCATCCCCTTTCAAAAATCATATGATGAAACCCCATCTCTTGACACAGCTGCAAGGCTCGAAGCAATGCATAGCATTCTGCATGGAACACAGAAGAAACATATCGTCTAGGGGCAGCTAGTACAACCTCTGCATCACCCTTACAGTCTCTTAGAACAATACCAATCCCTATAGAACTGTCATCAGAAACAAATGTTGCATCAAAATTAAGCTTAAAGAAAGTTTCCACAGCTGGTGCCCATAAGACTCTATCAACTATTTGCAACTATACTGCATCCCCTATGTATTGCTGCTTTTGAAACTGAACAACCTCCTTATGAACATTAATATCATCCAATGTAGACTAATAGAGTGCAACTGGAGTTTGGAACTTTTGATCAAACACCTATTTGTTCCTTCTGATCCACAGTTTATACATCACAGTAACTATTTGGTCCAACTGCTGAGTTTCCAACCTCTGAAACAGATCCCTCCACAGAATAAAGAAAATTTTCATAAGCTGTATACCACTTCCTGACAGGACAAACAGATTCACCCCACACATCCATTGCAGTAGGACAAGTCCAAAGATACAAGACTCATTCCTCTTCCTGAATGCGAACTGGACAGAAGCCATCTTCAATAATCTTTTTCCTTGCCAAAATGGTTTTTGTAGGTAAGCTGTCATTGAGAGCCTTCCATAAAAACTGCTTCACCTTACCAGGAACCTGCAGCTGCCAAAGTTTCTTCCACTGAACATCTCCAATAGCATCATGTGAAGTTTGCCCTCGAGTCTGCCTTTTAAGCTCATTATCCACAAAGTATTCAATTTGTACAATTATCATTGATTTTTTACTCTTTATTTTTGTTTTTTGTTTTTCTAACATTTTACTTAAATAAAATCAATATCATTAAAATAAAAATAAAAATAATTATTCGAACTTATACAAATTAAACTAAATTACATATAAAATTATTAGAATTATATTATTTTAATGCTAGTGATGCGAAGAAAGAAGATTTTCTCGTAAATCACAATTGGAGTCTTTGTTTTACAATCATGCAAAAGACTTGAAAAAATAATCTTATATTCATTACTAATAAACTGCAGATCTAATTAGCATTTAGATGTAACGTATAAAATATTAATTACATTAATATGTGATCTAATACTTGAGCTCATGGAGGTTTGAAACATAAAGAAAATAATTAATTTATTTTTAAATTAGTATATTTGTCTCGTTTGGATATAAGAAGTGTTTCATCCCATTTTATCATTATAATTCTTCAAATCTTCATATAAAATATAATAAACAATACAATCTTTTCAAATCTCAAAATAATAATAATATTAAAAAATAATATTCTAACAATATTTTATTTAATTTTTAGTTTTTATCTTAACTTATCTTATCCCAACTCACTATCCAAAACACATCCTAATAAAATATTAAAATAAAACAATTCTAGAGACACGACGACGTTAACAGTACTGAATTATGAATAAAACTACTATTCCCGCTTGTAGCCCCAGTGGGGGCTACCATTGATTTTTATTTCTTATTTCTTATTATTATTCTTTTACTTAATAATTATGTAAGTGTTTTTTAATAATATAGCATTTTTTTTAAATATTTAAAAGTGTTAAAAAACTATATGCGAAAAAAAAAAAAAAAAAAAAGAGAGAAAAAGAAAAGAAAACATATAGAGCCACCCCTGAATTATTCCTCTAGCCGGCTTTCAGTCCCGATGATAGAGTTGTTTTATGCTTATAATTTTATTCAGTCATTTGTTTAATTCTAACTCTTAGCTTTCTTTAATTTAGATCCGTAGAAAGAGAACACTACAACTTTGCATAGTGGCTTCTAATTGTAATCTAAATAATAATTAAATTAATCAATTTCTATTGGTTAAGTTTTTATTTTTAAAAGTAATGATTTGACATTTTATAGAATTAAGATATTGAATTCATACTTAGGCTTTATTTATTAAGAGAGAGTGTAGTCCATACATGAGGTAAAATGTTATAATATAAATTAAATAATAACAAATTTACTTATAATAACTCGGTCCAATAATTATAAGATTGAGATATTAATAATTTTATTAGCCTAAATTAAATTAACAAAAATGCTTGTTGCAACCGGTTGACATAAACGCTGCGCAACTGACACACCTTTTAATAAAAAGAAAAAAGCAGACTTTTGCATCCACTCACTCTCACCAGCTTCACTCGCAACACGGGCACATGGCCCTCTCCTCAACCATTTTGGTTCTCTCTATTTCTCAATTCTTCTAGATTTATTTCTTTTGAATGCTGAGATTTTCTCTTGTTCTGAGTGTTCCTTCATTATCTTGTGTTTGTTTCTCTGTAGTTGTTAATCCGGATTTGCTTTTGGCCAGTTTGTGCTTGTCTCCAAGTAATAAGTAGGAAATACAGGGATGTGTGTATTTTAAAGGTTTTGTTTTATGGTTTTGAATGAATGCCTTCATGCTTATCCTTGCATTTTAGTTTCGGTTGGTACTTGGGAAACATTGGGTGTTCACTAAAGTTAATTTGCTGTTTCGGGGGAGGAATTTGTTCTGGTTCCCTTTTTTTTTTTTCCTCAGAATTTGTGTTCTTTTGGGGTGCTGGAATTTTTTTACTCGTTTTCTCTGCAATCTAAACCAAGATCCTGGCGGGTAGAATCTATGCTCTCCCCACCCCCGGCGGCAGGTTTGCTCTCTCCTTCCCTCCCTCCCTTGCGTTTCAGAAACCCACTTTTATCAGCCCCCACAACACTGTCTTGAGTATTCGCAGCTCCCATTGAGACTAAAAACTAATCAAGGGATGATAAAGTTTTCATGTTGTTTGTTCGGAGTCATCTGGGTTTTTGGAGCTGCCTTTGTGGAAGAAAATAAGATAAGCTTAGGAGAGAAAGAGAAATGCAATGAAGTAGAGGGAAAACAAAGTCTGTTGGGTTTTTTTTTTAATAAATCGTCTAACGTGGCATAATAGTAAATTGGCGATTACACCGCGGTTTCTCATCGCGGTTGCTCACCGCAGTTGTATGTAGAAGAACTATTAAATTAATGGGCCATATTAGATAAACCCATGACTGAAAAATTATTGATGTTGATTAGGAATTTTAATTATGTTCAATAACTTTGTTAAATCTCATTTATTATTTATTGAATAAGTTAGACTCCTTTTCGAATTTAAAGATCGGCCATTAGAAATTTATTTCAATTTAAAATCATTAGTTATTGAAGTCTTCTACGTAGTCTCAGTCGCTGTCAATCCTACATTGAATGAACTACGAGATCATGTTTTTAAATTTAAACGTTCTTCTTGAATAATTGTGACCGAGTCCAACTTGAACTCAAACTTGTCTGCATCCTATTCCAATAAAGATACAACTTTACAAATCATCTTCACGTTAAAACTATTTAACTGAGTCCAACTCAAACTAGTTGTCACTCTCTCTCAAATCTCTCTACAAATATATCTCTTTCGCATGTTATTTGAAAAAAATGATAAACCTCTCAGTCTAGCACTGTGATCGATTTTGTGTCAAAAATTTTAGAAAACAACATTACAAGATAAGTAGCTTAATTTTAAATTAAGATTGGCGTACATTAGCTAGCTATATATGTAACGACTAGCCCAGGGCCCAAGCCCAGACCCATGCCCACAAGGAGTTAGCCTTGGAGGATAGAAACGTTGTCGTTTGGGTAGATACCCCTCCCCCTTTCAAATCTTCTTCTTCCCCAAAAATCCATCTCCCGTTAACCCCCTACGAATTTATCTCCCACACGTTATGCAAATTTACCTCCAACTGATTCCATCCACGATGCCCCATTCAAACCTTATTCACATAACTGCACACTCTCTCTCGCGTTCCAACCATTTCTTTGCAGGTGCTCTCCTTGCTCTCATCCACATTCGGTCCCAACTGTCATAATCCGTCGATGTCTTTTCCTTCCCGTCATGCAACACTGTCATTGTCAGTGCCATCTCGAGTTTTCTTCACACTGGAAAGTCCCTCTTCCTCCCTCTGCTCAGCCACCGTTCAACACCAAAACTCATCCATAGTGTTGCCCTTGCACCACCAGCCCATACTACAACACCGTGAACCAACAAAAGCAAGCCTCTATTTTTACTTCTCAAAATAGAGCAACCACTGCACCATTAAACCACCCTGCAAGGTGTTACCTCACGCCGAAACCACCACAGTTAGTTCTCTCTCTCTCTCTCTCCCCCCCCCACCGTGAGTCCTCATCATTGCACTGAACGGTTGCTCCATCAACAACCTCCCTGCCCAGACATCTGTGTGAGCCCCTTTGCCGTCCGCTGTACAACGTCGTTGCCACACTCAACACAAGTCCAGTGGCATGCTGCTCTCTTCCATCATTTCCGTCGTCCATGTTGCCGCATGGTGCCTTTTCTCTTACTCCACCAGCACACACAAAGGAGGCATATTAGTCATTACTGAAGCTTAGTCCCAAATCTATCGTGTCTCCTCCATCTCAAAGCTTTGACCTCGGCTCAGCCATCCACCGCCACCACTCATTTTCTTCTTGGTAAGCTCTGCCACCCAACACCCATTTTCTCTTTCATGTTTGATGCTCTCAAAATGGAAAGGCCTTATGTACATCCTGTAACTCCAGTGTTTAGAAAGTATAGACTTTTTAAGTTCATTTACGTTGCTGCCCTTGGTGTGTAAGCCATGATAGAAAGCATTCTAGACTTGGGGCTAAGCTTGGTTCGAGTGGGTTGTGTGAGTGGATATAAAATGTGCCATGCATTTATAGTTGGGCTTGGTTATTTATTTATTTTTTTTTGTAATTAAGAAACTATTAAATCATTTTTTTAAGTTGTACTTATTTTACTTCAGATCAATCCAAAAACTTTATTTTACAAGAATAATTTATAGTTCAATGTATTAGTCGAAGAAATTAAGTGGATATCGATGAATTTAGGAAGTGATGAAAATTTAGGGTTACGAGAATTTTAGATTTTTAGGAAAAATATGTTATTTTAGAATTTCAGGCTTAAATACCAAAATACGTATTTAATTATAGATTTAAGTAAGTTACGTGTCTATTTTATAGTTGATGATTGATTTTTCATTTGGTACTATTGTGAGAAAATGCAGAGAAGTTAAAAAGTCCAAGTAAGCGGGATTCTTATGCTAGATTTTGTATAAAATAAAATGAACTGGAGTTGATTTTATAAAAATATGCATGATATTTGAAAATAAATTTGAAACAATCTCAGTTATTTGTTTCGCATTACTCATGAAATCTGTATGAAAGAGAAGAATATTTTTTTGTCATGACTGATGTAGATATGAGTAAATTTTTGGCTTTATGTTTCTGAACTATGTAAAAAGAGCGAATATGAAATTTATGAAAATATGTGCATGTGATGCAAAGATGATCTGAATCTATTTTTGAATATGTGAAATGATTTGAATATGTTCAGTACTCTGTTTTGATATGATGCAGCATCTGAAAACCTTGACATGAATTTCTGATTCTGTATCTGATTATAATCTGGTTCTAATGTTGTTTCTATTCTGTTTCCGTTAAAGCCTTACCAAGGGTATAATAGTGGTATATGGCCCACCACGGGTATAATGGTTACTTATAACCCTACCACGGGGTTAAACATGGTATACGCCCTGCCACGAGTATAATAGTAATATACGGCCCTGCTACGGGTATAATAGTAGTTTACGACCTCACCATAGGTATAATAGTGGTATACAACCTCGTCACATGTATAATGATGGTTTATAACCTTACCACGAGGTTAAACATGGTATATGTCCCGATGTGATACTCTGATATGATATGAAGATGATATCTCAGTTGATGATATGCTAAATGATTGTTGAATAAGAATGTTTATGAAAGTTTCACTCTAATATTTTGATAACAATTTTTAATTCTACATTCTGAAAGCAAATGTTCTGATTTTGCATTCTGAAAGTAAATGTTTTGTTCTGTATTTTGGACTTTGTAAATGCTTATGTTTACATACTAGTATATGTTCCTTACTTACTGAGTTATTGATAACTCACCCTTTTATCTCCATAATATTTTTCAGATAATTTGAATATTTTAGCTGAGGATCAAGATTATGGAGCATGGGTGAGATGATTTAAGCATAATGGATTAAGCATAAAAGGTTTCTATGAGTATTAGCGATTTTTGTTAAGTAATTTTATCGTATTCTGATGATTTGGAAGCCAGTGTTTACGTACTACGCATGTCATGATATTTGCAAGCACGTCATTCATCATGTTTCATTCTGCATATTATATTTTGTATGTATTATGCATATCTCGTTGCATAAGATACGTAAACTTTCATAAGATCAAGTGTAAGATAAGTTTAGAACAGTTAATTAGATAGTCATTTAAATGCATGGTACCAATGCGAATTTATGGGTGGACGTGCAAGCCATGAAACTAAGTGTGGTCCACTATAGTATGCTAGAATATTATTAGCGGCTCCCCTTGCAGTCGTGGGATGTGGGGCCGGTGCACAACCTTGCACACATGGTTAAGTGTATGAGCCACTAAGATAAATATGAGAAGTTAGATAATTCAAGAAAACGCATGTATGACATAAGCATACGTATGAGAGATCATGATTTTAAGTTTTCAACATAAAGTATTTTTTGAAAAATTTTCTGTTAAGTATGTTTACGTTATGATGGGTTTCTTACTGAATCATTAACTCATTTTAGTTTATTTTATATTTTTAAACCACCACAAGTTAGGATAATTATGAAGACAAAGCTGCAGGATGGGATTTAATCCAGTGAGGCATAATAGTGGCTTAGATCATCTATAGGGATTTTAAGTTATGATTTTTATAGTACTACAAGCTTTGAAAATTTTTAATAAATACTTCCGTACACTTTCTTTATGATCTCAGTATTTTAATAAAAAATAATTTTATTTATAGAATTTTTGTACTTGACGCTTCCTTTAGAATAAAAGAAAATATTTTTAAGTTAAGGTTCAGTAGTAGCACTCTGACTTTCGGAAATTTTTAAAAATGACTTTATTCTTAAATCTAAAAGTGGGGTGCTACATTACTTCTTTGTAAACCTTTGAAATAAATAATGATTTAACAGGCACATGATTTTGTGCAGAGAAGTGAATTATGTAGATAGTTTACCTGTTACTGCACTAAACAACATTGATTTAATTGAAAATTCCCTTCTGTTGTGTCATAATCTTGTCGCAATTCAAATTGTGTGTGGAACCAACTACAAAAGTGTTTATTTTATTCGAAGAATTCAGCAAATCAAGACTTTGGTATTTTCAGGGTTGATGGGCTTGAGAAATAGAAGAGTTTCTCTTCCACTGAGTATCTGTATCTCTAAAAGAAGATAAATATATATCTACTACTATGATAAAAGAGGCTATCTCATATCTACAGTATTTTTAGGAAATTTTTGCTTTCCATTCCTATCCTTTTTTGATTCTCTTATTTACGTTTCTACTACAATTTATGCATCAATTTTACTTTTTTCTCTCATTCATTCACCACTTTCTCACAAAACTCTCTCTCTCTTAACATCTCATCTTCCAAATCTCTCTCTAGCTTTCTCTCCCTCTTATTCTCTCTGTTACTGAACCACGCCACCTCTCTCTCTCTCTCTCTCTGTGTTCATGTCGTTGAAGCTAGTTTGAGGATTGCAGTTTTTTTTTTTTACAAGTTCTTTTCATTGTAGTCTTCACAAAACATGCATAGATCAGTTATGAAGAACTCGCTTGTTAGGATCAGAGGCGTGGAGGGAGAGTGGATTAGGAGGGCTGACCACTCTGATTCGAGCCTCTTTGCATCAATTTTATTGTTACGGTCGATTGGATTAACTCTCTTGTTGCTTAGACTCTGGTAAGACCATGGAATAGAAGACCGCTCTAATCCAAGCCTCTTCGCATCACCGTTTGGGATGTTGGGTTTCAATGCCTGACTTGAAGTTGGAGCTAACAACTCTCTCATCGCAGTAGTAGGAGTCAATTAGAGCAATCACCCTAAAGCAAGATTTGAAGTCATGGTGGCCCTCTTTTTCCTCATATAAAAATGGTGTCTTTCCTCTGTGCATGAACCCAGCTAGCAATTCTTCCATTATTTTTATCACCTTCGTGGAAAGAGAGAGAGACATCCAAGTTGTTGTGGAGCAGTTTTGTTGATCTCTAGGCATTATTTTTTTTTTTTGGTTTCATTTCCTTATTTTAATATGTTTATGTAAATCTTATTTGTTTTTTTTACTTGCTTTTTCGTTTGATTGGAGTCATTGGGTGCAAGGTGAAGACAAAAAAGAGAAAATAAAGAAAAAGAGAGCATGCAGGCCATACGTGAAACATGCAATGATTTGTGTGAACTCCGAAGTGAAACTTGACAAAGTAATGCTTCTGCTCCTTTCTCTTACTGCTCTTCTCTTGGTTTATAAAGTTGGGATAAAGTTTTGAGGGATATGCGGATGTTGGGTACAAAAAGCATTGGATTCTCTAATGGAAAGATTCAACAAGTAATAATTCCGAATGCCCTCCACAACCATCCAAATTATAATGAGTGGGATCTCATAAATTGCAATTGATTTCCAACCATGCAGATAATCTTTTTTTAAACGAGTGAAATTATTTAATCGGAATTGAACGTTCGTCATATGAAGTTAAATAAACTTGACAAATTATTCATAAGCATAATATGAAGAAAGTGTTTACCCTTTCTATTATTTTAACTTAGACAAGATATTATCTTAGTGCAAGACATTTGGCCTAGTAATTTCATTTTACCCCCAACTTTTATAAAGTAAATAAATAATAAATAGTTAACATCTTTTGGATAGATTATTATTATCATTCGATGCTACATATCAGAATTACCCATAATTACATGCCCATAGTTAACATCTTTTGGATAGATTATTATTTTTAACCATCTTCATTTAGGCATATACTCAATTTACATGGCATCCGATACTGCAAATTAGAATTGTCCATACTTATCCACACGTAATTATGTTTCATGATTGTGTTTTAAATTGTTTGATTTGTATCATTACATAAATATTTAGCCATCATTCTTGGGAGATTGATATTGGAGCCTGCAAGTGGGTCTACTTGAATAGAGGATTTTAGCTATTGGTGTAAATGAAATTAGTAGATGGAAATCCAATTTATATTTTTCAAAGAGTTGAAGGACCCCACATGGGAAGAGTACTGCATGCCAATTGAAAAGTTTCCACGTCCCACACGTTGGAAAACAAGCTCTATTATAATCACTGATTTTGCTTCTTTCACTTACCTACTCTTCTCTTAGTCTATATAATATATTAACCCCCTCACCTTATCTACTACTCATTTGGCTTTTGACTTATTAATACAATATATATCTCTTCTTATTTTTCTCTTTATAAAAGAAAATTTATCAAGAATGCCGCATCATCATTAAAAGAACCTGGCCATGAATTCAAATTGCAAAAGATGTTCTTGAATCGATAGAGTTTCCCTCCACAATGCTTAATTAAATGAAATTCTCTACTTTTTCTTGATGTTGACATCTAAATGAAGGGTGCTGCTTAATGAAGGCCGACATGTTGGAAGACTTTCTCACTTTCTCTTTCCTGCAAAGTCAAAAGTTGAGTTAAAAGGGGCTGCTTAATGATTATATGAAATTCTCTACCACTTTCTCTTTTCTATTTTTATTTTACCTCTACTTTTTCCTTAAGGATG
Source organism: Cyclocarya paliurus (assembly GCA_029856935.1). Classification (NCBI taxonomy): domain Eukaryota; kingdom Viridiplantae; phylum Streptophyta; class Magnoliopsida; order Fagales; family Juglandaceae; genus Cyclocarya; species Cyclocarya paliurus. The sequence continues at coordinate 28,595,020 of CM056954.1, read as the reverse complement.
ACCAACATGTTGGAATGCCCCAATATTTGTCAATATTGTCACTACCAATTAAGATAAACATATAACTTAAAAGGATATTATTGATTATCTAGAATCATTATTCTTGAACACCTACCCGTGTATATAAAATATGTCGTGTGAATTTACCTTATCACTTTTTTAAAGAGAATTTAAAAGATAAATAGTAATAAATATGATGTCGGGGTTGGTAGCGAGCTATAGATTCCAATTCGTTAAACGATCGACATCTTTTCAAATAGAAAAGCCTTTAAATGTGGATAAAATTTTCAACTAATGGTATCTTCTAATAGTTTCTTATGACTCGACCTACCTAATTATTTCAAATTGTCTTAAGTTTATCTTTGTGGACCAGGCGGTCATGATCATATAACTTGGCCAAAGATCATCATTAAATGAATTTGCATCATTACATAAATATTTAGCCATCGTTCTTGGGAGATTGATATTGGAGCTTGCAAGTGGGTCTACTTGAATAGAGGATTTTAGCTGTTGGTGTAAATAAAATTAGTAGATGAAAATCCAATTTATATTTTTCAAAGAGTTGAAGGACCCCACGTGGGAAGAGTACTACATGCCAGTTGAAAATTCTCTACATCCCACACGTTGGAAAATTCGCATGGTGAAGACAAAAAAGAGAAAAGAAATAAAAAGTGAGCATGCGGGCCATACGAGAAACATGCAATGATTTGTGTGAACTTCGAAGTGAAACTAGACAAAGTAATGCTTCTACTCCTTTCTCTACTGCTCTTGTCTTGGTTTATAAAGTTTGAATAAAGTTTTGAGGGATATGCAGATGTTAGGTACAAAAGGCATTGGATTCTCTAATAGAAAGATTCAACAAGTAATAATTCCGAATACACTCCACAACCATCCAAATTATAATGAGTGAGATCTTATAAATTGCAATTAATTTCCAACCATGCAGATAGTCTTTTTTTAATAAGTGCGCCTAGGCACGTATATTAGGTTAGTTATTGGAATTTTTTTTATAATGAAATAGATCAATTCCAGATCAATAATTAAGTTAGTTCTTTTTTTATTGTAAAAAAAGGTACCCACAACTCTCCCTATTCATGTTATGAGTGTGCTTTCTCTTTTTTGACTTTTTTTTTGTTTGTTTCCTCTCAGTTACAAAGTGAGAATTAATGAAGAAGATGTTCCATCATCATGAGCTACCACATGCATACATCTACGCCCCTCTAAATTTTCTTGCCTAGCAGTTGGGTGTTCTTCCACGCATCATTATTGTTCATTTCCTATTCATCGATAATTATCCTGGCCAGACTCCTTTAATGATGATGCAAACTCTTTTTATAAAAAAAAAAAAAAAAAAATGAGATATATATATTGAATTAGTGAGTCAAAAACTAAATGAGTATTGTGGAGTGGATGAGACATGCATATAATGGTATTATTTATTTTCATTTAGCTGCATGCCTTTCAACTATTTATGTAATGATGCAAGTCAAACAAGTTAAAACACAATTATAAAACATGATTACATTTAATCATGAAACATAATACCATTGATAAAAAGATATGTGAAAATCAGATTTATGGGCATTGTTATAAATAGTCCTGAGAACTTAAATTTGGTCCTGTTGTTTCTACCTAGCACTACTCTAATTTTGAAAGTGAACGTCAAAAGGGTTTTTGATATGTGCTATAAAGCTCGAGTCGACAACACTTTAGAGCCTCGAGCTTTGCCCCGGGCCTAGATTCGTGCTGTAAAGCGCGAGTCGACAAATGCTTTAGAGTCTCGAACTCAGCCCTGGGTCAGCTTTCGCAAAGCCTTGAAGGCTCTGGGTTTATATTTAAAAGATCATTCTCACCCTTTGAAATACACACAGAACAATTTCTCTGCATTTATCACATTTCTCACAATCTCTTAAATGGCCGAGCAACATTCTTCCAATAATGTTCTCGATTTGAATCAAGAACCATTTATGCCTCAACCACTCATCTTTAATCTTGAGGCTGTCAAATAAATTCAAATAAATGAGTTGCAACAAAGACTTTCCAATAAAAAGAGAGAGAATAAAATATTAAAACACGTAAATAGGGAGTTGAAGAAATATATGGACCGTATGCTAGAGACATGCAACCATGCATAGAGGAGCTGGAACGAGAGGGGGTACAAATACAAAGTGAACAACAGCGGTTAACAGCAGAGATTCAGCATTTACGAAAAACATAGGGATAGTCTACAGTTTATCTCGCTAGTTTAGCTAAATAAAATATGTACCCAACATATCCTGTAATCTAATAACTTGTCTTGTTATCATTTTTATCCCTATAAAATCAGTTTTGAGTTTCATTTCATTTGCATCAACTCTTTTTTGTTCTCTGAAATCCATCTACATTCTCGCTTTCTAATTTTTTTTATTTAATGGCTCAGTAATCTTCTTCCAACAATCCCCTTTTTCATTATACGGGAAATTCTGCATCTTGGCTACCAATTATTTCTACATCCACCATATGTGCCATATAACATGAGAATGATCTGACTAACAAGTCAGATGATGACATCATTTATGAACTGGTGAGTCTTGGTACTCGATACTTATCAGTCATAGTTGCATTTTCTCGGCAATTGCAATCCAGAACTCGTGAGGTTGAAAAGCTTAACGAGAAGATTTATGAATTTCAACGACTTGTTCATGAATCTAATAAAAAAAATATGAGACTTAAAGCAGGAGAATAAAGATTTAAAATCCTTATTTGCCTCTTCATTTCGACTCTCTGCTCCTTTAGATAAGGATAACATGTTGACTTATGAAGAACAAGAACGCTTGAAAAGTGATGCTAAAAGTCTCAAATTTTTGTAAGTCGTTTGAGATTATGAAATAAAAATATTTTCATGCATGCATCATTCCTGTTTATCTCTAAGCTGTGTATACTCCTTTTATTTCTCACCCAAAACATGAAAAATCAATTCAAACCACATAAATAAAATTCAAATAACTGAGTAGTAGTTTTTTTTTTCGCTAAACTAGTCAACGTGTTTCTCCGGGGATGCATGGAATCATAAATGAAGTTTTATCTTTTGGTTATCTTTCCTTGTAGCCTTGGACGTTGATCATGTCTCAATGACTTGACTGCATTATTTGTCTTCTCTTTTCTTGACGACTGTCTTTCTCTTTTCCTTTTTCTAGCTAGCAAATAAAAGTACAGTAAAAAGATACTTAGATATATATATATATAAATAATCAAAAAAAAGTGAATTTTGACTGCAAGATTTGTTGAGTACTCTTTCTAACATTAGCAAGAGTTTATCCACAGAATTCATGGACAAAAATACTACAAATTAGAAAATGAGATGCAAATATGGTTGATCATAGACCCCATTTTAAAAGGTGTAATTATGTTCCAAATAAAAAATAAAGAAAATGCATCATCTATACGAACTTACAAATAAAAAATATTTTTCTCAAAATATTAAAAATTTAATACGAATCGACACCGATGATGCAAAAAAAGGGAGTTAAAGTACCTACATCAAGCAGAAAGAAAAAACCGTAAAATCTGGAACTCGTGAAACCTAGAACTCGACAAAATACTGCAAAACCTGGAGCTGCCTGGGTCCCAACAAATGCTATAAAATTGGAGCCGTTTGGATTCGTAGAAATAAAACGGCAGAGCCTCAAGCCTTTGAATCAGGATTCTCAACAAAATTAAAATTAAAGATAAAGTGGAGGGATATGGATTCTCAACAAAATCTTAATCATGTAAGTATGAAATGCTTTGGTGACAATTTTATGCATTCCTTTGCCAGCCAAGTAATTTCTTCCAATAATATTTTCGATTTGAATCAGGAACTATTTCAATGGGAGGGAAATGCCAGTTCAATGGGAGACGTCGACTAGGAGGAAGAAGCCGGTCCTCGTACTTCTCTGCCTCTTTTGGAGGCAGTCATAGAAATGACAAAGTGCCTGAGAAGAATGTTGGCTCCAGTAAGACCCATTTTTTCTTTCATCTATTTTTGTTTGCATGTGCTTTGTTCGGCATGCATCAGATTCTAACTTTATTGTGCTTGTGTAGAACGTTGATGCCCTAGCGTCTTGGATCGTGGAGGGTAGGGCCAGTCTAGAGCAGGCTGATGGCTACGCCCGATTCTTGAAGGCTGACCTTGATTCTCTTCTTGAGGAATCATCCAGCCTTCAGTCCGAACTTCTCTGTGTTGAGAGTCTCCATGCCCGGGACAGTTTTGCTCTGCATGTGGCTGATCTAGAAAGGGCTACTACTCGGGTAGAGATTCTGCATCTTCAGGGGATGTTGGAATCCTCTGAACGCTCACGGGTTGATGCTGAGAGGAAGTCCAAGGAGGCAGCCGCTGCTATGGCTTCCTCTGAGAAAGAGCGCGAGAGGGTGGCTAAGGAGTTGGCTAAAAAGAAAAAGGTGTTCTGGAAGGAGCGTCATGAGAAGAACACCAGGATTAGCGAGCTGCAAGGAGAGTTGGTTGAGGCTCGGGCCACCTTTGACAGATATAAGAAGGAGCGTGCTGATATTGACGCTCGCCAAGACAAGAATATGACGAGTTTATTGAGGATGTCTCAGAAGTTGAACAAGTCAAGAGAGGCACGAGGAAGATTAGATGCTATGCTAACTGCTGTGAACAACGAGATTGTCCGCTTGCATCCCCAACTCTCCGCCGCCCGAACTATCCGGGATAGGGCCTTTGCAAATGGGTATGGTGCAGGATTGGCGCGTTTGAAGATGCACCTGCTGGCCAACCCTCAAGTTGACTTGAGGAGTCTCAACTTAAAAAACTTCTAGCCTGACGCCGACGCCTACACCTATCAATATGCTGATTCCATAGGTCGGGACATAATGCCATACGCTTTCTCAAATGAAGACTGTACATAGCATTACTTTAATTTTGAAACTGAATTGACTACTTTTGAATTGCCTACTTGAATAAAAGGCTATATCAATGTTTCCCATATGCTGGTTAATGCATCATTTCAACTAGGCATACGTGCCTAGCCACATAACATTTTCTACTAGTATTTATATATACATGAATAATTTTACTTATCATCCTCACACACCACACACAATAAAAAATAATTTTAAAATATGTAAAGTGTGTGGTGTGTGATGATGAGAAACATCCCTCTATATACCTATGCATATTATAATTATCATCACAAATTGAGATTAGGTGCAAACTAATTTTTTATGATGAGGAATCTTTGAGACCGTGCAAATGCAACATATCTTTTAACCGGACTCAATTAATCCCTAGACCATGTATCTGGTAGATCATCAGCTTTTTATCGATAAAAATTGTTTGCATCCGGGGGTTTAAACCTTAGACATGGAGGGAGTATACCACCAAGATCAAGGCCCTACAACTTGTGCAGACCCCTAGGAATTAGGTGCAAAGTGCAAACTAGAAATAAACAAAAAAGCTAATTAAGTTGATTAAAAAAAACCCAAAGCAAAGGATATTATGGTTCAACAATCTACTAACAAAGGTGAATCCAAAAGGATGGAAGTTAAAAAAAAAAGGTTCCACTTAAACGCAAAGAGAGTTGAAGGATCAAAAGTTATAACAAACGCATAAGATGCCGTTTTGACATACAAGAACAGCTTAAAACTGTTAAATGTAGTCAGGGGACCTGCTTACTTAAAGAGCAGTATCTAGTTACTAGCTGGGTCACTGCTCTGAAGATTGGGTACCTGCTCCGCGTCTAGGCCAGCCTGATGAGGGCAGTTGGCTTTAGCGCTCTCTCCCAAACCAGTGCTGTCCTTAGGACCAGTGCTCTCCGCCAAGTGATTGATTTCGTCACCTGGAGGAGATATAGAAGTTCACATGAGAAGGAAACAAGAAGTGAAAATCATTACCCAAATGAACTTATGCCAAAGCAGTAGAGATGAGAGCACTACAATGAATGCCAGATTTGCAAACTGCGGTTTTAAATGGGCAGTTGAATGAAGAGAATTAAAAGACAACAGTTTTTGAAGACAAAGTTCCAGAAATATACCCTGATCAACAGCTGACAACTTGGAGCTCTGACCCAATAAACTTTTCCTCATAGCTAACAGAACTTTACTCCTTTTGACAGCCAACAACCTTGAGCTTTGGCCGGTCAAATGTTTGCTCCTTGCTTTTTTGATGAGTAAATGTTTCCTCCTAGCTAAAAAGCCAGCTTTCTTCTTCAGTTTCTTGACATTGAAATCCTACAGCGATTTGTGAAAAGAGAAATAAATGGAATATATCAGGTCTGATTATATGGCACAAAACTCCTGGCCACAATGCATAAATGAGGAGCTTCTGGGTATCAACAGAAAAAAGGAAGGACTGAGTTTCGCAATAAGTAGCTCCCCATCTAATTAACAAGTAATAGGAAGGATATACCATTAGAAACAAACTGCTTCTTAGAAATATCATGGATGGGAATGTGTGGTAAAGTTTTAGAGATTGAAAACATAAATTGAATCTTTAATCATTCAAAAATAACACAACAAAGCGAGGAAGATTAATACATAGGAATCCCAAAATATCTCTTACAAAATTTACCACGTTACAAAAAGAAAACACATTGGAATACGATTTGAACAACCAATGATGGGAATAAGCAAGTTTATAGGGTTAAGGTGGAAGTTGACATAGAGAATGTGTAACGACCTAGAGAAACTGCTACTCGCACCTGTGATATAACCCCAAAAAGACTAGTCAATTTGAAGCTTCCCTATAATCACTTATAAACCTAATAGCATCTAATAAGTAGCCAATATGGCCATTGGCACCCATGACTACTTTTCTAACTTAACCACTCTATAAATTATTTCTTTTTCCCAATGTGCGATCAGGATTGTACAGAATGTGCAAGGAATGCCTTTCAATATAAGTGGGAAAACTTTTGAAGTGTTTCAACTCCTATGGCTTACACAGGTAATGGCAGTACCAAATTGCATACCGCCAATAGAAATGTCCCTCAGAGGAGGCCCTCTCCTACCAGCTAAAAATAAGGGGGTCTTACTATGTGTTATAAACCCTTTATTCCCCCTCTCCCCAATATTATTGGGGAGGAACCAAATTTACTTCCATTGTCCAAAACAGGTTGGCTTTCCTTGAGCAAGCCTCCAACATGAAATAAATTAGGAGCATGAAAAAACATAATTTTTCCAACACTGATCTAATCATCCTGGCAAAGTTGAAGCCACACATACAGAAGAAAATGTGTAAAAGAGGGAGGCAATCTTAGCCTTGGACACTGAGTGATACATGCCCAGAATTTTTTTTTTCTTAATCAAGCAGTGTCTTGCAAGCAGCTATACATGGAAAAAAAAAAGCACAATCTTGCTCAAGACACAAAAGAATGGAAGGACAAGTAAGAAGAGCGGTTAACAACTCAGTCCTGCTAAGCACAAATATAAGAAGACTATGTATACAAAGCACTTTGTTCATATCATGTAGTATAAAAATTCTTAGGAACCTAAGATGTAACAAGCATCAATCTTAGCAAAAGGAAAGCTACTTGTCAGGATTCTTTCATCATACGCTGCCCCAATCGCTTTGATTGAGTATTCCACCGAGATAATTTACTTGACCAAAATTTAATTCATCCATGCGCCATTCGAGCTCTAGATACGAAGTCCAATGTGGCAGAGTCTATTCCAATACTTGAACCATAATGATAGAGTAAAGTAGGGCTAGTAGTTGCTTCTGGAGAACGGAAATAAATGCAGATGGACAATTCAAATAACATTCTAATTCACCAAATTCAACTAAGTGTTTGACCTTGTTCCAATTGTTATCCATTGAACCATGTAAAATTTCAAAGAATGATACTCAAATCTATAGTGGAATACGCCTAAAGATCCATGCAAATAATGTAGCACAAACATCACAAACAGGAGTGGAAAGGCCATCCTAAACGAATACAAAATATTAACATACATTCATAATATTTGTACCGATCTTAGAACAGTAATATTTAGGCTGATACATATAACAGCACACAAATTATTAAAAAAAAAAAAACACACAACAGCTTTAGAAAATCAAACTCACCATTGAGTAAATGGAAACCCTTGCTTCCCTAGCATATTTTACATAGCGCATAAGATCTTCGTAGGTGAGAAAAAGTTGCCCAGTTGCCTGACAGAAGTAGTACTAAAACAACCAAACATAAAACATAGAGTCATTAAATTCTTAAACCAGTTTCGCGTTGATAATTACCATGCTAAGTTTTCTAATCTCAATATTTATTGCTCCATGTGTAACTTATTTATATCGTTATGCTTTGTGCCATTAAGGCAAGAAAAGGGTAGATATCTAATAGCATATAGTTCCATGAAAAACAAGGGTGCAATATGGAAAGGAAAAATTAGGTTACACACTAACTTCTAGCAAAGAGCAAACATTTGTAGTTCACAAAAACTTCCAAGTACCCTTCACCTACAAAAAGAAGTGAATTAATCATGAACCTACCTTAGTACCCCCAAGCCTAAAGTCTAGAACAGTATTACAGGTTACTTTAATTTGGTTGAACCAGAACCAGCTAACCAAACAAATTGAGCAGCAGATTTTACATGTTAGGCTGTTTATTGATCAGCCTAGCTTACTTCTTCATATCTATGCTTCTAGAATTTAAAGCAATGCATTTAAAAAGGAATATTGCTACAACATAAAGAAACAATTGATATGGGAAAGAAAAATATTTATAACTTCGGAAGATGGTCAAGGTAGCTTGCTTCCAAGCCACTGCACTAGATGCACATGTAGTCGTAGTAGTCGGCTCAGAATGCCTCTGTCACCTACCTTTATTTCTAGCCCAGAGTTTAGTGTTTCCCTTGGGCTTGTTTTCATCAGTTTTCTTCAGTAAATCATTTCTGCAGACACTTCTACTCGGTCTAGAAAGCCTGAGCACAAATGTCCAATTTTTTTATGTCCACAAAACCCCATGCACGTATGTAATTTCAGTCATGGTACCTGAAGGAAACGTTATTCTACCTCAAATGCTAATCTACAAAATACAAAAGTACTTGAGATATATTTCATTTCGTTAAATTTATGATTTACAAACTGTAAATGTGTCAACTTGCAAAGAATCCAAATGAAGTAAATAAATGTTCAGAATTTTTTTTATTTTTTATTTTATTTTATAAGAAGCAATTGTATTGATAAAGATAGGCATAGCCCAAGTACACCGGAGGTATATATATGAGTACACCAATTAAGAGCTAGAAATTGTTACAAGAAAATCATGGAAGCTGAGACCATTTAACTCTAAAGCAATGGCCCACATAAATAAAGTCTTCCAAAAGAAACTCCTAAACTCCTCCAAGGAGCGTTCATGATCCTCAAAGAATCTATCATTCCTTTCACTCCAAAGTACAGCAATTACAAGCGAGTAGTGTTTCAGGTACCTGACATACCCAAATGCAGCATGCTTACCTCTCAAATAAAAAGTAATATTTAATTCATCCTTTATCAACACACTTAATGCCAAGGGATTAGTTCTGTGGTGGCTGGTTCACATCTAGCACTATCTTGATTTAGACATTGTATTTGCGACCAAGGGGTAGTCTCAATTCTACATGTGCTCGTCAACCAATTGCATTACTTTTTTTCTTTATCAGAAATAAAAACTTAATTAAAAGCGCAGAGAGGTGTAACCCACGTACTCAGGAAGTATACAAAAGGATACAACCAACTAGCAAGAAGAAGAAAAACAGAAAAATTCTTTATAGCCTCATAGTATGGACAATTGAGAGCTGTCATGAGCAGTCATCCAAGCATAGAGATTGTTGAAGTTTTGGATTTTAATTGTGACACCTTCCTCTCATAGTCTTCCAAAGTTTAGGCATTGCATTCTTACCAAATGCACCACATTAAGCACAAAGAATTTCTGTGACCATCACAAGGATTCTGCCAACAAGCCCAACAACTCCATTGTCTCCACCTCCCTCTGGGGCATAACCCATTTAGGTTCAAAAGTTCTAAATATCGCTACCCATAAAAACATCTACCTACATGAGATTGAAACCATGACCTCCCTCCATCCCTTATCACATTCATAACATATGCCAGGATTTTTTTCTTGATTGGCACCGGGTGTCCGGGGACAGCACCCCGACTAATCCTGGGGATGCACAGGCCCTTGGCAAGGAGTTTCCCGCAAGTGTACCTCGGGTAATTCAAGGGAAGATCCCCCAGTCTGATGGCCCCTAGAGATTGTTTGCACCCTGTGGGATTTGAGCCTTGGACCTTGGAGGGAGCATACCACCAAGACCAATGCCTTTACCACTTGAGCCAACCTCTAGGGTTTATTAACATATGCAAGGAGTTTTAGATAGCTAGGAATCAATTTAATTACTTTTTTTCTAATTTGGTTTGATAGGTTGCAGGATTCTTTTTCGTTTCCTATTTTTTTTGTTGTTGTGTTTTGGTCTTGGTGGCAATGATTCTATACAATTATATTCTGCCATCATGATGAGTTCAAGAGACTATCAAAGTGAACAACTTCGCACCATGGAGGGATGCTTCCACTGATTTTAGATATAATTTTTATATGAACTCTCTTGGTATAGCTTGCCTCTATGCTTGTTAGTGTTGTACCTACAGCTCAAAGGCTCTGTAGGAGGAACAGTGCTAGTCCTGGTGGAGGATGGAGGCACCATATAAATTTTAAAAGACTACACACAAGGGTTGTATTGCCCTTTGATACACTTTACCATAGCTTCCATGAAGACAAAGAATAGCTTTTCTACCTTCTAGGCTCTCCAAATGGGCAAGCATTATAATCATAAAGGCCTACAATGCATTACATCCTCAGCCCATGACTCAAGCGGAGCCCTAGTAATCCGTTTACTATAAGCAGCATCCTTAGACAAAGCAAAATAGGTCCCGGACTGATCCTATGAGCCACCTAGCTTGAGGGTCTGGAAACTCAAACTACATTACCGTCAAAGACTTGTGATAAAATGATCTTTGATACAATTAAGGGGCCAGTCCCGACTCTTATCAGTATCAGACTGGAGACCATCTGGACTGTAAAATTGTCAATTCTCCTGCTAATATCTACAAGGGTAGTCAGTTCCACAAGGATATCTTGAGTATACATTTCAATTATTGCTCGACCAAGAAACTACCTGAGTAAAACTATCCCGTCATAATATCAACCCCTCTTATTTCCAGCAATCCAAAAAGGTAAGGGGTGGCATTCAGGGAAAGAAAGAAAAAATTTAGTACCCCCAAAATTCAACAAACTGAGGCAAGCATAACATAATAGGTAACAAGATCCATATAAACTTATATTAATAGTATCAGTCTACCGCCTAAAAGTTAAATCTGTATCAGAAGTTGTTGTATAAATGCAGGAAAACAAGCTAGTGATTATACTAAACTCTCAGATATGAAATATCCAGCAGTAGAACTTGGAAAGCACATAAAATGCCACATAAATGATGATGGGCAGTCAACTACCGAGAATTTAGATCCATCTTTCTTGACTTCATTCTTCAAAATCCAGCCATTAGGAATTGTGCCCAATGAGTTCTGATCAGCCATATAGGAAAAAGATGCTTTCCTCCGAAGGACCGGAAAATATATTTCTTTTACTTCCTCTTTGAGAAATAGTTCAAACAACCTAAGTTTTCGATGAGAACAAGGCATTAAAAGGGTAATTCCTAAGATAGAAAAGATGGCATTAACACCACGTGTTCACATTCTCTCCACGTGTTTATGACTTAAATATGCATGAAATGAAGAGAATCATTCCTATTATTCTGTAATATTTGTTTTCTTTCCTTCTTAAGGGATATTAAAGAGCAAATAATGGTTCAGTTCTTCCTAATAGTATCAATGATACAAGTCAGATCCAAGATGTAGAAATATAAGAAAGGAGACCTCCATTTCCCTTGATAAAAAAGATAAAATAGAGAATATAACACATAACAATCCTTACACTTTCATTCTCAAGACCCAAGGCTATTCATTTCACACCCCAGGCAATTCAACCATTTACTCGGCTCGAATCTCGTTCAATCCATAAACACATGTAATTCAATCTCCGACCACTCGATCAATCTCATCCACTTGACCTTAGAAGTTCCTGGGTTGGCTTGATTAGCTTCTCTGCCAGAAATGCAAGAAAAGGAGGCAATCCTTTTTATCTTCATAAATAAGATGGGAACTATTCATCATCCAGGCAGATGTCCAAGTATGAAGAAGAGGAACTCTTAGAATAGGTTTATTCTTAATCCAATCCAGAGTACAGGGACATCAGGGTGGTCCAATGATTAACAAGACCACTAAGATACTAGTTTCACTTGACAAAAGGGCAAACACAGACAAAAAAATTCAAGTCATTAATAAAAGGAGTCCCTCTTTTACACAGAGACAGCTTGAAGATACTAGTTTCACTTGAAGAATGAACAGCCCTCGAGTCAGGGACATCAGCAGCATATGCCATAATCATCTAGGGTTTTTTCTTTTATTTGAACGCACACTGTCCTACTTCCATGCTTCTAAGACATAGCTATGAACCTCCTTCTAGTAAAGCAATTCGAGTTGGTATCAGTTGAACACTCAAATGCATAACAATTATCGGGATTCTCGCATTAAATTAGCATAATCATATCTCCAATTTTACTAATGGCTTCAAAACCAGGGAAGGAAATAGTAATTATAGTCATAGTAATGTTAATATCATTCTTCAAATTATAATACCAAAAAACCAGTTTTTTTTTTTTTTGCCTTTCATTGCACCGACGTAACCTACCATAACTAGAAAAACACGCATTTTTTTAATAAGTAAACTAACAAACACGCAGTACATCTTGTTAAGTCGAAAACAAACATCCAAGCAAAATACCATCAAATTCCCTAAGAATAAACGGGGCTATAACAACAAGAGAACGTAATTAACTTCCTTTTCCTTTAATGTTGCAATTGAGCAGAATCTGTGTGTGTGTGTGTATCATTTTTTTTATTTTCATTTTTTAATGGGTCGAGCCCTATTTAGGCATATTACCAATTCTGCCTTTGCAGCCTTAAAAACTCTGGCTTCAGAATCTTCCTCCGAAGTTCCAAGCAGCTCATTTTTCTCCTCCTTTGCAGCGGATGGTTTTTCCATTTTGTTGTTGCAGACATGAAAAATCCCAAGTAGGGGTGAGCTCCATCAGAGCGAGTCGTTTTCCAGGAAAAAACACCGCCGTTGATGTTTGGTTCCATAAGAAAGTTAGAAACCTTAGGTGCGACGTCGATTTCAATTCCCTGAAGGAGTCCCGGTGATGGCCATCCTTGAAAACGCCGTATTTTGAAGGATCGTGCGAAGCGGCAGCGAATTTGCTCGTCAGCTCCAACTCCCGGCGGTGCATCGCTCTCCGCCTCCCAGTTCTAGTCCACGACAGTCGTCGGTAAGTCTTTGAAACGACAGTGGTTCTATTGCTCCGCAAACGAGAGCAGCCCTTTGACAGCATCGAAACGACTCCCGTTTCTTTGTATTTTGTCGTATGCTGACTTAAACTACTTATTTTAAAAGTTTAGGATATATAAAGTCACGTGAGTGCAAAATTATTTGTAAAAAATAATCTTTAATAAATATTTTTTTATATAATTCCTATAGTCTTTAAGATTATTGAATTAATTACGATACCGTTTAGATAGTGAAAAGATTTCATCTCATATCATTATTATAATTTCAAAAATTCTACTCAACCTCCTACTATTCACACAACCTCTACACACCACATTTTTTTTTATCAAATATTTAATATATAAATAATGAGTAGAAAAATTAAATTAATTTAAAAAGAATAAACTCAAAAAAATCACTATTTCTCTTATAATTTTTTTAAATTTTTACGTAAAATATAATAAACAATTCACAAAATGATATTTTGTTATCCTTATGCTCAAGCAGAAGGCACATCACTCAGATTTGAGTTTTACTAATGTTATATTTGAAGGGAATGCACAAGCTGATAAAAGAGATATACTTAGTGAAGTTGATATATGGATAAGGTATGAACAACTTATCTCTGAGATCAGAAGTCTGAAGACAAAGCCTTCTTAGAAATTACAGTTTATACATAGAGAAGTGAATGTTGCTGCACACCAGCTTGAAAAATTGGCTCTGGCTGTGTCTATGGAAGATGAACAAATATGGGTGGAAGAGGGTCCTAGCATTATTCTTAGAACTGTAATGATTGATTATGAAATTGGAGTTATTTGTTCTCGGGAAAAAAAAAAAAAAACTTGAAATTGGCTTAGGAATCGGTACGAGTCTAATTGACTAATTATGATAAGAGTATGATACAAGTCTAATTAGTTTCAATAAACATACAGTTATCTTTATTTTTCAGTCTCAAATATGCTTGTCTAAGATGAAGATGAATACTCTTATTTTATGACTTAGAATATTATGGGGCCGTTTAGATAGTGAGATGAGATGAAATAAGATGAGATCACTTCTGTATTCAAACGGGCCTATGATAATGATAGTGTTTTGTGTACAGTCACAATCTAAATGCAAAATAGTCATTCGTAATATAAATAACTACATGTTTTATTTTTCAATTATTCTATCCTTCGTACTTAAAGGGTGGGAAAGTTATAATGATGTCTAGTTATATCATATTCTTTTTGTAAAAGAATCACATTTACAAAAAACAATCTAAAAGAGAGAACTTTAAATCCCTTAGAATTCGATTTAAATCAATTTAAAATCAGTCAAAATATTCTTGAATAAGCCGAATAAACTAGATTTATGAACAATTCAAAATATACACTAAAATCGGTTGATGATTCAAAATATACATTAAATTACGTTTGCTTTTCAAGCTTTACTATTCGTCATTTTCATACACCACACTTATTTTTATTATTTTTAATTTTTTTAATTTTTTTAATTTTGTTGTTGTATTTTTCATAAATTAATTGATTTCATCTACTCATCATCTATAGATCACATATTTAGTAAGAGGAAAAAAATAGTATATGATGTGTCGTGTGAATATAATGAGTAAAATTTTTTCTTAATTTTCGATTGATTCAAATCGAATGGCTGAATTCAACCCTTCTTTTCTAAGTCATGCTCTCAACTGACACGATATATAATTTAGTTCCAAGTATGTGTATGTATATATATATATATATATATTAAAAAAAAACAATTCAACCGTCAAAAATGGTTGGTAAGATATAAGCAGAAATGAAAACCACAACAAATATGTTTAGATTTTAAAGATTTTTTTTTTTTTTCCGAAAACTTTTAAAGATTCATGATATTTTTAGGATTTTGTGAAAGTGGTGTGATTCAAAAAAATATGTTTGGATTGAGATTTAGAGATGTTTTTATTGGACTTTGAAAAAGTTGTGGAACTTGTTGAAAATATTTGGAATGAAATTTGTGGTGAGAGGTTTCCTTTAGAAGTTTGAAATTTGTTTTGGTGTGAAGATATTTAAATTGAGTCGCAAGAAAATCTCAAGAGAATTTTAAATTGAGAGTACATGACCTTCAAATTATCACAATAAAAAGCTCATGAAGGAACTCGACTCCAAGCGGTTGTTATGAGCATAAATTAAGACTAGATAGTTAATTTTCAGGTCTTATTATTATGACCCACTCATCAGTCTTAACCACAAGAAAAGCACTACACAAGTATATATGTATCATTTCTCATATACTTTCTATATCTATACAGTCTCAACTCGATGCCCATCAAAGGATGGGATCCTCCTCTATCCAATTGAAGATATCACGAGATACCATCTAACAATGCTCAGGGCATTATTAATTTACATAATTAGCATGTTTCCACTATGTTATGATCAGAATATATGCAAGAAAAAGCTACAAAGTTATCACTAGGGGCAAAGTATGTCTGGACAAGAGTAGTGGAAACATGCTTCATATGGGATTTTCGATTTCAGGAAAACAAATAATGTATAAGAAACAAGAGAAATGCTTTACACCTGTACCAATTTATGCACAGACTGAGCGTAAATAAAGAATCCCCGGCACTTTTCACCAAAGTATAATGCTTTCATTTTCTTGAGCTTTGCTTTCCTGCAGGAATGGCTAGCCCTAGCTCTTTGCATTGTTGTTCATCTGGTTGCACGCTCCCCGGAATTGCACCAAACATTTTTCGTGATGCTTCAGACCCAGAAGCCAAAAAATGGACATATGCAGATGCATCCTCCATGTTCCTCTGAAAATTGAAGGATGTCGACATAAAGTTCTTTGTGGCAATATTTGACAGTTTTCTTGTAGATACCTGGTCCAGCTCAGAAACCTTAAGAAACCGTTCTGTGGCTGCCTCCCATGACAATTCATGCCTCTGTGAATCAGTCAGCTGCGCAGGCTCTGTGGCTAATGCTTTGCATGTGGCTTCAACAAACCCATTGCTGTCATCATAGGTCCAGCAATTTGGAAATTGCTTGAAGAATTCGTTTGAGGGATGATTGGCACATAAAACAATTTTGCCCATTGCTAGTGCTTCAGCTGTAGTAGTACAAACCACATCTGTGGTGCTTGGATTCAGAAACACTTTATAACTGAAAGAGCAACAAAAAAAATGAAGGTTTTAATATGCAGCAACACCAATTGGGTAACAACCTCAACGGAATAATATCATATGACTAGTTGTGGTGGTGCAAACCATATCCATGGATTCAGAAACACTTTAATACAGAAAAAAAAAACATGGAAAATAGAATTTGATCCAACCATATTGGCCATCTCAATGGAAGCAATCTCCTCAGAGCTACATTTGCTATTTGTTTACAACCACAATACCAGTTTCATGCACCATTCGCCAAGCCAAACAATTGAAACCTTGGGAAAGCAGGTAGTACGTAACTGCTTCTAGGCAGAAGATAAAGGAAACATTAAAATTTATGTCAAAGTTTGGATACTGTATTTGACGCCAGTTTCAAAACCAAAAGCCCAATAATGTGCTTGGCTTCTTGAGGTTTCCAAAACCAGTTCTGAAACCCATCATGAAACCAACCCATATACAAACCCAAAACCATGAAATCGGATTCAATATAAAAGCGGGGCATGTGGCTTATGAAAATAACTTAAAAAAGGCATGGGGGATCTGCCCCCGCGAGCCTCCAACCCTCCTCCTTCCCAGCCCTAGCACAAGGGTGGATCCCCCTCCGCCCCTCCGCCCCTCCGCATCTCCCATGCTAGGAGGAAAAGAGGATTGCCCGTCAAGGCAGAGTTGGCTCACCTTGGTGCCAGGAGAAGTGGGGGGTTGGATCCCACCCCCTCATCTGAGAAGCCTTTTAAGGGTAAATGGGCAATTCTATAGTGGGCTTAAAAGGATAATTGGCTATACTTAATATATATATATATCAGTTATACATTCAAAAACATATTTAGTTTTGTTTTTTGTATTTTCAAAACATTTTTTAAACCAACTACTGGATGAACTTCCTGGGATGCATTTGGTAGCAATTTTCAAGAACCAAAAAAACCACTTTAATGGAGGAAGCTCCCCCATTGAGCACAAGGGATCTCCACCCTCCACCATGCACACAATAAGGGGGAAATTCCCCATTGCAAGCAGAGGGGAAGATCCACCCTCCAACCACATACAGAGAGGAAGTTCCCTCCTCCACAGATTGCAGAGAGTCGCCCATCATTTTTTCAATAATTCCTCCAAGTTTTCCTCACTTAAAAAAACTTCCTGTAACACTCAACAAAAACTTTCCGGTGACACGATAACCAAAAAAATATCATATGCTTTCAAGATGTTACAATAACAAAAGTCATATTGGAGAAAAATGACCAAATGTGGCCTTACTCATGAAATAGAGGATCGGCATGATCACACCCAGGGTGAACTCTAACAGATACTTCCAACCGTTTAGCAGCTTCCTGAACTTGATCAGAGTCCTCACCACTTCCATATAAATCAACCTCAAGCCCAACTAGTTCCTTTTGGTGATCATGAAGAAGTTTTAGCAGCTCCTTGTAGCCTTTGCTCCATACCATCTTCCCAATGTAGTAGGCACCTTTAGTGAAGGTTTGTTTCCCATATTGTAGTTGCTCTATCTTTTGCTTGTCTATCCCTAGGAACTTGGGATTGACTCCATGAACATTGCAGATGATTGACTTAGGATAATCTTGTGTTGCCGCAGATAATCTGATAACCTGCATTCCCAGCACAAATATCCAGTAAGCAAGCAATTATTCCAGAACAATGATGACACATTTTGGCATGTAGAAAACAGCAAAGTAATTAGTAATCATAAAGGTTTATTCTCTATGGTTAGCAATTAGTAATCACTTCTTATATTTCATTGCCACTTGCAGCCACACACACACCGTACGCCTAGCATTACTCTATTTAGCCAAAGAGAAAAACCTAAATGCCTCACAATCCCCAAAACATACAAAGATTTAGACCCATTTGGTTTCACAGATGGTCTCAACCCACATCTCATCCCATCCCATCTCATTTCAGCATCCAAACACCATTCAAACACAAACACTTTTCAATTTCAACTTTTCAACTTCTTCAAATCCCAAAACAAAACAAAACAAAAATATTAAAAAATTATATTCTAACAATGTTTTAACTCTATAATATTTTTATTCAACTTTTTATCTCTCCTTTCCCAAAACCCATAAAACATCTTAACTCAAACCATTTCACTACTATTCACAAACTATCTCACTATTATTCACATATTTCTCATCTCATTTAATCGGTGTAATCAAACGAGGCCTTAACATTGAGATAGCAACTACATTCAATTCCTAATATGATACACCAATGGCCTTCAGCTACACAGCAAAGATAGACTTTATATGCCCAAAGTGTCCCTAACATTCCAGCAAAACAAAAAATGTAGAAGAATGGATATCACTACCCTATTTTATGTTGTAGCAAAACAAAAAACAGTCCCTACTTCAGGTACTCAACGCTCTGTGCGGCACCAGCATATAACTATCCTGAAAATAAATTACCCTAGCTCGCTATGCTATGACTAATCATTTTGATTGATGCCAACAAAAATGGGTAATTGTGTAAGTAACACCCCCCCCCCCCCAAAAAAAAAAAAAACCTGTCTCTCAAGTGGGTGTTTGGGATCTTTGCGATAGAGTTAAGTTAGGGCTTTAAACCTAGGTTTGAAGATTAATCTTGCCATATCTGAATTAGTTCCCAAAGAATGCTGCAGATATTGGTGGCCCGGCTAACATCCTAGGGTGTAGAGTGGGCCTTACTAATGAAATACTTTGAACTACCTTCAGAGGGAAATCTGGGATGGCATTGCAGTGAAGATGAAGTGTAGATTGGATGGGTAGAAGCAACTCTACCTGTCGAAAGGTAGCCAGCTAACCCTGATCAAAAGTACTCAGCCCAATTAGCCCACTTGTTATTTGTCGTTATTCCCTATCCCAGAGAATGTGTGAAATCACATTGAGAAGTTCCAGAGAAGTTTTTAGTGGGGAGGTATTGGAGATGTAGCAAAGATCATTTGTCAACTGGACGCGATTTTGCACACCAATTCCCTCAGGAGGTTTGGGAGTTTGAAGCCTTTTTGTAGTTAAGGAATAATTACTAAGGATTGCACCTTTCCACCTACCAGGAACTGAAACCGGGTCTGTACCGTGGCAGGGTACTATTCTACAATTTTCATAAGAGGATTTGGAGTTAGAAGTTTGTTGGTGTTTAGCCGTGCCGTTGGGAAAATTGCTATGGCGCTTTGCCAAGGGAGATGTTATGAAGCTCAGCAGTGGAAGTCAAGTATTGTAGTATATGGGGTTGATTGTGGTCTCATGAAGTAGGAAGTTCTTATGAGGTTGAAGTGCGGAAATTCATGAAGAATGGGTGGGGGAAGTTTTCTTACTACACTAGATTTGTGGCAGGAAGTGGTGACATGATTAGACTTAATCCTCAAGCTCCGATACCTAATCCTCAGAATGTGCAAAATCCACTTCATAATGACAAAGGTAACTAGGGGGGTACAGGCCATTGTGAATACTGTACACCTGCCACCTCAGCAGCCAAACCTAGTCTGTCGACTTGATGATTTTCAAAGTACGAAGGACTTCTACATAAATTATAGGGAACCTTATGTAAATGGTGAGATGTACCAACCACACACTAAAGAAACTTCTATGATTTGTGAACCTTATAGGGAAGGACTTCTACATAAATTATAGGGAACCTTATTCTGGCATAATTTGTGATGCAGAAATAGGACCTTCAAAGAAGCTTTCCCTAATTTGTGCATTGCACACACTAAAGAAACTTCTATGACTAACCATAAGGCGGTATCTAGTGATTTACTAAGTGTAATGTGAGCTTTATTAAAGTGGGCCATGATTGTGATGTAGATGCCTTTACTGTATTCTTTAATTTATTGTATTCCGCTAGGTTGAGACTAGAAGGTGACAACAAGTTTCATAGGGCCCCTCCCAAGAAAAGAATGTTCAATATTCGTTCTTTCTATAATGTCTCTATTCCTGATAATTGCAACCCCTTTCCTTGGAAGAGAGCCCCTTCGAGAGCTGCGTTTTTTTCATAGGGAGGTTTCATAGCCAACCTCCCTGAGAAAAATTCTAACCATAGACTAAGATAACCTACGGAAAAGACACATAATGGTGGCTGATTGGTGCAACATGTGTAAGAGTGGGGAGTCTGTGGATCATCTTTTACTCCATTGTGAGATTACTAGTATGCTATGGAGTGACTTTTTCATATGGGATGGTTTGGCATGGGTCATGCGCAAAAGAATAGTCGACCCTTCTGATGCTTGGAAAGGGTTGCCATCTAGCCCACTAATCACAATGGTATTTTCTCTCTTGCTAATATTTTCAGCAGCTCTTCCTCTCTTTCTTGCAGACATTCTCAGCTATTCTTTCCTTTCCCCTTACTGAATTCTACAGGTCTTTATTCCCTTCTTTCTTGCTCAACTACTCAGCAATCTTACCTCATAATATCTCCAAAGCTTATAATCCTCTTCTCCAAATCTTACGACTTCATTGTCACCAACTTCCTAGCTTGACAGCCCCTTAACCCCAAAGTTCAGAAGGCTATGCTGCATCATAGTGTCATGTAGAAAGGCCATAATGATTTTTTAAAATCCATTATTATCAATAGCCAGCCCACCATCATGTAGGAGTGACAGGAACTCATAACAGAAGAGAAAGTGTATATGCAGATCCACTCTTAAAAGACAAATGATTTAGGGGAGATACAAAACCAGCACCAGGGTAGGGGCTTTGTCTCATTTATATAAAAGTTGAATTTGAACTGAAATAATTTGATACTTATGCCCAATAATAAAAAATTTTGATTCTGTTTCCATGTATTGCAGCAATATCACTACATGTGAGGATATGGAAAAGTTCACTATCCGTACCAATAAGCAATGTTCAGATATTGGTAGACCTTGAAAAAGAAAACTCCAGACTCAAAAATAACTCAGCACTATTTTCCCAAATATGATTCGAAAGGTAAAAAACGCCAAATCAGTATAAAAAGGAGATTAGCAACATATAACCAGCAAAAAAAAAAACAAAATTTCATAAAAACTAACAGCTATCAAGAAACATACCTTGTGGCAATAGATACTAACAACCCAGCTATTTATGACTTTTAGAAGAAATGCTTGCATTCGTCCATTCTTCTCTCTCTTCACATATTCCAAATAATTGGTATGAATAATTCCTATAACCATGCGGAATTTAACCTTCCATCGTTTCCCATGATGATACCATGTAAGATGCTCAGGCTCCTCAAGAACAGCAATATCTGCATCTTCATCAGGGATGACTTCTGAAATATCTCCAACTGCAAGAACACTCCTTTTGTCTTGAGAAAACTGCACAACAAGGTGATGCTATGTATTAGTATCATTCTCTAAAATTGAATGTAAGAAATAAAATGCTAAGGAAACTGGGTGCTTAATATTGTGCTCAGTGTTTATCCTAGCAAAAGAAGAGAACTCCGCACAGGGCCAAAGGTAAATGGTCTAACCTTAGTGGTCATTAGTGCTAACTCAATCCCTATAAAGCTTAGTTATAGCTGAGTTCAGTATTATGGTTGAATTAGAAAAGTACTTAGGGGGGATAAACTGCCCTAAACACTTTATAGTTCATAGAGCCTTAGATGGAAAAGGAAAGTTTTTTTCTAGCCACTGTACACAACTACACATGAAAGACAAAACATTCATACTCAAGCAAACAACTAGGCATTCAAATATCCTCTGGAACATGTTATACCCACAACCAAAAGTAATTAATTTGGTGCATATAAGTGCATCAAGGTTTGTACAAAGTTGAAAATATGATTACCCTTCCAGGATAAAAACGTATGCTGAAAAAAGATTTGAATCCAGTCCTCTCTTCGACCCACTGGTGTACATATTTCTCCTGCTCTGTTGATGAGCTGAATGTGATGCTATTGGGATATACTATTTCTTGATCTTTCAAAGATAACCATGGAATCACCAAGGTAACCTTTTTCTCTCCATTTTTCGAAAGATAGGCTGCACGAAACAGAGGGTTGACAGCAGTTCCAGTCATCCATGGAAGGCTGGCAGTTGTGAAAATTGCAATATGCTGCTTTTTATCCATTAGTTCAACAGTGAAATCCAACCATCTCCATAGGCTCACTTAGCCTCTGTTACAACTTGTGTCATACTACTTACAGAAGTTAAGAAGATCGCATTGCAAGAATCACAAATCAATCTTCCCGATTGCATAATGGATAGAAGTAAACTATTGCCCAAACTATCTAACTGTCATACAAAAAAAAAAAAATTATGAAAGAAGCAGCCGAGATAAAAATAATAATAATTAAAAAAAATGAACATATTCCTACATATGTATGTGTGTATATATAAACAGAGAGAGAGCCTCACACAGATTAACAGCATTCTCATATCCTGAAAAGTCATGTGATGCCGATTGAGCCATATAGGAACTACTCTCAATAAGTTTAACTTACAAAACTAACACACGCCACTCAATGTTAATAGACAAATATATATTTTTGAGGAAAGGGTTCTGCAGATAAAAAATCCTGAGTACAATTTCTTGGGTTTGCTCCTTTGGAGTCCCACATTGGTGGGAAGTGAGGAAGAGGCAAGGCCTCAAGGCTTATAAATAGAGGGGTTAGCCTCTTGGTTAAATACACCAAGTCATAAGCTTAATTAGTAACTTGTGATTCTAGAAAATCTTCTGTTGGCCTTTTATTGTAAAAGGAGAAGAGGTGAGAGTTAAAGTTTTGCTAGTAGGAAAGCTTTGTGGGTGTCATTTGGGGTGAGGAGAAAAATTGTGTGATTGTAACAATTTTTCACATAGTGTATTTTCTTCTCTGAGTCTTGTGGTTTTTTCTCCTGGTTTTGGGAGTTTCCACGTAAATTCTTGTGCTGTTATTATTTCTCTGTTTTTCTTTATATTCCTGCAAAGGGGTGGGTCCTAAGGGGGTGAATTTGGAAGGTCCAAATTCCCAACACAATTGGCATTTCTCCGGAAAGGAAAATATTTATAAGACTTCTTCCATCATTACGCTTTCTCTTTCTAATATTTTTAATGACATCAAATGTATTACAGAGTAAAGTCTTAACCTCAACTTGCAATCCAATTTATCAATCTACACCTCACAAGAAAATTCATGCCAAAAAATTAAACAATTTGGCCTAACTTGATCCCAGTCTCCAATAATCGACTGAAAGTTTTCTATCAACAATATTCATTGTTCCAACTTATACATAAATCACTCCCAGATTAGTCAATAAACACCGAATTTGTGAAAAAGAACTTCACACAAAATTCATCCTAACCCAAACTCAAGAACCGTATATTTTACCAAATATTCAAAATTAGAGAATCAAACATGCAACCAACTTCGCACACGGGTCAAGAGATCCAAAATAATGGGCATGAGTAAAGGAAAAAAAAATTAAAGGAAATAAGATTCTTCTCGGCAGCCATACGTTACAGAAATTAGAAAACAAAAGGAAGACATTAATTTCGAAACACGACTTTCATTTTCCAACAAAAGTCGTACCTTAATTTATTTCTAGAAAATACTCTGGAAAAGCCTGAAAGTTACGAGACGTAAGGAAATTTGTTGGGAAAAATATGGCGTATGAAGGAATCTGGGAAACTTGAGAAACAGAATACACGTTCCTGTTGCCGTTGAAGCAAATGTTTCGAAGAAGAGAGAGAGAGAGAGAGAGAGAGAGAGAGAATGGCGTTCTATTCGTTTAGAAAATTTTAAATTTACAAGCTATAATAATTTTTTTTTACTATTTTATCACAAAGTTATAAATCACTAATATTCATGGCATAAATGCTAATTTTTAATGACCAAAGAACCTATTATATGATTGGAGTCTCCTCTGTCTATTTCATAAGACTATTCAATAATGAGAAATTCTACATAGCAATATCCACTTAATTAATATATGATTTGTTATTTTTGTCATTCTATCTTAATATTTAAATATGCTAGATCTATTGATTTTGGATAGCGCCAAGTATAATTTGGATACTATATGAATTTGTATAATTAAATAGGTTAAACATCTTAATTTTATTCCATTAATTTTGTGTTTGATTCATACCAAAGTCGCTAACTATAACAAAAGTTATCAGCATAAGGACTTGCTTAGATAGTGAGATGAGATGATTTTAAATGAGTTGAATAAAATATTATTTGAATATTATTATTATTTTAAAATTTGAAAAAGTTGAATTGTTTATTATATTTTATGTGAAATTTTGAAAAGTTGTAATAATGAGATGAGATAAAATCGTTTCTCTATCCAAACAAACCTTAAATATTATATAAATACTATCTTGTCTAGGTTTTACATAGCTCAAAGGCTAGGTAATATTGTTGCGTTTGGGTAGTGAGATATTTTCAGGTATTCTGTAAATAGTAGTGAAAAAGTAATAATAGAATATTGAATAGTAGTGAATAATAATGAAAAGTAATGAAAAATAGATTAAAAGTAATAATAAAATAATGAATAATAGTAAAGTATTCTGAGAATACCTAAGGTCAAGTATTCTCAATATCCAAACTAATTAGTTAATTTTTGTAACATTAAGAAATCCTAGAACATCTCACCTGCACGCCTAGGTCAAACCAAATTAGGGACACCAAAACCCTACATTTCTCCTACCCAAAGCTCACTTCCCACCACTCTCAAACTTGATGTTCTTTCCATCACGTATTTCTCTCCCTCAATTCCTCACTTCCTCTCAAGTAGGGCTATGCAAAAATTTGAAAATGTGACTCTAACTCTATTAAAATTTTGATAAAATGAAGTTGGAGTCAGAGTTTTTTTTGCATTTAAAGTCAAAGTCGAAGTCAAATTTGATGCATGACCGACTCTGACTTTGCCAACTTCAAATTGACCTCTGACTTCGACTTCAACTTTAATAAAAATATCTATTATTTATATATTGATCATATGTATTCTCATATAAAAAGTCTAAAAATTATATAGTTAAATTCAAGAATATTAATAGACTAATAATCAATGTGATAATTATTAAAAAATAATATTAATAGACTAATAATCAATTATATGTACACACTACATATCATAGTATCACTATTATACATATTACATACATTAAGGTAGATGAAACTTGACTAGCTAATAGTGAGTCATGTACGATGTATAATGTATATATTGTAAGACTATTAACTTATTACCAACGTTCTAATATAGTAGTATGTAACTAGATTCTAATACAATGTTTGGCTTGTATTTGAGTGGCTTGTCGTGTTTCCTATTTATAATTTATTCAAAAATGAATGATTCGATGATGGACATTGTCATTGGACCATGATAGCTCATGGTTGCTGTTACTTGTTAGTTGTTATTTTGGGCCTTAGGTGTTAATTTGGATCTTGGCTAGATAGTTAAACAATCATTTTATTTTTTCAGTTGATTTGGGAGTTTAAGATTCTAATATGAAATTATGAATGATATTATATCAAGAACGGCCTAAAGGACCTACTGTATATTTTTAATTTTTATATTTATTTTTCATGTTTGCATATCATATGAAATATTTTTAACTATATTTTTGGTTTTTTCATATCTAAAATCTATTTCTTTTTTTGGTAATGTTTTTAGTAAACTTGAAAGGCCACAAAAAACAATCAATTTTACATCAAGTATTTTCTAAAAATGGGCTAAATATGAAAAAAAATGTCCAAATCCAACTCTGATCCAATCAACCGGAGTTAGATTGAAGCCTATGTAAGTTAGAGTCGAAGTCAGATTTTGTTGTTTATTTTTTTCCTTCATTTTGATTTCTGACTTTATTGAAGGGGCTATTTAGGTTGGGAATTTTTATGTTTAAAGTGTTGATTTGAATTGAAATTTCTTGAAAAATGTCAAGAGGATATGAACATATATGTATTTATGAAGGAGCACCAATTAATCAACAGGTTTTGTGTTTACGTATTTTGTATTTTTTTTCATTCTCGGTTAGAAATGGGATATGTACTTATTTGGGGTTGCATCTTAATTGTGTATTTTGCTTTCCTCACTTCAAACCTCCATTTTTAAAAAAAAACAAATTGGATATGATGATGTTTGTACCTTTATGTCTTGAGATAAATAATTTAATCATAAAAAGATTATACAAAAATAAACTCACAAATTGACATGACTTGATGTGGTATGTCAGATTATAAAGTTACTTTTATTGTAAAGTAGATCTAACATATTATATGAAACCATGTCAGTTTATAGATTTACTTTTGTATAATCATTTTATGTCTGTAAAACTTCTCGTGTCTTGATTATAAACTTATTATATGAAGTTGCTGCATACATGCGTTTTTGTAACTTGTATCTTAAATATTTAATGATATTCTTGCTATGGTTTACTATAAGTTGTTGAATGTTTTTGTTTTGTGGTATGAAGTTAAAAAGGTTAAACACATTTTTTGTTAATGGCTCACAAGTTGTGGTGTGTAAAAATGTAAGAAATTGGTTTCTCATGATTGTGATTGATATGTAGATGCTTCTTAATCTTTTTTTTTTTTTTTTGATAAACAGGAAACATTCATTAAAATCAATTAGAATACTTACAAATATAATTCTTATCAAGCCAAATAGGTTGACTTACAAATGAAGGACAATAGTCCCACCACATCACAACATCGTCAACTTCTCAAGCATGTCTTGCCAATTGATGAGCAGTCATGTTGCCTAGCCAATGAACATGAAAAACTTTTGCTTCTTGAAAACCCCTCATGAATCTACGAATATCTTGTAGAATAAAATCAAAGTCTGTTAGAAACTCAGATATATCATTCAAAGCATGAACAAGTATCAAACAATCAGTTTCTAGCAACACTTTTGGAACTCCCTATTGAGCACATAGCTGTAATTCCCTTAACAAAGAGTAGCCTCAGTAAATTCTGGAGAAAGAGACTTCTCTTTCAGCTTTACTACAAGCTACTACAACATCACCATTATGATCTCTAGGAAGTACTCCCACCCCTGCAGAATTTTGATCACAAAAGGTAGCCCCATCAACATTCAACTTTAAAAATCCAATAGAAGGAGGATTTCAAGACACAATTCTATTTATCTTCTTATTAGAAACATCAAAAACTTGCAACTGCTTATACTCATGCTGTATAGCAAAAGCATTATTCACTACTACATTAATTTGCAAAGAAACATGCTCATAAAGAAATTTATTTCTTCTAAACCAAAACCCCCAAGCAATTACAATAAATCTGGTCAATAACTCCTCTACCCCTCTATCCCAAGCAAGGTTTGCCAAATCCCAAAAAGAGATATCAAGATCCACATTACCTAGTTGAGAACAATATTCCATTCATACCTTCCTCACATCTGAACAGTAAAACAAAGCATGAGCAACATCTTCACTCACTCGAGCACAAAACACACACTGGTCATCCTCCAACACATGTTTTCTCTTCAGATTTTGAAAGTTGGCAGTAGTTCTTAACATGCCTTCCATGCAAATATTTTCATTTTTTCCGGTAGCTTCAAACTCCACAAGCATTTCCAAAAACCTGATTGACTTCTTTACCTTGAATGCTGACCTCCTTCTTGAAATTGACTCTATTGTAGCACTCTATTAGCACTCTTAACTTGAATGCTGACCTCCTAGCCTGCTCGCGAGTAATCAAGGTTTGTTTAGGGTTGAATATTT
This sequence comes from Cyclocarya paliurus, assembly GCA_029856935.1. NCBI lineage: Eukaryota > Viridiplantae > Streptophyta > Magnoliopsida > Fagales > Juglandaceae > Cyclocarya > Cyclocarya paliurus. Next base: position 28,566,848 of record CM056954.1, on the reverse strand, counting down.
TATAGTTTTTACTAGTTAGAACCATCAGCGTAATTTATGTCATTGTCATTGTTTTACGTTCTTATCAAATACTAGATAATTGTTATTATGACATCTTGACGTAGATTATGGCCCCTGGCACTAGAAATCACCCAAATCGAGAGGGATCTTCTGGATCTAATCAAAATGATAACCCGGACCATCTGGTCGCAGCTGCTACCCAATTCTTTCAATCAATGGTTAGCGGCCAATTTATGGCGCCTAGAGCTCCACAGGCCGGTTGTACCTTGGAGCAATTTTCCCGCCAGCATCCTCCTACTTTCGACGGCAGATTGAATTCTTTAGATGCGGAAAGCTGGATTGAACGTATAGAGCAGATTTTCGAAGCGCTCTACTGCACGGATGATCAGAAGGTGAAATATGCCACTTACCATTTGACTGATATGGCAAACAAGTGGTGGAAGTCGACTCGAGCTTTGGTTCAGCTGGAATTAGGGGAAGCAGTCCCCATTTCTTGGGAGCATTTCAAGAAGGTCTTTCTGGATCATTTCTTCCCACAGACCCTTAGGGAATCAAGGGCTCGCGAATTTATGGACCTCACTCAAGGAACGATGACGGTAGCACAATATGCTGCGAGATTCATGGAGCTGTCTCGTTTCGCCATGTACTTAATTCCGGATGAGGAAAAGAAAGCTGAAAAATTCGAGCGCGGATTGGATCGTAGAATTCGAGAACGTGTGCGTACTCTCAGGATTCGGAATTTCACGGAGCTAGTCACCCGAGCTACTATTGCTGAGGAAGACCTTCGAGATAACATTGAGTACAACAGCCAAAGGAAGCGCCAGCAACAGCAACAACAACCCCAATCAGCGCCGCGTAGGGACAAGAGGCCTCATATCGAGAATCGTCAAGGGCAACCACCAGCAGGGCAAGTTTACCCCACGTGTGCAACATGTGGGAGACGACATTTGGGAAAGTGTATGTATGGCCAGAACGTGTGTTTCAAGTGCGGGAGACCAAATCATCTAGCTCGGGACTGCCCAGTTAAGAAACCTGGGGAACCAGGTAGGAGCGGAGGACAGAAGACGCAGGCTACAGCGAGGGTTTATACCCTTACTCCTATTGATGCTGAAGCATCAAATGATGTAGTCACAGGCACATTACCGTTGTTTTCACGTCATGCCTCCATTTTATTCGATTCTGGTGCTACTCATTCTTTCATTTCAAATCATTACGCACCTTTGACTGAGAAGATACCTGAACCACTAGAACCTGTTATGTCTGTTGCTACGCCTTCGGGGGATCATCTTATTTGTGATTCTGTGCTAATTGGATGTCCGATAGAGATTCAAGGGAGAATTCTACCTGCGGATTTAATCATATTTAATATGTCCGGATTTGACGTGATTCTGGGAATGGACTGGTTATCTTAGAACCATGCATGTGTGGATTGCTTTAATAAGAGAGTAGTCTTTAAATCCACAGATGGGGAGGAGTTTAGTTTTCAGTCAGTACGAGAAACTTCCCCTCCTCGTGTAATCTCAGCTTTGCAGGCCACCCGACTTTTGAGACAAGGGTGCATGGGATTTCTGGCGAGTTTGATTTTACCACCCGAAGATGGACTCAAGATTGAGGACATAAAAGTAGTTAGAGATTTTACAGATGTGTTTCCTGAAGACCTTCCAGGAGTACCACAGGATAGAGAAGTCGAGTTCGTGATTGATCTCACTCCAGGAACGGCGCCTATATCTAAGGCACCCTACCGCATGGCTCCAGTTGAGTTAAGAGAGCTCAAGGATCAGTTACAAGAGTTACTAGAGAAAGGTTTCATACGCCCCAGTGTTTCTCCATGGGGTGCACCGGTACTTTTCGTGAAGAAGAAGGACGGGTCTATGCGTTTGTGTATTGACTACAGGGAGTTAAATAAAGTAACTATCAAGAACAGATACCCTCTACCCCGGATAGACGACTTATTTGATCAACTCCAGGGAGCCCAAGTCTTTTCTAAGATAGACTTGCGATCCGGATACCACCAGTTGAAAGTTAAGGAGACAGATGTGCAGAAGACGGCTTTTCGAACACGATATGGACACTATGAATTTCTTGTTATGCCGTTTGGTCTAACTAATGCCCCCGCAGCTTTCATGGATCTTATGAATAGGGTATTCAAGAATTATTTGGACCAGTTCGTGATAGTTTTTATCGATGATATTCTCATTTATTCTCGGAGTAGTGCAGAGCATGAAGAACATTTGAAGACTGCCCTTCAGACGTTAAGGGAAAAGAAACTGTATGCAAAATTTAAGAAGTGCGAGTTTTGGTTGCACGAGATTTCCTTTTTGGGACACGTGGTATCAGCAAAAGGAATTTCAGTGGACCCAGCAAAGGTTGAGGCAGTGGTTAAGTGGGCCAAGCCTAGTAATGTCAGTGAGGTACGAAGTTTCTTAGGCCTCGCTGGTTACTATAGAAGATTTATTGAGGGCTTTTCGAGTATTGCAGCTCCGATGACAAAGTTGACAAGAAAGGATGAGAAGTACATATGGACAGATGAGTGTGAAGACAGTTTCCAAGAATTGAAGAAAAGATTAGTGACAGCACCAGTTCTTGCAGTACCTTCAGGAGGTGGAGGATTTGTTATATACAGTGATGCTTCACTAAAGGGTTTGGGTTGTGTTTTAATGCAGAATGGGAAGGTAATTTCATACGCCTCCCGACAACTCAAGAGTTATGAGCAGAATTACCCGACCCATGATCTGGAGCTTGCAGCAGTGGTTTTTGCCTTGAAGATATGGAGACATTATCTTTATGGTGAAAAGTGCGAGATTTATACCGATCATAAGAGTTTGAAATATTTCTTCACACAGAAAGAACTGAATATGAGACAACGAAGATGGTTGGAACTTCTGAAGGACTATGACTGCAATATTAACTACCATCCTGGTAAAGCAAACGTCGTAGCAGATGCACTTAGTCGAAAGTCATCCTCTAGCACTTTGGCTACGATGTTTACTCCTCAAAAGCATTTACTACTAGACATGGAGCGAGCTGGCATTGAGGTAATCCGGGACACTCAAGCGAAGATGAATAGTTTGACCCTGGGTTCGACATTGATAGATCAGATTAAAGTCGCTCAAGCTAATGATTCAGAATTGATGAAGATTAAAGAGGAAATAGCTGAAGGTAAGAGACCTGATTTTCTAGTATCAGATGATGGCACTTTGAGATTTAGAGGAAGACTATGCGTACCCAAGGATAGAGTAATCAAAGATTTGATCTTGAGAGAAGCTCATCGTTCGCTCTACACAGTTCATCCGGGGAGCACCAAGATGTATCGGGATCTGAAACAACACTATTGGTGGAGTGGGATGAAGCGAGAGATAGTGACATATGTAGCACAGTGTCTGACATGTCAACAAGTCAAGGCAGAGCATCAGAGACCCTCAGGTACACTGCAGCCACTCCCTATACCAGTGTGGACTTGGGATGAGATCGGAATGGACTTTGTTTCAGGGTTTCCGAAAGCACTAGGAGGTCAAGATGCAGCATGGGTGATTGTCGATCGACTATCAAAATCAGCCCATTTTATTCCCGTGCAGATGACGTACTCTGTGGATAGACTAGCAGAATTGTACGTTAGAGAAATTGTCAGATTACATGGGATACCATCTAAGATCATCTCAGACAGAGATACTCGTTTCACTTCGATTTTCTGGAGGAAAGTACAGAAGGAGTTGGGAACTCAGTTGACTTACAGCACAGCATTTCATCCTCAGACAGATGGTCAATCAGAGAGGACGATTCAGATTCTAGAAGATATGCTTAGAGCGTGCGTGATGGAATTTAAGGGTAGTTGGATTAAGTATCTGCCCTTGATTGAGTTTGCTTATAATAACAGTTATCAGGAAAGTATTCAGACAGCACCGTATGAAGTTCTCTATGGGCGTAAGTGTAGGTCACCACTCTACTGGGATGAAGTAGGAGAGAGGAGGATTTTGAGACAAGAAATTATACAAGACATGTGTGAGAAAATATCAATTATCAGAAAGAAGCTCGCCATAGCACAAGAGCGACAGAAGAAATATGCGAACCAGAGACGACGAGAATTAAAGTTTGAGATAGAAGATAAAGTATTCTTGAAAGTTGCACCGATAAAAGGGATAATGCGTTTTGGTAAAAAGGGGAAGCTAAGCCCGAGATTCATAGGCCCCTTTGAGATCTTAGAAAGAATAGGTGCCGCAGCCTACAGACTAGCACTTCCACCTCACTTATCAGCAGTGCATAACGTGTTTCATGTTTCTATGCTACGGAAGTATGCCCCAGATCCTACTCATGTTTTAGAGTATGAGCCACTTCAGATTCGAGACGACCTCAGCTATGAAGAAGTGCCAGTGAGAATTTTAGCGCAGAAGGCTCAAGTGCTACGACGCAGAACCATTCCAATGGTTAAAGTACTTTGGAGTCACCACAACGAGAGAGAAGCCACTTGGGAAAACGAAGAAGACATGAGAGAGAAATACCCAGACTTATTTAAATCAAGGTACGTTCCATCTCGGGGACGAGATTTTCTTTTAGGGGGGGAGATTTGTAACATACCAGTTTTTTTTGTTTTAGGGTATATAAGTAAAATTTTTCTAGTAAACTTTTATTTTAAAATTTATAGTTTTATCAAAATTTATATCTACTTTATCTCTATATTTTCGACTATAGTTGTTATTTAAAATTTTGTTAGAGTTTCATTTTGTTAAGGATTTCTAAAGGGTATCGGACTACATTTACTAGAGTTTTTGTTTGAAATTTAAAATTTTATTTTCCCTCTAATCAGTCGAACCTATCTCAAGGTTAGCCTCTGTTTATTCACTTAAAAAAAAAAAAAAAACTCCCAGCCCGTACGTCTTTTAGTTTCAGTTTCTATTGAAAGACCAAATCTCATGTCAAAACCCTACTATAAATCCTCTCTTCCTCTTCACAATTTTCTACCCATCGACAAACCCACATTTCAAACCAGAGTTTCACAATTTAAACAGAGAAAACCCTTACCCAAACAGTCACCGTAGCACTTCCGTTAGTCCAAGTTGTCCATCACGCCGATACCACTTCGAGGGACGTCGGAGTACCTCTCGGACAACACAGAGACCGCCGACCAGACTCTTCCCGTCTAACCCGCATCTTCTCGGTAAGCCAATCACCATTTTTGTCCTCCTAAAGCTTTTCGGTTTAGCAGTTTTCTTCCTCTCTCTCTCTCTCTAACTCTCTCTTTCTCTCTCGCTCGGTGCTGCACCACCATAGATAAGCCTTCAGTCGCGCCGCTTCCAGCCACCCAGAACTGCCATCCCCATCTCCGTCGAGCACCTCTCTCGGTGAGCTCTCTCTCCTCTCGCACTCGGCTATATTCCTTTTCCCGTGTGCTGTAAACTATCAGAGCTTTTGAGCTCACAAACGGGCTTGGGCCTTATGATGATGGGCTTAATTGTTAGCCTGTGTTTTAATTGTGTTTCGGGCCTTGTTTTAAATCTAGTGGGCATTTCTTTTGTGGGCTAAAGCTAAGGATAATTAGACTTATTATATATTACAACTTGTAATTTTAATTGGGCCGAATTTATGATATTTCAAGCATATTTTTAGTGATTTATTAGACTTAATATTTTAAAGAAGAATTATATTTTATTAAATTAATATATTAGTCAACTGCTTATTTTATAAGAAAATGTTAAAAGAATTTAAATTATAATTTTAAAGTAGATTATTGTGCCTAATAATTTAGTTAAGATTTCTTTTATCTATTTAATAGAACTTTAATAAAAATTATTATAGATACTTTAAATAGGAAAATTAAGAAATATGTTAAGAGTATTTTAAATTATACTAATATTTATTAGATTTCTTATAAGATTTAATAATTATGTTAAGAAATGAAACTTAGTTTGAGAATTTAAGTTTTATGAATTATTTTAAAATAGCTCGAATATTTTCACAAAATTATAAACTAGTATTTTAAGTAATTTTAAATGCTAAGAATTATTGATTTTAGTGTTAAACAAATAATTGTTTGATTACCTTTTAGAATTCCAAATTTAGTTAAGTAAGATATTAGTATTTATTTAATTTCCAAACAATTTAGTGATAGTTATTTATTGTAGATAGGTCTCAAGTTACGAAGTATTATTCAAGAAGAAACACAGCGAGGTAAGTAATTTGATCATAAATTAGGATCATCACAGTTAGTCTATATGTATTATTCAAGCCAGTTTATTGTCAGCCATTATTTATGAACCGCTCATGTCATGTGCAAGCATGTCATTCAGCATAGCATACGATCATGTCATTCCGCATCATGTTTAGATTTAGAAGTTATAATTATATAAGTATTATGTCATGCATCTCATGTGCATAAGACACGTAAGCCATCTTAAATTCAAGTGTAAGATAAGTTCAGATCAGTTAATAAGATGGCCATTCAGATGCATGGTACCAATGCAGTTCAGTTCAGGGTGACGTGCAAGCCACGAACTCAGTCGTGGTCCACCATAGTACGCTAGAGTACTATCAGCAGTTCCCCTTGCTGCAGCGGGATGTGGGACTGGTGCACAACCTTGCACACAGGGTTAAGTGTGTTGGCCAGTCAGATAAGTCAGATAAATCAGTCAGTTAGTTCAGATGAATCAGTCATACATAGCATAAGCATTAGCATGATCAGTCATGAATGTTTAAGTCTTCAGCATGAAAGTTCTTATGAAAATCTTATGTTTATTACGTTTACATTGTGATGGATTTCTTACTGAGTCATCGACTCATTTTAGTTTATTTTCATGTTTTTAACTACCCAGGTGAAGATGATGATTACGAGCAGGCAGGCCAGGAGTAAAAGGAGCATTTTATTTTTAGTTCAGACATTTCTAAAATAAAACATGTCTTTTATGACATGAATTTATTCAGTTTATTCATTTAATGTTTTTGGGATGAAAATTTTTATGAGACCCTTTTATTTTATGATAAATTTCAGTATCTTTTTAATTATGAACTTAGAGAATCTCTTGCCGGAATTTTTTTATGAAAAATACGTGACACACCTAGCCTACGGGAAGGGGGTGTTACATATATGCATATATGCAATGAACATCAAAATCATGCAACCCCGCAGCATTTAAATTAATTAATGATTTGAGCACATTAATTTAATGAATATCACATGCATTAAAATAATAAAGAATGGAATCTCTATTTTATATTAAAAAAAAACAAAAGAGATTAGAAAAACTCATTTTTACTATTTTAAATCTCAAAAGTAGAGTGATTTTATTGAATAAATAATCAATCGTTACAGTACTTTTCCTTCATAATTAAATGAACAATTTGCATAGGTCCATCCTCAACCCACACCCTTTCACCTGAAATGGAAATAGCAAGTTTTGCTAGCATATGAGCAACATTATTTGCCTCTCTAAAAGTAAAACAAATGCTCCTGCTGTGTCTTTCTGCAAGTATATTGCGCACATCCTCAATTACAATACCATAATCTGCATTGATTTCCTTTAGGTTGTTTGTAGTTGTTACCACCACCTTTGAGTCACCTTCAAAAACGACATTTGACAGTCTCAGTTCTTGACAGAGAGCTCTTGCCCTTTTAAGTGCACATGCTTCAACTATTATAGGTTTCATTGAGTGATTAATATTTTTACAAAGAGAGGCCATGAGCTCAACTTCATTATTTCTAATGACAGCCCCAATTCCCCTTTGTTATTTCTGTTGTCCACTATAGCATCCCAATTTGCCTTGTACATCATCTCAGTTGGTTTCTTTCAAGTGGTCTGTTGTCCCTTTGATCCTCCTTAGTGATTTCCTTCCTTATTGTTTCTTTGTGCTAGAACAAATTCTCCCAAACTTTGTTTTGCTGACTGGAATATATGCCTTGGATGTTCAAACTTGTTTTCAAACAAAAGGGAATTTCTTCTAAACCAGATCATCCTTATTGTATGAGCCACCAATTTAATATCTTCTCTGTGTAATATGTCATTTAATTTATTCCATAACTCCAAGAAAGGTACCTCCATACTAGACCATTTTTTAACTGGACTATTTATTTCAGTCCAGACATCATTTGATGCAAGGCAACTCTATAATGCATGAATTATAGATTTTGTTTCCCTCTCACAAATTGGGCACAAATTTGTTCTTATTATCTTTTTCTTAAAAATATTTTTCTTGTTGGAAGCATATCATGTGCTGCCTTCCATAAAAATTGTTTCACTTCATTTTGCACTCTTAGCCTCCAAATTGACCCCCATTCACTTCTTTTTTTCTGACAAGTCAGAAGAGTCCCCCTTCCTTGCTCTCATTATAGAATGTTGTAGGTGATAGGCACTTTTAACTGTAAAAAATCCTGTGTTTATTGGTCTCCACATTAATCTGCCATTTGCATTCAAACTACTCAATGGGATTCTTTTAACTATAGCAGTCTCTTCTTTGTAAAATACTTCATTCACCAGGTCCTCATTCCACTAACCACACCCCTCCTCTATCAGCTCACTAATTTTGGAGTCACTGTCTAGGATTATAATAAGTGATTGAACTATATAAGAAGTTGGTATTGGCAACCACTTATCCTTCCAGATTTTAATTTGGTTGCCATTCCCAACTCTCCATACCATACCTGCTTTAACCAAATCTAGATATGAGTATAAGCTTCTCCAAATTAATGAAGGCATTGATCCCATCTTTGCTTCTAGGAGTTCCTTTTGCTTATAATACTTCTCCCTCAAAATGATAACCATAGAATTAGGATTCTTCATCAACCTCCAATACTATTTTGCCAATAATGCCAAATTAAGATTTTCCAGGTCTTTAAATCCTAATCCTCATGTTTTCTTTGTTTCACCCATCTTTGTCCAACTCCTCCATATAATCTTCTTTTCACTATTTTTTTTTACCCCACTAGAATCTCAGCAGCATATAAGAAGTTTTAGTACACAATCTCTGAGGAAGCTTGAACATACTCATTGAATAAGTGGGAAGCGCTTGCAATACAACTTTTATCATTACTTCTTTTCCTACTTAGAGGAAGGTATTTTTCCAACTAATAAATCTCTTCCAAATTTTCTCTTTTAATAGTCTAAAAGTGTAAAACTTTGAATTACCTACCATAGATGGTAAACACGTATTTTTCATAGCTACCACAAACTGATAATCCTGCCACTTGCAAAATTTGTTCTCTAACATTCATTGCAGAATTTGAGCTAAAAGATATGGTGATTTTTTGCTTGTTCAAAAGCTGCCCTGATGCCATCTCATACTTATTCAGGATCTCTTGTATCTTTGTCCATTCACTGGTTGTTGCCCTTCCAAATATAACACAACTATCTGCAAACAATAGATGGTTTATGCTAGTTCTACCTTTTGTAACTGCAACCCCCTTTGATTTTCACTTTTTTTCAAAAGCTTCAATTAAAGAGTTCAACCCTTCAGCACAAAGGATAAATAAATATGCAGATATGAGATCCACTTGCCTTATACCTCTTGTAGGATTAATGGTCTCCCTCGGTTGTCCATTAATAAGAACCGAGTATGTCACTGAGGTGTTACCCACCTATTTCCAAATCCAAGCTTTTTCATAATTTCTTCTAAGAATCTCCACTCAATTATATTGTATGCCTTTGACATATCCAATTTAAATGTCATGCTTCATTCTTTTCATTTATTTACCAGTAAACAAAGAATTACATACCATACATTTAAAATTTCTCTTATTCTCTCTCTTTAACTTTATGGAGCACTCCTACTAATAAAAGTAATATCTTTATGCTATATTACTTATTAAAAAGTTCTATTTATTATGTTCACTTTCAAATCTGTTTGAATATACTTTATGAGTATTTTCACTTTTTATTGTATTTTTAAAACTTGTAATGATATTTTTAAGATTTAGAATATAATTATATATATAATTTATTCATATAATAACTATTCCAAAATGGTACATCAAAACGACCAAAATATTCCGTTTTAATATCTTAACCTAAATGGTTATTGAAACGGAATTCAAAACGTTGCTCCAAATCCATCAGGACCTGGGGATTTAGTGGTGCCATCTGCTGCAATGTTACCTCCACCTCTTTTGTTGTGAATTCCCTTTGTAGATCCATATTCATTTCATTGGTCACTTTCTACACTACAAGGGCAAGGCAATCTGCTATGGGCTTTTGTGATGGGTTTGAGGAGTTGAACAAGTTTTGGAAGTACTGACTAAAAGCTGCTTCAATCCCTCCCTACTTAGTCATTGTTCTTCCTTGCAGATCTTTAACTTTCTTGATCTAATTCTTTTTTCTTCTTTGACTAGCACAAGCATGAAAATAATTTATATTTTTATCACCAAGATGATACCAATTCCTTTTAGCTCTTTGTTTCCACTTGATATGTTCCTGCTTCAGAAGAATATCAGCTTGATCTTGTAAGGCTTTGATGGTGGCAGCATTGTGGGGGCCCTCATTCAACTGTTCTTGCTTGAGTTTTTTGGTAATCACACCAATATCCCTCTCATTTGATCTTATTTTCTGCAGGTTCTACTTGGATAAAGACCCTCTACATGCCTGAAGTTTGTTTTGCACTCTTTTGAAAAGATTCTGTCCAGCAACATTTCTTTCTTAGGTTTCATTTATAACAGCCCCACTGTCCTCTTCCAATGCCCATTTAGTTTCATACCTGAAAGTACTCTTCCTTTTCTCTTTACTACACTCTTAATTGAGTGTTAAAAATAATGGCTTATAATTAAAACATCTGGCAGTTAAGACTTCTATCTCTCAATTTCCAAATAGTTTTGACCATTTTATGTCAATTAGTCACACCCCTCTCTAATCTCTCCTTAGTAAAAGTGTCATTCTTATGCCTATTGCTCCACATAAACTTCTCACTGTTCCATCCCACATCAACCAGGTTGTTTGCCTCAAGAGCATTTATGAAATCTTCCATTTGACCTTCAGGCCTTTGTCTTCCACCACTTTTCTCATATTGGAAGGTCATTTCATTTTCACTAGAATTTGTCTAAGAAGTATGTTTGTGTGTCTGGATATATTGGAAAAGAAAAAAAAAACTATTTATCATCATTTTTCTCATCATCTCCTGATGTGGAATTAAATGATAGGTTCACAAGTGAAATATAATAAATAATCTCCAATCATCAAATGCCACATCATGAAATGATGAGAAAATAATGAGAAAATTAATGATGAGTAGCATTACTCATTGAAAAATAATTGGTAATAATATGTGTAATGGTGTTGCTCCTCTGAGTTGCACGTCTATTGCTATATATTTTTTTTTTCGCTTCTAGTAGTTGTAAATGACATCCATTGCTAGGGTTGTTAAAGTATAGTTATCGATTATTTTAGTTATTTGAATGGAAAAAGTGGACAATATTTCCTCGAACTCAAGAGAAATTCTATATGAAAACTTTACATCACACACTTCCACCTAATCATATGTGTGTTTAAATAGAAGAAAAAAAATGACAAATCATATATTGATTAAGTGAAGGTGTGTGGTATGCGGCTTCCATATACCATTTCTTTATTTTCAATTGTTACTTATTTAGTCCGTACTACATTATAAAATAGAAAAAATACCATTTACCATCAATACTTTTGTTTTGTTGTTGAACAATGGAAGCATAATCCCAGCATATACATATCTATAACTTATGCTCATAATATATAGAACAGAAGATTCTTTATTACCTAAGATATGCATATTTTTATATTTTTTGTGTTTGAATTTGCAAGAGTATATTACTTTTTTTGCGATTGAAGTTTATTATATATCGAGAATCAAGCATGTGTCTTACACGTGCCCCCCAAACTAGCATTATATAATGATTGAGTATTAGTATAAAAACAATCATGTCATAATTATTTTATAACTATATAACAAAATAATATATCTTTTAATTGAAATAAATTTAAATACAAGAAAAGGTAAAAAAAGATAGATTTTATTAAAAAGTTGTGCCAAAGTTTTTGGTTGTCCCTTTATCACTTCTATTAATGTTAAATGACTTTAAATGTTTAGATAAAGATGGTAAAAAAAAATTTCATGATCTTAAAATTTTTCTATAACATGGTGTATAACTATAATATAATATTAATGGTTTGTATTTGTTGAACTTTAAGGTCCCGTTTGGATGTTGAACTGAGTTGGGTTTTTTTATGAATAATAGTGAGTTGAGATAGTCGAGTAAGTTTTGTTGGGCCCACTTAAAATGAATTTGGATGTTAAAATGAGTTTAAGATATATTTTATGGGAATTTGAAAAAAGTTGTGGGTCCTGCATGTAAAGAAATGTTAAATTGGAAAAAATTATAGGTCCCATGTGTAAAGAGATTTTGAGTTAAGATAAGTTTAGTAATTTGAGAGTTTGGTGTTTGGATGTTAGACTCAGTTTAAAATTAAACTCAAATAAGAGTCATATCAAGTCAAACTCACATATAAGAGTCAACTTTAACTTAGGACATATTTGGGATTGTGGTAGGAGTCTTAAAAAATGTTTAAATAGTCTCAAAAACTCTTTAATAGAAAAATTAGGTGGTTTGAGTATTACATATTAAAACACTTTTAATCTCAAATAAACTAAAAAGTACATTTGAGGAAAATCATCATTTGTATTTTTTCAGATAATACTGAACATAATTCGAATTTTAAAAAAATTGTCAATGAACGAAAATAGTTATACAATTTTTCAGATAATTACAACTTTCAAACTTAAGGATATGATTATAATCTTTAAAAATTCAAATAATTGTCATTTTTACTTTAGAAATTACTTTTTTAATTTGTTTCCAAACAAACGTAACGTGTTTGAAAGTGTTTTAAACATATAATTACCGAACAGTAAATAATTTTTTAATAATATAACTTATTATTTAAATTATAAGCTATAAGCTCTAAAGGTATAAACTATATTTTTCACTGCAATCTCAAATATGTACTTAATCTATCTAATCAAGCGGTCCAAATCACTAAACACTAATCTTGTATTTCCTTCAAAAAAAACAAAAAATCTCTCAATGCGGGAATTCGTTATGTTTGGTCGTTACAGTGACTTAATCCATCTCAAGCCAATCATTAATAGGACTCACTATTTTTTCGACTTCTCATAAAAAGTTAAATCCATTTCAATTTATTTCATACATTTAAATACATCTCAATGAGATCCACTACCTTTTATAGATTAATACAGATCATCTGAAATCATCTCAACATCCAAACGTAGCCTTAATATCCACATGAATTGGATAATTATGTTGATCTTGAAATGATCCAACAAAATTATTATGTGAGATTTCTAAAGATTCGTTTGGACACTTAGGTCCCGTTTGGATACACAGTTCAAATGAGATAAGATGAGATGTTTTAAATAGTAGTTAAATAAAATATTGGTAGAATATATTTTTTAGTATTATTTTTATGTTGAGATTTAAAAAAATTGAATTGTTTATTATATTTTTATATGAGAATTTGAAAAAGTTGTAATGATTGAGATGAGATGAGATAGTGATTTTGTGTAAACAAACGGGGCCTTAGATTATCTCAGAATTCTATTAATAGTGGTGAAATGGTCTATGAATAGTAGTGAAATAGTTTGAGTTAAGATGTTTTATTAGATTTTCGAAAATAAGAGAAAAAAATTTGAATAAAAATATTATAAAATTAAAAAATTATTTGAATTTAATTTTTTTAATATTACTTTTGTTTTGAAATTTGAAAAAATTGTATTGTTGTTGTGTTTTGTTTTTAAATTTATAAAAAGTTGTAATAAGGAGATAAAAAATTTAAAATTAAAAAGTGTTTTTTATTTAAGTAATATTTAGAAAAAAATTTTTGAGAAGTTTTAAAAATTTATCATTTTATTTCATCTCATCTCATTATCAAAATATGCCCTTAACTCTTTATCTATTGCATGCAAACCTATTTCATGGTATGTTGATTGTGTTAAGAAAAGTTTTGTGAGATTACCTTTCTTTCTTATGAAAACTATCTTCGTCAGTATCCAACGAGCCCTTATTTTTTTTTTCCTATTCTTTTCTAAATATCATATTTTATTTTTAAATAATTAATAATAATGATGATGATAAAAGATGGAAGGAAGCAAGCTTGTTGAGCTAGGCTGTTACTAATACTGTAGAAGCGTAAAAAAGACCGACCGGTAGTTCGGCACCCATTTCCAAAACCACCCTACTTTCCTCAACTCACCCAAAACCCCTAGATACTCTACTCGATTTCTCTAAAAATTCCCCGAAACGTTTCAAATTTTCGAAGAAATTTCCCAGGTAGGAAGTTCTAGACGTTTGTTTATTTTCGAAGAATTTGTATCCGTTTGTTTTTAGCCGGCTATTGATACGCATTTGGATTTTGTTAATGTGGGAATTGGGGAATAAGAATTACTGCTGGGATCAGCGAATTCTTTTTTCTTTCTGGTCCACCGATCGAAAAGCCGTCGACCCACTGCACGCCCCGGCCTGCCAATCCTGTAAGTATACACTTTGTTTTATGTTGGTTTCCTTTTCCCTTCTAATTATATTTGGTTACTATTGTTTTTCTTAGGTGCTTGTCCTTTTTCCTTTCCCATTTCTTAAGAATCCTGTAAATTTTGATCGCTGGACTCTTTGGCAACTAAATTAATTTCCGTTCTTTGACTCTGTATCTGTCTGTGTGTGTGTGTGTAATAGTGTATTAGGCGTAGAACTCAATATTCCTGAACCGTTTTCCAGCCCCTAATGAAGTTCTTACATTTACCTTCATTGAGATCATATTTGTTTTCTTTTGCCAGTTAATGCCCTAATTGATTTCTCAAAAAAAATTTCAGAAACGTTTCTGATCTTCGAAGAATTATCAATTACATTTCTGATCGTTTTTTCATAAATATATTTTCTGATAATTTGTCTCCGGTTAGTTTTAGTTGTCTACTGAATTGATAGGCATTGGATTTTGGTAATGGAAGCTATCAGTGCTGATATTCTGTCATTTCTTTCTTTTTTTTCGTGAGCCAAACAGAGCTTTTGTGTGTGGAATGATCAAGGGAGGGAATGAATTTTTTTTTTGATTCATTCTTATAGCAACATAATAGATTTTTCATGAATTTAAAATTTTCATGTAATGCATCAACATCGTTGAATAATCAAGAGAAAAATAGTCATAATAATACTGCCATATTTAATAATTTGTCTGTTAGTTGGTATTTTAAGGGAGCCTTCCTTATTTTGAGCAAATATGTGAATATTTGTTGTTTTCAGGAAGCGATAAATTTACTTCAAAATACTAGATAAATGATGCTTGAGATAACAAAGATCTCTGGCAGTGACATTGTTTCCCATAGTGGCATTTTGGAAGTTTCATATCTGTCAATAGGCAATCCATTTTGCATACGGTCTATAAATGTAAATCAAACTGTGTTTTTTTTCTTAGCAGAAATAATTGAAAAATGGCTTTGGCAAATAGTAGCCATGGATTTTTATTTATTTATTTATTTATTTATAAGTAAACGATTGTATTAAATAATGATAGGCATAACCCAAGTACACAAGACGATATACCAAGCTATGCTCTATCTATGTGGAATCAATAGAGACAAGGAAGTCATGCAAATCCTGGCCATTAAAGTCTATAGCTATGGCCCATGTACATAAAGTTCTAATAAAAAAAGCTCTTAGTTCCTCTAATTGAATGCTCCTCGTCTTCGAACATCCGTGCATTGCGCTCTTGCCACAAACACCACAGAATACAGATAGGGACCATTTTTCACACCACTTTGATTTGTTGAATGCCTCTTAAATTTGTCCAACTGGCCAAAAGTGCATCCACTGTAGCGGACATGACCCAAGCTAAGTCTAATTTGTTGCAAAACACCCCATTCCATAATACTTAGTAGTCTCGCAGTGTAGTAAGAGATGATCCACAGTCTCACTGGATTTCTTACATATGCAGCACCAATCCGCTATGATCACCCTGCATTTCCTCAAAGTTATCTGTTGTCAGGATCTTACCCAAGGAAGCTGTCCACATGAAAAATGCCGCTTTGAGAGGCGACTTATGTTGCCGAATCCTTCTCCTTGGAAACTGATTATTCGGCGAGTATGTGAGAGCCTTATAGAAAGAGCAAACCGAGAATGTACCTTTGCCTGCGGGTATCCACCACAACATATTAGCTCGTTGGTTGCTCGGTATTGTGGAATACAATAGACTAAAGAAATCCTCAAAGCTCCCCATTTCCCAATCTTGGGCTGCCCTACTGAAATTGATGTTCCATTGTCCTTGCTTCCCTGATATTACCATGAGATCAACAACTGAAGCTTCTTTTTCACATGCAACCTGGTAAACAGAGGGGAATAGGTCCTTTAGAGCACCATTTTCACACCACATGTCGCTCCAAAATTTCATCCTAGAGCCCTCCCCTAGAACGAATTTTGTGTTCCAAGTAAAAACCCCCCATCCTCACCTGATATGCTTCCATACTCCCATTTCGTGAGCCCCACTCACCTCTCTAGTACACCAAGCCCCCCCTTCTCCCAAACAAACCTCCATATTTGCACTCAATCACCGACTTCCATAAGACTTCCGGTTCTATATTATATCTCCACATCCATTTTCCAAGTAACACCCGGTTAAAAATTCTCAGATTTCTAATACCCACCCCACCAGAGGAGATTGGGGAGCATACCTTGTCCCAACCAACTAGATGAAATTTGAATTCATCTCCCACTCTACTCCACAAGAAATCATCTTGAAGTTTCTTAATCTGGTATGCCACACCTGCTGGAATAAGGTAGGGGTGCTACTTGCCCCCTACGGAGTGGGTAGCCCCCTCTTCGCCCCCGCCTCAGCATTTGCGGGGGGGTGGGGTTTTCCACCCAGGCACCTGCCCCCGGTGTGCTGGGGCAGGGTACCCCGTCCGGTACCGGGGTGCTAGGGCAGACACCCCAGCCGTTCGCCCCTCCCCCCCCCCCCCCTTCACCCTTATGAATGGGCCACCGGCCCAATAAAGATTTTGGGCCATTTTTGGGTTCAGCCCAGAATTGAAGTAAAAAAAAAAAAGTACAAAATTTAATAATAATAATAAAAAATAATAATTTACAATAATAAAAATTATTAATTATATACTACTAAGTTGCAATTATTAACTAATAATAATAACTAAGCTATTAGGATATTACAATGATAATTAAGAGAAAACTATTACAAAATTAAATTACAAATTCATCTAAAAATATTACAAATTGTACTATTGTAGCAATATTACAATTAACTAAATTAACAAAAGAATAATATTTCATTCTTCAATGGAATTTGGGGTGGCCATGGTGGTAGAAAAGTGAGTTGTGCTGACTGCTATGAGTCTGTGATAATTGAGATCATAAAACCTGAAACATTAATAATTTAAAAGAAAAACAAATTAGATTCATAAACATGAAACATGAAACATAAATTAAAAATAAAAACATATATTAGAAATGTAAAAATTACAAACATTAAAAGTACTAACCAAGATGAGAGTAATCATTGGGTCCTTGGAAAGTTAGGATTAGGATTCGGCATATGACATTAAAATTATAAAAGTTAAAAAAAATACAAGCAAAATAATTAGATACAAAAAATTATATAAAATATAAATACAAAAAACAATTAAGGGACAAATTGTGCAAACCAATGAGGATGGCAATGGTGGGTCGAATACACACGAAGTCATACTGCAGCGGAGCTATTCGTAGACGCCGTCTCATGTATCGCTACAACAATTAAATTTGAAATTAATACCGATTAAATAGATATAAATAAATTAAAATAATAAAATAAAATTCACGATTACCAGATGGTCTAGATTCAGGTTGATCACCACTCTCCTCATCGTCGGCCTCTTGAAAGTCGAGAACATCTGGAATATGAATTGGGGTCCCCTTGATCCAATTATGCATGCAAATCAATGCTTCCACAGTGGTAGCAGATAATGAACTCCGGAATTAATCCAATATGTGATCTTTGGTGCGAAAGGCCGACTCTGAGGCTACAGTGCTAATAGGGATGGCCAAAATACTACGGGCTATCTTTCCAAGGACGGGATACTTCACGACATGACTCTTCCACCAAGCTAATATATTAAAGTCTTGTGCAAATGGTTGAAGCTCTGCTGCCAAATATCTGTTTACCTCTGACTGAGCCTCTGTAGAATGACGGATTATGGGGTTGTGCTCTAACCTCTCATCCCAGTCCAACCTACGCTTTTTCTCAACTCCGGCTTCTGGAAGAGGTGGGGGGGGGGGTAGGTGTACATGTTGGAATATTACCACCTCTGAAGACGGTAAACTCATCAAACAATCTAACAAGGGCTTCCTTAATCCTTGTCGCAATAAGCTCCGCCCATGCATTCCCATGCGCAATTCCCAATCCATATACCATGCCATCAATCTTAAATTGGGGGTCAAGAACAACAGCCACATATAATAAAATATTACACCTGCTGAAATCTCCCCAATACTTGTCATACTTCACCTTCATCATCAATGCCATCTCTCGCATTCTAATATGGTCACTCACGCACATGTTATCCAATTATTCTCTTACCTTACGTATTTGCTGACAGAAATGAGGGGATATAGGGTACAAAGATTCAGATAGCTTCGTTGTGACCTCATAGAAAAGTTTCAAAAACTCTACAAAAGTAGTAACCACCTCTCAATCATCATCAATAGGCTTCTCCAATCCCTCGTGCTCATCAAAATATGTGACATATTGAATGTCTTCATTACCCAATAATGTAAAGGCTGACTGGTATTCTTGGGCCACCTCCAACATCAAGAATGTTGAGTTCCATCTTGTAGAAACATCAGTACAGAGGCCCTTTTTCGATGTTATGCCCGCAGAGCTCACAACAACCTTAACTTTATCCAATTTAGCAAGAGAAGATCTCACAAATCTCACTGTAGCTTTGACTTGGGCAATCGAGTCATCAAGATCTTTCAAACCATCAGTCACAATTAGATTCAGAATATGTGCAGCACATCTGACATGCAAACACTTACCACTCATGATTGTCTTATTTGCCTTTATAAGATAGGTTTTAAGATATCCCAATACGACATCGTTAGACGAGGCATTATTAACTGTAACGGTCACCACTCGTGCCAACCCCCACTCCTTTATTGCGGCCTCCAAGACCTTTCCAATCGTCTCACCCCTGTGATCGAAAATTTAACAAAACTTTAAAATTTTTTTATGTAATGTCCAATCACAATCAACAAAATGCGCAATTAAAGACATATAATTAAAATTTTGGATCGTTGTCCAAATATCGGTGGTGAGGCAAACCATTTGACCCACCAATTGGCCCCTCAACAACTCTTTTTCTGACATATACTATTTCTCTATATCCTTTGCCACCGTTTGGCGAGAAAGAAGATTAAGGGCAGGTTTGGGGGCAAAGACAAGATCAAGAATTTTCATCTCATCTTAACTCATCATTACAATTTTTTCAAATTCCTACATAAAATATAATAAACAATTCAACTTTTTCAAATCTCAATTCAACCTTTTCAAATCCCAAAACAATAATAATATTAAAGAAAATAATATTTTAAACTTTCATCTAAAACAAAAAATTCTCATCTCACCATCCAAACCTAGGTTCCATGTACTTAGAATACGCTTGGAACTCTTTCTCCTCCACAAACTGAAAGAGTAGCTCGAGCGTTCATGATGACCATACAAGTTAGGTGTCTCTTACACTCCTCAGAATCATACTTTGTATACCTCTTCAACTTTGCACCCCCACTACTCCCATCTGCCATTTTTTTAAGTTTAATCTCTAGTCTAAATTGACTCTTCTCTTGTAAAGATTTTAATATTGGATTTCTCTTACATTGTTCTTCTAAGTGTACATTTAATTGGGATGTACCATGTTTCCTATAGTGACATCCATATACTTTGCCAAAATAGTTACATTTAACTTGAGGGTTTTTAGGGTTACCACCCTCTAATTTAGTAAAGTGGGTCCATACTATAGAAACAAGTTTCTTGCTTTGTAAAGGGCAAGGGAGCAGGGCAAGGGTCCATAGGGATAGGTGTTGGGGTAGAGGTATCGGTAGGGGTTTGGGGGGTAGGAAAGCTAGCACTACAGTCTGACAGATTTTCCAATCTCCAAAACTGACAAAAATCTGAAATGAAGCAACATCACACCAAGTTCAAACAATTAAAACCATGCAACATGATGATAATGAAGGCCAAAAGATAATCAAAGAAATTGATTCTTGCAATGAGAGAGCTAACATTAAACATAGATCAATGAAGGGGCCTCAAAGTAAAAAAAGGAAATGATGGAATTTCTTTTAGCATATATGTGTGCATATAGCTTTTTAATTAACTCAGACTTTAAAAAAAATCAACTTTTATGACATGTGGGAGTCATATATATAATTCTAGTAGAAACCTAAATATATGCATTTTTATAAATCTTCTAAAAATATGATTATTATACTTTTTTTAGGGGGCCAAGAATATGTTTTTATAAGTTCTGAAAATTAGAGACCAAAGGAACTTTGCTTTTAAGTCGTTTGATTATGCAGTCTATTTAGACTATACACACACACACAAATATTTCTGAAATTCAACACCCAAACTATATAATTAATAACATCTCAAAATTTTTTCATCCATACAAATTTTCATTGATCTACCTATTCATTTACAAAATTTGATGCAAAATAGTCTAAAAATTTAAAAAATAGTTTAAAATGCAATATGATCACACAACAATTTAAGCAATCTATTAATTTAAAGATTGAAACCCCTAAATTATCACATGCAAAATCAAGATTCTCCACAACACACAGTTCACAAATCCCATCCTCCATCTTCATTGAATCCCAAGCTTTCTCCAATCTCCATAACTCAAAAAAAAAAAAAAACATAAAATACGTAAGTTAAGAGGTTCAGATTTGGGGTTTACCTTCGGCGAAGATGATGTGATGGAGATTTTGCAGAGAGAGATTGAGAGTGCGAGTGTGACGTGAGAGTTTGTGAGAGACATAGAATTGAGAAGGGGAGGGGCTGGGGGGGAGGGGAGTCGCGGGAGAGGGGGGGTTAATTCACCCAGACGAAATGGCACCTTTTTGTCTATAATGGCAAAACGACATGGGGGGTTTAATATATATATATGCGGGGTGTGGGGTTGGGCCCCCGCCTCCGCTAGATGCCTTAGATGCGGGTGGGGCCACCTGCCCCCTGCATCTACGATATGGGGGCCCGCCCACCCCATTTGGGGGCTGGGCAGATTGGGGCAGGGCAGCGGGATGCGGGGCCCTGCTATCCACCCTTAGAATAAGGAATAGAGACAAGAAATAAGTTGGCAAATTAGATAGCGGACTCTTAATTAAGGTGATTCTGCCACCTTTTGACAGATACAGGCTCTTCCAGCCTGCCAATCTCCTTTCTATCTTCTTGATCACCATGTCCCATATTGGAATAGCTCTTGAGGCAGCCCCCATCGGAAGGCCAAGGTAGTTCATGGGAAGAGAAGCAACCTTACATCCTAGTGTGCTAGCCAATTGCCTTATGTTGTTGACCCTTCCAACTAGTACCATTTCCGATTTGTCAAAGTTCAATTTCAAATCGGACGTTGCTTCAAAACAGAGAAGAAGAGCCTTCAATGCCCAAACTTGATTTTGGTTTACCTCGTAAAAGATTAACATATCATCTGCGAAGAACAAATGAGAAATATTAATAGTACCCCTATTGGGGTCACCAATCGAGAAGCCGGCCATAAAACCATTATTAACCAGTGCCGAGATCATTTTGCTAAGCACTTCCATTACAATGATAAAGAGAAGTGGGGACAAAGGGTCCCCTTGCCTTAAACCTCGAGTTGTCCACGACCTCCATCTCTCCCCAAATCCACACCTCCTAAGTAGGTATAGTAAGAAGTTAGCTCATAGGCCTTCTTCATATCTAACTTGCAAAGAATCTCTGTAGTGCCATCTTTTAATCTACTATCTAAGCATTCATTGACAATGAGAACCGCATGTAAGATTTGTCTACCCCTTAGAAATGCATTTTGGGGTTTTGTAATGGTCTTCACCAAAACCTCCCCAAGGCGATTTGCAAGCATATTAGAAATTATCTTATAAACCCATTCACAAGGCTAATAGGCCGAAACTTCGTTACCTTTGAAGCCCCGACCTTCTTAGGTATCAAAGTAATAAAAGTAGCGTTAAGGCTTTTCCCAAAATTTCCAACCGAGAATAGTTCCTGGAACACCTTCATTAGATCCTCATTCACTACTTCCCAGCATGTTTGAAAGAAGCCCATAGAAAAGCCGTCAAGACCAAGTGCCTTGTCTTTGACCATTCTCCTCACCACATCATGAACCTCCGCCTCCTCAAAATGCCTCTCCAACCAAGATACATCATGCGGCCCGATAGATTCAAAACCGAGGCCATCATGCTTCGTTCTCCACCCCTCTTGTTTTGTAAGCAACTGTTCAAAAAAATCCACAACATGCTCTCGAATCACTTGACCCTCTGTACATTCCACATCATCAATTTTCAGCATCTCAATGGTATTGGTTCGCCTATGAGAGTTAGCAATTCTATGGAAGAACTTCGTGCTTCGATCCTCTTCTGTCAATCACAATGCTCTTGATTTTTGACACCATGAAATCTCCTCTAGTAGGACAACCCTCTCTAAATCTGCAACCAACTCTGTCTTCCGGGATAACTCTTCTGGGGAGAGGACCCGATCCTCTTGTATCCTTTCTTACTCCTGAATCTCCTCCAACTTGATTTTCTTGCGTTCCCTTATGTCATTGAAAGATTGAGTATTCCAAAGTTGTAAGACTTTTTTTTTTAGCTTTGCCTGCAAAGATGAATCTAAGGGTACCTTGTATCTGATATGAAAACCACCATTGCTTGACCTTGTCCACGAAGCCTTCAGTTTTCAGCCATATATTTTCAAACTTGAAGTATCGACGCCCTCGTTGGACACCTCCACAATCTAGCAAAATAGGGAAATGATCCGAATAGAGATGGGGCAGTCTCTTTTGACATACATCCGAATAATGACTTTCCCATTCCGGTGAGATAAAAAATCTATCCAATCTAGATTACGTCTAGTTATTAGACCATGTGAAAGTACCCCCCATGAGAGGAAGGTCCACTAGGTTCAAGTCAAATATACACTCAGAGGAGTCCATCATTGCCGGTCGTAGTCTACTATCTCCCAAACACTCACTTGGAAATCTTACAACATTAAAGTCACCACCTATACACCATGGAAGGTCCCACCAACTGTGTATTCCAACTAATTCTTCCCACAGCGCTCTTCGGGTACTGTCTGAATTCGGTCCATAAATACCTACAAAAGCCCACAAGAAGTTGTCTTCCACACTCTTAAAGGAACATGTCACTGTAAACTCTCTTATGAATTCCTCCATTTTCTCCACCACCCTTCTATCCTACATTACCAATACACCTCCTGATGCCTTATTCGATGGCAGGTACACCCAATCCATATGCGCGCAGCTCCAAATACTTCGCACAATTCTTCTTGAAATAAATCTCAACTTTGTCTCCTGCAAGCATAGTATGTCCGCCTTCTACTCACTGTGCATCGGTATGAGCCTCTGTGATGGCCCTTCAGCAGAGAGGGAAAGATTATCACTTCTAGATAGGAGGGAATCTTCAGAGTGGGTATTCGAGTGCTCATCCTTCTCGAGATCCCAATCTAGTTGTTTTTGTGCTTAGCCATGGAAAATGCCCAGGATACTATCGACTTTACTCCAAGAGCCTTAGAAACTGACATGCAACCTAGGTGGATGATATGAAATCAACTACTTAATGACTTAACGTTGAAGTGGCACCAACTACATAACTGCCACATCAATGTTTATGATTGAAATTTATATGTCATACTTCTTCTTAGGCTGCACCAACCAAATGGAGTATCAAAATTTTGAGATTTTCAATTATATAATGCTATCAACAAATGGTTGAACATATTTTCAGTTCTTGATGTTGTTAACAAGTTAGAGATTAAAAGAAAACAATTAACAGAGGTCATTGGTTTATGATTTTTGCTGACAATTTAGGTTGGTCATATAGTGTCTACTTCTACACTATGCTAATATTCAAGCACCAACAATCTAGTAGGGAATAAATCACTTGACCTAATTTTGGACATTGAATGGAGATTTCAGACGTTGAACGAATATGTGCATTTTAATATTCCTTGGATATCTTGGGAAATCTCTCTCTCTGTCTCTCTTTCTTTGTGATATTCCATTTTGATAAGTGATAAAGGTAGGTGGTATATGGGATTTCACATAGCTTGGGAATGATAAGTTCTTGCTTTTTATAATGTTCCAATGAGGCTCCAATTGTATTATTGACTAGTCCTTTTAGAATATAGGCCATGTGACTTGGGCCTTCTATTGGGGTGTTACTCTCTCTCTCTCTCTCTCACACACACACACACATCGTAACATGATGGGTAAGTGTCACATTGGGCGGATAAATTATGATAGTTAAGTCGCACGGGCCCATGGTGGGCCAGCCTTGACCAGCCCCTGGTGGCTAGACACCTGATTGTGGGTAGCTGACAATGGCCACCCCCGTTGGCCACCCATGATCTATTCCTTTGTTCTTTTGCTTTTTGTTTTTATTTTTAATTTAAATAATATATTTTTCGTAAATCTTTTTCTCACAAATTATTTTTTCAAACATTTTCAAGGTGAGACCCACAACTTTCACAAAAATCTACACAACTTCATTTCTTATTTATTCATAAAAACCTTCCCAACTTTTTTACATCCAAACATCACATTAGTAGGCGGAACTAGAAATAAGTGGTTCTGAGTTCCAATTGTAATATTGACTAGTTTACTTGGACTTTAAGTACATATTTTAGAAACAATTTCTTGGGTTCATTACATACACACACGCACTTATCACCATTGTTGTCTACAAACAGTTTCACTTCAAGGGTGGACAGAAGATTGTGCATCTATGATTACACGTCATTTATTAGTGCATCAAACTATCAGTCCCCTTAAATCTCATCTGAATCTTGATCAACAAGCCTTTAGTTATGTGATAGTATGAGTTCTTATGAAAATATTTCTAAACAAGCAACTGATTGGACAGATCATTAGCTGCGTTGTTTGCCAAAAAACATCACACCCAAAGAAGAAAATAATATGTAGGTTATGATATTATTGGTACATGATTTTTAGTAATGATTTTTTTTTCCCTCCCCATTTATAGTTTCAGCTTGAAGAAATGTTGATGGGTCATACAGATGGTCTATCAGAACTGAGGTCACCGAAGCATCAACTACTTAGCGATCCTGAGTCTGAGTTAGACGATGATGATTCTATAGATTGTCCTGAGAAAATACTATTCCTAGCCTCCTTTGAAGAGCTTGCAAGCAATAGCATTAAGTATGACACTGTAATATGGCTTTCTATCTCACTGTTGCTAGTTTTAGCTTGGGGAGTGGGCATCATTATGCTTCTATATCTGCCCATTAAGAGATATGTGCTTCAGAAGGATATTTCCTCACGAAAACTGTATGTTACTCCTAGCGAGATAGTATACAAGGTAAACCAATTTGTTTGAAAGGTTCTTTTGTTCTTTTTAAAAAGCACTATAGAGGTAATTTTTCATGAAGCATTGTACATATAATTTTTCATCTTTCTCTATGAAGGTCTCAAGGCCTTCGTTTATACCCTTTTGGGGCACTGCAACAATTGAGAAGCATGTACCGCTTTCCATGGTGATTGATATAATTATTGAACAAGGTACCAATGCAACCCTTTTCATATTTGTGTTGTGATTACTAAGTAATTGTTTATGTCACATTCATATTGTATTCATCCTGGTTATTATTGCTTTCATGGCCATGTCAAGGGTCCACAGTTATTATCAGCTTAGCTATAATCAAAATGATAAATGTGGCTGTAGCTGAATTCATGTGTTAATAGTCTATGTGCATATCTTTTAAGATTGACTTAGGACATATCCCATTGGATTTGCACAAGATTATATGTAACAATTTTAGTGGAAGAAAGCTAGGAAAAGGTGTTTGAACTGTGTTCAAATCGAGTTGAACTGAATTCGTCAGAGAAGTTTTGAGTTTATACAGAATACACCATGCAATGATCATGAAAAGTATTGATGAAACAGTGAATCAGGCAGAATGTTATGTTGGAAGTGGTATTCTAGATCACAAGTTTCCTGATTTGAGATGAATGGTTTTTGTTAGTTTCTATTAATTCCTTATTGTAGAAGTCATTATTAAGTTTCTCTAATTGAAATTCAGCTGTGGTATTGAATTCTAGACAATATAAAGACGTGTTTTGGAACTCAGTATCATTACCGTCTTGAATAGAACAACTTTAAAAAATATTTTCTCGTTTTCTGGTGGATTCTAGATTATATAGGGGTTAAAATGGGTAATCCTTTATCCTCACACCTTCTTAAATGGTTAGTTGGTATCAGAATAAGGCTTTGCTCGATGAGATGACTAAGAATGGAGTTGAAGAAAGAAATCCCATTGATGTTATTTGGTGGGAGGGAGGGAAGCCATTGTGGATGGAAATTAAGGAACATGGGTGGAGGATGACTCAGATTTGCCAGATTTTGGCCAAACTTGCCACTGGTTGAGGTCAACTCATTTTTTTTTTAATTATTACTTACAAAAAAAAAAAAAAACTCATTATACTTTGAGTTTGAGGTGTTGCTCATGACCAGCCTGCTGACAAACATCCCCGTGACCACCTATTCCTCCCACTAGTGAGAGACATGAGACTGTCGCCTGTTGATGGATCTAAGATGAGGAGAAAAGGAGTGCTATTGAAAAGGAGAGCGAAAAAGAGTTGGAAGCAGCTAAGGATGAAATAATGGAATGGCGACCCTCTAAGAAAGGGAAATTTTCGGTACGCTCTTTTTATGACTCTATTGCTATGCATCAAAAGCACTTTTTCCCTTGGAAGAACATATGGAGGACTAAAGCACCTTCAAAGGCTGCATTTTTTGTATGGACAGCAGCTCTAGGGAAGATTATGACCATTGATAATCTTAGAAGACGTGGCCTTATTATTATGGACTGGTGCTGTTTGTGTAGAAATAGTGGTGAAACAGTAGATCATCTACTTTTACATTGTGAGTATGCTTGAGATATTTGGACTCACTTCCTCAGCAGAATGGGTATAGCATGGGTGATGCTGGGTAGGGTGGTTGAACTTTTAGCAAGCTGGAGAGGGATCACAGGGACACCACAGATTGCAGCAGTGTGGAAGATGGTCCCTATATGTATTCTCTGGTGTATTTGGAATGAAAGAAACGAGAGACTTTTTGAGGATCAAGAACGCTCCTTGGAAGAGTTTAGGAGTTTTTTCTGGAAGACTTTGTTTTTGTGGGCCATTGCTATTGATTTGAATGGTCTCAGCTTTCATGATTTCCTTGTATCTGTTTCTAGTTCTTAAATAGGTGTATTCGCATGTATACTTCTAGTGTACCTGGGCTATGCCTACCTTTATATCAATAAAATAACTTATCACTTATAAAAAAAAAAAGGATGAAATAATGGTGAAAGTGGCTAAAGAAACTTATGGCTACGAGATTAATCAAGAAGCTAGTAGACATAGAGAAACAGAAAGATGTGAAGGTTATTCTATAGGAACCTGCACATGAAGGGAAAAGGGGTTACATTCTATGTCTCCAAAGCTTTACTCTAATTGTTTTATTTATTTATAAGTAAACGATTATATTGATATGAATAGGCGTAGCCCAAGTACACAGGATGGGATACAAAAGGTAACACCTATTTAGGGAGAGGAAATAGAAACTAGAAATTCATGAAAATCGAGGCCACGAAAATCTACAGCTGTGGCCCAAAGAAAAAGAGTGCTGACAAAAAATAATCTAAGTTCTTCTAATGAACGCTCTACTCTGTAATTGTATAAAGTAATTTACTGGAAAATTTAGAGGACTCACTAATATATTTTTGTCTTACTTATTTCTCTGAGGTTTTGAAATCCAGTAGAGATTCAGGTATGAATCATGCTTGGATGAAAAAAATGCAGGTATGAAATTCAGAAAATGCTACATACTATACCCTCATCACACTCTTAACCTACTGTGATGATGTGATGTTATCCATCTACTCTTCAATTTGTTGTTTTAAAAAACAAGTGGTGATTTACCCGTTGTTGGACAATACCACATTACTACAATGTGATGGACGTGGGATGAGATTATAGTATATAACATAACTCATGCATAACACGGCATAAGTAGCCAAATTATAAGTAGCTGAATTACCACCCTCTTGATAAGATAATTTCTTTCAGTCGTAACTCAAAGGTAAGTTGTCTTCAAGTGGAGGGGGCTGGTGGGTGTCACTTTGCACCAAGTTTCTGTAACATTATGTGGAAAAATTTGAAATAAAGAACACTCGAAAAGGACGATGTTTGAATTGTGCTCTGAATTCATTTGAACAAAATGTACTCTAGAAGTTCTGAGCTCGGATAGAATACATTGTGGAAAGATCATGTTAAGCACAATTCACACTGTGGATTGAGAAGAATGTTCCATTGGAAATGGCTTTTGAACGCAATTGCAAAGAATGAATGGCAACTAGGGCTGTGTTTTATATGGCTCGTTTCCTTATTTTAAAGAATAAATTAATAAGAACTCTTATGTGAGAGAAAGGTTTTGGGTTAGTTTTTTATATGGCTTGTAGTTTTCTTTATTAAGAGTTAAATAGGGTGTTGAGCTGTAGCATATAAAGGTTTGTTTTGGATCTCATATGTATCATTAGCTGTCTTGAATAACATTTCATTAGAAAGTGTTTCTCTTTGTTTGGCAGATTACAGATTTTCTATAATTTAATTGTGTAACCCTTTATTCTTACACCTGATGCATCAAAGATGGCTAAAAGGAGTGGTTGGTCCCATTCTTGAGTTAGCATGAAGACTTTCTGTTTTTGCATGTTAGCCTTCACTCCCCTCTCCCAAACCTGAACACCACCGTCACAGAAAAGAAAAAAGGGAATGGTAGGGCAGGAGTTTAAGTGAGAAGAACAGATTTAGTAACTTGTCGTTCATTGTTTTTCACTTTCGTTCATGGGTATCCATTAGCCTCTCGATCATATGAACTTATCTGACTTTGATTCGATGTTATTTTGGGTGTGCTTAAAAGGACTCACGGTGTTTTTATGTCCTGTTCTCAATAGGTTGCTTACAATCAGTGTATGGAATCCATACCTTCAGAGTTGAAAGTATAGCTCATGGAAAAGCTGCACCTGTAGATGAACTACAGGTTCAAGGGGTTTCTAACCCTGGACTTCTGAGAAAGGTAATTTAATCTTCTTTTCTCATACCTTCCTAGTTTCACATTATCATCAAAAGGAGGCAATTAATGGATGGAATAACTTAAACGAGTTGCATGTACTGCAGGTCATCATAACAGAAGCCTCAAAGATTATACAAGATGTTGGTAGAAGTTGGAGGCCTACAGCTCTATCTGCTGAAGGAGAAAGCATAGGTCGTATGGGATCCTTGACTGAGGGGCCAGCTGTTTTGAGATCACCATTAAAAAACTGGAAGGTAATGATAAAAAATTGTTACCGAGACTCTCTAAAACTTTTAGATGCTGACAAGAATATTTATAACAGCACGGATGTGCCTTAACATTTTTGGGTCAGTTTATAATCAAACCACAAACTGAGCCGGTTTAAATTTGTTGAAATGACCATGCAATCCATGCAGGCAGGGAGCCTTCTAGGGTCTCATCGAAAAGCTTGGTGTCAATTCCTTCCCCCCACCCACAATGCCGGTTGGAGGATCATGTATCATGGTCCATCTCCAAAATATTAGTTTGGTAATTGGGAGATGGATGCAGAACACTTGTTAGGCTCTTTATGGTAAAGTCTCTAGTATTCAGAGCTTGAGGGTCTAAGAAGAAGGGAAAATATAGTTGCAGCCCTAATATTGGATAAAGAACATCTTCAACCATGTTTCTGGGCTGGTTTTATATAAATGTGGAATCTCTTAGGTTTTCGAAGCCTGATTGAGCCCAAAAGTACTGATCCCATTTTCAACCATGTTTGTGGTTGCTAAATCAAAGGAAAAGAAAATATTTGCAATTTTGAAATTTGATCATCTTATCATGATTGTTATTATTATTATATTATTATTGTTGTTGTTGTTGGGTGTGTTCTTGATAAACAAATAAACGGATTACCTTTTGCATTGCACATATATTAGCTTACATTGAGTAATGTTAGATACAGTTATGAGTTGTACAAACACCGCGCACTCCTTTTGAAAAAGAGTGGGGTACACCATTAAAATATTAATTTTTTCATGTAGGTCCCATATTTACTTATGAGTAATACTACATGCAGTCGTGAAGTGCGTAAGCGCCGCACAATCCCTTTGAAAAAGAGTGGGGTCCATTATTAAAAAA
Source organism: Cyclocarya paliurus (assembly GCA_029856935.1). NCBI lineage: Eukaryota > Viridiplantae > Streptophyta > Magnoliopsida > Fagales > Juglandaceae > Cyclocarya > Cyclocarya paliurus. The sequence continues at coordinate 28,536,376 of CM056954.1, read as the reverse complement.
CTAATTTTTTAATAATGGACCTCACTTTTTTTCAAAACTATTGCGTAAGCGCTGTGCACTCCACCACTGCAATTTCATTTCTCTTTACTAATTTCAAAAAGAGTGCGCAGTGCTTGTGTACTCTATGACTATAAATATAATTTCTCTTTTCTATAACTATTAATAAAAATAAATGTAGGAGCATTTAAATGCATGTCCTATTAGGGGCACACTGATAATGCTTGTTTTTGGTTTTTGTTGTTATTTATCTATTGTAATTTCTGTGCCATAAATTCTATGTTGTATTTATTATCTTCTATCAGCTGATTGTTTGGAATTAATGTTGATTAGTATTATTAAAATTGTACTCATGCAGATGATAAGTTCACCGCGCCATGCTACAATAGAGCGCAGAAGCATAGCAACTGGGGAAGTGCTGCTAAACAAACTGGAAGAAGTCAATAAATCAGTAAAGGTGAATAACTTTTCTAGTTCTTTAAGGAGGAAGTGCATACAAATGAATTTTATATTTTTTGCCATAGGAGTGAAGTCCCTATGAAATTCCTGAAATCTGCAAAGATTTCCTTTGAGAAAGAAAACCCCCAATCCTATTTTCTTCCAGTGCTGTCTGTCCCCAGCAAAAATGAACTTGTACTTCCGTTGTCATTTAGGATGGAGACCATTTTAGATTTTGAAACTCAGACCACTTTATTGGATATTTAAAGAAATAACAAATAGATTCATATCAAAGGCATAATCCATGATGGAGCCCCACCCCACCTACAGGCAGTGCTATCATATAGTATATATATTTTGAATTCCATACCGAAGGAAATGCTATTCCTCCTATTTCATTCTGTTTTTAAGTTTAAACACTTCCATGTTTTCGAAACTTGTGGAGAAGCTATGCTTCTAATTTCTTGCTTATCATCTATTGTTTTTTATGAAATCGATGCTTTGATTGTTTTTTTGACTGCCTTCATTTATGTAAAAATTGAAGATAATGATCTTTTGGTAACTTTATGACCAGAAAATCGAGTTGCTCATTGAGAAGTCCTCTCCCGAAAGGAGCTGAATTGGTGTCTGTCCTTATCTTTCCGTCCCAACTTTCGGCAATCAGAAAACTGGAGAGGACTTTGATCTTGTTACTTTGTCTATAACGACAAGCATAGGAGAAATGGTGGTCAATTATAATCACCTTGTCATCTATCCAATTCCAATTGTCTCGTTACTTTTCATATGTATAGAATTAAGGTTGGAAATCTATGAATGGTTTTGTTTTGTCCCTCAGCCCTTATAGCTTCCTATTTATCAGCTCCCGAGTCATTTTTATTTCGAATGCTCGAATCAGCTGAGAAATCCAAGAGGGTACGTTGTTGTAATGAATTGAACTGTGGATTCAAGGATTTCATTAAATTTTTGGAATCGGCCCTACATGCCAAAACTTGGCTTATTTACTTCCTTGAGAGCAAAAAACTCTCCTTTTATTTATTTATTTATTTATTATTGACAAGGTCGTCTGATATTATTTCACCCAACTTTTCTCTTGACATAAAAATATTAGAAGAGTTAATGCTATTTACAAGCTTGGTATATAATAGACCCCTTACTAGGATCTATTATATTCATAAAAGTGGTAAATATGAATAAATTTATATATATATATATATATATATATATAAGCGCCTGATGTAGCATGATTTCGCATAAGTGGTGTGCTTGTTGTATTAATAAAAAGGCTAGCAAATAAATTTATTTATTGTATAATCCTTTACTTCATATATTGAATGATTACTAGATCAGGCCAGACCTTTTTACGTCGAGTCTTGAACAAAATGGTTGTGGGTCTTTCGTATCCCGCAATTGGGGGTGGACGCAATTGGAAGGTGTTGGATATGAACCCTGTTATGAAGCGAGCATTTATTTATTTAAATAATCAAAGAATAGAGGTGTGTCTGTTTAGTGCAAAATATAACTCTGTTAGTCTATGTCATGTATACGTAAAGATTACAGACAAGTTAAAAAGGGTATGCTAATATGCCCGATGCATTTGACGACGCCAGTGATCGATAAATATATTAAGAAAAACGCGAATGCACTATCGGTCACTGGCGTCGATCAAATGCATTGGTCCCTGTAGTAGGACCCTTTGCCTCAGTTTGACATCAATTCAATTGCCTGAAGAGTGGCGCAAATTAGTATCGAGAGCACTGGCATCCAGTTATGTATAATAATAAATAATATATAGCTATTATGCATATTAAAACCAAATTGGATGAAAATGGTCTTGTTGTATTGGATTAGTCCATTCTTGGCTAAAATCAGTTTTTGCGCCAACATGTGTTAGAAGACACTATAGCAACTCTCATTTCCAGCAATTCATTTCACCAATACAGTCTCACAATTCATTTGTCGTCCTTTGGAACAGTACTATGTAAGCCATAAGTTATTTGATAGAATTAAGAATATCTAAAATAGAAATTACATTTTCAAGTCAATGTGGAGGATATAACTTCCATCTGTTACTCATTCAAATTGGAGGCATGCAAATATTATAATTCTAAGTTTTTATAAGTATTATTTGCCCCAATGAAAAATTCTATTTATCATTATCATCTCGACACTCCTTGATGTGCATCAAATGATTAGTTTACAAGTGAAACATGACAAACAGTTCCAATAATTTAATACTCAGAGGGATGTTTCCCACCTGGCCCATGATAGTCGGGCTTGGAACAATGAGGCCTAGGGCAACCTGGGCCTTGCTCTCCTGCAGCCCAAAAGTTGCCGAAATCTGGGTCTCTAGTTGCATCAGATGACGAAGGGTCCATCACGTAGGAAACCAGAAGAAGGGACACAAATGGGATGCGCTGACTCTAACATCCCCTGTGACACCAGGCATTAAAAGACCTGCATCGACAAATGAATGGAGGATTCGGGCAGCCCTTCATTCCTAGACGAGGGGACCAGAAACGACCACGCCGCTAACCCATCACTATGATGCACCTAGGAAGCCATGTCGCATTAAAAGCACTGTCTCAAAAGCCACGCCGCATTGAAAGCCCTACATCAGATTACCACATTGCATTAAATACACAAGCTAAAACAACTATAGGCGGGATGACGAGACCCTGACATTGGGTACAAAATTTCCCCCTGAAACCTTGTATAAAAGACACATCTCAGGTATAAAAAAACTCTCTTTGAACTCTGTTATTTCAAAAACTAAGACTCCAAACACAAGAGACTGACTTAAGTATCGGAGGTTTCCCGGACCCCTTGAGCCCATCTTATACTTGTAGGTGGAGACAGTGGCCCGAGTTGCTAGAATCTTGTCTAGGTATAGGAAACACGACGTTAACAGTGGCCTCATCTGTGAGATCTATCCTATAGACGTTAGGTGTCCTTGTATGTCAGCGATGACCCGTTCTCAGATAACTTGAGAGCCAGAAGTGTTATCAGAAGACATGGAAGCATGTCTTGTGGAGATGGAACAATTAGTGAGGATGCTGACGGCAAAAGAAGCTTCTGAAGGAGAACAAAGCCTTACAGGTAGACATTACCAAGCTACCTGAAGACACTAAGCCAATCACAACAGACAAGGCAAGTTGCGAGGCCTAGGAGGGATGAATGTAGATGGGATAGGAAGAAGATGCAACATGAGCTGCGGCACCTCATGGGCAAGTACAAGGAGATGGCCAAAAAGGTGGAAGCCTCATTATCAGTAGACTAGATGCTCACCAGCACAAACTTATCTTATAGTGCAGAAGTGATGGTTATGCCACTACCACCAAAATTTGGGGTTCCCCTAGAACATCTGGATACTTTTAAGGTCCATATGACTCTCCACGGATTCCCCAGAGAGATTGCTTACAGGGCATTCCCCTTGACCTTGAAAGGCGTAGCGCGGGCATGGTTTGTGTCCCTGACACCGAATTCAATCTGCATCTTTGAGGACCTGGCTCACCTCTTCATCACCTAGTTCATGGCCAGTAGAAAGAGAAGACGTCAGGTGGCTTACCTCTTGACTTTCAAGCAACAAGAGGATGAAAGTCTAAAATCATACCTGGCCAGATTCAACAAAGAGCGCATGTCCATCGATGACTGGGATGAGAAGATTACTCTTGTTGCCCTCCTGGGCAACATATGGAAGATTACTCTTGCTGCCCTCCTGGGCAACATATGGCCCTGAAACTTGTTTATGGCGGAGCTGGCGAGGAAGACTCCCACCATGCCATGATAGTTTTTGGACTAGGCGGATTGATTCATAAATGCTAAAGTCACGCTCCGAGCGTTGACAACACCACGAAAGATAGAGTTGGAACGAGCGGATAAGAAGGCCAAAACATCAACCCAATCCAAACCTACAGACAAGGCCAAAAAAGGATACCACGACAAAGGGCGAGATGACGCACCCCCCCCCCCCCAAAGGGTTGCGCCGAGCATGACCGGACTACACTGACGATAAAAGAGGATGACAAGCCAGCTACCCTAGAAGCTGACCTTCGAGATAGCGGATGCCACTATTGCACCTACCACCGTTTAATAACTCACAATAATGCTAACTGTAAGTCCCTAGAGGGAGAAAGGGGGAGGGCGTTATAACCAACCCCCTGGCACCATACCGACTGATGGGAAGACTAGAAGAGCAGTTAGGGGAGGTTTGATGGGTAGAGGAGTGAGAATCCAAGGAGGCGGGCATAGCAAAAGCCTCCACGAGACCACCCTCAGTCACCACCTTGCAAAGGTGCCCCTTTGGGTAAGATCCAAACTATAGTTGGGGGGGGTTTGATGGGGGCAGCTCCACCTCCTTTAGCAAAAAGGTGCATGCTAGAAGGGCGTGATTTGAAGAAGTATATTCGGCCAAATATTGCCCAACTAAGCAGAGAAGGAGCGAGTCTAGGCTAGTCATCACCTTCAAGGAGGCTGAAGAGGAAGGAGTCCTTTACCCCCATGATGATGCCTTGGTGGTGACTATGCAGGTGGCTAACTTCACCACTCGGAGAATCCTCATCGATAATGACAGTTCTGCCGACATTCTATTTTGGGATGCCTTCACTTGAATGAGGATTGATCCCGCCCACCTGCAGCCAGAACTAATGCCTTTGAAGGGGTTTATATGGTTGAGCCGGTGGGAACCATCACTCTTTAAATCCTGGTCGGAAAGGCCTCTCACACTGCCTCCGCGATGATCAAATTTATAGTCATGAAGGCTCCCTCATCGTACAATGACATACTGGGGTGACTTACAACTCAACATTCTAAAAGGGGTGACGTTAACTTACCACCTGAAGATGAAGTTCCCGACCACTGCAGGAGTATGGGAGATAAGAGGCGACCAAGTCTTGGCACAAGATTATTATGTACAAGAACTAAAGCTATTGAAAGGAGGGATTTGCATGGTAGAACCTCCAAAGTGATGGCCATGCCCCACCGCCTCCCCCCGAGTTCATCGTAGAAGAAGAAAAAATCAAGGACAAACAAACTCTCCGACAAGTGGAGCCAAACGAACCACTTGAGTTGGCCTTTGGATCTGAGTTACCCTGAGCCCATAGTCAGGATCGACAGTAGAATGACACCTTACATGCGGAGGGCTACAGTGCAACTCCTAGTGGAACGTCGGATGTCTTCGCCTAGAGCCACAAAAACATGCCTGGGATTGACTCCGATGTCATCCAACACCACTTGTGTTTGAATCCTGAGGCTAAGAAGGTCCGACAGAAAAGGCAGAGTTTTAGCACTGAGAAGTGTACTGCCATCACAGAAGAAGTCGATCGCCTTCTAGCAGTGGTGTTCATACGGGGAGCACACTATTCGGATTGGCTATTCAATGTTGTGCTAGTGAAAAATTTCAGCGATAAGTGGAGGATGTGTGTTGATTTCACAGATTTAAATAAGACCTGCCCCAAGGAATGTTTCCCTCTTCCTCGAATCAACTTGATAATAGACTCCATTGTGGGCCATCGCATGCTTAGTTTTATAGATTCCTACTTAGGATACAACCAGATCCAGATGAACCTCAATAATGAGGAGAAAACATCATTCATCATGGAGAGAGGATTGTACTGCTACCAAGCCTTTCAGTATGAAAAATGTGGGGGACACTTACCAACGGTTGGTAAACAACATGTTCAATGAACAGATAGGGTGGAACATGGAGGTTTATGTAGATGACCTACTTGTTAAGAGTAGGACCCTTGAACAACACCTAGTTAACCTATGCGAGACCTTCACGGTACTAAGAAGTTACTAGATGAAGCTTAACCTGACCAAGTGCGCATTTGGCGGAATCTGGGCAATTCTTGGATTTTATGGTCTCGGAACGGGGAATAGAGGCCAATTCGAAAAAGGTGAAGGCCATACTCAACATGGCCCCACCCTAGAGTATCAACAACATACAAAAGACTCGTCGGATGGGTGGCGGCTCTTAATCGATTTGTGTCCAAGTCAACAGACAAGTGCTTGTCATTCTTCAAGGTGCCGCGGAAGGTGCAAACTTGAAACGATGAGTGAGACCAGGCGTTCAAGAACCTTATGCAATACCTTACCTATCCTCCATTACCCAATCAAGCTGTCCCAGGAGAAGTCTTGAGCCTATATTTATCGATTTCCCCATACGCCGTCTCCGTGATTTTTGTACAAGACTTGAAGGGCTTCCAAAAGCCGGTGTACTACACTAGCCGTGCTTTTCAGGATACTCCTACATGGACCATCTTGCCTTCACCCTTATAATGACCGCCAGCTAACTCAAACCGTACTTCCAAGCACATCCAATACAGAAACTGATTGAAGCCTCTTTGACTTAGAAGAAGGTCTTACAGGGACCATATGTCTTAGGATGGTTAATGTACTGGGTAGTAGAGCTCAGTGAGTTCGATATCAAGTACACCTCCAAAAGTTCCACTAAAGGACAAGTTCTGGCAGACTTCGTTGCAGAGTTCACTGGCTTTCCAGAAGAAGTTTGAGATGCACCTCCTGTGAAGCCTTGGTAAATCTTCGTTGATGGCTCATCTTGCAAGGCTAGGGGAGAGTAGGGGTGCATATGATTATCGATGCTGGTGAAGAGTATGATTACACCATCAGGCTGGTGTTTAAAACTACTAACAATGAAGCAAAATATGAGGCGTTGCTGGCTAGCTTGGCAGTGGCCGAGGAGCTAGGTGCTAAGAAAATAAAAGTGAATGCCGACTCCAAAGTAGTCGTCAACTAGGTTAGAGGGGAGTTCACCATTAAAAGAGAGAAGTTGAAAAAATACTTAATGCTGATGGGGCACAAGCTTAGCCGCTTCCAATACTTTTAGATCTAGCAAATACCGAGGGCCGAGAACCAAAAGGCTGACAAGCTAGCACGAGATGCATTCGAGTAGGAAGACTCACCCCTATTAGAACAAATAGTGGTCAGGACTGTAGAAATGCCCGTGGTTAGGGCCAAGGTCTTAGAAGTAGGGCCGAGAGCTCTAAAATGGGCTCTGGACATAATCAAGTACCTTGATACCAATGAGTTACCTGATGATAAGTGGGAGGCAAAGAAGATCAAGAATAGGGTAGCACGCTTCATCTTGGTTGACAGAGTCCTATACAGACGGGGTTATTCCATGCTCCTCCTAAGGTGCATCTCACTTGAGCAAGTACAATACATCTTAGCAAAAGTACACAAAGGGGTATGCAGTAACCACTCGGGAGGAAAAGCATTGACGAGCAAGGTAGTGAGGACGAGATACTACTAACCACGCACACTTAGAGATGCAGAGAAGTTCGTCCAAAAATGTCGAAAGTGCCTCATTGCCCATTGCCTACCCAAGGAACTGACGCCAATCACCTCACTGTGACCTTTTGTGTAGAGAGTGTTGACCTAGTCAGTCCCCTCCCTCCGGGCAAATGAGGGGTGGAGTTCGTAATCGTGGTCATAGATTACTTTATTAAATGTGAAGCTGAGAACCTAGCAACAATAACGATGTGTAATATCACCTAGTTCCTGTGGAAGACAGTCGCATGCAGATTCAACATCCTTAATTTTAACATATCAGACAACGGAAGACAGTTTGACTCGGATCATTATCATGAATGGTGTAGGGAGTAGGCATCAAGTTTAAGTACTCCTTCCTAGGACATCCACAGTCCAACAGGCAAGTCAAGGCGACCAACAAGATGTTGCTTGGGATTCTTAAGAAGAAGCTCGATGACAAAAAGAGAACTTGGGTAGAATAACTCCTAGGGGTACGTTGGGCCTATCGGACCACGGTCAGGACCCCAACGGGTGAAACTCCCGTCATCCTCACCTATGAATATGAGGTAGTAGCACCTGTTGAAGTAGGAATGCCCACTCACAAGATCTAACACTTCAATCAAGACTCCAATGGTGTGAGTTAGAGGAAGAGCTCGACCAGTTGGAAGAAAGAAGGTTAAAGGCAGAGGTAAGGACGATGATCAACAAAAGAAGGGCTGGACTCGCTACTTCAACTAGCGGGTCCAGCCAAGATCCTTCAAAGTTGGAGACCTAGTGCTGAGGTAGGTTGGGATAGGCACTCGGGACGAAGGAAAGCCGGAGCCGAGATGGGAAGGTCATTACGTAGTCACGACCAACAATCGCCTAGGCTCGTATAGGCTTAAAGATTCACAAGACAAGTACCTACCACACTGAGGGAATACCGAACACCTACTTAAGTTCTTTTGTTGAAACTGTAAGCTGAATTTTATTTCAATAATGTACAAACATAAATGATAATGATGATTATCTCCTAGGAATGTGTTTTGTCTCATCCAAGTTTGAAGGGTGAGTCTAGTCTTACAAATTGCTCGACCCCCCTCACGCCTGTGAGGGTCAACAAGGCGAGTCCAGTCTTACAAACTACTTGACCCCCACTTGCACCTGTAAGGGTTAATGAGACGAGTCTAGTCTTACGAATTGCTCGACTTCCCCCAAGTTTACAAGTTTGAAGGGCGGTCCAGTCTTATAAACCGCTCAACCTCTCCCAAGTTTACAAGTTTGAAGAGTGAGTCTAGTCTAGGGGTGTAACCGGTCCGGTCCGGTCTGGTTTTGGACAAAATTTTGGACCGAATCGGTATGACCGGTTTTGTATTTTTCAAAATCGATTACGCACCGGCTACCCTTCTAAACTGGAACTTCCGATTTTACCAGTTTCCGATCCGGTTCGGTCCGGTCCGGTCTGGTTTTTGATTTTTTTAAAATGTAAATTTGACATTTTGTCATTAAAAATATGTTAAAAAAAAACTGTTTTAAAAAAATCTGTTATACTTTTATTAATCTATATTAGACTATTAATATAACTATAACTATAGTCTATATTAGACTATTAGTACAAGTTATAAACTTATATATTAGTGTTGCTATATAAATTATTAGACTATATAATAGTATTAATATTAGACTATTAGTATAGCTATATAATACATGATCAATTACATTTTCATTTTTAAGATTAAAATTTTATTTTATAATGACATTATCTTATATATAATTATATTAATAGTATATGATCAAACAAATTACAAATGTTCATATTTAAAATTAACATTTTATGTTATATTTTATAAATTATAATATGAAATTATTTCATATATGATATATAGTTATATATAAAAATTTCACATATAATTATACATTATATATAAAACTTATATATTAATATATAAAAAATATTTTGTATAATTTTAATTTTGTATAAAACTTATATATAAAATATTATTTTTTATATATTTTTTATCAACTGGTTCGGTCAAAAAAATCTTAAAACCGGAACCGGAACGGTTCCAACCGGTTTATGAATTATAAGAACCGGTTTTGGACCAGACCGGTTCAAAACCGGTCTGGTTCGGACTGGTTTACCTGTTTTTCGGTTTAAATTTACACTCCTAGTCCAGTCTTACGCGCTATTCAACCTCCCCCAAGTTTATAAGGGTCAACAAGGTGAATTGAGTCTAATGAACTACCCGACATCCCCCAAGTTTACAAGTTTGAAGGGGAGTCTAGTCTTACGAATGGCTCGGTCCCCCTCATGTCTGTAAGGGTCAACGAAGCGAGTCCAATCTTACGAACTGCTCCACCTCCCCCAAGTTTATAAGGATTAACAGGGGGAGTCCAGTCTTACGAACTTCCTGATCTCCCCCAAGTCTTATGAATGCCATTAACTTAGTATTGATCATCTTGCATCTAATGTTCGGTTACTAATGTTGATTAAAAGGTGCTGTTTAAAAAACCATTATACTCCCCTGAAGAGAAAGTAAAGAAAAAGTAACAAAGGCAGGAGGAAAGTAAAGAGTACGCAAAAAAAAGTTAAATGTCATTAACATTATGATACAAAGAGAAAACATATGGTACAAAAGCACGTACAAATATATGGTATAAACAGAAAATATATGATATAAAGGGGGTTACAAATAAATGTAAAAGTCAACCGTGGGCATCCAATTTGGGCCTATGGAGGTGTTGTGCTTCAACACCCTTGGGTCGGGAGATAGAGTCGCCAAGTCAAGGGACCTTAAGTCGCCCTATGGATTCTCTAGCACGTGGTCCCGTATCCTTTTCAAGCCCTCTATATAACCATAGGTCCAAGGTTGGTTTTGGAGAAATGGAGCCGACTTCAATTGTGTGTCCATGTGGGGGACCACGTCATTCACATCCTGTCAAGTCACTCTTCAAGTCCTTGACAAGAACATCGCTAGAGGTTAGCTGGCTCTTCACCTCAACCAATTTGGCCACCACCTCGTCCGCTCGTGTCTTCTTTTCAAATTATGTGGCATAGGCCAAGGTGATCCCGGCATCTAAGTCCTTAACTTGCTATGACTTGGAGTCAAATGACTTCTTTTTCTTCTTGAGGGACTCAGAGGGGATCTATATTAGTCATTGAGCCAATTGTACGACTGAATGTCCGTCACGCTGCTCCTTCAACTTCGAGTTCTTTTCCTAAGTCTCCCAATAGCCTCTTCCAGCTTCCCCAGCTCCACCGTCTGAGTATCCAACAACTCCTGCAGGGTATCTAGTGCTTGCCCTTAAAGTGCGTCCTCGAGCTTGTGCTGTCTGGCCTCTTCCAGCGACTTAGAGAGGTTAGACTTGAGAGTGGCCTTTTGCCAATGAAGATGGACCATCCTTTTCCGGCTCTGCCGATGGTCGAATTCCACCTTAACAAGGGTCTCCTCCAATCGCTCATCTTCCTCCTCTCCTGCTTGGTGTGTTGCAGGGCTATGTTGGCCATGGAATGGATTGCTTGATTATTTTCCTCCATAGCTCCTCGACCATACACAATGAAAGTTGCCAGTTGCTCCATCACTTGTCATGGAAACGAAACAAAGTCAAAACAGAGAAGGCCAAAGGAGAAAGAAAAAGGAAAAATGGCATGCTAAAACATACCCTAGAAAAAAGGTTTTTAAGGGCCTAAGCCATCTCCCGGATGGACTCCTCATGAGCTCTCCTCGACCCCATCTAGTGAAGAGACAGAAGGAGATCTAGGACCGGCCCCCCTTCCTCCTCAAGTAGAAGGTAGGATGATGTCCCAATATCATCCTTTGTGTTGCCCTCAAGCGCCCCAGCTACCCGCCCGTCGCCTTGGTCCCTAGCCCCCTTAGGCACTGGCTCCTCGGGGATGCGCTCTCCCCTTGAACTGACGGTTGGGACCTAGTCTGGCTCTTGCCCCAAGTCCCCTCGAACGGGAGATTCATCCCTGCCAACACCGAACGTCATAGCCTCAATCTCAAGAGGGGTAGGCGAGACGACAATGACCTCTATTAGCTCCAGTTATGCCTCAGACTCGAGCGCAACAACCGGGTCTTCCTTGGCCTTCATTGGTGCTATCTCGGCCTTGATCTCGGGTGGGGTAGGTGAGACTTCATTGGCCTCTGTCGAAATCATCTTGGCACATCAAATATGTACATTAGTGTAAATGAATTTTTTATGTATTTTTTAAACATCTTTAACGATTAAGAAAAAATTTAAAGAAAAAATACAAATTCACTAATAGTCACTTCATTAACCATTAAAAAAATAAAAATAAAAATATATGAGTAGATACATTTGATGTGCACATTTAAAAGTCATACTAGCATTTTTAATAAAATATTAAATATACTTAAGAAAAACTTATAAAAAATTTATTTCTTCACATATTAGTTCTTAATAAACTGAAAGTCATGAAATTTGAATTTAAAAATAAAAATAAAAATAATCTTATAAATAAAAATGTAAGTAGACGTATTCTTGTTCTTTTCTTAAAATAAAGAATAATTATAGCCTTACCACTCTTCTACTACCCTTCTACTACTCTTTTTAATTTTTTTAAATATTTTTTACTTAATGATTAAGAAAATGACTATTAGTAAAATTGTATATTTTTAAAATTTTTTCTTAATAATTAAAAATATTTAAAAAATATTAAAAAAAAAAAAATACACTAAAAATAATAAAGCGATGATAAAAGGATTATAAGTTACCTAACAACTACTACACTCTTTGGCTGAGTTTGGATAGTCAAAATACCTCAAGTCATCTAGAAACTTTTCGTACAGACCAGAGTTCTTCAACATCCAAACACGTTTTCGTATGGACCTCCGGTCTGGAGGTCATCAGAGACTCTAATGTGAGATGACGTCCCCTAGCTTAGGTGCGTGTTCTGAGAGCCCGAGACTGTGATGTGATTTGGAATTGAGCTGAAACAGTAAAAAATGAGAGAGAGGGAGATGATTTGCACGCAAATTGAGAGAAAGGCAACTATAATGTTTTCTTTATTATTATAAAATTACTATAATATTTTTTACTATTATATATAAATAAATAAATTACTATTATATATAAATAAAAGCATTATAATATTTATCACAAGTATATATAAATAAAAAATAAAATCAATATAATATTTATTATTATTATATAAAAATATAAAAATAAAATTATTATAATATTTATCACTATTATATATAAATAAAATCATCATTAAAAAAAATAATTATTGATGAGATTCCACATATTTTTTTAATTACCTATATAAAAGTCAACAATTCAACATATTTCATACATCAAAATAATTCAAAATACTTTTAATGAGACTTACAAATTCATTCTCATTTCTACTCATAACTATTTAAAACCCTTCTCAAACAATTCCCCCAATCCAAACTAGGCGGACACCGCTGTATCCGTTCAAGGCTCGAATTCTTCGTCTTCCACTCCCATTCATTGCATCGTTTCTCAGTTCTCGGGTAAGCTATTAATCCCACCACAACCAAACCTATCTTTCTACACATCCATGTCCTTCCTCAATAATGCATAACTATGCGCCTTTGTCTAATGGGTATGACATGCTGATTTAGGGTTTTTGCTTGCAGCTGAAGACGAACGAGAGAGGAAGAGGAAAAGAAGGCGTATCAATTCATGGGGGGTGGAGCAGATCATGGACATGGGGAAGCGTCCCACGGGGATTTCCGGGCCAAGGTTTGGAGCATGACGGGTGGCCCAAACTGCCGGCCCAAGCACTGGCGCCGCAATACCGCCATCGCCATGGTCGGTGTCTTCCTCATCTGCATACCCATCGCCATGAAGTCCGCCGAGCTCGAGGTCCTCTCTTCTCCAATCTCTTTGTTTACTCGTTTACATTTCTGTGTTAAATCCCTCTGAAAATGTGGGGGAGGTGAAGAAAATTGGGTTTTTTTTTTTGGAATGCGAGATCTCTCCCAGCTATTTACTCTATCTCGCATTATTTTTCCAGTGTTTTTCCTGGTCAACATGTGAGTTTCTGTTTGGCTGCCGAGAAATTTAGGGCGTTTGGGGAAATTGGGATTTATGGATCTTAGGTTATACGCCGTTGAGATTCTAGAACCTTATCGGAAAAGTCTTGCACGTGTAACAGCTGAGCTCTTGGTTGTTGTCACAAATGCAAACGAATTGAGTTTGAAATTCAATTATGCTTCTGACGATTGTGGATTTAGCTATAAACTATCTTGTAGGTTTAGAAAGTTTCTTGGGTAGTTTTCTTTTATCTACATCCAGTATACATAAGGTTTCCGCCTTTTCTAATAAAATCCTATCATTAGTGTATTTTTTTGAATGGTCTGTTCTGAAGGGAACCTCCGTACAGTTTTCTCTAGGCTTTTAGGGGCCGTGATGAATAATGGTTTTTCGATTGACAGGGAGGGCCATTAGTTTAACCCAAGGAAATGGCTACGCATTTGAATGTTTTTTTTTGATAAGTAAGAAACTTTATTGATTGAATGAAACTAGGCAAAGCCCATGTACACAAGAAGTATACAAAAGAGACACCTAATTACATTTTAGAAAGCTGAAAAGAAAGCAAAAACTCATGAATATTCCCTCCCTTTTAAACTATAGCAGAAAACCATTGAACCAAATAAAATACAAAGAAGTTCCATAATTCCCCCACAGCTCTCTCCTTGTTGTTGAAGCACCTCTCATTTCTTTCCATCCATACACACCACAATAAGCACAAAGGAACCATACTCCACGTCGCTGCCAGTTGAGAGCTATGATGATGCCTATTCCAACATGCTAGGAGCTCCACCACACTCTTAGGCATAACCCAATTCAACCTGGCTCTACTAAATATACCAGCTCATAGCTCCCTCGCCAACTCGCAATGCAGAAAAAAGATGGTCAATCAATTCACTGTTGTTCTTACACATATAACACCACTCCATTACGATCATCCCCCATTTCCTTAAATTGTCAGCCGTCAAAATCTTTCCTAAAGCTGCTGTACAAGTAAAAAATGCAACTTTGGATGGCACAGGAGCTCTCCAAATACCCTTCCATGGAAACACATTGGGTTGATGATCTGTCAGCACCTTATAGAAAGATTTAACAGAATTTTTTTTACTCCCTGAATGTTTCCACAGCATTCTATCTCTCCCATTTCCTCCTATCCTCTTGGAATAAAGCAAGCAGAAAAAACTTGCTATCTCCTCAACTTCCCAATCCTGCGCATTTCTAGAAAAGATCATATTCCAATGCAATGTACCATTTGAATATTTTTAGCATATAAGCTTACAGATCTGCTATTGGAACTTCCGTAGGTTTTTTCTTTTACTCTTATGGCGTTACAATTTCATACTTTCAACTTAATTGCTGAAAGATTTAATCTTTCGAGTGCATTTTAAATTTTTTAGTTAACAGGTTGCAATTACTTTGCTGAAAAATGGAAGGAACAAATCTTTGCTATATTTTATAGTGTCTACAGTCACCCACGTTGTTTGGTACTGAAACTTTGATGGGTACTTAGTATATGTTTTGGAAGTCAAACTAAATATGAGATTGGTTTGGAGGTTGCTGCTCTGGTACTTGGTATTTTGTGTCAAGCTTTACCTTAAATCTATCTGCTTTAACACTACGTATTCTTGAAACATGGGACTTTATTGATGACATCACCTAGCTTGTTTCATATATTCAGTAGCCAATTTTTGATACAGCTAAACTGCAAGCTGCCTCTTTGCAGTTGTGGCCATATATGCTATTTTAAAGTCTGCCACTTTGTACAAAATGTACCTTTTAGCTGAGAATCTGAAGCTGAGAGAGATCCTCTCTTATAATGGATTGATAGGCATTCACTTTGGGAGTACTTGAATAAGTGCTATCTGATTAAAGTTGGCCAGTTGGGTTTACTTATCAAAAGCTAAAGTTGGGCAGTCAGATTGATATCAAGAAAAAAAATGAAGTTAGTGGGAAGTCAGGGAGGGAAGGAGTTTCTTTAGATGCTTTTCGCATTTGTTATATAGGAAGCATCTACATTTGGATTGACAAAAACGGGGACTGCGATATTGTAATACCTCAGATTTATCATAATAGGGTGGTGAATGGGAGCCATATTGCTTGGGAGGGAGAAATTCTAGCGATTTATAATTATTTCAAGGGGCTCCAATCGTAGCATTGACTAATCCTTTGATGTGTAAGCCTAGGTATGGTTTGGGCTTTCTTTGGGTAGTGCTTCAGTCTTACATTGAGGATGCAAATAATCCTCATAGAATACTTATAAAAAAAAATAATCCACATAGAATGGGTAATTTATAAAATTAGTCATGGGTGCCACATTGGCTACTTACTAGGTGAAAACTAGGCTTTATATGTGTAAGGAAGCTTTAAGTTGAATATTGTTTTGGGGTAATAGCGCATATGTGGTTAGTGCTTTCCCTAGGTTGTTACATATGGCATTGGAGTCACCTAATAAAGGCCAGCCATGTGATGTTGGACCATTGCATGACATGAGCTTGAAGAGGATGTTAGGAATTAAGAGGGGAAGTTTGTAACACCTCAGTCCTATATATATATATATATATATATATTTTTGATAAGTAACACCTCAGTCCTATATTGGAAATACGAATAACCAAAATAGAGTGGGTAAGTTATAAAGGTAGTCAAATTAACTAGTTATTTTGGAGTTCTAGTGTATATTTGGTAGGGGTGAAAACCAAACCGGTCAGTTTGGTTTCAGCCCAAAATCGAAACCAACCGACTGGAAATTTATACCCACAAAACTGACTGAACTGGCTGATGGAGAGGGGGAAAACTGGCCGGACTGGTTTCGGTCGGTTTTGGGTTTGGAGGTCGGTTTGGGACTTTTTTTGGGCTGTTTTATTTACCTTATGTCTATATCATTTTAGGCCTTTTTTACTTATAAAAAAAAAAAAAATCATTTTAGGCCTTTTTTTGGGTTGCTTTAAAATCCTAATTTGATGTAGTGGGATTTTAAAGCCCATTTTTAATATTCAAGTTTCATTTTAATTTTAATGTCATTTGTAATGTTAGGTTTTAAAAAAATAGCAATTGTAAAATAGTGATGGTGTAAGTATATACTACTATACTAATTACTATGTAACTAAAAAAAAACACAACTCCACTAGATGTTTATTACACATTACAAATAAAATTTTTTTTTTCTAAGCAACAATGCAATTAAAATAAATAAATGGCAATGGTTCTTGTCATTTGTAATCTTCACACTTGCTGCTTCAGCCTTCAATCTCATTAGTTGTGACGTTTGATTGTGCGTCCAACTCTATATAGAAACATTATAAAAACATCAAATATTAGTGAATTTGGATGATGAAAACAACTTCATACAATCTCTTGCAACCGTTACGTGACATGACAGTTTAAACCGAGGTTCAAAAGACCAACACATCTTCCTAAATCCTTTTCCTTCAACAATTCTAAATGGAAATTCATTGGTAATTACCATCTATGCAATTGACAACCTCACAACCTTTTCACTATACTTGTGGGTTACAAGATTTTTTATCGTACTGCCGTCACTATCTCCAACCCCCCCTAGGGTGTCGCCTCACCCGCCATATGTGTTACAAATTCTCGATGTCTTCTTCGGGCCAGTCCATTGTAGGTGGCACAACTCAAATCCCACATTTCTGGTTGTGATAGGCTCTGATAGATACCAATTTGTAACACCCCTTCCCATAGGTTAGGTTTGTTACGTACATTCATAGCATAATTCCCGATAAAGAGATTTGAGATCATAAAAATTCCTCATTTATTTAATCATAAAACTTATCTAGCATGACAGTCTTTCATAATATAAAAGCTAAAATATAGCGAAAATGGGATAAACTAGTTCTATGTGGTGATCACTTATTCAGATGTTTTAATCATAAACTAAATCCTTTTAGAAAAACCACTTATTCCCGTCTAAGTCTTTGAAACTAATCTACTCCTGGCCCTCAACTCTGTGTCCACACAATCAACATCTGGGACATTAAAACATAAAAACAGAGAAACAAATGAGTTGAAGACTCAGTAATAGCTCATCATACTGTAAACCTTATTTAGCTTAACGATAGGCTTATTTTAGAAACTTTCATGTACAATAATATGTGGAATTAACAATAATCATGGTAATACATGTAACATGATGCATGCTTGACTAACTTCATGCATTTCCTATTGTCTTTCACTCATTTAGTGGCCATCATAACATGTGTGCATTGGTCCAATTGTTGTTGACTGTATATAGCATATTGTAACATGGGTGAACCACGCTTTGGTCTGTGTTATCACATAACCTATGATTATGCTGACTCTTCAGGGTGCGTGTTTCTTCTTGTGGTTGGTGCCATTCTAAACGAACCTCACATAATATAATTCATGCAATTAAGCAAATAATAATACAAATACTTCATCAATCAAGAACATGGCAATAAGCATCAAACATAATAGTAAATAACTTCTCTTGAACTTCGAGCTGGCTAGAAGTCATTTTAGGTATTTCCTATCCTAGAATTCTTTCCTCTTAAAGTCTACAAAATCTCTCAACGTGGATCGGATACCAATTTGTAACGCTCCAATGGAAGGCTAAAACCACAGGCCTATACTCCAAAAGGATTAGTCAATGATACTATTGGAGCCCTATTGGAACCTTATAAAGAGCAAGAACTTCTCATTTCCAAGTAATGTGGGATTCCATACACCACCTACCCTTATCCTTATCATATGGGGTGTCACGTTACATCTTACCACAATAATTACACTTAGCTTTAGACTCATCTACAGGACAACCGTCACAACCTTATACTTTCGTAAAATGGTCCCAAACAACCGATATATCCTTCCCCTTCAGTTTTTTAGGTCCCCTTCAGTTTTTTAGGAAGTGGACAAGTACTATTGGTAAGGGCTTTGGGGGGACTTGATGTTTGGATCTCTCTCAAATCATCTCCTAAGTTAACAGGAAAATTAATTATCAAACATGAAGACATCAATTGGATGAGAGGTGAAGAAAGGAGATGGAGTGAGAGAGCTTGGTTTCGGCCGGTCAGAACGGATGCTGCTGGCCGACAGAGGGACAAGCTGAGTGGAGAGAGAGAGAGAGAGAGAGAGAGAGAGAGACGGCTGTGCAGCATGTGTGTGAGAGAGGAGAGAGAAAGAGACTTGAGATGAAGAAGAGGGAGGGGAGGGGGTCGGGGTTATTAAACCCTAATCCAAAACGATGCCCTTTGATGTATTAAACCAAATAATGTCATTTCTTATTAATTTTTTACACCAAACGGTGTCGTTTCTTATTAATTTTTTCATAAAAGTTGTTGTAAAATGACGCCATTTAACTCACTTAAATTAAATGGCGTTGTTTTATATGAGAATAATATATATATTATATCGGTTGGTTCACCGGTTTGAATACAGATCAAACTTGAACCGAACCGCCGTTGGTTTCTAACACTCTATACCTTTGGTAGACCGGTTCTCCTCTAGTTTTGGCCAATTCTGATTGGTGACCGTTGGTTCTGTCAGCTTCTGTACACCTCTAATATATTGCTAGCACTTTTCTTAGCTCGTTCCAAATATTTTAATTGTTGGTTGCATTTGCATCAATATGAAAGGGTAGCTTCGATGTGTTTAATTGCTGTCTACCCTTGCACATCATTACAACAACCATGTCATCATCATCATCATTTTTAGGTGATCATCTTCCTTGTCGTCATTGTCATCTACAAGGAAAGGTGGGAGAGAGGGTCTTTAAAATCTTATTTTATTTCTTATTTTCTTTTCACGCTTTTGTATTTGTTTGATAGGAGGCATCTGCGTTGATATAAAAGGGGTACTGTGATATGTTTAATTTCTGTTTACCCCTGTGCATCCTTCATATCATCCTTGTCATTATTACATTGATATCATCCTCTCCCATGCCGTCATCAACAATATTATCTCCATCACCCTCTTCATCATTGTTATCGTTGGGACTGTTGTTTTTTTTTATTTGAGAGAAATGATATTTGCAATCCGGAACTATGCAGTCCCTGTGTGGGTAAATCTGGAATTCACATGAAAAAGTTACTTTTTTTTAATGGTGGTCTTTCACTTTTTTTCAAAGTACGTGGAAATTGCGCACTCCAGAATTATATATAACATTACCCTATTTATTTAAATTGGTTTCTACACTTGCTATTCCTAAATAACATTGGGACTCACTCTCTATTATTTGATAACCAACGTCTTATTAGTCTACCTCTCATTGGTTCCTTATTGTCTTATGATGAATATGAATATAGCTAAGCTGACTATTTTCTTGCAGCAACGGCCTCATCATCCTGTTCGTCCAATTCCTTCACAGCTCTGGTGCAAAAACTTTGGAAATAAAGACTACTAAATCTCCTGGACCCTCATGTGAAGAAGCATTAGTGGAGGTCGGATATCTAATTCTTGCAGTTTGCTACCATTTCTTGTTATCTGTTGATTGCAGAGAATATGGGCATTCTTCTGAGACTCGCTTTGTTAATGTTTTATATCGTTTGGGTCTGGAACCCATAGTTTGGGCTACCCATCTTGCTGTTTTATCTATAACAAAAATAAGATGATGACTATTTTGCTTGCTTTCATAAAGAAAACGATAAGATAGTCTTGGAAGTTGTCATATTGATACTATTTTGTTTCTTGTCACAATGTTGGTTTTCTTAGCTTAAATTTCTCCCTATATGAATGGAGAGAGTAGCATTGGTTGAGAACAAATAATAATTGATGGGATCTGATTTGGTTTAACTTCTCAAGGCTACTTTTGACTTAGGCCTTAAGCAAGCTCTTCTGAATTTTCCTCTGTAAGGCATCATTCATTTTTATAGAACTTTTATCTCATTTAATCTGATCATTATAATTTTTTTAAATTTCTACACAAAATAAAATAAACAATTCAATTTCTTCAAATATCAAAATAAAAAAAAAAATTTAAAAAAAAATATTTAATAATATTTTGTTCAACTTTTAACTTTTATCTCAATTAATTTCATCTCATCTTATCGAGGCCTAAATTGGAGAGGTGTATGCATCTTGAGAAGAATTTTTTCCTTTTCTTTATCCCATATTTGCATGCAATTAAACATTAATAAAAGGCGTACTACTACTTCTTTTCTAAGTCGGGATGAAGATTGTTTCCAGTTGAATTGATATCTAGTGAGGTACCTGTCTAAACAGACTTAAAACGGATCCGTAGAGTATTATATTACACGGAGTACTTGCTACGATTGTGTGTTTTTCGTTTTCATGGAATTATAATATACAAGTGAAGCTTGTGACGGACTTAATATAGTCTACAATAATATTTTTTTTTTGATTGGTAAACAAGATTTTAATAAATAGACAATAGCTCGAGTATATGAGACATACAAGAGCAACACCTTTTTTGAAAACTCAAACTGCATAAAAAAACTCTCCTCTCTCTTGGAGGTGAGGTGAGTCTTTGCTTTGCAAAGGGGTTTTCGTGGAGGTGGCCCAGAAAGAGCTTTTTGGACCATGGAAGAAGCACTATAGAAGCAATGAGAAGGCCTTACTCTTACCGAACAGGAGAATGACTCTGTGAGAGTGGAGAGTGAGGTTCTGGAACCTTTATTTGAAAAAGGAAAAAGATGTTTGCTATTAACGATCAATGCTAATAGAGTGGTGAATCGACATGCATCCAGAACAACCATGTCCAAGGTTTGAAGGCCCGAGGGGTGGCTCCAGTTCAAGGATGTGGGAGATATCAGGGTGTTTG
The DNA here is from genome assembly GCA_029856935.1 of Cyclocarya paliurus. Lineage (NCBI taxonomy): Eukaryota > Viridiplantae > Streptophyta > Magnoliopsida > Fagales > Juglandaceae > Cyclocarya > Cyclocarya paliurus. The sequence continues at coordinate 28,514,910 of CM056954.1, read as the reverse complement.
TCGAATTTCAGCATGTAAGGGACAAAAATAAGGTCCTACAGGGGAGACCATGGTCCTTCGATAGGAACCTCGTGAGCTTACGGGAGATAGATGGGCAAGTCCCATTAAAGGAATTAACTTTCTCCAGAGAGTTTTTTTGGGTCTAGGCTCATGACATGCCATTGGCCTGCATGATAGAGGGATTGAGATGAAGCTGTTTTTTGGGATGGAGAAGGTTCTCGACATTGAAACTAACGAAACAGGTTGTGACTAATGGAGCTCGTTAAGAGCAAGGGTTGAAATTGATATTACTAAGTCGTTAATACGAGGAAGGTTTATAACGGTTGAGGGGATGCAACAATGGATCCCCTTCAAATACGAGAGGCTCCCATCGTTTTGTTTTGCATGCGGGGCTATCATACATGCCAAGCATTATCAGGATCATAGTAGAGATCTCAGAAAGGATGCAATCTACTAGTATGGTCCTTGGCTTAGGGCCAACCCCTCTAGAGCAGGAGGTTTCGACTCTCACCGCTATGGTGGGAACACGTCCCAGTCTACACACCATAGAAACCAAGAAGAAAGCTTGGCATGAGCTCAGGGAGAGAGGCACGATGAACAAGGAAAAGACTCGACATGTGAGGTACATCGGAACGTGGGGGACCAAGAAAAAAAGTAGCAACCCCTTACTATTATGAACTAGCATGTTGCAAAAGGGCCATCTGTCTTTCTTGTTTTGGTAGACGAGCATTTACCAAATGAGGAAGGTCCACCTATAGTAGAAGGGGGCCAGAATCGAGGTGAGCCAATAAAGGAAAGTTTGGACCCTCCCAAGAAGGATAGAGTTTCAGGTGAGGCTCCTCCCTGTCTTGACAATTCCCTAGCTAGTCACATCAGTTCATTGGACACTTTCCTAGACCAGCAAATCAAGGATCTGGCAGAAGCCAGAATGAGAGCTACTTGGAAGAGGAGGGCAAGCGACAAGTCTTACCCATGGCTGACCTGGTTCACTCAGATACTTCAAACCAGTGTAGTGCTAAAAGACAGTTGAAAACTTGTTGTAAAACAGACAGTATTGTGAGTAATAAAAAGAAACAAAAGACCAATGGATCTAGTCATGAGGTGGATGATGAACACAAGGTGGTGGCTGCAAGGCACCACCACCATCAACAGTGATGTGCATAAGTTGGAACTGTTGAGGGTTTTGGAACTGTTGAGGGCTTGGGACACTCGGATAGTTCGTGAACTTCACATGATTGTGAAGTGTAAGAGCCCATCTCTCGTATTCTTGTTAGAAACAAAATGTGGGAGAGAAAGAATGGAGAAAGTAAGAAACAAGCTAGATTTTGAGTATAACTTTGTGGTGGATAGTAAAGGACTTAGTGGAGGAGTGGCCTTTATGTGGAAAGTTGAAGTTAATGCTTTCTTGGACACGTTCTCTTAGAATCACATTTCACTTAAAATCCAAGAATATAATGCTAGCAAGGACTGGCTGTTAACTAGCTTTTATGGTTCCCCTTATACTTGAGGAGGAAAATATAGTTTGAGGCTGCTAAGAGCATTAAACCCATCCCCCTCATTGGCTTGGCTGTGTGTCAGGGACTTTAATGAAATCATGCAAGCTAATGAAAAATGGGGAGCTGCTGCTAGCCCTACCCTTCAGATGGAGGACTTCTGTGAAGCAGTCAATGATTGTGGCTTGCATGATCTAGGGTATAAGGGGGATAAATTCACATGGAGTAACAATAGGGAAGGAGCTCAGTTCAACAAAGAGAGACTGGATAGAGCTCTTGGGAATGCTACTTGGTTTGAATCCTGGAAGTCCTACTCAGTTGAGGTGGAGCCTGTTCACTCTTCATATCATAAACCTTTATTGGTTTTATTGGAGTACAAAGAATAGTATGATTTCCAAGAGGGTTAGACCTTTCAGGTATGAGGCTAAATGGGCCTCTAGAGAGGAATGTTGAAGGGTGATTGAGGAGGCTTGGAGGAGACCCCAGCTATTCACTAGCAAGATGGATAGGATAGTGGCCTCTTTAGCTAATTGTAAGGAGGGGCTAATTGAATGGAGTAGAGTGGCTTTCGAAAACTCAAAGAGGAAACTTAACATCAAGCTCAAACTTTTAAGTTCACTGTAAAACTTGAATACAGGGAACTTAGGAAATGAGATTAAAATAATCCAAGAGGAAATTGATCAACTCTTGGAAGAAGAGGATGTCTCTTGGAAACAAAGAGCAAAACAAAAGTGGCTTAAGGAGGGGGATAGGAATTCCAAGTTTTTCATCATTGTGCTAACCAAAGAAGGACAACAAACATTATTCAGTGCATCAAAGATGAGGAGGGAGCTAAAGCATACACTCAACAGGCTATTGCAGACCAATTCCATGCTTTTTTTTAAAGGGATGTTCACTACTTCCTGTCCTGAAAGGATTGCATTTGGGCAGTGTGGAAGCTAGGATCACTAGTGACATGAGCTCACACTTGTCAAAAGATTTCACTGAACAAGAAGTAAAGGATGCCATATTCCAAATGAATCCTGTCAGCTCTCCTAGTCCTGATGGATTCCCACCAGCTTTTTATCAATAACATTGGAGTTCAATAGGAATGGAGGTATGTGATGCTACCCTCTTTGTTCTCAACTCAGGAGGTAGTTTACAGAATTTGAATAAGACTTTTATTGTTTTAATCCCCAAAATAAAAGAGCCAAAGTTGGTCACTGACTTTAGGCCCATAAGTTTAAATCAGCTTTTGTTCCGGATAGATTAATCTTAGATAATGTAATTGTGGCCTTTGAGGCCCTTCACTCAATGAATAGCAAGCTTCATGGGAAGATAGGCCACATGGCTTTAAAACTCGACATGAGAAAAGCTTATAATCGAATTGAATGGCCTTTCCTCCAAGCTGTGCTGCATAAGATGGGATTCACTGAAAAGTGGATTAGACTGACTATGAATTGTGTGGAAATTGTGACTTACTCTTTACTTGTTAATGGCACTTCCAACAGTTTTTTGTTCTATTGAGAGGGATTAAACAAGGGGACCCTTTGTCCTCATATCTTTTCATCCTTTGTGTTGAAGTGCTAAGCAACATGCTGAATCAAACTGAGGCTTGAGGTGACTTATCTGGCATTCCAATTGCAAGGAGTCAATTACACATTAACCACCTATTTTTTGCAGATGATAGCTTACTTTTTTGCAAGGCTAATGTTTTGGAGTGGTGTAGACTGATTGATATCCTATCCATGCATGAGAAGGCCTCAGGATAGAGGCTAAACAAAGATAAAACCTCTATTCAATTAAGCAGAAATACCCCTCAATTGGCTCAAACCTTGATATTACAGATTGTTGGCGTCAGATCTAGCACCTCATATGAGCAATATCTTGACATGCAAGCCATGGTGGGGAGATCATAAGTAGGAAGCATTCTTAATAGAATGAGAAAAAGAGTTAGTAACTTTAAGGTGAAAACCATGTCTCAAGTAGTTAAAGAGATCTTGTTAAAGGCTGTAGTACAAGCACTACCTACTTACTGTATGGGGGCCTTCAAGTTGCCTGGATCACTTACTAAAAAAAATGAACTCCATAATGCACAATTTTTGGTGGGGGTAGCAAGACAAAGATAGGAAGGTGCACTGAATTTCTTGGTCCTCTATGGGAAAATCAAAGTCAGAAGGGGGACTAGGTTTTAAAGATATAGAAAGTTTCAACTTTGCTATGTTGGCTAAACAGGGATGGCGCCTCATTCAGCAACCCAACTCCCTAGCCTTCAAGGTTTTAAAACAGAAATACTTCCCCCACTTTTCTTTCTTGGAAGCTAAATTTAGTTGTAGACCCTCCTACATATGCAGGAGTATCCTAGCTTCTCAGCCTCTTGTAGAAAGGGGCTCAATGTGGAGGGTTGAGAATGTCAGGATTATCAAAAAATGGGAGTACAAGTGGCTCCCTCAAACCTACTCTGATAAAGTGTTTAGTGATAGACAAGATAAAGACTCTTAAACTAGAGTTAGCAGTTTGATTGATCCAGGCACTAAAGGTTGGAATCAGGGGCAATTGGAGGCTTTGTTTTGTGAGGAAGAAGCCAAGTTAATTGCTCAAATTCCCCTCAGTTGCTCAAGCTTATCGGATATGGAGAAGTGCAGCAAATGGTCAGTTTTTAGTTTGAAGGGCATACCACCTTCACAAGGGAATGGTTGCCCAGTCCCAGGGCCAAGCTTCTAGTAGTGAGATATTTTAGGAAGGATGAAAGGTCTTATGGCAGCTTAATGCGACACCAGCCACCAAAAATTTCCTATGGAAGGCCTGTAGAAATGGTCTACCCACATAAAGAAACCTGTGCCAAAAAAGAATTATTGAAGAGCCCTTTTGTCCCATATGTCTGAGGGAGGAGGAAACTGTCTTTCACATGGCATGGAGCTGCCCTGCAGCTCAGGATGTATGGGGGCAATGTTCAAAATTCTTAGAAAAGAGATACTTTCCCCCCATGACTTTTAGAGAATTATGGAACCTGATATGTCAATCTGCTGAAATGAAAGTCCTTGAAGAATTTGCTATTGTGTCGAGGCTCATATGGCTTAGGAGAAACATATTTATTTTTCAGAAAGATTTCATTCATCCTAAAGTGGTGAGCAGACAGGTTTCAGAAGCTTTACTTGGTTTGGAAGCTGTAAGGTCTCGAGGGGCCAACAACAAAAGGAGATCTAGATAGCAAGGTGGTCACCCTCTCTAGAAAATTTGTTCAAAATGAATTGGGATGCTGCTGTAGATAAAACAAACTGCAAAGTGGGCATAGGGGTTATTGTCAGGGACTACATGTCAGGGACTATAGGGGTTAGATGGTGTCTACTTTAAGGATGACTAGATCTCTTTACCTTGATCCTGTTTTAATTGAAGCTTATGGGGCATTGGATGCTGCCAAATTTGGTCTGCATCTTGGCCTTTTCCAAGTTATATTAGAGGGGAATTCAAAGCAGGTGGTTACTACTCTTTTGTCAAAGTCCAAAGATGAGTCTGCTATGGCTATGGTGACTCAGGATACACTTTTTTTCCTCCATTAGTATGTATTATGGTCTGTTAAGCATGTTAGACGAGAAGCCAACAAAGTAGCTCATGTTTTAGCCAAAAAGGCTCTATTGTCTTCTGATACTATTGTAGACATTGAGGAAATTCCCTCTTGTATTTCTGTTCTTCTGATTAATGAATGAATTGAGCTTTAAGCTCCTTATCAAAAAAAAAAAAAAAAAGAAGAAGAAGAAGAAGAAGAAGAGAGCAACACCTAGGCATGTTAGTTTAGAGTTTTAGAGATACAATGAATTCATGAAAAGCCATGTCATGAAAATCAATTAATGGAGTAAAGTATTGAAAAATAAAGTTCTAAACTCGTCCATTGACCGCAATTGATCTTCAAAACTCTATTTGTTCATTTCCTTCCAAATACACCACCATAAACATATTGGAACCATCTTCCAAATTGATACGATCTGAGAGTTATCCCGAATGTCTCTCTAAGAAGTTAGGAGGTCAATTAGCCTCGTCTTGACATCACCCTAGCTAATCTAATTGAGCAAAGACTTCATTTCACAAAGTCCTGGCAATTTTTTTTTTAATTATGTATAAGTAGATGGTCAATTGACTTTCCACTCTTTTTCACATATAACACCAATCCATGTGTAGGATTCGACATTTTCTTAATGTCTAGAGTGAGGATCTTCCCCAAGGAAGCCGTCCATACAAATAATTTTTCCTTTAGGGACATCTTTGTCTTTTAAATACTCTTTCATGGAAATGAATTTGTATTGATATTGATTTCCTCTCTATTTGTTTTCTAGAACATTATCCTAAATAAATATTGATTTGAATAGAGCACCCAACGGGAGGTTAAGATCCCAAAATGGAAGCTATGCTCTCCATATTAGGAACATCTCCACCGAAACTACTTCTTATTTGGTCAATTTCTTCAACACTAAGACTTTGTTTGTTTTCGCAGATCAGATGAGATGAGTTGAGATAAAAGTTGAAAGTTGAATATTGGCTTCCCCAACTAAGAGCCTAGATATGAACCCACCATCCGTAACACCTGAGATCTTCTTGCTAAATGCTTCCATTACAAAATGAAAAGTAACGCAGATAGAGGTCACCTTGTCTCGAGCCTTGCGAGCTTTTAAAGAAACGTTTAGGCATATCACTCAGTACTATGGAGAAACAAGTCGTAGAAATACAATGATGCATCCGTATACACCATTTCCTACCAAAAACACATCTCTTGAGCATGTAAAAGCAAGAATCTCTAATTGACATGATTATAAGTCTTTTTCATATTTTGCTTGCACAAAAGTCTTGGCTCTCCCAACTTAAAATCTATTATCCAAGCATTTGTTGGTAATAAGCATAAGAATTTGCCTACCTTTGACAAAGGCATTTTGAGGTTTTGATATTAACTTATCCATCACATTACTTTGCTCAATCTATTCACCAAAACTTTGGATAGAATCTTGTATGTCATGCTTACCAAGCTAAAAGAACAATAATCTCTTATCTCTATCACACAAGGTTTTTTGGAATGAGTGCAATAGAAGTTGCATTAAGAATTTTTTCAAAACTCACTTTCATGAAACTCATGAAAGGCCCCCATTATGTCTTTTTTTAGCACTTCTGAACATGTTTGGAAAATATCCATAGAATAGCCATTGGGGCCTAGAGTTGTCACCCACCATGCTTTTTAACGCTTCCTTGATCTCCATCTCTTCGAATGACCTTTCAACATGTTCTACATCTTGTGAACCAAGAAGGTCAAAAGTAAGCCTATCTAATCACTATTTCCAAGATAATTTTTACGAAAGCACATTCTCATAATATTTGACAATGTAATTTGTGATCACGAGTTGGTTGGAAGCCACCCCATCAATTACCAATGTCTCTATGGTGTTGTTCCTCCTATGTGAATTAGCCACCCGGTCAAAAAACTTGGTGCATGCATCCCCTTCTTTCAATCATAGTGCTTTCAACTTTTGTCTCTAAGATATTTCTTCCAATAGAGATACCCTTTCAATATCCACTGTCATTTGGGTTTTATGAGCCCTCTTCGCTTCAGATAGTTTCCTCTCCTTACTGCTTCCAAACCCTTGAGTTCTTCAAAGGAAGTACTTTTATGACCTCCCATATCACCAAACACGTGCTCATTCCAAACTTCAAATCTATCTCCAGGGAATTCAATTTGCAAGCCAAGATGTAACTTGGTTTTCCATAAAATTGATAAGAGGACCACCATTGTTAGACTCTGTCAAGAAATCCTTCTGACTTCAACTACATACTCTTAAACTTGAAGTACCTTGTATCTCCATGGAGACCTCCACAATCAAAGAGGATAAGAATGTGATCTGAAAGACAACTTAGGGAGTCTCTTTTGGATAAGATCTAGATAATGTGCTTTCCATTTCGATAATATTAGAATTCTATCGATCTTTGACCAAGTGAAAGTGCCACCTGCAAGAGGAAATATCTACTAAATCTTGTTGAGAGATGAAAGTAGAGAAATCTACCATAGTTGGGTTAAAACTAGATCCACTCGATCTTTCACTCGGGAACTGAGTAACATTGAAATCTCCACCAATACACCAAGGTAAGTCCCATATGCTGTTTAGTCATGCAAAATCATCCCATAATAGACTTCTAGTATTGTCTAGATTTGGACCATAGACTCCAGCGAAAGCCTACTGTTAAACGTCTACAACATTCTTAAATGAGCAAGCCACCATAAAGTCTCTTGAACAATCCTCCATCATTTCCTCCACTCTTTTATCCCACATCACAAAAACGTCACTGGGGTGGAAAGTAATGCGACCCGACTTGATTACAACACTACAAAATTAATGCAAAGGGGAATAGATTATATCTTCGTTTCTTGCAAATATACAATGTCCACTCTCCATTAATGTAGCATATTTATAACTTTGAGACACTTTTTCTTCTTGTTCCGCCCCTTTACATTCAATGAAACAATTTTTGGTCTCATTAAACAACCTCATTGCCCTTCCCTTTGGTCTTTTACGATTAGAGCTCCTCTCTCTTGCTCCATTGTTGACCACCTAATCAATCATTTTTAATTCTCTAGTTCCCTTCTTAGCTGAATTGAGCTCACTAGATGAGTTAAATGGGTTCGTCCAGCCTCTATAGCTGCAAGGAGGGCTATGAATTAGTCCTCGAAACCTTCACACAAGATTCTCGCACAATTTTGAATCTCATTTACCTTGTGTAATACCCAGTCCGAGACCTGGTTATTGCTGGTGTTGCTTGGGTGTAGAGAAAACAACAGAGCAGATTCTTCCCAATGAACATCATCACTGACCAACTGGCTTGCTTGTGCCTCCCTCAACTTGTCTGAGTCATGATACAATGCCTGCAAATACTCTCCTTGAGCCCCAACTGAATTAAACAGTACCATCACATTGTTTGGAATTTCTTCCTCCCCCAAAATACCCTCTTTACAATTCTCATCCATTGGCTGAACAAAACCCAGGCTCTTTATACCTTCTTTTTCCAGGGATGACATTGTTTGTGAGGAAACCAAGGTGTTCTCTTTCAGTTTTGACAGGCTAGATGAACATTTTTGCTTCAAAAACCAGCGCCATGTCTATTATTTTTGTTGCTGGCGTTGCCACCACCACCTTGTCAGCCTGGATGCTGGCCACCGGCTCGCCTTCCTCGAATGATCGTTTCTGTGATGTCCCTGTTTAGAGAGACGTCCGCTCCAATGGTTTGTTGTAGCTCCAGAGGGCAACCCAATTTCAAAGACACAGTGAGCCTATCTCTGACTCGCTATCGTCAGGACGGATGGCCTATTGGGTCATGAACTTCCATTTTCCTTTTTTCGGCCCACGTTTTCTTTATTTCTCTTGCGCCCACTTGTCTTTCCTAATCCCGAGCCCAGATCCATATCCTGGTTTATCCTATAGATTAAACCAATGACCCTCTCCCTTAGTTCTATAAGCTCGTCCTTGATACTTTGTATAGAATTTTTTCCTGCAACACGCTCCTTGAACAGAGAGCCACCATCCTTTCTTTCGACGCAACGTACTTTTTCTCTATACTCTTCTCCTTTACGATAACTTCCATCTCATTCGAAATACCCATACTACCCTTCGTTCCTTGGTTTGGCAATCCTACACTTCTCGGTATCTCCAGATCTATTCTCCCGGCGCCGCCTTTAATGGCTGCATGAACAAAACATGAAATTGCCTCTACGTATGATTTAGGGTTAACTCCACCACATGCACCTTTTGTGCATAGTTTCTGTTTGAGCATTTCAACCCCCCTTTTCTCCTTCCTTCTAGTTTTGCCCACATTGCCATACATCACACGAAGCTCCATTGCCATCTTCCTTCAACCTTTACCTTCCAATTCTTTAGGGATTGATGATGAGACTTCTCCTTCCACTGCCTTTGTACTATACTATGGTTAGGCATCTACCAAATACATTATAGGACCTTTGTGTAATGTAAGCACGGTTGCCTAGGCCGGATGTTTTGATAAAATCCTTATTACTGTCGGAACAAGAGCATTCATCCAATTCACTGTTGGAGGACCTAGTGCTAAGTCTTTAGTCACATTCCTTCCTCTCTCTATGATGTACACTACACGACTTCCGGCAAATGAAACCTCAAATATCTTTGTCTCAATGAGGATCACTACCTTCGAGCAATCCATCCTTGAAAGATTACACCTCCTGCTATCAACCAAAAAATGCTAAACGTGGTGAAGATCATAGATGAGAAATAGTGTACGGAGAGAAAAAGTTATAGGAGCTATCCTATAATAGTTTAGAATCTATTAATTTATTTTTTGTTTACCATTTTAAACCATATGTGGTACCCTATTTACAACCCTTTTGTTCATGAGAAATAAAGGCTCTCGTGATTCTTGGAGGCTGTTTTCCTCATATATGTAACTTACATCTCAAAGTTCTGCTGGATGCACATCGCATTCTTGGCTTTATTTCCAAAATTCATATATTTAAAAGTGTAGAGAAGAAGGAAAGAGGATGGTAACAAGAATGAAACGCCTCCCAACCCTGATAAACCCCATTAGCTTGATTTGTGCGTTGCTAAGTAATGAATGGAAGTGTATAATTTCTTTGTTCTGTATTATGAGGTTTGTTACACAACCTCTACTACACTCCACACTCTACATTTTTTTAAATTTTTAAGTTTTTAAATATTTTTTTAAATTTATTCTTTTTAAACTATTTCAAATTTTCTATTCATTATTCATATAATAAATATTTGATAAAAGAAAAAAATTAAAAAAATGTTGAGTGTGGAGTATGATGTGAATAGTAGGAAGTTGTGGAGATTTTTTGTTGAAGAAATCATCCAAATCTATAATCTGGGAAAGAAGATGAAAATGAAATACGGTTGCGTTTGGGTAGCGAGGTGACCTCAGATATTCTGTGAATAGTAGTGAAAAAATAATGATAGAATATTAAATAGTAGTAAATAAAAGTGAAAGTAAGTGAAAAGTAATAATTTTAAAAAAATGTGAAGGTGCCGTCCTCCTTATCTTAAAAAAAAAAGTAATAATAAAATAATAAAAAATAGTGCAATATTATGAGAATACTCTACTACCCAAACTATCATTTCCATAAATTAAAATCATGGTAGGCCCGAGACAATGCAAAGAGAAAAAAAAAAGTAAAAAAGAAAAAGAAAAATGATTTAGTTACAAATAGATTTTATAAAAGTAAAGTTATAAACTTATGTCGTTTGATATAATACATCAAATTGTAAAATTACTTTTATAATAAAGTAGATCTAACAGATTATATAAAATTATTTTAATTAATTTATAACTTATTTTTTATAATTTTTTTTGTTAATAACTGTATTACTTTTCAATCGAAAATTACCATGAAAATCACGTTGAAGGTAGGTATATAGGAGAGTAGGTGGGGATCTTTCCTTTTAAAAGGGAAAGTGAAAATTAATTTTGGAGGCGGAGATGATGAAAAGGGACAAAAGTACGAGGGTTTTCTCTTTCTAAGCTCATTCGAGACATCAAGAGTACCCCTATTAAGCTTACTTAGATCCTGTACCAAATTAAATTCGATAATGTATGTAATAAAAGGTATATTTTAAAAGAAAAATGTTACAATTATATATAAAGAGATCTTATAAAGGTAAACTCATGAATTGATATAGTTTAATATTGTACGTTAGATTGTAAATCATTGTAAAATCTATTTTATCATATAAAAACACGTCAGTTTATAAATTTACTTTTGCTAAGCCTGGTTTGGATAGCAAAATCCTCACAACTCATCTCATTTCAATAATTAAACACCACAAATACAAATATTTTTCAATTTCAAATTTTTCAATTTTTTCGTCAAATCATTACTTAATTATTACAACTTTCTTAAACTTCTAAATAAAATAAAAAATTTAATTCAATTTTTTTAAATCTCAAAAAAAAAATTATATTCTAATAACATTTTAATTTTATAATATTTTTATTCAACTTTTTAACTCTCATTTTTTAAAAATTTATAAAACATATTAACTTAAATTATTTTACTACTATTCACAAATAATCTCATCCCATTTCATTGTTCAACACATATAAAATATTATAATGCCCGAAACGCTTCTCTTTCCAAAATATTCTTGTCATGTGTGATTTTGTTTCTTCTTAAAAGTCACTTGAATTAAATATAAATAATGAGTAATATAAGGTATAAATCTTAAATAGATAAATTTTATATAAATCTTTTATAAAAAAGTGAGTCTCACTAATAAAAATAAAAAAAAAATATTTTTTTACATTTTTTTAGGTGAAATCAAGTTTTTTATAATAACTTATATAAAACTTGTTTATTTAAAATTTATATAAATCTATTTGAAATCATTTCATAATAACTAACTTTACGTCCCTTTAAAAAAAAAAAACTATCAAAAAAAAAAAAAAACAGAAAACAAAAACTAACTTTAGGTACAACCGTACAAGTAATAGCATTGCCGCCTGCCTACAAAAAAAAAAAAAAAAAAAGCATCGCCCCCTTTATTTATTCTCTAGTGATAGGGTTGTTATTCATTTTACTACCTATTTATTACTTATAATATATATATTTATTTTTCTATTTTTTTAAAATTTTTTATTATTAAAAAAAATATAATTTTATTAATAGTCAATTTTTAAATATTAAATAAATTAAAAAATTAAAAAAATTAAATACAAAAAAGTAATAAATATATAATAGGAAGGTACTAACCCTAAATTTTCCATTATTTACCCCATGCAGTAATGCACGCGGGCGCCATTATTTTGTGGTCGACGGAATAACGTGAATTAATTCTACCTCAACTCAAAGCTGTCTATATATATAACTGAGATCAGATCTTGCATGCCCAGAAACCAATTAATATTATATAAGTACTCATTTTTCTGTTTGTCCAAAATAAGCTGGAAACAGTTTCATCATCGTCGTCGTTCATCAATGGCAGATGCAGCAAAGAGGTACGTATAGTACTGTTACTTCTTTTGTTTTATCTTTATCTTTTTTCGCCTTCGATTCAATCGGCTCTAAATTTATATCATGAGCACTGCTCTTACATTTCATTATAATCATAATATTAAGATTAATTTCTCATAATTATTAAGATATCATGTAATATAAGCAGTACAAGATGATGTGGTTTAATTTATATAATATTATATATTTAATGTTAATATACACATTTTATATCGTGTGATTTATACATTGTGTTTATCTCTCTAAACTGTAGAAAGATTTTGACTCTGAAAGATTTTAAGGTGTTTTCGTCCACAATCAGCATCGATCTTGTTAAGATATATATAATCTTTATATATATACAAAAATCTATATGTTTTCATTAGTTTAAACTTTTAGATCAACAAATAATAATTTTAAACAAATTATTTATATGTAATCAGCTTTAATCCCGGCCTCTGCTAATTATTTAAATAAGTGGGATTCTTTTATTAATTTCATGATCAGGTACGCAGTTGTTACGGGATCAAATAAGGGGATTGGATTCGAAACAGTAAGGCAATTAGCGTCAAAGGGAATAAAGGTTTTGCTAACTGCTAGAGATGAGAAGAATGGCCTCGAAGCTCTTCATGCCTTGAATGAGTTTGGTCTTTCTAACGACGTCGTTTTTCATCAGCTTGACGTGGCTGACCCCGCAAGTGTTGCTTCAATGGCGGATTTCGTCAAAACCCACTTTGGAAAACTTGATATCTTGGTGTGTGTGCGCGTGTGTATATATATATATATAATTATAATTATATATTATTTTTTGTATCTGATCCCCAATATATGGCCTTGATGTGAGTGACAAAAAAAAACACAACAATCAAAATTACTTTCTGATCAAGAAACAATGCTTGCAAGCTTGCATGGTCATGATCAAAAGTAAGGGCTAGCTGATTTCCCATCCTGCAGTACTGCTGCTGCTTACATCTCTGATGAAATTAGAGAATAATGAACGATGAGATCAAAACTAATTAGAAACAATGATTAAAAAAAAAAAAAATGTAACAACTGGTCACCATCATGATCTGCACTGCATGCTTCGTGTACGCAGGTGAACAACGCTGGGATTTTGGGAGCCAAAGTAGACTTTGATGTCCTCTCGTCTTTAATCAAGGCGCCAAATGCAGATAATGTGCAGGTATATATATATATATATATATATATGCTTTGATCTACATATATATGATTATGAATAATAATTTGTGCAGACTCAAGACGCACAAACCTTATAAATATATATATATATATATAAATTACCTAATTTTAAAACTAAAAGCCGGCGTATTGATTACTCACAACATACAATTTATTAGTCATTATTGTAAGAGTAAGGAGCTAGCTGGTGTATAATTTTTTACCTTTTAATTTAAATAATATTTTTTCAACAATAAAAACGAAGTAAATAAAAAGGATTTTAATACTAGCGTTCGAAAAACTTAATAAACGGTTAATATATGGACGTTACGTCATGTACTATGTTGTATATTAATGTTATGAAATGATTTCTTTTCATTTTAATTAGTGACATCGATCAGATCGGATATATCCTTAAATTTTAATGTCCAATAATATTTACTTATCTTCATAATCCAAGTACCCTTTTTAATGTTAAAATGAAGGCATGCGTTATATATATATATATATATATATATAATATACATGACAATTCAAAGATATTACAAGTTAGCTTATATATATATATATATACATATTTTGTTACAGAGATCACTGCAAAAAAGATTACTCCTTTTGGTCACAAATGACTCATAATTTGCAACTAAAATGATTATTTTTGCGACTAAAAATCTAGTCCAATAAGAGCATTTGATCTGTTGTAGTGGAATATTGAGTACATATATATATATATATATATATATATATATATATAAATTAATGTTGTTGTGGATAAATTATATAGGAACAAGCAGCAGTACCAGTCAATCTTAGTGAAATAATGTCTCAAACTTATGAGTCAGCAGAAGAATGCGTGCAAACCAACTACTATGGTGCTAAAAGAGTAATAGAGGTGCTTCTCCCCCTCCTCCATTTGTCTGACTCCCCAAGAATCGTCAACGTTTCCTCCTCTGGCGGAATGTTAGAGGTATATATGCATGGATGCATGCATGTAACATATATATATATATATATATATATATATATATATATTGTCTTCTGAAAAATACTATATATTCATCATCTTTTGATATATATAGCATTAAATTAATTATTAACTGATAATTAGTGAAAAATAATAAACAATTGATATTGATTAGTTTTTTTGTTGTCTTCGATCATTTGTTTTAGAAACTAAATAACGAATGGGCTAAAGGAATATTAATTGATGACAAGAGGCTAACAGAAGAGAGATTGGATGAAGTACTATATGAGTTTCTGAAAGATATGAAGGAGGGCTCCTTGGAAACCAAAGGCTGGCCTCCTCAAACATCTGCTTATAATGTCTCCAAAGCTGCTTTGAATTCCTACACAAGACTTCTTGCCAAGAGATACCCCAATTTCTGCATCAATAGCGTCTGCCCTGGCTTTGTCAAAACCGATATAACCAGCAACACCGGTATCTTGTCTGCTGCCGAAGGTGCTTCATATTCTGTGAGGTTAGCGCTGCTGCCGAAGGGTGGTCCTTCGGGCGTCTTCTTCCGTCAGCAAGAAGAAACACTTTATTAGATTGAAAATTAGATCTTTAATCCATTTCATATGGATGGGATCGATGAAATAAAGATTGACGCTGATCTTCATCTTAGATCAATGATCTCCAACGTCTTTTGTTATTTCTAGTCGCCTGTTGATGTGACTTGTGCATCATCTCAACTGGCTGTCTAGCTAAATAATGGGTTCATTGGTAATAAGTCTTGTGGTTTTCTATGAACACTCTCCCTTTCATGCGTACAAGTTTCTATTAAATATTTTAACATGAGAATTAATATTTGGATCTTTGATTTTCTATAATTCAAGATAATAAATAAATAGAAAACTTATCTCTCTCCATTTCATTTTGATGAAGAATCTGACATGACTATAAAAGAAGGATCACTCTAATAACTTCAACTCCGAGTGTCTCAGGATGACTAGAGACAATTATGTTGTAGGCCTAACTCTTTATATTTTTCATGACACTACTTTAATAAAATTTGACACTTTTCACCTTTCTACCTAGTTGTATTTCCTTCCCATGAGAAGTAGCTCAAGAATTACTAATGGTTTGAGACTTCCCATGTTGCAAATAGATTCATCCATACCATGAAAGTAATGAAATACTTCTATCTATTAAACATTATAGAGAAAAAGGTCTACATGCACTACAACATAATTATTTTTTAGTGATGGTTGTGAATTTGTGACAATCCCCAAACCGTCAGTAAAAAGTCTTTTCTATGACGGTTTCTGGAAACCGTCACTAAAGGCAGATGAGATTTTTTTTTACGTTCCAACGTATGAGAAAAATGCGTCCGAACGTCACATATACGTTCGAACATGTGGCTACTTATGTTTGAACGTGAAATGTTTTGCCGCAAACGTTCGAACATTAGTAATTAACGTTCGAACGTTAATTGTAAATTTAAATTAAATATGACTCTAATTTAAAATTTATGTGCTTTTTATAATGCATAATTTGTATGCAAGTCTAAAAAATTAACTTGTATATATTTATATATACACAATTTGTAAAATATAATTATGTATTTATATATAAATATATATTTATGTTTATATATATAAATATATATTTATATATACATATATAAATATATATATATATTTATGTATATTTGAAGTGTGGTGATTTAGTATTAAAGTTGAAAAATAGAACATTAAAGAAGATTGAGAATTGAAATTAAAAAACTATAGATATATTGAATAATATTGTTCCCTACAAATATTAAAAGAAAAATACAAAATATGATAAAAGTACGTAAACAACACTCAGATGATAGCATTGTCCGGGAAATTCGTAGCCCGTATCTCTTTAGTCAAGGTCTCAACCTTGTTGTTGAGGATACCTACACGGTGGGCTGGCTATCTCGGCGACATACGCCTCTACAGCCCTGAGCAATTGATCAATCTTACGATCGATGTGGCGCCCCCGACTTTCATGTAGGGACCAGTACGGAAATCGAGACACCCGGGATGATGACAACCGGTCACGCATCCCAACGACAAGTGTCAAGTGTGTGCAACAAATAAACAGTGCACAATTAAAAACACAGCGGAAGGTAATAAAGTCTACTAGTACCAGAATTTTAATTAATACAGAAATCCAAAATACAAATACCTTAAAAACAAAGCCAAGTCCCAGAAAATAAAATACAAGTCTGAAATAAAAGCTACAACTCGAGTGATCCCAGATCACTCCTCTGGCGGAGCCAGATCCTCAGGTTCGGCATCTGCATCATCAACAAAGTCTGCAGTACCATGAAATGGTACCGCAGGTAAGTTATAACCTAACCAAGTCCAGAGATATAATCATATCTAAACAACTAACCATGCATGCCCATGATGCAAATGAAATAGTGCAACGCACGCCAAAAATCTCATTGGCTCAAAAATCATTTCCAGTAAAACAATTTCCACCATTTTCTCAGAAAATGGCACACAAAAATCATTATCCATCATTTTCCCAGAAAATGATACACAAAAATAACTCACGCTATTTTCCCAGAAAACAGCTCTTTTTCCATTTATCCAATTAACCATATGCACCATGGTCTCCCATATGGACCATCCGCACGTCCTGGCTACTTTACGAGAGATGCCCAGTTCCGCACCCGGTGCGTTTGTGGCCAGGTCATCCTCTAGCCCCCGCCAGCAGAAGGGCCACGGAGTCGGCACGTCCAACGTCCGATCCCGTTGTCGCCAGGCAACAACCCAGGGGACGTCACTCAGTATCTTACGCTCCCGAGTGACCAGAGGAGCTCCACCGAGATAATGCCCCATCTCGGCTTGGGGTCGTGATACACACGCACCTATAAATCCAATTCTCATGAAAACCCAGTTTTCAAAATAATCACATGAACATGAATGCAATACACGAAAACTCACTTTTCAATTTACAAACATGCCATGTGTGCAAAAATGCAATGATCAACTCCTAAAATCACAATATAACCAAAATATCCAATATCCAAAACCAAACCACAACATAACAAATCTCCAACAATAATCAAACCACAAATAATCCAATCTCCAACAATCAACCAGATCACAATAATCACACACAACAAATACTCCGATCAATCCAACCACCCCCGAACTCCTCGGACTCAGTCCGGAACCAACCAGGATACATATATATAAAATATAGCAGTTAATTACAAAAATATAATTAAATTTCAAAAAATTATTTAGGAAATACTTACAGCGCTTTAAAAATATTTACGGAGGATCCGAGGCACTGGAAAACGCCAAAGCAGCAAATGTCACAGTGTAAAAACACTGTGGCCGAAACACAGTGAAATTGGAATTTCACACGGGTTCAAACGAAGACTTGAAAATGGTAGGGTAGGACCTATGGGAGGTGGGGAATCTAATGGTGGTGGTGGTTGGCCGAGAATAGTGGTGAAAACATGCTGTTTTAGGCCGGAATGTTCGAATCGGGTTTTGGTTTCGTACGACCGGCTCCGGCGACGGATCGGGGCCGGGTTTGGGTGGAAAAGCTTGGTATTGGGCCGGTGATGATGTGGTAGAAATATGGTGGCCAATGGCGGCAGAATGGCGAAAAACCCACCGCGAGTTCGATCGGTTCACGGCGGCTAACGGTGGCTCGGGACGGTCTGAGATTTTATGGGGGAGGTCGCCGGTGGCTGAGGGACCGAACGGTGCCGGCGGTGTCAACCACCGCCGGCTGACGGCGGCGCTACACGGTGATAGGCCGAACGACAAGAGAGAGAGGAGAGAGAGAGAAGGGGCTGGTCGCGTGCGGGGAGAGAGAGAGGAAGAAGAAAAAAGAAAGAAAAGAAAAAGAAGAGAAAAAGAAAATGAGGAGGGAAAAAGTGAGATCCAGACTTTTCAACTTGAGTTTCGAAAGTGATCCAACGAAAACGATTTTAAAACCACTAAATAAATAAAATAATCCAAACGCAGTGAAATATTCAAATAAAACAATAACTATTTTTAAAACAGTTAAAATAAATAAATCAATTTAACTCAAAATTAACTAACATAAAATATTAAACTCTGACAAAAACCTCCTTTAAAATAAAGAGGAATTAAATTGCAGATCACTAATTAAAATTAATCAAACGCAGTGAAATGCTTTAATAAAACAATAGTAATTTTAAAACCTACAAACAGACCAATTTAAATTAAAGATCAATTTAAATCTAAAACAATAATTAACAATAAGAAAGCCCAATAAATAATTTTTCACAATTTAAAATATTCTAAAATAATATTCTAAAACTTCAAAAATAATAATTAATAAAAATAGGAAAGTCCAATAAAATAATAAAATAAAACCTCTAAAATATTAAAACAAGAGAATTACACAATAAATAATTAAAATAAACCTTCATTAAAAATACACTAAAATCCGGGATGTTACAATCGATATGCGCAGTCAGCTGTGAGATCACCACTTCAACCCAAGCAGGCCGCACATCTCCCGTAGATGACATCGGGTGAAATCTCAAACGTCACACCGCGTACGGTCACAGTGTCAGAGGATGCGTTCTGAGGCATGTCACACATCCCCATATAGAACTCCTGAACCATAGAGAGATATACCTTCCCCCTCAATGTGCAGATATTTCCCCAGCCTATACTGAGGAATACATCTCTCAGGTTCGTTTGCTCCCATCTGAGCTCATCGAACTCGTTGATTAGGGCCTCTCGCTCTACCATAACAGTATGAGCCCTGATCTGAGTAGTGTCTTGAGTGGCTCCTTCCCTCCTTCGTTTCTTGGTATGCAAAGGATGAGCCATATCTTGAAAATAGAAAAAAAAATTATGAGTACTATTGATGCATCTTTTGTTATAATTTTAAACTGCTCTGCATAAACGTTCTAACATAGAGAAACATACATTCGAACATTCTGATAAAATGTTCGGACGTATATATTTTACGTTTACACGTAAAAACATTTCATTTGAACCTAAAACAAAACATCTGAATGTATAACATATAATAAATGTAATTGTTCTACGTTCGAATATAATACATACACGTTTGGACTTTTGGATATAAGTTAGAACGTATGTGTTTACGTGCGAACTTAAAGGATAAACACCAAATTGTTGAAGGGATAAATAAATTTAAAAGAATTACGTTTGAATGTTAAATTATACATTCGGATGTAAATGTTGTAATGTCCGAACATAGAAAATATACGTCCGGACGTGGAATACAAACGGTTATGAACTTGAAACGTCGTAAGTTCGAATATATTAGTGTAACGTTCAAACGTAACGACACAGAATGGCTGAGTCGACTCAACCATTCTCGAAAGCTCTAAAATCATCATACATACCAACTAAATGCCAAAATTCCACCGTAGAAATGAAGTATATACTTTAAGAAACTTTTCTACGGTGACTTTTTGGCCAATGGTAACCCATGGTGGCCGAAAAATAGAGTTAAAAATCTGACCACCATGAGTTTCTGTTTTAAACAAAACCCATCATAAATCTATGTATAAAATACATCTAATGTTTCAAAAAAAGATGCCTACCTTTTAGTGACGGTTGTGGCTGAGTTTGACGGTGGCGGCGATGGAGGAGTGGCGGCGTGCAAACGGGGTTAGGAGAAAATGACGTTTTGGGCGTTCGGTTTTGGACTTATATACATTTGACATTCAAACGTTATTCCTAGTAATGTTCCAACATTTAAGGAAACGTTGGAACGTGAAAAATATAACGTTCGAACGTTATTCTAACGTTCCAACGTGGAATGATACGTTTGAACGTGAAAATAAGATGTTCGAACCTACTAAGTCGTTTTTCAACCGTTTCTTAATTGATTTTTCAAAATATATTAATAATATATTATTTTATTAATATATGTTATATATTATAATGTATACTATAACATATAGCATACTATATCTAATATTATATTATAAAATAAGTTTAGTAAATGTTATTGTGAAATACTTTATGTAACCTTCGTTCAATTGATAATTAGCGTAAGGATTCCTCTTTCTAATTCTATCAAGGATATTAATGAAGTTGTTTGTTCCATTTTTAATAACTATTGTCAAACAATCTCCTTATTGTTTATTATGAGAATTATCTACATTTTCTGTCTATTATATCTATGTTGTATATATATATATATACTATATATATAGGTTGTTGTTAGTTTTATTAATTATAGCCAAATGTCTATGACTATATATTATGTTTCTATTTAAAGTATTATGCTATCATAGTATATATATAATGTATGTACTTATATATATAATATATATACTGTATATATAGGTTGTTATTAGTTTGATTAATTATAGTCAAATGTCTATGACTATATATTGTGTTTCCATTTAAAGTATTAAGCTATCATAGTATATATAAATATAGTGTTTGTACTTATATATATATAATATATATATACTATATATATATAGGTTGTTGTTAGTTTTATTAATTATAGCCAAATGTCTATCACTATATATTATGTTTCCATTTAAAGTATTATGCTATCATAGTATATATATATATATATATATATATATATATATAGTGTATGTATTTATATATATATATATATATATAGTGTATATACTAATATATATAGTGTATGCTCTAATATATATATATTATAAGTGAGACTTTAATACCGACGAACCTCCCCTTGTAGTGATATATTATATATATTGCTATTTAGTGTATATAATATATTATGCAACTATAATATATAATAGTAATTATGAATATGTTATATAATATATATATACTATATATATATTAGATTATTTTTTATTTCTAACTATTAATAATCTAGTTATATTCACGTTCTAACGTGAATTATGTACGTTCAAACGTGGAAAAATGTGGGCGGGAAAATTCCCGCTCAATTGTATCGTTCAAACATTAAATCCTATACGTTCGAATATAAGAAAATTGTTGGCGTGAAATTTCCTATTCAATTGTATCGTTCGGAAGTTAAATCCTATACGTTCAAATGTATGAAAATTGTTGGTGGGAAATTTTCCGCTCGATTATCATCTTCTACACTGAGCATTCATGTTCGAACGTTGAAGCTTAATGTTCAAACATGAATGGTGAAAATTTGACCGGCTAAAAGTAGCATCCGAACGTAAAAATTAAACGTTCGAACATTAATTGAAATGAAATATTTTTTACATGAAAACATGTATTGGAGGAATCAGAGTCATTTCTGCTTCCCTCGTGCATGAAATAGAGAGAGAGAGCTCAAGTGTGCAGTGGGTTAGAGAGAGAGAGAGAGTTTGAGTGAGAGTGGGTTAGAGTGAGAAAGAGTGTTATTGTGAGAGGGTCAGAGAGAGAGAGCTCGAGTGAGAGAGGGTTAGAGTGAGAGAGGTTTAGAGTGAGAGAGAGTGTTATTGTAAGAGAGAGTGATTATTGAGAGTTAGGATTTTGGAACTATTTTGGCAAGGAAAAATCATTTTTTTTCATTATTTGCAATTTCATGATATTTCTCTTGTGTTATATATATATGTCTCTAACAAGTTAGTATTGTTATTTTTTTGAAGGAGGTGGTTGTTTTGACAAATTGAAAGCTTATCATTTGTAAGAGGATATTAAAAAGTGCTAAGTATATTTCTTTTTTTTTGAAATGGCGAATCTTGTTTCATTAAAATAGGACATACAATTTGACTTAAGAATAAGTCAATTACAACCAATAAAAGCTCCCCAGCACACAACCGTGGCTGACATGGTCTAGTCCCACGGCACATCTCTACAGACAAAAAGCCTGAGAGATAGCACATCTCTGTCCAAAAACAGAGATTACAGATAACAACTAAAACAGACTCCATTCCCGACTAAGCGGGAAATGGAGGAGGAACACCCCGAACTCTCCGCTACGCGAAGTGGGGAGAAAACACCATTCCGGACCAAGGCCGAATGGGAAACACCATTACTGAGATTTCTTAAATAATAAAGACAAAACATAAAGAAAACCACAATGTGAAAACACTGTAAACGGAAAATCAGTGCACATAAAACACAACACATGGAGGGAAAATCGACAGTCGAGCTTTGGAGATCCAGTGACGCAGGTTCTGAATTGGTAGCTCGATGCGACGTCAGATGATTCCATGGTGGCGCGTGGGTTCAACGCGCGGCGAGCTCCGAATCTTCGATCCGCGCGTGCGGGCTACGCGCCGCTCCGATGGAGGCCGCATTACGAGGTTTTGCAGATCGGCGGCAGGGAAGGCTCCTCATGGGGCGCGTGTATATAGATGGTCACCAGATCACCTCGCATCGACTCCCCCTTATTTAGCCGAATCCTGAAAGAAAAAAAAAGAAAACTAAAGAAATGGAACCGTCGGAGACACAGGGCCGACATTAAGGAGGGAGGAGAGGAGAGGGAGGAGGGAGCTGGAGCTCCCTCTCCCCCCAGCTGTGATCGGACGAAGGGGCTTTTTGAGAGAGAGGGGGCTTATCGGCTTCTTCGCTCCAGGGGCTTTTCCAGGGGCTTTAGTTATATATGTTTATGAATTTTGTGAATATTTTGTGAGTTTATGGTGTTTAATGAAGAATTAATATGTTTAAAAATATTATTGTGGGAATATTGTTATGTTTACATAATTTTGTTGTGGGAATATTGTGAAAATGTTGTGATATGTTGTTGAAATAACTAAGTTTATTGTTATTAAGTATATTTGTATTTGGTGAGTTTATAGTGTTTATTGATGAATTAATATGTTTAGAAGCATTATTATTAGAATATTATTATATTTAGATAATTTTGTTGTGGAAATATTGTGAAAATGTTATGATATGAATTTGCAATATTGTGATTATTGTTTATTAAGTATATTTATATTTGATGAGTTTATAATGTTTATTGATGAATTAATATGTTTAGAAACATTGTTAATACTAAGTATAATAACTTAACATGATAATTTTAAGTATAATAACAAACTAAAATAAATCAACTTAATAAATAAATAAGTATCAATTAGTTGGAATAAATTGTATAATAACAACTTAAAATGATAATTTAAAATAAATTTGGATTAATAAATAACTACGTATCAATTAGTTGGAATAAATTGTATGAGAATAACTTAAAATGATAATTTTAAGTATATTAACAAATTAAAATAAATCAACTTAATAGTGGAGCAGGAACGAGTGCGGATTACGAGAATAGTGGAGATGAAGATGATACTTCGATAGTAGAGGCCTACCAAGAAGATGGAGAGGTTATTAACTTGTTTGTTGACCTTGGTGCACTCGAGTTGCTCCTCTTATGTAGAGATAACATCCGACCCGTCCGCATTAAATGATCATTAAATTCAAGTAAGTGTGGAAGAAGAAGAAGAAGAGTCTAAAGAAGAAGAATCCGGTGAGGAAGTGGATAAGGAGGACGAAAAAGAGGTTGATGACTACGACGAAGATGTTATTGAGGGAGATTTTAAAACAAGTATAGAAAATACATCCGAAAACGAAGAATAAAAGTACTAAATATAGAAATCATATAAGTGACTATGGAATATTAAACTTTTCATAATTTCTTCTAATTAATTTTCTTTATCATATTAATCATATCTTAAGGATGCCGCCAAAATGACAATGAAGAAATTTGTCTCATTCGCCAAGTCCAAGTCCTGAACCTATTGAGGACTCCCCACCCGAGTGTTTCCCTCCTAAAGATCAAGTGCAGATGCAAGAGAGCGATAACCAGTCAACACCTGCCAGTAAGAAAAAAATGTTGTTGATAGTTAAAAGAAAATCAATACTTTTATCTCAATAACTATATAACTATAATTATATTATTATCTAATAGTTGATGCATCTGCTCGTCGTGGTCGTGGTTATACACGTGGCATTTCTCTTCAGAAATGTCAAAGGCACGGAAAACTCAAGGTCACCAGTCTTGATAATTCCACTGGAGGAGTGGATGATAGTGCAACAACGCTTTCCTCCTATATTGGTACAGTAGTCCGAACTTATGCTTCATTTTATGTGCGATCATGGCGAGATGTTCTGCTCGAGATTAAGGAACACATACGGAGTTGTGTGCTGTTGAGTTTACGTTGAGAATACATTTTTTGTATACTAGATTAATATATTATATTTTTGACGTAATTCACTTATTAGTGTAACATCCCGGATTTTAATGTATTTTTAAAGAAGGTTTATTTTAATTATTTATTGCGTAATTCTCTTGTTTTAATATTTTAGAGGTTTTATTTTATTATTTTATTAGATTTTCCTATTTTTATTAATTATTATTTTTGGAGTTTTAGAATATTATTTTAGAATATTTTAAATTGTGAAAAATTATTTTACTGGGCTTTCTTATTGTTAATTATTGTGGTGAATTTAAATTGATCTTTAATTTAAATTGGGTTGTTTATGTGTTTTAAAATTATTATTGTTTATTAAAGCATTTTACTGCATTTGATTAATTTTAATTAGTGATCTGCAATTTAATTCCTCTTTATTTTAAAGGATGTTTTTGTTAGAGTTTAATATTTTACTTTAGCTAATTTTGAGTTAAATTGATTTATTTATTTTAATTGTTTTAAAAAAAATAGTTATTGTTTTATTTAAATGGACTTGTTTTTTTTGGATTTTAATATTTTTACTGTTTTAATTGAGCATTTATTTGAGTTTGAATTATTTTATTTATCTAGTAGTTTTAAAATCTTTTTCGTTGGATCACTTTCGAAATCACAGTTGAAAAGCTGGATCTCCTTTTTCCTCCTTCTCTTTTCTTTTTCTCTTTTTCTTTTTTTTTTCTTTTTCCTTTCTCCCTTCGGATTCACCCAGCCCCGACTGCCTCCCTCTCTCTTTCTCTCTCCTCTCCACGTTCATTCGGGTTCACCGTTCCTGAGCCGCCGCCGGCCGGCGGTGGTCGATACCGCCGGTACCACCGGCTTCCCCGTGCGCCGGCGAGCCACCCCTCCAAATTCCAGTCGACGCCGCGCCGCCGTTAGCCTCCGGTAGCCGTGCGAAGCCGCGGCGTTCCTTCACCCGTTCCGCCGTCGTCCGGCCACCTCCGGCCACCATCTCTCTACCACACCACCACCGGCCCTCAAGCAATCATTTGGACCCAACCCCGGCCCCGATCCGTCGCCGGAGCTGCCCTATCGAACCCTATCTCCGATCCGAGTTTCTTGGCTTTCCACCGCCGTTTCGGCCGCCACCCACGGCCAACCATCACCACCATTAGATTCCCCACCTCCCATAGGCCCTACCCTATCGTTCCCAAATTTTCGTTTGGCCTCGGGTGATTTTGGGTTTCACTGTGTATTTCGGCCACAATGTATTTTTACACTGTGGTGTTGCTGTTTTGGCGCTTCCAGTTTCTCCGTGATCCTCCATAAATTATTTTAAAGCACTGTAAGTATTTCTCCAAAAGATTTTTAAGATTTAAATATATTTTTACAATAACCTGTTTTATAAACTGTGAATTGGTTATCTGTTTTAGACCGTTGGTTATTTGGAAATTATTGATATCTGTTGGTTATTGACAATTGGTCATTTTCATGGCATTGTGCACACATGCGTGGGTGTGTAATTGAAAAGACTTTTTGGGTGTGTGTGTATCACCCCCAAGCCGAGATGGGTTATTATCTCGATGGAGCTCCTCTGGGCACTCGGGAGCGGAATATACTGAGTGTCGTCCCTTGGAGCTATTGCTCGGGACTTGGACGGGATGGTAGCGCTCTCGATCCGACTCCGTGATCTCTCGTGCTGGCGGAGATCAGAGGATGCTTGGCTATGTACGCGGTGGGCGCGGAACTGGGCATCACTCGTGTTGTATCACTCGCATGGTCGCTACCTGTGGAGTGACGAAGTGAGCCAGGGTATGTGGATGGTCCCTAGGGGAGGCCATGGTGCATACGGGTTAAAATTGGAATAAAAGTAACTATTCCTGGTTTTTAATTATGCCAAATGGTGATTTTTGGCGTGCGTGGAAAACTTGTGATTTTCGAGAAATGGTGTTTTTCTCGAGTTTTGCACTTGGGTCATCATGTGCATGCATAGTGGTTGTTGTATTCTTATATTTGTTATCTTGGAGTATTTTTGGGTTTTACTTACCTGTGGTACCATTTATTGGTACTGCAGATTTTGATGCAGGTTTTGAGGAGGTTGAGCCCGAGGATGCGGCTCCGCCTGAGGAGTAGGGACATTTGGCTATATTTTATTTGGTATTTGTAATTTATTTGATGTCGTTTTATGAACAACAAAATTGTATTATGTTGACTTGTGGATTTCAATACTATTTTTGTATTGTATTAAATTCTGGTACTTAGTTATCTGACTTAACCTTTCCGCTGCGTATCAATTGTTGTACACGTGTTGTATTTCACACACTCGGCACGTGTCGTTGGGGTGCGTGACCGTGTTTTCATCATCCCGGGTGTCTCGATTTCCGTGCTTGTCCGTACATGGAAGTTGGGGGCGCCACAATTAGGATGAATTCGACCTCGACTTTCTGTAGCGAGGATTTGAGAACTATGAATGGGTTGATGGCTATACTATTCCGGCTTCAGAAGGGACGATATCATGACCACTTCAAGAAGTTTGAGACGTTGGAAGAAGTTGTGCAATCCCCTTTCTAGCAGATGAAGTTAGACGATTGGAGAAAATGTTGTGATCTTTTCGCAAGTCCAGATTATCAAGTATTTTAGATTAATTATTTACATTTATATTTGGGCTATATATTATATGCACATATATTACAATTAACATTCTTAATTAATTTTGTAGCACTTAAGTTCTACGAATGCACATAATAGATCTACTTTGACTATCCACCATCGTGTTGGTTCAAGATCATTCTACCGTCTTACTGATAAAATGGTAATTAATAAATTATAGAATTAATTTATTTTTCTGATATTCTTTTATTTAAGTACTAATATTATCTTTTTAAAATTGCTAATGTCCCTTTGTTAGAAACGTGATGATCCTGAAAACTTTTCCCTTATTCATGTCTATGTTGCTGCTCACACTAATGAGCGTAGTGAGTAGATGGATCCTGCTGTTGCAGATAATTATGTAAGCGTTGTTACTTTTGTTAAATAAATTATGCAACACGTGAAAAATTTATTTTTTATTTGTATTTCTTTAAATACGTTACTTATAGTGTGCTTTCTTTGACATTGCAGGAAAAAATGATGGAGATGCAGTTAGCTTTTGGGGAATCCTCTTTGAGTGACATAGACATATTCACGCAAGTGCTCGGGCCCAACTCTAGTAAGACAAGAGGTTTGGGATGAGCTTTCAAGCATTCTGGTTCATCCTCCTCATCCTCTTCGACTTCACAAATTAATAATTTTACCAAAGATTTAGAAGCTGCACGGCGCAAAAATGAGTATATGAGGTCGAGACAGCAAGAGTTAGAGTCCCTCTTAAAGTGACAGTCTCATTTAGAGACGCGTTTGCAGGATCAACATAGAGGCTAGGAGGAAAGAATTTGCAGTGAAGACCAAGAGTAAGTGCAGCGGGAGATGATGGCTCAAATGGAGCGTGTTATGTCATTGTAACAACAACGGAGTGGGCGAGGAAAAAAGAAATGAATTCTCTCAATTTTATTCTTGTATATAACTTTTAGTATCTAATTTTAAAAGTTTATAAGACATTGTTAGTTGTTGAATATTTATGGTGTGTAATTGTAACGACCCGATCCAATATTATTAGAAATAAATTAGAAATAATTTTATTAGACTCAATAAGTGAGTTAGAGGTCATAAAATGACTTATCAGATAAGTTATATTTATTTGAACCTAGAGTTAAAGTTCCATTATTTTTTAAAAGCTCCAAGCTCGTGAATTATAGACTCCAAACACTAGTAAACTTCTGTTTTTCCTTTCCATAATAAAACTCCTAGCCAGCTACCGGATTTCCTTCCACAACTTTCAACCCCGCACGAAACTAGCTAGTCCCACGGCTCACTCCCATGCACATGCACGTCTCTCCCTTTCCTTTCTCTAGGGTTTTACTATCACCTCTCTATATATACATATTTTCCTCTCCTGCACATAGAAACTGCCCAACCCACGTCCAGCTTCCACAAACTGCACTGTGAGCCATCTCACGTCTGTCCAACAATATCACGTTTTCTCTCTCAACCGTGAAACAACCAGCGCACGCCCAAGCCCCTTGACATCCTTCATCGACCACTAGAAGAGTCGGATCACCTCACTGCAGCCACCGTGAAACCACCACGCAAACAGCTCCGTTTCTCACCACTAATCGGGCACCAGCACCCTAAAGCTAAACCAACCACCACCCCTGTGCTGCCGCACCCTTCCTCTCCATAACACTGCCCCTTCCAGTTGCTCAGCCACCGTGTGATAGCCACTGCACAAGCCACGCACAACACCTCTGTTTTGCTTCCAAAAAATAGAGCAGTTTTGGAGTCCCTCATTGAGCCGCGTCACCTCGTCAGCCACCGCTTCTTGTCAGAAACGGCCACACGTCACGGCCACAACTTGGTCGTGCTACCCCAACACCACCTCTGCCGCTGGTCCGTCGTACCTCTCTTCCGGTAAGCCCAAGTCGAAATCATCCTCCTCTCCTCATGTTTGACAATTTCTCTCTCTCTCTCTAAACTCTCACTCTCTCTTGTGCCACACCACTGCCCAGAGAAGCCCAGCACGATGCCGACCACTCCTAGCCACCGTGAAACTCGGCCAGCCACCACGACCCTCTGTCGCACACAGCCTCTTTCTCAATGAGCATTACACAAGTCAGCCCTCTCCCGTAAGCTGTATTTCTTCTTTTATGTGTTTTATTTCTAGACCTCCCAAAATGCCCATCCCATTATGGTGTTTTTACAAAAATGCTCTACCTATTTAGGATTAACAGTTGATAATAATTTAGTAGTTTGGAAGATTTAGGTTTAAGAAATATAGACTACTTTAGTAGTTTAGGTTTTAAATAAAGTCACAGGTTTAATTAGAAATTTATGAAAATTTGCGTGCTTATTTTATATGTGACCAATTTCGTGCTGGAAATAGTGAATTAGCGTTGCAAGGTAAGTACCATGATCATACCCTTACATGTATGTACGGTAAACTACTTGTTTTTTTAATAAAAATATTATGCATGTACACCCTCCATTGGAAGCCCCTTTTTACGTACCCAAGACATGATAAAATTATGAAAATCTATGATTTTATATGAAGAATTATGCATGAAGTTATTTATGAAAATTCATGATTTTATGAAAGGAATTATGCATCAAAAGATTTATGAAAAGTTATGATTTTATGTGAGAGTTATACATTAAAATAATTTATGAAATGTCGTGCATGATTTTATGTGAAGATTTATGCATTAAAGTATTTATGAAAAATCATAATTTTATGTGAGGAGTCATGTATCACGACATGTTATGAAAGAATGCGATTTCATTTGAAATCTATGATATGATATGACAAGATATGACAAGTATGTATGCGATTTCTTTTGAAATCTATGATATGACAAGTATGCAAGTATGATTATGATGAAATATGAATGATAAGATACATAACGGCCTATGTTATGATATGAAGATGGTACCTATGTTATAGGCATATTGTATTGCCAGGTCGCACATGCTGGTAATGCACCCAGTATGTCTTCCTTATGTATGGATTCCTCAACTCGTGGCCACGGGCGGAATCGAAATCTACTTAGATTCGCTAACCCTAACTCACGGGTTAACAGTGGGTAATGACCTATGACAAGTGAAAGATAAGCTCATTTTCATATTCATGTTATTTACATATGTATTTATGAGTATGTACGTTTTTCAAGAAACCTTACGTTTATTATATTTACTGTATGATGTGTTGCTTATTGAGTATTCGATTCATTTTAATTTATTTTGAAGTTTTTAAACTAGCCCAGGTGATAATATTTATGAGGATGAGACTCCAGGACAGGACTTGACCCCGAGAGGTGAGACAGAGGCCTAGACAGATTATGCTATGATTCATTTTATGGTTTACGGTTTAAATAAATTATCCTGATAAGCACATGAGACTTTCGTATTTTTTTTAAATAAGTGCTTCCACAGACTCTATTTTAGATTTTAAGTATTTATTAAAGTTTGTTTTATTTATGAAACCTTTCGCACTTAGCGCGTTATTAAAAAGAAAAGTTTTTTAAGTTCAAGTAGTAGTAGCACACTAGCTTTCCGAAGATTCTAAAATATCTTTATTGGCGAGCGGGGTGTTATAGTAATATGATACAATTGGTATGTTTTTTAGTTTTATGAAATTAGTATTTCTGATCTGTACGTTCGAATGTAAACCAAAAACGTTCGAACATTATTTCACGTTCAAACGTTTTAACGTTGGAACGTATTTGTAAACGTTTGAACATACACACCCCAAACAACAAATGAACAAAGTGTCTAAACATTTAGATACCTCTTCTTTAACATTCGAACAAACATCTGAACATTATACTTGTTACATTCGAGCATTGTTCCTTTAATGTTCGAATGGAAATTTGAACGTTTAATGCCGTTAACGTCTGGAGGTATAAACGTCCAAATGTAAATATTATACATTCGAACAATAATCAACGAATGTCAACTTCTGTCATTCAAATGTCAATTGCTTGGGTTGACGTTCGGACGTATAAATTTACGATCGAACGTTATTTTCTGTGACAGTTTTCAATTGTAACAAAAAATGGAACCTTCGAACATTCCTTCGATTTGGATTACCTCCAACCGTCACTAAAAATACTTTTAGTGACGGTTCAACAGTAAAGTGTCACCAAATATTTTCTGTGACGCACATTAGGTGACGGTCGTGGTGACGGTTTCAAACCGTCACCAAATGTCTTTACTGACGTTTTGGTTGTTTTTGGTGACGGTTTCTTCTGTCACAAAAGACTATTTGTGTTGTAGTGATGTGTCTATGCATTATCTCAAGGAACTCCCTATTTCTTGTGGCATCTTTTATTGATATGTTTGATTATCTTTTCTTTACATATCCTGAGATTAGAAAATTTAAAAGTAAAAAATATTTTCTTTACTAACCTCTACAACTTTTTTTGAAGATATTCTCCAAACTTTTATGCAACAAATTACGTTTCAAGTTCTATGCCATAAATTGTAAAAGTTTTTCATGAATCATATTTCGTTCCAATACATGCCTATAAGTGTAGAAAACTTTTAACGGAAGCATTATGAATGCATGATGAATAAAATTTTTATTGGAATGACAAATGGAACTAACATAAATTGCATTTTGAAACAAGTTAAAACAAAAACATTTGTACTCGAGTTCAACCACAAAAAATAAGTATCAACATTTATAGAGTTTAATATGAAACTTATATAGAAAAAATAAAGATGAACATTCACACTCAAATTTAGTCTAAAAAAAAATATATAAACATATATAAGATTCGAGTAGAAACTTATACAGAAAAATGTTTACCCTTCCCTTCGAATCAAGTGTTATGCTTAGTACACCTAAACCTTCATGTGTCATTGTTTCGTTAAAAGTTCAATTGACACAATTCTTACACTTTGATCATGACCATCATTTCCTTCCTTTCTTAAAAGATACAATTGCTTTTCATACAAACTAACAAAATAAATATGTATCAATCTAACATCTATTACTACAAGAAAAATTGCTTCTTGCATAACTAAAAATTACTGCAAAAAGTTTATTAAGAGTCGCAAATCTTTTTTAGCGGTGATGCAAGAGGGACGATAATACTACCTCTCAAAGCTATCTTTCATGTTGAAATGCAAGAGGGACGCTGATTCGTTCGAAAATGAGCAGCCAAAAGGCTATCCCAAGTGCAGGAGCGTGTCGCGTAGTAATTAGGAATAAATTCCTAGATCGTCTCCACAGGGAAAGTGCTAAAAATAAACTCGTGTAAAATAGTGAAATTATTTACAATGAGAAAATAAAAATAAAAATTGATGATATTTACAATGGATGAAAGAGTGCAATGAAAAAGAAAATTTACTGGTCGTGAACCAGATTCATTTTTGGTTGGCTTTGAGTGTTGAGAAGCAGTGATGAAAAGTAAAGAAATTAAAGCGCAAGACAGTGAATTTAAATTGTTGAAAATTAAATAACTGAAATTTAAATGAGCAAGAAAATTAAATGACATAAAAATAAATTGCAGGAAATAAAAATGCAGAAAAATAAATGACAATAAATTAAAGTGTAGAAATTAAAAGTGCAGGTAAATAAAGTGCAGTAATTTAAAGTGCAGAAAATTAAATTACAGAAAAATAAATGACAGTAATTTAAAGTGCATAAATTTAAAGTGCATAAAATTAAATGACATAAATTGAAATAAAAAAATAAAAATAAATTGGAGACTACAGATAAAGGAGAGGACAGCTCGATAACACAGTTGATCCATTAGGCTCTCAACTGTATCACCGAACTCCCTCACTTCATCTGCGTTATCTCCTAAACTGAAAAACTACAACTACTCTATTCTACAGCTACTGGGTGTCTAACATCGACCACCCTTCTTCGACTGCTTACAGGCCTTTATATAGGCTTCAAACTGCACTGTGTTTAGTTTAGTCCGTGAACTCCCATGTGCATCTGTTCATCTCCCACTACCTTTTGTTTCTTTATTTTCTTTCGTTTCTTCCTTACTTTCCAGCCGACCACTGCTTTATTTCATTTCTTTTTTCTTTCTTTCATTCTTGGTTCCAGCCAACCGACTGCACTCTTCTTCTTATTTTTTTTTCTTTTCTTTTCTTCCACTTCTTCTTTCAGCCGAAACACTCTCATCACATGCTTATTATTTTTTTTTCTTTCTTTTCTTATTCCAGCCGAAGCTTGCATGTGCAAACATCCTTTTTCTTTCTACTGCACCGAACCACAACACATTTCTTTTTCTTTGTCTGCTGCACCGAACACAGCACATGCATGAAACCGAGTGGTTTTTTTTCTTTCCTTCCTTCCACTGCTTTCCATTCGGCCTGTGCATGTTTGTTCTTTGTTCCCCACCGAACTGCACCGAGTAGAGTTTCAGCTATCGACCCCACATGCATCACATGCATGTTTATTTTCTTTCGGCCGAACCACATGCATGTTTTTCTTTTCTTTCCTTTTTCATTTTTTAATTATTCTTACTCACAGCCGAAACCGACTCACACCGAATGAACTGCTTCTTCTTCTTCTTCTTCTTCTTTTCTTTGTTGCACCAAACTCCACATGCACTGCACCGAACATCATTTGTACTCTGTTTCGGAGATGTAAAACAGAGCTTCTCGGTGAAAGCTTATTCGGATGGCTGTGCATGCTGGGCAGTGGCACACTGGTGTATGCACGTAGTAGACGTGTGGTGAAGCTGTTCATGCGAGAAGAGGTCCTGCCATGGATGCGCTGCTACGGTGGCAGTGTGCTGCGGGTGCATGGAAGTGGAGGAGTGCTGCATGCACGTGTTTGAAGATGGTTTATAGTTAGTGAAGCGCTGGACATGCTTGATGGAGGAGAACGAAGTGTGGAGGAGTGCTGTTGGACGTTGAGGGATGTTGCATGCAAAGTCGAAGGTTGAAGATGACTTCAACGACGCTGCCGTAGCTTTGGACAGTTCTTGGCCGTGCGTGGGGTGGAGGAGTGATCGTCGGCGTCGTCTGGTATTTCTGGTGGCTTCAGGTGGGCGGAGGACGGCTCACGGTGGCATTGGCAGCAGCTGTTTGGAGCTGGAAACCGCACGGCTGGAGGTTGAAGATGAAGGAAACGGCGTCGTTTGGAGGTGTGGAAGAAACGGCACGTCGTTCAGCTCAGACGACAGCCGATTCCCCGAGTCAAACGACATGTCGTTTGGCTTACAGGCCAAACGACATGTCGTTTAGCCTGCGCAGTAAATAAAAAAATAAAAATAAAAATAAAAATAAAATAAAATAAAAAAAAATAAAATAAAATAAAATAAAACAAACAGAATAATTAGAAAAAGAAAATAATTAATTACTTAAAAATTAAATAACAACTAAACTAGAATATTAAAAATGTGTTGTGCATGTGAGACAATAAAATCAAATTAAATTACAAGTTATAAAATATAAGCATAAACTATGCTTTTAATCAATTTAATTCATAACTTGAATTTATTGCCTCTTGATCATTTTTCCATCTAAAATCAATGATAATATGATGAAACAATTAAAATTACATTGATTTTAACTATATAAATTATGCAATAATGCAGCTCAATCAGACGCGATTACACAACTCTTCTTTTTTAGCTTTGGGGACATCACTCCAACGTTGGTAACTCATGTCAGTATGATGTTCACTATTCATGTGACCCATCCACTAAATATACTTGCATTCTCACATAAGATTTTAGTATCCCCCTTCTTGATCATCAAAGGAATATGTCCAACCTTTCGCAACATGTCAGATTTATTGCTCTTTGCCCAGCCACGACCATGTTTCCAAAAGTTCAATACAGGCACAAATATGTCAATAATATATATTGATTCCAATAACTAGAGCACACCAAGTAGCATGTTCGATATGCTGAAGAAAAAACTAGACAAAGATATTTTAGAAGATTTACTATTATGCAAAATTAAATGAATCATTATTTACCTGTCGTATCCATCCAAACTGGAAACTCGGTATCATATACAACATCTGGTGGTTGGGTTGAGTCATCGGATGAGGAGGGGATGTCATCTCTTAATCTCGGTCCATGCATTGGTCTTGCTTGGGAGTCTTGTGTAGCCCCCTGCGTGCGAAGACCCTGTAGCCTCCCCCTCATCCACGTACTTCTTTTCTTATACTTCGTACCATTTCAAACAATCAAGTCTGACTTGGAGTGGCTGAGCTACATTCATAAAGTTACTTATCCAAAAACAAGAATAATTTTAGAGATTATCATGCTTTTGCAGGCAATCTAAATTCATCTTATTACATGTTTCATTAACCTTTGCCAAGTATTGTAGACATAAGCATGCTTATTCTACCCTTATGTTTGTACTACCTTTTTAACAAAAGAAATAAAGCTTATGCAACAAAGGGCTCAACGATCAGGTGCTTCAGGATTGTAATGCCAAACATACCCAACGTAAAAAAAAAAGAAAAGAAAAAAAAGATAAAAAAAGAAAAAAGACAAAAAAACCTACAAATAAAGGCCCTGTGAAGTCCAAGTCTGGTTTCAATCTTTTTTTTTTTCAGCTTTGGTTATGGACAGTGTCGTGTAATACATATTTTCTATAAAAATCATGGTTTGTTTTCTTTTAATGTACTTATTTTGTAGTTCTAGGGCACACAATATCCAAATGAGCTAAATAAATTTTGTAACAGCATGCAAGAAAATAGTATGATTCCATGGTCTTCAAAATGCCTATCCGTTAAGTCCTCAAAGTGACTACTTTCTTACATATTATTTGGCATCAGGCAATGAAATTTAAAAACTAGAACATTTAGAAATAGAGTCAATAATTGATGCCTAGTTTATAGGTTAATATCTGGCAGCAATTTTAAAGCAAGCATACGATGTACATACAAGAAAACTCAATTAAAAGAGAGGTGTTTAAGGATGGTAATGGCAACATACCAAACCTGGAATTGCCAAAGCTCTGAAAGTTGTGTCTAATTTCTTCTGTCTCTTCACAAGCAAGATAACTAGACCATCCAACCTTTTATATAGTGTTTTGTTTTTGGTAACAGAAGACTGGTTATTATTTGTTGTGATGTTATTCGCTATGAATTGTAGTCGATCATAAAGTGTAGGGTATCTAGAAAAATAAACTTTTCTATGCAAGAGAAGTCCTTTCATGAGATAATAGGATCATAGATAAGTTAAATGACTGAACATTTGCTCCTAGAGAATGAAATATGTATAATACAAGCAAAAATTCTTGGGATATTTGAATAGTGTGGTGTACAATATGATGCATAATCAACATAATACAGGGTAAAAAGTTCCCTTATGTGACCATGCATTCATTTGGACTTGGTGGTAGTCATCATTGTTAGTGGTGTCATCTTCGATTTCCGCATTGGTATAACCTTCAACCGAGTCTGAATCAGTGGAAGCAATGGACATAGTATCACTGCAATCAGCTTCTAAATCCTCTAATATGTCATTGATAAATGCCTGGTCATCAAGATGGTCAATATTTCCCCTAGAATCTCTACTAGTGGGAACGGTATGTGGCTGAACATTTGGCCTTATCTATGGGGACTCAAGGCCCTTGTGGTCGATGTTGACCTCTCTATAAACATCAGACGACTGTTCCTCCTAATATACGTTGCCCTCACTAGAATCATATCCGTCATCATGTAATCTGGGGAACATCATAGACATTCCTATATGTGACCTTTTGCATGGCATGCCAAGATCCACCCAAGTTTTTGTCTCTAAGGTAAAAAACTTGTGATGCTTGCTATGCCAATACAAAAGATTCATCCTTATACCAAGTTCAAGACATATTGACACTTGTAACATGCTCACCGACATGTATACCTTGAATGCTATTACCAACATCAAACTAATCGTAACTAAACAACCAGACTTGCCGCCATCCCATGTACCCCAACTCCAATATCTTATTTAGAACACCATAGAAATCTACTATAGTTGATTGGTGTTCAATTGTACCTAGCACACCACTATTTTGTGTCCTACAGTTTATTTCATGATGCTTTACATGACATTTTATACCGTTTATTATACAACTAGCATATGATGCCACCCAAGGGTCAGGCCCATAAGCTATTGGATAAAGATTATTAGAAACTTGGTCAGGGTTCCTAGCACATAGGGCTTGAATCTAAAATATTAAACAGAAGAGAATAACAGTAAATGCCAAGCAGTATGAGATGGATTGTCATAAATACTGCAGGGTAGATATAATGCAATCTTACACATTTCCTGAACCACCTTGAAAGTTCTGCGTCATGCCTCATTTCAATGTTAAAAATGCTTTGGTCCTTCAAAATGTTGTAGTGCTCCCTACAAAAAATAAAATACATTTTTGTAAAATTTGACGGGACCACAATGAACATCAAGAAATAATGTGTACTTAATTGATGACTATGGTTGCATGTTTTTACTCTAAGTATTGGACAATCTCAGTGCAACTATTGAGAACATACCATTTGGCAGTCTTAAATAGTTTCTTCTCTAATTGGATGGGAATTGAATTCCCGATGGGCACACTTTTTGGGAGAAAACTGACATGGGAACTATTTTGGATGTTTGCATACCAACATCAATATTCCGATCCTCACGAGTGAACCTATTTGGTACATTGTGCAGATACATATATAAAGGATAATGCCAAGCATTTTAGAGGAATATATACCTTTGCGATGCATTATTCTGGTTGGGCTTTGTTTTTAACGTACCGTTTAAATTTCTCCAAATAAATCTTGAATGGATTTATCCACCTATATTGAACTGGTCCTACAAGCAACAATTCAAGGGGAAAAAGGATAGCTAGGTGGACCATTAAGTCAAAAAAGTTTGGTGGAGATATC
Source organism: Cyclocarya paliurus (assembly GCA_029856935.1). NCBI lineage: Eukaryota > Viridiplantae > Streptophyta > Magnoliopsida > Fagales > Juglandaceae > Cyclocarya > Cyclocarya paliurus. Next base: position 28,476,783 of record CM056954.1, on the reverse strand, counting down.
ATTTACATTTTGCAAAGAATGAAGACAATGCCAGTCTTAAGAGCACTAGTAGTGGGCTCAACATAGTTAAATTTTAGTCAAAGAATAGCTAAAGTCCAAACTAAAGTGTAACAATGGGCTCAGCAAATGAAAAATAATTTGAACTTTAGATTATATCACTAGCCAAATTTTTTGAGTCAAAGGGGCTAGCCAAATATTATTTTTGGACTAAAATATTATGTTTCCGCTGCTTACTTATCTCCCACACAAGTAGAAATGCATTATTTTCTGCTGCTTGCTTCTCCCCCCAGGCTATCGTGATGACTTTTTGAATATGAACTTTCAAGATAATCTCTCTCTCTCTCTCTCTATATATATATATTATATACAAAAACCCTATATTCTTGTAGTGTGCATGCTGCCAACTCGTTCATATTTCATTATTTCAATGAAATAATAATGCATCTGGAATAAACCATTTACATTCCTAAAGTTTAAAGTTTGATATGTAGTAATTAATCCCATCTTCTTAAATATTGTGTCTTTCCCATTACTACTATTTTCAATAATACTTGATTTTAGACTTACAATTGGTAAACCAAAACCTATAACTAGAGTCATTCCCAAATGAGTCCTTACTATAAATCTAACATGCTCATATTTCTCAAAACTAGAGTCATTATTTACATGAAACCTTGCAATGATATAATATGTTCGTATACTTATTGAAAGAAAATCCTTTTGATTATATTAATGCTTTGAATTTGACACTCATAAACAATAACATAATTTAAACTATTATGGATGAACTAATAGTGTCATCGAGATCCCGCCTTTGGGTGTGAAGCCCAACACACAAAATGTTTCTTTGAGTTTTAAAATCAAGATTTAAACCATTATGGAGAATTTAAACCATTATGGATGAACTAATTGTGTCCTCGAAATCCCTCATTTGAGAGTGAACCCTAACACAAAAAATGTTCCCTCAAATTTTAAATTTTGGATGAAATAGTTGTATTACCATAATTTTCCTTTGAGAGTAAACTCATACAAAGTGTTTCCTCTAATTTTTTAAATTTTGTGGATGAACTAGTTGTGTCATCAGAATTCTCTTTTGGTAGTAAACTTTGACATACAAAGTGTTCCATCCAATTTTAAATTTTGTGGATAAACTAGCTGTATTGCCATAATTCTCCTTTAAATTAAGTAAACTCTGGCATAAAAAGGTTTCCTCCAATCTTAAATTATATGGGTGAACTAGTTGTATTACCAAAATTCTCTTTTGGGAATAAACTCTGGCATAGAAATTGTCCCCTCCAATTTTATTTTGATGGATGAAATAGTAGTGTCATCAAGATACTCCTTTGGGAGTAGGTCTTGAGGCACAAATTGTTCACTCAAACCTTACTTTGATGGATGGACTAGTAGTGTCAAGATCCTCTTTTAGGAGTAGGTATTGGATCTTAACACACAAATTGTTCACTCCAACCTCACTTTGATGGATGAGCTAGTAATGTAATTAAAATCTCTCATTTGGGAGTGAGTTTTGATGTACAAAATTGTTCGCTCCTTCATCACAAGTTTTTTACCTCAGAAACACAAACTTGAGTTTTAGCACTGGTATTTTGACTTTTTCTATAAAGTTTATGGATCCCACAATATATAGTATATTATATACCAAGAAATGATACGTTAATAAAGAGATCTCATAAGAGCAAACTTTCAAATTGACGTGACTTCATGTGATACATATCAAATCTATTTCACTGTTAAAATAGTTTTATAATCTAACGTAACATATCGAATCATGTAAATTTCTGTATCACTTTATGGTTTAAGCATTTTTTATTTCTAAACAGCATTACTCTTATTTTTAACTTGAAACTAAAATGTTAAACCTAGCATGACTCAGTTTCCCATTTTTTTTCCATTTTTGGTTGTAAGTTTTTTGGTTGTCCCCACCAGCCTTTTTTCTGTCTATCCTGATTAATATTTAATAGATAGATACTTGCTAAGAAAATACAAACTTTTTCGGAACAAGACAACCGCGCGCTCGAACCTCCAACCTCATATGTATTTGCCCTACCTCTCTTTATTGATAGGGATTTTCTTACTATTTCTTTCAGGTATGCTGTTGTTACAAGAGCAAATAAAGGTATTGGTCTTGAAATAGTTAGACAGTTGGCTTCAAAAGGGATTGTAGTGGTACTGACAGCAAGAGATGAGAAGAAAGGTCTTGAAGCTATTGAGAAATTGAAAGACTATGGTCTCTCTGATCACGTGGTATTTCATCAGCTCGATGTTTCTGACCCTGCTAGCATTGTTTCTTAGGCAGATTTCATCAAAGCAAAGTTTGGGAAACTTGATATCTTGGTAAATATCATTCAAGGTTGATTTCCTTACAGAGTTATATATTTTCCCAGATCTATTCTTCTTGAGAATCTCTTGTAAATTTTGCTTGCTTGCTTTACTTCACGTAATTAGTTGATTTTATTTTTCCTTTCTTGAAGGAATTAGCTTTCAACTCTCTGTTTTTGTGGGCTTTTTATTTTATTCTTCCCGCACATCTTTTCTAGTTTGGTTTTCAAGTTGTCAAAAACTCTCGTGCTTCATACCACTACAAAAAAATATATGCTTTGTGAGTCTTATGATCAGTTACCGTTAATGTTTCCTACTCTGCAGAACTGAAAAGATTTGACTGCCTCATAATCAATGGATTAGTTAACTAAATGGGCTGCATAGCTTTCTTCTATCAGTTGGTAATCATGTTTAGGTATCTCCCTTGTATACGTTCGATATACATGGGCTATGCCTATTTGACGTCGGACAGAATAATGATTATTCTATAGGCTAGTTTCAACAAACGATTCACAAGAAAGAAACAAAAGATTCATCCCAAAACACAGAGAATTCATCTCTGATGTAATTCAAATTAACAATAATCAAGAATAATCAAAATCAACCCACAAGCCGGGCTGTAATAGCAGAAAATCGACTGTATTGAAATTTTACCAAAAATAGCAAAATTCCAATAATCATGTTAAAATTAAATACATAATAGAAGAAGTAATCTGCCAGAAATCTAGCCAAAATCAAGTTCAGAATCACTTCCAAAACAGTAAATAAAATGTTACCATAAAAGACAAAAAATAACTAAAAATAGGAAATTGGAGGGGAAAACAGTGGAATTTGGCCTAAAAAATGATGCACATCAAGCATAGCTTGTGCTCACGACATGTGTGCCGAAAAGAGCTTTTCGAATTGGGGTCATATGCGCGATTCTGATACCCGTAGCCAAAGTTATGGCTAAAATACCGAAACGTGCTCAAAACTGACCCAATCAAGGAAAGATCACTATTTCTTGCCTTCTTTGCGTTGATCTACCACCTCAAGATACTTCAGTGCAGTCAACGTGCAGTCTGACAACTCAGTATCATCTGACTCAGATCCTCCTGCATCACTATTGCTTTCATCAATGAAATTCTTGTTTACCTTGGTATAGATATACATAAACACACGCACAGATTTATATATAACTATGCACTCATGGTTCTTGATTAAACCAAGGTGAATCTTGTAAGTTAGTATGGGGTAGAAACACTTTTAGTAAATGGAACTATTCAGTAACTTTTCTTGGCTTAAAATCTAAGAATTGCTGATAGGAACAAAAATGAGTGATGAAATGCTAAAACTATGTGCAGGTGAACAATGCTGGGATAAATAGAGTGAAACTAGATGTTGATGTGGTAAGTACTTTCCAGTGATTTGTGTCTTGCAGCATAGTAAAGGCAACTTTTAAACTGAATGCACCTTGTAAGAAATGTCTTGTGCACTTTGTTTAATTGCCATGGTTCGACTCCAATAATGGATAATCAGATTCTTCAAAAGAACTAACATGGGAATTCTTCTTTATCTTTTACACCTAGCCAATGGCCATTGAGGAGGTGTAAAGTGAATTCCCCTGTTGAAAGTTGAAACCAAACTTTTCCTTGGAAAAGCTTAAGACTGATGCCTATTAGGGCCAGCAAGAAGTTTCTTTTTGCTTAAGCTACTTAGCCTACTGAATTTGGGAGTTATTTCCCTTTTATCCAGGGAGAGAATTTTTGAGTTAAGCTATTAGATTAGAAAATTGTATTCGCTATAAACATGGGTGAATTCTGCTTGTCTGCTTTAGTTGATTTATCTTAGTTTTTCTTGTCAACACTTTCGACCCTGTCTTGTTGTTTCAGAACATACCAAACAAAAGGGCTCAAGGAGTTTTAGGTGATGTTGAAAACCTTACAGAAGAGAAACTAGATGAGATACTGAAGGAGATTTTAGAAGATTTTAACGAAGGTTCAGTGGAAGCCAATGGCTGGCCAACTTTTCTATCTGCCTATACAATCTCAAAAGTAGCAGTGAATGCTTACACAAGATTTTTGGCCAAGAAATATCCAAGTTTCTACATCAACTGTGTATGCCCTGGCTATGTGAAAACCGATATAAATGGAAACACTGGCATCTTGCCTGTTGAAGAAGGTGCTACAAGACCTGTCAGATTAGCCCTGCTCCCGGATGGTAGTCCTTCTGGCATGTTTTTTGTTCGGCAGGAAGTGTCTTCTTTAAAAGGAAATCCATTTATTTAGGTCAACAATATTCATCATATTTTCTTGTGAGTTGTTGTTTCTGTAGCTATGTCTGGTTTTACTATATTATATAAGATTTTCAGATTCTAAAAGTGAACTTTTGAACACCAATGTGAAAATTTCATGTCAAATGCAAGTAACTATTTATGTCATTTAAAAGTTGTTTCCATGCTGCCATCTGATTCTTATTAATGCTCAAGATTCTTGCAGAACTAATATCATGCTAGTCTGGGGAAGAAACAGAGAGAGAGAGAGAGAGAGAGAGAGAGAGAGAGAGAGAGAGAGAGAGAGTGCATAAAAATTTTAGTTTGACATAGAATATGGGGACGCCCAAAGATACAGATGCTGTTTCATGGTGTTTCACTGAAGGCATGTAGAAAAGAAATGGTTTCAGAATTGAAAGGTTTTGTTTTAGTTATTGGCAAAGGAAGGTTCATGATACGCAAAAACCTTTTGGTATTCAATTGGCATAAGTTTCAGATTTTCTCAATATGTGACATGATCCGATTTTCTCAATGTCGTTTAGACAGTTGGTATCATTAAAATGCCAAAAAATTCTCATTCTCAAACTTATATCCATGACCTAATACATGCGGGGATATCCACATATATACCGAGCTCCACCAGTACACTACTGGACTGATCTAGACTTCATTGCTGCTGATACTCTTTATAAAAAAACGTCCAAGAGACAACACTCTACCTAAATAGAGACTCAACCTCTATGGACACAATTGTCCAATAGATGAATTCCTTTTTTTTTTTTTTTACTATACAATAAGGAAAACAAGAATGAAAAAATGATGGCTTAAAATTTGGACCAACTCCGGTAGACTTTGACGGCGAGTGAAGGCAACAAGTTTGTCTCTTTTCAACCATAAAGTCAGATCTAAAAAGATCTGATAGTGGTGATTCTGGTGATTTGGCGCTTGTGGCTAAAAGGCAAGGGGATAAAGTTTCTTCTCCTTGATGCAGGAAGATGTCAAGGTCAATTGGAGTGAAATAGTGTCTTAATTACTTTGTAAGATTGTGAAGCTTTTACTTGCAAATTAACTCGTCTGTTCCCATTAGTTAAACATTAAGTTCTCTAGTTTTGTTGTTTTAGCACATACCAAATGAATGGGTTAAAGGAGTGTTTGGTGAGATCGAAAGTCTCACTGAAGAAAGATTGGATGAGGTGTTGAGTGAATTTATGAAGGATTTTAAAGAATGAGCCTTGGAAAACAAAGGTTGGCTAGTTGATTTGTCTAGCTACACAATTGTAAAGAATAGGGAGACTCTTTCCTACGGCTTCCTTCTTCTGCAACTATTTTTCGAAGGACTTGGCTTGCCCCGACATCTAAATAAAAGGTCAAAAGCTACTCTGAATGCATACACAAGAATTGTGGCCAAGAAGTATCCATCTTTCCGGGTCAATTGCATCTTCCCTGGCTATGGGAAGACAGATGCAAACCACAACATCGGCTACCTAACGATTGAAGAAGGTGTGGAAGGTCCAGTAAGGTTAGCGTTGTTTCCTGACAACGATCCTACTGGCCTGTTCTTTTTTTGTAATGATGTGACAACTTTTGATTAAAAGATTATCCAATTCTACAACCTCATCAGAAATTATGCAGGTTGGTTGTACATGGCTATATAAGTTGTGTATGTGTGCTGCCTAGATATGTATAAGACTATAAGTGTGCATGTCCAATCATAATTTGTTAGTAGTTATTATGTTTGTGTTTGAATTGTGACGGTTGGGTTGTCTTTAACTATTACAGTTGGGTTTCAGTTGGGTCAATTATGTAAATCAATTCAATAACCACCCAATTGGTGAAATGTACTCATTTTGCCACTTTATTATGAAATAAGGCTAGCTGTATCATGTTCAAAACCAATGTTTTCTGCAGGAGTAGGCATTCTCAAAATTGCCTTGAACTAAATTTTCTTAAGTTTGTTCTCCTATTGTTCTTCACTTAACAAATCATAATGGTTTTCCTGTCTATAATGGACAACACTCGTGCTTTATAATTGGTTGAATTATAAAAAAGGCAAGATCAACAAGATAAAAATGATGGAATGATTGTGACAACAAGGAGAATTCTTGTAATAGACCGGAAAACTCAAATTGTGACGGTGATGGCGGATTTCAAGCAAGATCTACTAGGTTGGATTTTTCCAAACTTAAAGGTGTGGAGTTCATTGGGTGGCTTTATAGTGTTGTTTTCTTCAAAATGACTTGAAGATTTTGGGGGAACCACTAGTCGAGAATGAGGCTTTGGAGACAAGGTTTGACCCTAATGTTGAAGCCCTGAGTTCTACCATGATATTCTGTCAATGAATAGCAATGAATGCCTGCACAATAGTTTTGGCCAAAGAGTACCCAAGTGTCTGCATAAGTTGTTGATGCCCTGGCAATGTCAAGACTGATATAAATGGAAACACTAGCATCTTATCTATTGAAGAAGTTGCTACAAGCCCTTTCAAGTAGGGCTGGGTGGCAGGCCCCACACCCTGTCCTCCCTCCCTCAACTGTTTGATCTTCGACTGGGCGGGGCAGGGGACTTGTCAGTTAGATGTAGCCGGTGGGGTATCTGCTCGCATCTGTGCAACCAGTAGGGGCAGGGGGCGGTCTGGGCCTAGGCCTGCTCATATTTTCCTCTGTGCGGCCCACTACTGCATTGTTTCAATAATATCCCTAAAACTCCCCTGCACCCTCACGTTGTCGCTCGTCCCCTCTCAATTCTCAACCATCATCGCCATCACCATTCGCAGCTTACGCTGCCTCTGAGCACCTCTCGAATTTTTGCATTTTCTCTCAAGCTCTATAAGTATCCCGAAACCCTTCTAGAATTTTGTTTCATTTTTCAATGGATTGGACTATGGAGGATCTGATTGATCAATAGATTTGGAGAATGAAATTGTGTTTTGTGTGCTGTGGAGATTAGATTGTGATTTGTGTATGTTAATTTAGGATTCCAGTCCAAAACTTTTAATTAGACTAGGAGTTTGGATTGAATTTGTTGATGATTTTAGGGTGTCGAATTCAACACCCTAAAATTATCTACGCGTTCAATTTGAACTCCTAAACTAATTTAGGGTCTTAGATTAAAATTCTAAATTAGGTTAGGAGATTATACTAAAACCCTTAACCTAATATGATTGAAACCCCATGTGACACCTCCAACCACTGCTTGGGATGTAACGGAGACTTAGAGCGTCGGGACATGTAACACAAAGTTACGTACCCCCTGTACATGACAGTTAGTATTCAATGTATCTTAGAAATGTAGATAGCAGTATGAAATAATGTCAGAGGAAAGTAAGGGTGAAAATGAACTTATGCCAGAATAACTAAAATCATCCAAATAATATTGATTAAACCATAATTTCAAATCATCAAATAACTGAATCTTAGTATAAAATACTAAGTTTCCAAACAAAATCTAAACCAGTTGCTTCATGTGCTCTATGGCACGAAGGGTCAGGCCTAAAAATATCAAAATAAGATCAAGTCTTTTGTCGATGTCTGGTTCCTCCTCAATCCTCTTGATCCATTGGTCCATTGGGTCCATTTGCATTTACAACTTCTATCATTTCGGATGAAAAGATAGTGGGTCCACAAAGTGTGAGATTTACTTGAAGTCTCAGTAAGTTAGGCAATCAACGTGCACAAAGATAGACTATGCATGAAGAATGATAAACATGAAATGCATACAATGCATAAAAATTGTATTTGTCTCCCATTCAAATTTCTCAAGAAAATAGATTTTTTATGCACATTTTCTTACAGAGAACATAATTTCACTTCTGTAATTAAAAATTTAGTCTTTCATCATGAATCACATAATAATAGAATCAACATAATGTATGGTATCATCACTATTCCCTGTATGTACTGTGAGTACCTGCTGGTGACTGTAGTACAACTAATGTTCAAACTACATTATCTGCAGACTTGTTCTCAATGCATTGGTAACATAACATAACATAATATCTTAAAAATCATAACATGTACATCCACTAGCATTAAATGACTTCACTCCGGCATTCTTTAAAAAGAACTCATTTGAAACTTGCTGACTGTTCTTCATTGACCCTGAAGTTACCACTCCATATTTAATCACTCCAAGATGGACAAAGGAGTTCTACCAGGATACTTCCCCATCCTAGCCTTTGGGGTCATGATAAAATAATTTTCCTGCAATATTTAAAAAAAATGATTTTCATGATATGCATGTATGTGGCACAGTTAAAAAATGATAGTTGTATGCAAAAATGACATAATTGGAACATAAGATATGACATTTCATGCTCAAAATGACAGTTATAAAATGAATACGACATTTATCAATAAATCATAAATAATCATCAAAGTGTAAGTTAGATGCCAATTTACAGACTATAAGTTGGAAGTGATGTAGTGGCTATGATAAAAAATTGTACTAAGTTAGAATCTATACTAGCTTAAAAAAAAATAAAGTTTTCTAGACAAAAGGAAAATTAAGAAAATACCCCTTAACTTTCAAATATTGCTACTAATGCACATGCTCTCCAATCTTAACCAAAATTCATAGTCCTCATATCTTGCACATTCTAAAACCGTTATGTCTTAAAAAAAATCAAAGTGATCTTAGCCTATTCATTCTAAATTCGTGGCATGCTCTCTAGTTGATGCCCATACAAAATTTTGATTATTGACCCTCGTGAATGCATGCATGACAAATTCCTCCAATAAAAGAAATCACTATAAATCCTTAATGAAGAAATAAAATCTTAACTTGAGCGTTCATCCCAATACTTAGTTTAGTCATGCCTAATAAAATCCTTAAATTCTAGCTAAGCCTCAAGTGATGCATGATATGACCTTTCTATCAATGACATGCTAGAATTAAATCATGCATTCTTCTTATCCCAATCAGAAGGTTTTCTAAATGCTCATATTTCAAGCCTAAGTAAAATAAGTCAATTTCCTCAAATGAAGCATGATTAAAAGTGAAACCATACATGCTTTGATGATAAACATAAGATAGAGATTAAAACCTATTATGGCATGTTTCTAACCTCAAACTAAACCTTCAAAAATTATTCTAAGACATACTCGAATCATATCATGAATTATCAAGGCATGACGTAACTAATATTTTCATCAAAATAATTTAAACAATAACCTATCCACCAATATTTTGGCTTCTACCTAAACATGATATCTCATGCTATAATCGTCTAGAATTAATGCTAACACTCAAAAGCACAACTTAATATATAAACTAAGATCTAGAGAGAAAACTTACAAAGATTCCATAGCTTTTGAAGCTTCCCACTCAATGCTCACCACTCAAGAACTCACTTAGAACACTTAAGAACTTCAAAGAACTAGAGGATGTGAACTCTCAAGAACACCCAAGGGAGTCTGAGGAAGTGAAGTGATGAAGAATTGAGGGTGGAGTGGAGTTTATATAGGCTCCAAGGGGTGTGTGTGGTGTTGGCAAGGTGGCCTCACATTGGGGGGTTTGGGCGGTGGTGAAGATGCCGCCTAGCCTAGATCCTTTTTGTGTGGTTGGCTAACTTGGTGATCATTGCACCTTAGAGTAGGCTAAAATGGCTATGGGGAGAGGGGCTTGTCATGTGGTAGTGGTGAAAGGGTGGTGCAATTAATGTAATGCTCAAGGGTTAAGGGTGCCGCCGAGTATGGGGTAATTCACAAGGCAAATTTTTTTGTCATATTCATTTGGACTATCCTCTTGGCAATTTGTGGCTAGTTAAAGGCATACTTGAGTATCCTCTCTAGGTGGTAGACGGTAGGGATTTGGTGGTGATCAAATAAAATCAAATAAATGAGAAATTTTCATGGGTGGTTGCCAAAAATTCAAGGGCAATTTTGGATTGGACAAAATTTGGGGTTTTAGCTAGGGTTTTTGAAAATCAAGCTTGCTAGGAAATTCCATGAATAAATGAGGGGCCAATGACAAAAATATCCTGGATAAAAATGGTATAAAAAAATTCGAGCTAGGGGCACATTAGTCCATTGCACACAAAAGTACACATGGGTGCCGATTGGTATGGTTTTAAGGTTTGACATGCCATTACTCTGAATGACATGTGTAAAGGTTTGTATAAAATTATAATATGATCTAAGAGTAATAGAAATGGATAATCAAACAAGGAGATTTAGAACAAAAGGATGAGAAATGATAAGAATACAAATCAAGCTCAAAACATGGTTTCAAGATTACTAATTGTGTGGTGGTCGATCAATGCTCTTAACCAAGATTCTAAACTTAATTTAATTATTTCTAAAGCTCTTATGGTAGTGGACTACTCTAATGAGCTAGTCTTCTAAATTCTAGTGTTGATCTAAGAGTTAATCTATAAGGATAAATAGGCGGGGTGTTACACCCCAAAACAACTGTTTTAAAACCCAAATTGTTGTGATGGTTATGATTATATGATTTTAATTGTTGTGTGATTTTTGCACCATGTCAAGTATTCTAAGAACAAAAATCACTCATAGGACCATCTATAGGGGTTTCAAAATTTGTATCAACCACAAGTCATTAATATATTTTCATTACTTAAATGGAATAAGCACACAATTGTTATATTCTCTTCCAATATTCGACCAAACGACTTCCTACTAGTGATATGGTTAGTACACTGTTGTTCTCTATTCCCCTTGTTTACAAGGCCTTGTCCTATTAAAATAAATGCAACAAGGTTAAATAAAAATCCCACATGCAAACACCATTGCCACAAACTTGTACACAAGGCCAATTGCTGCCTTGTATTTAGGAATGAGTTAAAAAGTAGAATTATATTTGGACAAGCTCAGATCATTACCTTAAAGTCCTTGCTCCCCCGTCTTATGCATAATTTTCTCCAAACCGCTTCATCTACCAACTCGGTGCCTCTTGCTAGTGCCAGTTTATGACTTCCATAACCAATGTATATTTTATGTAAGTCGTAGTGGAAAGAGTTGAATTTTCTACGTAGTTGATTAGTATCCGTCTTCTGATGGTTTTCCTTTTCCCATTTTAAGAGTAAATCAGCCTAAACAAAACAAAAATAAACAGAAATATGTTAGATATACTTGGTTAAATAGTTACATCTTAAAAACCCCGGACTGCATGGTTAATGTCTTCATTACTCAGACGCAATTGCACAACTCCTTTTTTTCAACTTTGAGGACATCACTCCAGTTGGTAACTCATGTCAGTATGGTGTTCACTATCTATGTGACCCACCCGCTAAATATACTTGTAGTCTCGCATGAGACTTTAGTGTCCTGCTCCTTGATCATCAAATGAATCTTTCCAACCTTTCGCAACATGTCAGATTTATTACTCTTTGCCCGACCACGACCATGTTTCTTACTCACTATTTCTAAAATTTCAACATAGGCACAAATATGTCAATAATATATATTGATTCCAATAATAGTAGCACACCAAGTAGGTTGTTTGATATGCTGAAGAAGAAAAGTAGACATAGATATTTTATGAGATTTACTATTTGTAGTATTAAATGAAATGTTATTTACCTATCGTATCCATTTGATTTGGAAACTCGATATCATATACCACATCTGGTGGTTGGGTTAAGCCATCAGACAAGGAGGGGTTGTCATCTTTTAATCTCGGTCCATGCATTGGTCCTGATTGGGAGTCTTGTGTAACCCCCAGTAGCCTCCCCCTCGTCCATGTACTCCTCTTCTTATAATTTGCACCATTTCTGACAGTCAAGTTTGCCATTGAGTGGCTGAGCTACATTCATAAAGTCATTATACTTATCCGAAATTAAGCTTATGCTTATGCAGGCAATCTAAATTCAGCTTATTACATGCTTCATTAACCTTTGCCAAGTAACGTAGGCATAAGCATGCTTATTCTACCCCTATGTTTGTACTGCCTTGCTAACAAAAAATAAAGCATATGAAACAAAGGGCTCAACAATAAGGTGCTTCAGGATTATAATGCCAAACATACCCAACATTAAAAAAAAAAAAAAAAAAACCAAAAATAAAGGCCCGTATGAAGTCTACGTCTGGTTTGTGTCTTTTTTATTCAGCTTTGGTTATGTAGAGTGTCGTGTAATACATGAGTTTCTATAAAAATCATGGTTGTTTTCTTTTAATGTACTTATTTTGTAGTTCTAGGGCACACAATATCCAAATGCGATTAATAAATTTTGTAGCAGAATGCATGAAAATAGTATGATTCCATGGTATTCAAAATGCCTATCCGTTAACTCTTCAAAGTGACTACTTTCTTACATATTATTTGGCATAGACAATGAAATTTAAAAACTTGAACATTTAGAAGTAGAGTCAATAATTGATGCCTAGTTTAAAGGTTAATAATATCTGGCAGCAATTTTAAAGTAAGCATATGAAGCACATACAAGAATGCTCAATTAAAATAGAGGTGTTTAAGGATGGAAATGGCAACATACCAAACCTGGAATTGCCAAAGCTCGGAAAGTTGTGTCTGTACTGTACCCTCTACAACCTGAGTTCAACCTCTTGCAAACCAGTCCTACGACAAAACCTAAATTGATGCAAAAAGTAGTCAAGCAGTCAGGTATAATTTTTTATGTTGGCCGCTTGCAATTCTCTTCTTGTAAATGAAGGATGATCGGTGGAAGCCTAAGACCTAATTCGTTTGGCAAAAATCTGAGGGTATGGTATGGCCAGGTGTTGTTGATTGGGAGAGAAAATTGACATTTTTGTCCTTGGTGGAAGTGGTTTCCCCCCTACGCCAAATGCCTTCCCGCCCACATAACACACCTCGTATTGTCATCCTCGGTGCTGGAAAGCAACGGAGGTCTATATATTCCACTTTGATTTGTTTAAAATACATATATTATATGTGACTCTGATTTATTTGTGGAATTAATTTGGAGGGGGAAATGGTAATACTAAAATTAGTTAAAATTTGTAATGAAAACCAACCCCTCAATTTCTATTTTAATTTAGCCGATCTATGAATATGTATGGATGAAAACTCTACATCCTAAAATATTTTAGGACCTTTACCTTCCTTTGTCGAGATCCAATTACATTTTGACATTTCCTAAGGGAGGACAAGAGACTATTATATTGAGATAATTCTAATATGGATTGTATGAGTATAATTCCTAATCATTGTCCAGCACTAATTCCATGATCCAAGACTTTAATTAGACAACTAGCTTAACCAATATAACTACTTGAGCCTATTACTCTAATACCTCTAGTTCTTTTATCTAAATTATTATGGACCTAACTTACATTGAAAGTAAATAAATTCTTGATTTATGATATGTTTTTCCACGAAGCCAGATAGATAATGCCCCTGTTGTCCATAACTAGTCTATATATATATATATATATATATATATATATATATATATATATATATATATATATATATATATTATATTATATGTATGTGCCTTTCTGCTAGCATTGATGGATGTCCAAAAATAAAATCTGATCAAAAGGGGCTTATCCATGATATTCCCTACCTTCCAGCCATCCTATATGAGCAATTTATCAGACTAATTTAATAAGAGGAATAAGCAACATAAACAACTGACTATATAACTATACTATACCAGCAAACATAAGTGAAAATCACAAACACTCTTTGTCTGCTTGTCGTATTCTAACTAATGCAAAAATTTTCAAATGGATCATGAAAACCCACAAAAACAATAACCATGCATTTTTCAATGTCCTATTAAACGATACTATACAAAGTTAACCATGGACGCATCCCCATATATAAACCAAACACAATATATTCAATTACAAAAATTTGCTGCTCAAACAATACCCTTCAAATGAGAATTGTGTAGTTTTTCCAAAATACATAGGAAAGACTATGATATGATCCATCCAACAAGAACTACATTAATTAATTAATGAACTGAAATGGATGAGTACATTTCCCTCACAAGTTACCACCCCATTGTCATTTATATACCCCCAAAACCACAAGCCCTTGTCCAGTTTTCAACAACAAATCTGGATGCACAAACATCTTTGAGTGTAGATTAAACACAATCAAGTACTTCAACTACTATAAGACATCCTGTAGTAATATAAAATTTATTAGTCTAATTTCTTCTTTGCCATTTCACAAGCAGGATAACTAGACCATCCGCCCTTTTATATACTGTCTTGTTTTTTGTAACAGAAGACTGGTTATTATTTGTTGTGATCTTATTCGCTATGAGTTGTAGTCGATTATAAAGTGTAGGGCATCTAGAGAGATAAACTAAACAAGAAATCATATTTTCAAATTTCAAAAAATAGTACTTGAACCATAGCTTTCTCTTCTCCCGAGAGCTTAGATAAGTTACTTTGACTGACTCAATGGGAGTTTTATTGTGGTATTGTCACCATAGAAACTTGAATGAAGCATTCACTCTACTAATTTAAGAACATGTGAGCAACATATGTAGAAACATTCAGCCAATGATAAGAATTATAAACATTTCAGTAACAAGATGTAAAAATAAACTTTCCTATGCAAGAGAAGGCCTTCTACGAGATAGCAAGATCTAGATAGATTAAATGACTTAACATAATCTTGCTCCCAGAGAATGATGTATGTATAATACAGGTAAAAATACTTGGGATATTTGGACATTGTGGTGTACAATATGATGCATAATCAACATAATACATGGTAAAAAGTTCCCTTATGTGACCATACCTTCATTTGGAGTTGGTGGGTAGTCATCATCATCAGTGGTGTCATCCTTGGTCTCTGCATCGGTATAACCATCAATTGAGTCTAAATCAGTAGAAGCAATGGAAATAGTATCACTGCAACCAGCTTCTAAATCCTCTAATATGTAATTTATAAATGACTGCTTGTCAAGATGGTCATTACTTCCCCCAGAGTCTCTTTTAGCAGGAACTGTCTGTGGCTGTACATCTTGCCTTATCCATGGGGACTCAAGGCCATTGTGGTCGATGTTCACCTCTTTGTAAACACCAGATGACTTTTCCTCCTAATATTCATCGCCTTCGCTAGAATCATCTCTGTCATCATGTAACCCCAACTGGGGAACATCATAGAGATTCCTATATGTGACCTTTTGCATGGCGTGCCAAGATCCACCCAAGTTTGTGTCTCTGAGGTAAAAAACTTGGGATGCTTGGTATTCCAATACAAAGAGCTCATCCTTATACCAAGTTCGGGACATATTGACAGTACTTATAACATGCTCATCGACATGTATACGTTGAATACTATTACTGACATCAAATCAATCGCAACTAAAAACCCAGACTTGCCGCCATCCTAAGTACTGCAACTCCAATATCTAATTTAGAACACCATAGAAATCTACTATAGTTTATTGGTGTTCAATTGTACCTAGCAATCCACTATTTTGTGTCCTATGGTTTATTTCATGATGCTTTACATGAAACCTTATATCGTTTATTATATAACCAGCATATGATGCCACCCAAGGGTCAGGCCCACAAGCTATTGCATAAAGATCATCAGAAACTTGGTCAAGGTTCCTAGCACGCAGTGCTTGAATATAAAATATTAAACAGAATAGAATAAAAGTAAATACCAAGCAGTACGAAATGGATTGTCATAAATACTGCAAGGTAGATATAATGCAGGCTTACACGTTTCCTGAACCACCTCAAAAATTCAGCTTCATGCCTCCTTTCAATGTTGAAAATGCTTTGGTCCTTCAAGATGTTGTAGTGCTCCTTACAAAAAATAAAATACGTTTTTGTAAAATTTGGTGGGACCACAATGAAGGTTAAGAAATAATGTGTGCTAAATTGATGACTATGGTTGTATGTTCTTACTCCAAGTATTGAAGAATCTCAGAGCAATTATTGAGAACATACCATCTGGCAGTCTTAAATAGTGTCTTCTCAAATTGGATGAGAATTGAATTCCCGAGTGGGCG
Organism: Cyclocarya paliurus; assembly: GCA_029856935.1. NCBI lineage: Eukaryota > Viridiplantae > Streptophyta > Magnoliopsida > Fagales > Juglandaceae > Cyclocarya > Cyclocarya paliurus. The sequence continues at coordinate 28,460,269 of CM056954.1, read as the reverse complement.
CACTTTCTGGGGGAAAACTGACATAGAAGCTATTTTGGATGTTTCCATACCAACATCAACATTTTGATCCTTATGAGTGAACCTAGTTAGTAATCGTGTAGATACATATATAAAGGAGAATGTCAAGCATTCTACAGAAATATATGCCTCCACAATGCATCCTTCTCGTCAGGCTTTGTTTTTAAGGTACCATTTAAATTTATCCAAATAAATCTTGAATGGATACATCCACCTGTATTAAACTAGTCTTGCAAGCAACAATTCATGTGGCAAAGGGATAGCTAGGTGGACTATTATGTCAAAAGCGTTTGGTCAAAATATTATTTCCATCTTCTAAAGAATGAGGACAATGCCAGTCTCAAGACGCGTCACTACTTATTTCTGACACGTTCGTGCACATAATTCCATAAAGAAAGTGCTAAGTTCCATTAATGCCAAACGTATATCATGTCTCAAGTATCCAGCGATTGCCACTAGCAGCAGTATTTGCATGAATATGTTGGCATCATGAATTTTCATACTAGATATATTACAATCACCAATATTAACACATCTAGAAATGTTAGAGGTAAAACCATCAGGGAATTTAACATTACTCAGCAATGGACAAAACTTTTTCCTTTCATCTGCATGTAGCATGAAATAGGCACGGGGGATTGTAACTCGATCCCCATCTTCTTTCAAATGTAACTCTTTTCTTATACCGAGTTTAGCCAAATCTTGTTAGGCATTGATATTATCTTTTGTTTTACCTTGGATATTGTAACACCCTTCTCTCCAATAAAGACATTTTAGAATTTTTGGAGAGCCAGTGTGCTACTACTGGACTTGAATAAAACTTTTCTTTTAAATAACGAGCTAGATGCAAAAGATTCCATAAATAAAATAAAATTTAATTAATACTTAAAATCCAACATAGAGTTTGCAGAAGTACTTATTTAAAAAAATAATACGGAAGTCTCATGTGTTTATCAAAATAATTTACTGAAATCTTAAACCATAAAACTTAATCATTGCAAAATCTGTCTAGGCCTCTGCCTCGCCTCCCGGGGTCAAGTCCTGTCCTGCAGTCTCATCCTCATAAATGTCATCACCTGGGTGGTTTAAAAAACATGAAAAAAACTAAAATGAGTCGAATACTCAATAAGCACACATCATACAGTAAACATAATGAACATAAGGTTTCTTGAAAAACGTGCATACTCATACATACGTAAATAACATGAACATGAGCTTATCTTTTACTTGTCATAGGCCGTTACCCACTGTTGACCCCCGTGAGTTAGGGTTAGCGAATCTAAATAGATTCCGATTCCGCCCGTGGCCGCAAGTTGTGGAATCCATACATAAGGAAGACATACTGGGTGCACTACCAGCATGCACGACCTGGCAATGCAATATGCCCATAACATAGGTACCGTCTTCATATCATATCATAGGCTGTTACGTATTTTATCATTCATATTTCATCATAATCATACTTGCATACTTATCATATCATAGATTTCAAAAGAAATCACATACATACTTGTCATATCTTGTCATAGATTTCAATTGAAATCGCATTCTTTCATAATATGTCGTGATGCATGACTTCTCACATAAAATCATGATTTTTCATAAATACTTTAATGCATAAATCTTCATATAAAATCATACATGGCTTTTCATAAAATTATTTTAATGCATAACTCTCACGTAAAATTATAATTTTTTATAAATAACTCGATGCATAATTATTTACATAAAATCGTAAATTTTCATATTTTTATCATGTCTTGGATACGTAAAAAGGGGCTTCCAATAAAGGGTATACATGCATAATATTTTTTATAAAAATGCCGTTTTACCGTACATACGTGTAAGGGTATGATCATGCTACTTACCTTGCAGAGCTAATCCATTATTTTCCACACGTAATCGATCACCTATACAATAAGCGTGTAATATCCGTAAATATTCCAATCAAACCCGTATTTAAATATTTAACTGTAAAATGCTAAAATTATCCTATTTTAATTCTTCAATACTTAAAATTCTCCTAATCCCTAAAACACTATCATCTCCCTAAATTCATCGACAATTAATTGATATTCACTTATTCTAATTTTAACCCAAATATATTTAAGAAACAAGCCTATTCACCTTAAGAAATATAATCTTCGCTCTAAAAAATATTATTAAGTCCAAAATAATTTAGAGTCCGAATATAGTCTAATAACATACATGTTTATCTTCATGATAATTTTAAAAACAACCCAATCTCTAAGTAAGATCCTAATATGCCCGCTTAGTCTCATTACGTTAAAACAATATGCATATATATATCTATATAAATATATATTTACACATGTATATATGTCCCTTTACGTCCAACACATAATTTATTCCCATCTATAAGTCTTAAAAAGGGCAAGGCATTTTTGTAATTTAATTAACTAACCTAAAACTTACGTTGCATGCATTCGGGAAGCAAAGGGCAGGGGCATTTTGGGAAAGTTTGGAAATAAAACACACAAAGGGGATACAACAGCTTACGGGAGGACTTGTGCGATGCTGATCACCGAGATAGAAGATGAGTGCGACGACGGCTTAGTGTGGCTGGGAGTGACCGGCGATGCAACTGGAAGTTTCTCTGCAGTGGTGCGACGCCGAGAGAGGAAGAGAGAGTTCGGTAGAGCTGAAAGCCACCGATAGAGAGGAGTAGGGCAGTGACGGTCTTGGGTTTACCAGGATGAAGTGGGTACACCGGGGTTGGGTTGGTCAGCGGTTTCTGGCTTCGTGGTGGTGGTCCGGTGACCCAGGATGGTCGGTAATGGCTGGGCCGAGAGAGCCTTACGGTGGGGAATACACTTCCCTTGTTTCGGTGCAGTAAAATAGAGTATTTTTTGTTGTGGTTTTTAATAGCTGGGCGACGGCTTCCGCAAGGTGGTGGTCGTGGCTTGTTGGGCGGCTATTCTGGTGGCTCAAGACTGGAGAGCTTGGGGGTGGTTAGAGAGACCAAAAGCTTGAGAGAGGGAGAAGCCGAGATGAACAAGAGAGGTGGGTTTCTCTTTGCTATGGTTGTTTCGGTGTGGTGTTGGGCAGCGGTGATGCTGATGAGTGGAGCTCATGGGTTGGCAACAGGAGGACAGGTTGTGTAATGCCCATCCTCGTGGTGGGTATTTTTACAAAATATTTTAGAAAATACGATGGGAATTACCGTCCGATTTAAAACATCTTTTACAGTCCTTCCCAGGGTGCAAGACTCTACGTTATAAAATAAAATGTACTTTTACAATAAAAGAGGCTTGGGGTTTAAAACAGTGGAAAATATAAATCTTTAAAATAAAAGGCCTTTCTTTCATTTAAACCATCATGCCTAAACTTCCGTGCCCTTCTCCTTTTGGTCGTGTCCCTCTTGAGCGTACTGCTCATTCAGTTCCTGTGGGGGGAGGGGCACACATAAAAACTAAAATGAGTCGAATACTTAGTAAGCATTACTTCATACCGTTAAAATATAAAAACATAGGTTTTCAATCATGCATTCATCATTCCATACATACTATACGTACATGCATACATGCTTTCGTTTGGAAATATCACTGACGGGGTTTTTCTTCTTTAAAAATTGGTTTTCTTTTCTTAAAACGTTTTCCCCGTCAGTGCCTCCATTTCTTAAAGAATGCCGTGCATTCTTGCGTTACTTTTTCTTTTCATAAACGTCAGTAGACGGGGGTTTTCATAATTAAAAACGTGTTTTTCTTTTGGTAAAACTTTACCCCGTTACTGCCTTCAATTCTTGAAGAGTGCCATGCATTCATACATTCTTTTCTTATCACTTTCATAGGCTAGTGCACACTGTTACGCCCCGTGTGCTAGGATTAGCGGCCTTTTGGGCCGATGGATTCGCCCGTGGCCACGGGTTCGAATCCCTTTCCGTCAGGGATGCAGCACTGGGTGCACTACCAGATACTACCGCCCGGCATTGCAATCTGCCCATTCATTCATTTGGGTACCCCGTTCATTCATTTCATGTGGCCGTTACATATTTTCATACATTTATGCGTGCTCATGCCTTTCTTTCATTCTTTCTTACGTTCATTCATTCATGGCGGCTCTAGAGAGCCGCAGCTTTCATTCATTTCATGTGCATGAGCATGCCTTTCCTTTCTTTTCATTTCGTTCGTACTTTCAGGAAAAAACATCTTTTCGTGGAAAACGTCTTTTCGTGAGAAAACATTCTTTTCTTGAGAAAACGTTCTTTTGGGGCGAGAGCCCGAAAACATCTTTTCGTTCATCTTCTTTTCTTTGAAAATACATACAATAGATACTACGTATAGTCATCCATTCACATGCATACACTTAATACTTTTGGGTGCGTGAAAAGGGTCTGCCAAAGGGGGCCGTACATACTTATACTTTAAAGGCGTTACTTTTCGTTCTTCCTTTCGTAAAACGTCTGCCCTTGAAAAGGGAGACCAGTTCTTTTCTTCATTTTCGTAAGGAAAAACATTTCTTTTTCTTTTTCATATCTTTAGAAAACTCTAGAGGAGTATGAACGTAACACTTACTGGACTCCATGCTACTTTCATACCATACAGTCTGTTCATACCGTACAGTCCATTCATGCGTGTCAGATGGCAACCTACATGCGTACATAACCTTAACGTTATTCTCTATCTAGTGCATAAGCAACTAACTAAAAATAGAGCTATGCTTTACTTAGAGAACACTCTCCTTCTATACCGTGCTCTTTCACATTTCTAACTATGATAAAAACCCTTAGAGACCCATTACGGTCTCTACTTCCTTCCACCTTGACGTTCTACCCCGAGTGCTTACTCACTAAGATGAACTCATATTCATCTTAGAATTAAGACACTATGACTTTTGCCCTGTTTTTCTTACTAACCACATTCCGACGCACGACTTAGACCAACCAAGTCATGCATCCTATTCTTATACAGTACCTTCATCATTACCCTCATGTATCTTAGCTCACTCTACTTCTCATGACCATCCGTACATATCACACGGCTCTAAGCCACTCCGAGGCTTAATTACTGTGTCATCATACATAGGACAGATTACCCATTATATATGGTGAATCCGTCCGGCATATGTGTCTAACCAGAAAATACACATACTTTACCATTTTATCTCTTAAGACCATCATTTAATACATTGGTCACGGACTCGTATGGCGAACGCCATACTCCGTTACCAACCTTCTCATACACGGCTAGCACGACTCTTCGTGCTACCCGAACCTCATGACAGTTCATCCCAACTGTTGACACGATGGGACTCTGTTCATAACCACACTTCACGTCACGCCATATAACTCGAGACTGTTCCCAAACTACACCGTGACTTGTCACATCACCTTACATACATCTTAGGTCATCACAGCGCAACTCCATGATGGACCATGTCACTTCATAACTTTGCCCAATCATGCTTCCGCTGCACTGCTCTAATACTTCTTAGCCACTTCGCACTTATTCCTGGCCATAAACCAATCACATGGCAACACCCATCGCCTTGGACTATAGCCATACTTCGCAGCCATTCGGGACACTGTTCCACAGTTCCTGACACCATATACCAAGTTCTTCTCCTAACAATTACGCAACCATCATTATCCTTGCGACACGCCATACAGTGTATCGCTGTACCTCAGGGAGTATACTCTATATATACTCCCTTCACAACACTACGCCACATCACAGCTATGGCCTACATGTCATACGGTGCATCGTCTCACAACATGGAGTACACTCCTCGTGTACTCCATTTACAGAACTACTCCACGTCTCCGTTATGGCATACACGCCATACGGTGCAGCACTTACCACATAGAGTATACTCTACTCACAGAACCATGCCACGTCACCGCTATGGCACATACGCCATATGGTGCATCGTCTCACAATATGGAGTACACTCCACGTGTACTCCATTCACAACACTACGCCACGTCACCGCTATGGCTTACACGCCATACGGTGCGTCGCCTTACCACATGGAGTATATCCCACATGTACTCCATTCACAATGCTCCGCCACATCACCGCTACGGCACACACGCCGTATGGTGCAACGTCTCATCACATGGAGTATACTCTGCGTATACTCCATTAACAGAACTACGCCATATCACCACTATGGCACTCACACCATATGGTGTATCGCTCTACCACATAGAGTACACTCCACGTGTACTCCCTTCACAAGACTACTCCACATCACCGCTATGGCATACAAGCCATACGGCGTATCGCTCCACTACATGGAGTATACTCCACGTATACTCCATTTACGGCGCTCCGCCATATCACTAAATGGCACACATGTCGTATTGTGCATCGTTTCCCAACATGGAGTACACTCCACGTGTACTCCATTTACAACACTCCGCCACATCACCACTATGGCATACACGCCATACGGTGCATCGCTCCACCACATGGAGTACACTCCTCGTGTACTCCATTCACAGCACTACACCACATCACTGCTTCTGCACAAGCACTACAACCACACTTCATAGCACAATCCACCACACTATACAGCACAGTCCACAACACTACACAGCACACTTCCCAATTACGCCCAGCACTTCACATCACAGCCTATCACATCACCATCATACTACACAGCCATCCTATAATACTAGTAGCACAGTCCACAACCTAGTCAACTATCTAACATCTAGCATAAATAGCGAGGGATAGAGAATTATATCATCGACGGGATAACCCGTGCGTCGCTTGTTGACCGTCACAGCGAATACGCCGGAGGAGCGTACGAGGTGGCTACACCGCGTACAGTGACTGTTTAAGTGTTTGGATAGTTAGGTGTGGTCTTGGAAGGGCCTAAGGTGGCCTTGATGATGATGGCAATGAGCGTATCATGGCGGATCTTGCCGTGTACAGTGGCGGTCAGTCACGCACAGTGACTGTCCATCACGTGCAGTGATTACCACCACATAAAGTGGTGGTTTAGGCTTGGGCTAGGTTAGGGGAGGTTGCTAGTGGAGCCGTGGAGGCTCGGTGGTGGTCGGCACGGTGGTCTACGGTGGCTGGCCGTGCACTGTGAGGGAGGAGAAGCCGTGGGAGAGTGCGAGAGAGTGTGGGGCCGTGGGTGGTAGATCGGGGCCGTGGGTGGTACCATTGGGTTCGTGGTGGCCTAAGGATGCTGGCTAGGGTGGTCGTTCGCCGTGGGTGGCGGCGGATCGGGCTAAACCCGTGCGTCGCCACAGGAGACACCGGGAGGTGGAGGAGAGGCCTATTGGTCGTGGGTTTGCTGGAGGAGGAAGGGGGAGACCTCAGGAGTCTCGTGGTGGTGGCCGGTGGCCGAGATGGCCGCGCACGGCGGCGCTAGGAGGCCGCACAGTGAACCCGTGTGTGATGCACTTGTGCTCGGGCATAGGAGGCTACCGGCAGGGAGAGGGAGGCCGAGATCATTGGAGGAGGCCGATTGGTGGCTGGGGAAGCTACCCTAGAGGTGGTGGCGCCGGAGGACGGCGCACAGCGGCGCTATGGCTCTTAAGCCCGTTCGGGCTTGCATCGCCGTGGGAGGAGGAGGAGAGAGCGTGAGGGAGCAGGGCCGGTGCTGGGAGACTCGCCGGAGGGAGGCGGTGCCGGTGGTGGTGGTCGTGTGGCATGGCGGCGCTGGGCTGGGGGCTGAGGCGTTCGAGCGTGAGAGGGAGGCCGCGTACGTCGCAAGCCAAGAGGGAGAGAGGAGAGAGAGAGGGATGGGGAAAAGTGAGGGAGAAAGAGAGAGGGGCTGGGGTTTTATCCTAAAACCCGATATCTGGGGGTTTATAAAATGGTCCACGATGACCCTTAAATACTGATTTGAAAATGCGTAAAAACTAACTTATTTAAAAGCACTGAGAGGAATTAAGATAGAATATTATTTAAAATAATATTCCTTCATCATTTATAAAATGATGAAGTCTTACGTAAAATATTTAAAAGGGTAAAACTATTAAATAAATAAAGATTCCATCATTATTTAAATCACCTAATATTTTAAATAACTGGAATAATTTATATAAAATGATTCCCTACAATTATAATATTTTTGGAGCTCTTCAAAGATATTATAATTGAGTTATTTAAAATATTCTTTATTTAAATAGTAATAGGAATCTTCCATGTAAAATACACATTATTTTAAAACACAAGATAACTTTTAGAAATCACGTAATATCTTTAAAAACAAGCCATCGGGATCTGGCACGTGTAACGGGGCTATTAGGCACTAGAGAGGGGAGTGGGCAGGCTGACGCATCTGACGTAATTGCTTACGTCAGAAGAAAGGAAGGAGCAGGGTGTTACAGGTTGCACTGCTATGTGGTCTCTCGGTTCACACTCCCGAAAACTGGTTTCGGTGGTGAGGTTTGTGTGTGTTTTACAGGAGGTTTCGTTTGGAATATATAGGCAAGGGGGGAGGAGGAAGTTGGCTGCACCTAGAAGACCTAATCCTACGAGGATACAAACACTAAGTGGATCGGTATACAAACTAAGGGGGAGGGGCGTACGTGCGTGTGCATGAAGTGTATAATGAACATAGTGACGTGCATGTGTGATTAACGGAGAGAGAGACATGCGGGGTGGAGAAACCGAATGTGAACTGGGTTAGTTTTTCCTAGTTGGAGTTTATTCAACTAGAGGTTAAGGATCATACAAAATAGGAAGTAAAAATGTGGAAGAACTCTACCAATAATACACCGGATCATAGTAAAACGCTAGAAATCGAAAATGATAATAAAAGGAAATAATAATAATAATAGTAATGGAGGCTTAACTCTAAGTTAAATAAAAAATTATGTTTGATAAATTTTTTTATAGGCTTAAACTCATTTATTGAGCCTAATAAAATTATCCATAATTTATTCTTAAAAAAATAAGATCGGGTCAGATTGTTACAGATATTCATCAATGTATCCAATACATTGTCACAAATATTCTTTTCAAGGTGCATCATGTCGAGGTTATGTCTAAGTTTCGAAGATGACCAATATGACAATCAAAGAAGATACCTCATCTTGTCTAATTTAACTCCTCGGGGGTGTGTTTTCTCTTCTTACAACCTTTGCCAAAATGAACTTGAGCAATGTTATTTTAATTGATACATTATATCTTCTCCCAATAGTTGTCTAGGTGGAATCCTATTCTTATAGCGCTCTGCCTATTCTACCCTAGAATTGGGATTTTGTGCATGCTTTGGGTTAGTGGATTATATTATTTGCAATAATTTGAGAAACCAGAAAAAACTACTACCCTGAATTGCCGATGGAAATTTGAGAATCAGTGCATCTCCAATCATGGAATAAGGTATAGTATGATATGAATAAAAATAGCTATTAAATTGGAAGGGGAAGGTAGCCGTTTCAAGGGATAGCTAAACGTGGCCAGCAGTGCCTTGGTAACCCAACATAGTCGAAATAGGATTTAATTAGATTTTATGATGAGAAATAACCATTCTCCAATGCATAGCAATTCAGTAAAATGAGAATGCCTATTCTTCAAAAATAAAAATTAAGAGACATATAGTGTAGTGTGATTTCTTTAGCTAAAAAGAAAAAGAAAAACTATATCCAAACTCCAAAATGTACAAAAAAAAAAAAAAAACAATATAATGAAACGTTGTAAATGAGATGGAAAACCATCAAAAAAAGTAGATATGCATTCTCACAATACGATGGTGATGATCAATCTAAGATGTATCTCCATTTAATTACAAAATATCCGACTGGACATTGGGTTGAATATAAATCAGAATCCCATGCCAGTAATGTGATCCATCCACCTCATCCTACTCCAACTACTGCCAACCTAGAAACGAAATCCATAAAAAACAAAGGGTAAAGTGTTAAAATGTAATTAAAAATGAAAAGCTTGCATAAAAGAAAAACTTAAGGAATAATAATGTGTAGAGTTGAACCGACATTAAAACACTCTATAGAACTAGTTGTTTGTCTTCATTTTCCTCCAAAACTAGCACAATCACTTAAGGAGTAATTTAGCAAAGTAATCAAAACAAGAAAAAAGAAGTCCAAAATTGCATAATACATGCCAGAACGACAGAAGAAATAAAACTTATGATGAACAAGGAATGAGAAAAGTATCACATTGATTAATTTAGGAGTGCACAACAAGCAAGGGAATCAATTACTGTTACAAAACCAAACGAAGTTTCATTGGATGAAGAAAATCAATCATGTCGAATTGTAGAACCGAGACCAAGCAATATTAATCACTTCTAAAAAAGGAAAGAACAGAACTCGCATGGGCCTACCTTTGCTGATTTTCCAAGTTCGGGATCATCAATCTTTCGAACTATTGAGGATGAATCATCTCTGTGGAGTTTCTTCTCAAAGCACCAATCGTGGAAGGAGTGAGTTCACCAATCAAAATCATGTGAGGAGATTAGGAAAGAGCATCAAACATAATCAAAACCCCTCAACGAAATTAGGGCTATGTTTGAATTTGGGGGAAAGTACTCACAAGCTGCCAGCAGGATTTGTACAAGGTTCTCCTATTGCGACAGAAATAATTGTCAAAGAAATAATAAGTATCATCGCAATTGTACAGTTATAATGTTGCGATGCATTTGAGTCGCTGCTTACTATCTCACCTTTAGCAACGAAAACTTGCAACAAGTGTACGTCGGAAATGAGTTTAAGCATCAATTTCTGTGGGGATGGAAATGACTTGGTCACAAAATCCCTATACTCTTGTAGTGTGCATGCTACCAACTCGTTCATATTTCATTATTTCGATGAAATATAAACACATATGGAATAAACCATTCTATAGAGAATAAGAAGATTTCATCATTTAAATTCCTGAAGTTCAAAGTTTGACATGTAATAATTAATTCCATCTTCTTATAAAACACTGTCTTTCTGACCCTTACTACCATTCTCAATAATACTTGATTTTATACTTAAAATTGGTAAACCTAGGCCTATAACTAGAGTCATTCCCAAACGATACCTTACTATAAATCTGACATGCTCATTTTTCTCAAAACTAGAGTCATTTTGTATAGGAAACCTTGTAATGATACAATATGTTCATATACTTATTGCAAGAAAATCATTTTTCTCACATTAATGCTTTAAATTTGACACTCATAAACAATAATATAGTTTACATCACACTCATAAACAATAACATAATTTAAATCATTATGGATGAACTAATAGTGTCATCGAGATCTCTTCTTTGGGAGTGAACCCCAACACACAAAATGTTTCTTCCAATTTTAAAATCAAGATTTAAACCATTATGGAGAATTTAAAACATTATAGATGAATTAATAGTTTCATCGAAATCACTCATTTGGGAGTGAACCCTAACACACAAAATGTTCCCTCAAATTTTAAATTGTGGATTAACTAGCCGTGTCAATAGAATTCTCTTTGGAAGTAAACTTTGATGTACAAAGTATTCCTTACAATTTTAAATTATATAGATGAACTAGCTGTATCACCAGAATTCTCCTTTGAGAGTAAACTCTGACATACAAAGTATTCCCTCTAATTTTTTAAATTTTGTGGATAAACTAGTTGTATCATCATAATTCCCCTTTGGGAGTAAACTCTGACATACAAAAGTGTTTTCTCCAATTTTAAATTTTGTGGATGAACTAGTTGTATTGTCAGAATTCTCATTAATTAGGAGTAAACTCTGGCATACAAATGGTTTCCTCCAACCTCAAATTATGTGGACGAAGTAGTTGTATCATCTCTTTTGGGAGTAAATTATGACATACAAATTATTCCCTCTAATTTTATTTTGATAGATGAACTAGTAGTGTCATCAAGATACTCCTTTGGGAGTAGGTCTTTATGTACAAATTGTTCACTCTAACCTTACTTTGATGGATGAACTAGTAGTGTCAAGATCCTCCTTTAGGAGTAGGTCTTGGCACACAAAATTTTCACTCCAATCTCACTTTGATGGATGAACTAGTAGTGTCATCAAAGTCGTTCATTTGTGAAACTAGATAGAATAACGATTATTCTGTAGGCTAGTTTCAACAGATGATTCACAGGAAAGAAAACAAGAGATTCGCCCCCAAAACATAGAGAAAATGTCTCTGATGTCAATTCAAATTATCAATATTCAAGAATGAACAAAATCAACCCACAAGCCGGGCTGTAATAGCTGAAAATAAAATATATTGAAATTTTATCAAAAATAGAAAAATCTCAATAATCATGTCAAAATTAAATACATAATAAAAGAAGTAATCTGCCAGAAATCTGGCCCAAATCGAATTCAGAATCACTTCCAAAACAGTAAATGAAATATTATCATAAAAGGTAAAAAAATAACTATAAATAGGAAATTAGAGAGAAAAACTGTAGAATTTGGCCTTGAAAATGATGTACACCGAGCATAGCTGAGTTGTTAGACCCCCTAGAGAAATTGCCTCTAGCCATGCCGCACATGCCTTAGCCATGTCGGGGACATGCCCCTCGGACAACCCTTGGACATGCCTTGGCCCGTGCCTTGTTAAGCACGGGGCGCCCAGCATGCCCATAGATCGGCCACATGCATGCCTTGGCCCGTGTGTTGGGATCCCATAAAAAACCGCCCTAGGACAAGGTCCTAGACAAGCTCCTAGCCATGCATGGACAACAAAGATCGGACCACTTCCATGATCAAGGCTAGCCAAGGCCAACCAAGGGCCAAGACATATCACGGGCCACATTGGCCATGCAAAACCATATCATTTATTTATCTCTATTTATTTTATTTTATTATATTTCAAGGGACCTATTGGGGGTTTCCACTTTGTAATCTCTATAAATAGGACCCTTAAGCATTTCATTTTACATCTTTTGCAAATTTCCTAAGTGGGTAGACTATTGTTCTTGAGATCACTTTTCAGTGCTTAGCACTTGGGCTACTTGGGTGAAATTCGTGAATCCCTAGTAGAGGATCATCACCTTGAAATTCGTGAATATGTGTGATTCAATCTATCTTATTTCATCATCGTGAAATTCGTGAATCGATGGTGAATTATCTATCAATCTTATGAGTATTATTTTTGTTTCATTCCATTTGTCAATCTCTTGTCTATGTTTTCCATTCTATATTCAAAAACCCAAAAATACATTGTTCTTATCGTTTCTAGTTGTTCTTATATTTTTCATCTTGTTCATCTTTACTTGTTGCAAATCAAAGATATCCTAAGTCTCAATTTTAGTATTATTTGGTTTCACAAAATATCCATAAAAACCATAAAGAGAGTCTTCATAGTCAATTGTTGAGTCCATTCATCCCTTGTTCATAACTTTTCCATTGTTCATACATTGTCTTGCATCCTTCCATATCACAAACACAATCCATTCACCCATTTGATCTTTCCCACTCATATATTTTGGCCATCACATTGTTTGCCCCATTTTCCATATTCATCATCTCCATAAAACCCTAGCCGAAACATTATATTTCTCATAAGCTCCACTTTCCAAAATTAGTCTTCCTTCACACACACTTAACCTAGCCGAAACTTCCCTTGTCCACCCATCTTTCCATAATTGCCACTTACCATAATTAGCCACCATCATACACCTTAGCCCTAGTCGAACCCTTGTCTTCCACAAACCCTAGCCATCCCTCAAGAGTCCCACTAGGCAACTTCCTTAACTTAGGGAAAGTTGACTCATTCCAATCAATCCCACAAATCCTACCAATCCCAAAACCATTCCTAAACTTTAGGAACCGTAATCACCCCATATCTATCTTTCATTCAATCTTACATTGACCTAGCCAAATCCCACATTTTCCATATTGGCCACTTACCTAAATTAGCATTCTTCCACATTCCACCTAATCCTAGCCAAACACATATTCTCTCTTCATTCAAATTCAAATTCGGCCACTCTTGCCTTATTTGAATTTGACCTAGCCATCCACCAATCTTTCCATACTAGTGTTTCCATAACTTGGAAATCCTAGTTGACCAAATCACACCACATAGCCGGCCACCACACTATCCAAAATCAAATCCTAAGATTTTAGGAAACTTTCCTAAACTCTTTCAACCTCCCAAGTTTGGCCAACCCTAGCCGCCCATCACCATCTTCCAAACCCTAAACCTTTCTTCCATCATCCAACCCTAAACCTTAACCCCAAAGTGACACCTACCCATATTTGATCCTGCAATCAAGGGATCACAATAACCACTCCCATATCTGGCTAACCTTAGCCCCCTTCATCCAACTTAACCCTAGACTCCCACAAGGTAATTCCTACCACTTAGGAATCCTTATCCCATCTTCCAATTAATCCAAATTCGAAATCCATCCCTCGCCTTAGTCAAACACCAACTTCTCAACAACTCTTATGCCTCTTACCATTTAGAATCAACCCTAGCCACCTTACCCATCATCCCAAACCTATCTTCCAAATCCATATCCCTTGATTTAAGGAATTGCCAACCCATTGTCAATCCCTTAAACCTCTCCATCCCTACAATATCTCTATCCAACCAAGACTTACCTTAATAGCCAAAACCGAATCCCAATCCCTCCAATCACTCAACTTCCCTAGAATCACTCCATTCCAAGAATTTCTCAAGTCAATCAAAGACTTTCCACCTCTTGCCATATTCAAATCATACCTCCCTTATCTTACCATAACCAAATCTCATCTTCCATATCCAATCCCTCAAACCACTCATTCCCTAGAATCACTCAAATCAATCAAAGACTATCATCCTATCTTGCCATATTCAAATCCCATCTTCCATCTCCAAATCCCTAAACTCAAGGAACAACCCTAGACCCATTCAAACACAACTCATCTTCATCCTTAACCTAATTCCCATCTTTCCCAAAGTGACTCATCAATCAAGGAGTTCTAGCCTCATCCAACCACATCATTCCCAAACCCTAGCAACTCATCTTAGAAACCAACCCTAAGCCAACTCTTCTAATCTCGAAATCCTCCTTAGCCACCACACAAAACCCTAGCTACACTTCATCAAACCAACCCTAATCATCATCCAATTGGCCCCAACATCGAGGGCAACCTTCCATCCATTCCACATTGTATCAAACACTCATATTCATCCATTAGACCACTCGAACTCATCATCGTCATCATTCCATCACTTCAACAATAAACCTTCATCAACCTAGGAACCCATCATTCCCACCATACACGACCATTATTATCTAAAGACCAAACAAGTTGGCAAGGTCACTCGGTCCCATCATCACCCAAGGCAAGCTCATGGATTTAATGTTTAGGGACAAGACCGGGGTCCCTAACACCGTGCCTTGACACGCATGGGGCGCCTAGCATGCGGGCTGTGTGCACGCCCATGCGCACACCAGGCCACGGGCCTAGTGAGGTTAGTGGCCATGCGCAGCCCAGCGCATGGCCAAGAATGCACATGCCCATGCGCCGCGTGGCCCTGCGCATTCACGCAGGCCGCATGGCCCAGCGCACGCACGCAGGCCACGTGGCCCTACGCCCCCACCTTGGCCGCATGGCCATGCGCACGCCCAGGTGCACAACCATGCGCACGCCAACCAGGCACACGCCCATGCGTGCGCCCATGCACCTGCAGCTGGCCATGCACCCAGCTGTATGGCCCTCCTGCCGCACGCCAGTGAGGTTAGTGGCATGCCCTCCAGGCCTGCCATCCAGCGCACAGGCCTAGCCCATGCCATGCAAAGCAGGCCAATGGCATGCCCACCAGGCATGCCATCCAGCACACGACTCCAGCCCGTGCCATGTAGAGCAGGCCAGTGGCATGGCCACCAGGCATGCCATCTAGCGCATGGCTCCAGCCCATGCCTTGAAGAAAACTTACATGGCTAGCCACCATCAGCAGGCCGAACATGGCACCATGCCATGCCCACCAGCCTGCCCATGCATGGCACCAGGCCATGCACCACAGCTAGCCATGCCGAGCCACTTAGCCATGGACCAGACCGAGGACCACCATACACCATCTTAGCCGAACCATTGGCTCATGCATGCCACGGCCATGTGGTCCATACCACTATATTTATTTATGTTATTTATTTTATTTCTTTTATTGGAAAGGGACCTTTTGGGGGTTTCCAGGTTGTAACCTTTATAAATAGGACCTTTAGTTATTTCTTTCACATCTTTTGGCAAAAATCCTAGAGGGAGAATTATTGTTTAAGATATCACAATCGGTGCTTAGCACTTAGGTTTTTTGGGTGCAATTCATTGAATCCCAAAGAGAGGATCACTCCATGCAATTCATTGAATTGGAGTGATTCATTTATCTTGTTTCCCAACTTGGTGCAATTTATTGAATCCAAGTTGTTTATCTTTGTTCTTGGTTATTTATCCATATATGAGGTTTATTCAACACTTGTGCAATTCGTGAATTATTTGTTGGATTAATTTCATTTGTTCATTCAAGTGCATAAGTATTTGCTTTATTCTTGAATGTTCATCATTTGTTCTTGGTGTTCATCCATTGCATTGCCTTTTAATTGATCCAATCCATATTTTCGGCCAAGTGTAGTGTTTGTCAACTTTCTATAAATTGTTGACTCATTCACTCTTGCCCTAGCTGAACCCTCCTTCCATTCAAATTTGAATTCAAATTTTGGCACTCTTGCCTTATTTGAATTAACCCTAGCCGACCACCACTCTTCCCATATTAGTGTTTCCATAATTTGGAAACCCTAGTTGACCACTTCAACCATTCCATTCCTACCATAGCCGAAACCCTCTTGCCATATTAATTCAAATTCAAATTTCGGCTACACTAGCCTTATTTGAATTGGTCTTAGCCGCCCACTCCACTTACCATATTAGGGTTTCCATACTTGGAAACCCTAGTTGACTCATTACACACTCTTGGCTATTCCAAATCATATCCCTTGTTTTTAGGAAACTTTCTTAAAAACACTCACTAGCCTATTCGGCCAAGCCCTTGCCGCCCAACACTCTTACCCTAATTTCAAAACCCTAATCCTAAACCCTAGCCGTCCATCACACCTTCCAAACCCTAAACCCAAGTTCCAAGTGGCGCCAACCTTAGCTCCACTCTAGTGCCGTGCACCCTTCACCATTGTGGCCCCAAACACTTAGCCATTTTTCCACAATTCCATCCACTTCACCTAGCCTAAACACTTAAACCTCACCTTGTCCAAATTGCCACCATAGCCACCATTGATCATGAATCAAGCAAGAGAAGAACTAGAATTCGGTCAATCAAAGGAGATCCTAGCCGAGGAGGACTTAGTGTTTAAGGACTTGACTGAGATCCCTAACATGGGTGCCCACGACGTGCACGCCGAAAAGAGCTTTCCGAATTGCGGTCATATGCGGGATTCTGATACCCATAGTCAAAGTTATGACTAAAATACCGAAACGTGCTCAAACTGACCCAACCAAGGAAAGATCATGATTTCTTACCTTCTTTGCGTTGATCTGCCACCTCAAGGTATTTCACTACAGTCAACGTGCATTCTGACAACTCAGCATCATCTGACTCAGATCCTCCTGCATCAATTTGGGAGTGAATTTTGATATACAAAATTGTTCTCTCCATCATACTCATCTTACTATGGAGTTTAATGATTTTTCATCCAAAAGTAAGAAAAATCTTGTACCTTTGGGCAACCAATATTTTCCTTAATTTTGGTGCAAACTATTTATCTCATATTGAGCAAACAATTATATATGGCATAATAAAAATAATATAAATAAGACCAAAAAAATCAACATTAAATAATTCATGCACTTGCTGAACAATAAAGGACATGCTTTGAGAGAGGAGAAAGAAAGAATTATTTTTCTGATTTTTTTTTGTATCATCGAAAACCCCATAGAAAGCTACCATCGGGCAACATCCAATCAGGGTTTCACAGCCCATTGTGCCGCCACCTTACGCTGGACACTGTCGACCCATACGATGACTCTTCTCCTCTCTAAGACAACACATGGTAAAAACGAAGAGAAGAAACCCAAGCATAGTTCTGAAACTGAATTGTTATGCATGAATATCAATATGCAAATTCTATGTATGAGAGCCGAAAATAATCACTTAAAATTCTCAAATAGCAACGTAAATTTTTTCTTAGGCTTAAAGAAGGATACACTGGGTTTTCAGTCATACCACAACACAATAACAAGCCGAGAGAAACATGCAGAGGCTATATAAAATCAAGAGTTTTGCTACGTACAACCGGCATGCGCAAACTGGATGCAATTAGCTGTACGTGGCAAAGCTTATGTGCAAAAAATAAAAATAAAAAGAAAGCAACAAGCTACAAGAATGGAGGTCTTGCAAAAAGCAAAAAGGCTGTGAGAGTGAGAGAGAGAGAGAGAGAGAGAGAGCACTGGAACAGCTAGCAGACATTGATAAAAAAAAAAAGGAAGAAAAACAGTACAAGATAGAGAGCTAGAACCAAAGCAATGAATTTCAAATCTCCACGC
Source organism: Cyclocarya paliurus (assembly GCA_029856935.1). NCBI lineage: Eukaryota > Viridiplantae > Streptophyta > Magnoliopsida > Fagales > Juglandaceae > Cyclocarya > Cyclocarya paliurus. The sequence continues at coordinate 28,441,820 of CM056954.1, read as the reverse complement.
ATCTTCTTTTACCATAAAACACAACTTTCCCAACTTTTCTTTATCCCTTTTATTTTTTGTTTTTTTTAAAACAATCATGTTTTGCTTCTTGTATCCTGAAGGTCCTCAAACGCAGTTCTGAGATCCTCACACTAGGACTCACGGCCATGGAGCTCGATCGTGAAAATCCATTGACTAATTTCCACGAACCCAACTCTGACACAATCACTTATCTCTTCCTACTTGAATGTGATCACATGCCACTGGAAAACTACTTTCAAAGCCTCCAAACTACTTTTAGAGCCTCCAAACCAACAGTTTTTATATTTCTGTTCAACATAAAATCATTGTTGAAATTTCAAAGGTGTTCATTCTTTTAATTGTGTTAATTTGTTGGGATATATTTACCTTTTTTTCGGAAGAGAAGAGGAAAACGTATGATGTAGGATTCATGGAGACCAGATCTGAGTGGAGAAGAGAAGGGGTTGCTCTAAGTTGAGATGATGAAGGCGGCTTCGATGGCGGCTTCGTGAAGACCAGGTCTGGAGTGGAGAAGACGAAGAGAAGGGGTTGGCTTCATGGAGAAACGTGCATTTTGAGAATTCAAATAAAACGGTGTGTTTCATCACCATGTGGACACCGGTTCTCCATCGGTTCCCCAAGGCGATTGCACACAACATTTTTGTAAAATCAAATATGCATTTATTAGTTGGACTTTTCTTTCTTATAAAAATTAATGTTTTCATTTTTCTTATTTAGTTTTATTTTTTATAATTTGTTTTCTAATATTAATTTAACATATGGTCCAGATTTTAAAATTTAGACCATTTATCGATTTGTACATGTCATTTATCGATTTATCATTTTAGATATCCTTTGTTTGGTTTTATTTTATTCAAATAATATTAATATTAATTTCCTCTTTTCATTTTTCTCTTTTCTTTTTAGTTCTGAAGGCAATTATTGAGTTGATAAGCCTTAGCTTATTATCCGTCATCGATTCAGAAGTACTCCGACCTAGATCAAGATTAGAGGGCTAGAGAGAGGCAGATTAGTAATTTTAAAACAATGAACGAATGCAGAGTCTAACCCCACTGTTACACTTACACCATTAATAATATTTTTGTTTTTTGAAAGAGAATTGATCTCATTAGTCAGATGAAAAATTACATCAAGTCTATGGTCCCAAAGGACATAGTGCTAGAGAATTACAACATTTCTTTAGCTACAATAGGCAAAATACATGATGGACATAGTTAAATGTCATACATCCTCCAAGCACTTGAGTGTAGCTTTTGCAAGTTGGTGAGCTCCCATGTTTGCCTCTTGATGAACATGTGAAACTGTCCAAGTGATACATGAATCCAGTCGGGCATCTCCTTTTAGGCAACCTCCCAAACTCCAATTCGAATTGAGGCTCTACAACATGTCTACTACTTGTTTTGAGTCCCCCTCTAGACATACCTGATTCAGGCCTAGTTCCTTGCAAAACACAGTTGCTATTAGTAATCCATAAGCTTTAGCATCAAAAGGGCTTTCTCTGAGAGACCTGTTTGCACGAATGGTACCAATGACTTAGCCTTGATGATCTCTGACTATCACACCAATATCAATTCTCCCCTCCCCAGACCTTACAGCCTCATCCCAGTGAATCTTAAACCAGTCTTCAACAGGTTTTGACAACTTTGGAACCACTAGTGGGGGCTTGACACTAACTTCCCGTGACTCGTTGAGTGCCTCTTTAAGAGATGAGAGTTTTGCCTTGGCTTGTTGATATATCATTGTAGACACCAATAATAATATTATATCTTAGTACCAATTTTTCTCGTCAATTGCATCTGCGCTACCTAATTTGTAAGACCGAAATGAACATGCATGAACCACAATTTTGACCATCAAGATTTAATATTAATCTATATATGTTTTATTTGATTTGTTTAAAGAAATTAAATGCTTTAACTAAGTGATTATAATTAAATTCAATGATTAAAAAGGTATTTAATTGATAAGAAATTAATTTAGATCAGACATGAACATATATAATGGATGTCAAATGAGACAATATGGTATGCCTTACATATTTCTATTGTTCTTCTCTTTTTACCTTATGAATAAATAACCCATGATTGATGTGGGATTTTTGAAATCAATTTATCCAAAAAACTTAAGTTGCGAAAAAAAAACAGATTTAATTATTTATATTATATTCTTAACCGGACTAATCATGACACATCTAATGTCCTAGCAGCCTAATTTTGTAGTAAACAATCCATGCAAGAGTACTTGGTAACACATAATGTGTTCATGCTATTATAACCTATGATGAAATTAACTTCAATGAAAAAATTCCTCAGGCCCATCGATCATAATCCCAAAAGGACTAATAAGTTTGAAGCTTCTCTATAATCAATTATAAAGTCTAGTTTCATTTAGTAAGTAAACGATCCCATGATTATGCCTATAACCTATCCACGGATCATTTATATTTCTAAAATAAATATATTTGTAAGTTTTTTTGTTTTTTTTTTTACACATTAAACATACCGTTGATGCGAAAGTTTATATATCACGTCTATTCACGTGAAAGAGTATTGGTATTTTGACATTTTCCATAAACATTATGGATCCCACATTATATACTGATAAATCTATAAAGAGATATTATAAAAATAAACATATAAATCAATGTGATTTCATGTGATGCACATCAGATTTACTTGGTTGTCCCCAGCAATCTTGTCTATCCTAATTAATATTTAATAGACATATACTCGCTAATAAAATAAGAGAAATTCTCAAGATCGTGCTAAGCCCAGGTAGCCATGAAGATGTATGGTTCTGGAGACATGAGAGGAGTGGAAACTTTAGTGTGAGGAGTGCATACAGATTCATGACAGCCTTGGAATCACAAGACTCACCAGAAAGTTCTACAAGAAATGATGATAAGAAATTGTGGAAATCTTTGTGGAAAATGCATATCCCTCAAAAGATTATGATCTTTGCATGGAGGGCTTGTAAAGATGGGTTACCCACTAAACATAATTTGCTCAAAAGAAAGATCGTGGAATCTACTCAGTGTGATTTCTGTGGATCCCAGAATGAAGATCTCGCTCATGCACTTATTAACTGTCCTGATACTCTTGATGCTTGGAACATATTTATGCCAACAATAAGAACTATTATTTCTACTGATTCTATTAAGGGTGATGCCAGACAAGTATTGCACATAGGTGACTTATCACTAGAAAGATTCTTTCTCATTGCTTGGGCTCTTTGGTATAGATGAAACAAGGTGATTTATGAACAAAATCAAAAGAGACTCCTGAAGCTGTTATCAATCAAGGATTAAGCCTACAGAATCCAGTTTTGTCTTCCAATAATACTTCAATTTCAAAACCTACTCCTCGTTGGAATGCCCCTCCATCAAATTTTTTCAAACTTAATGTGGATGGGGCAATGTTCTATGATTATCAAAAGGCAGGTGTGGGGGTTGTAGTTAGGGATGAACATGGTCAAGTAATAATGATAGTAAGCAAAATAGAACCAGAGGTATCAGAAGTTGAATCAGTGGAGTTATTTGCTATGCTTAGAGGTTAACAATTTAGCTCTCAAATGGGTTTTTCAAAAATAATCCTAGAAAGCGATTGTCTAATCTTAGTGGAAGCCTTATAAGAAGAAGGGGAGTCACTATCAGTATTAGGAAACCTCATCTATGAGGTGAAGAGGATGCTTCATTAGTTTCAAGAGTTCAAGGTACAACATGTTCCACGCATGGAAAATCAAGTGGCACATAGCTTAGCAAGACATTTTTGGAGACTACAAGATGTGGAATTATGGATGCATTCTTTTCCTGCTTTTATTGCACAATATGTTTGGTTGGACAATTATCACGTGTAATCTCAAAGTTATTACATGAATGAATGGTTTTTATCAAATAAATAAATAAATAATAAGAGAAATTCTATTTGTAGTTCTCAAATATGCAAGTCCTTCATTAAATAGAAAAAAATACTATTTTAATAAGGATATTATTATAATTTTAAAAAAATTTAAAAACAAAATTAACTAAGCTTTAAATGCAATTCCCAAATGGGGATTATACGTAGTAGCATTGCTCGTAAAATAATTATAATTAGAGTTTCTTCATGAAATACACACTTACTCGGAAGAAGACAACCGCGCATTCGAAAATTTATCTTTATTTGCAGAACGCCTTCCTTTCCTAAAGGCAGACCGAATCATCAATGGCGCAGGAAACAAAGTGGTATACTTACTGTCACAACCTCCAACCCCATATGTACTTGCCCTGTCTCTCTTTATTGATAGGGATTTTCTTACTATTTCTTTCAGGTATGCTGTTGTTACAGGAGCAAATAAAGGTATTGGTTTTGAAATAGTTAGACAGTTGGCTTCAAAAGGGATCGTAGTGGTGCTAACAGCAAGAGATGAGAAGAAAGGTCTTGAAGCTGTTGAGAAACTGAAAGACTATGGTCTCTCTGATCACGTGGTATTTCATCAGCTCGATGTTTCTGACCCTGCTAGCACTGCTTCTTTGCAGATTTCATCAACGCAAAGTTTGGGAAACTTGATATCTTGGTAAATATCATTCAAAGCTGATTTCCTTGCAGAGTTATATATTTTCCCAGATCTATTCTTCTTGAGAATCTCTTGGAAATTCTGCTTGCTTGCTTTATTTCGCGTAATTAGTTGATTTTATTTTTGCTTTCTTGAAGGAATTAGCTTTCAACTCTCTATTTTTCTGGGGTTTTCATTTTATTCTTCCCACTCGCACATCTTTTCTAGTTTAGTTTTCAAGTTGTATACCACTACAAAAAAATATATTCTTTGTGAGTCTTATGATCAGTTACCGTTAGTTCAGTGGGGGTAAAGTTGAGAAGATTAGGTGGGATAATAGTTCTGCTTTTACTGCAATTCCCTAATGTTTCCTACACTGCAGAACTGAAAAGATGTGACTGCCTCACAATCAGTGGATTAGTTAACTAAATGGGCTGAGTATCCATAACTTTCTTGTATCAGTTGGTAATCATGTTTAGGTATCTCTCTTGTATACGTCCTATGTATATACATACATACATACATATATATGACTACGCACTCATGGTTCTTGATTAAAGTTTTGAAGTTCTGAGAGACAGAGAATAATAGAAGAGTTGTCCACAGTTGTTTGGAGGGGATGAGAAAGAAGGGGTGCGGCTAACAAGATTTTGTCATGGTTTTGTTTTGCTAAATTTACAAAGCAAATTAATTGAGTGAAAACTCTTAAAAAATTCTATGCAGGTCAACAACGCAGGGATTATTGGAGCTATAGTAGATGGTGATCCATTAGCAGCGTCAGGATTTGGTAAGGTAAGTTCTGTAAGTTGGTTATTTTTTCTTTCCCTCCTTTATAAGAAAGATTTGTATGGGGATACGGTGGAAAGAGCCTTGCTTGTAAGATCAATGGTTAGACATTATCTTGCTATAAGCTTGGGGGTGGAAAGTAATGCCACCCGACTTGATTACAACACTACAAAATTAATGCAAAGGGGAATAGATTATATCTTCCTTTCTTGCAAATATACAATGTCCACTCTCCATTTATGTAGCATATTTATAATTTTGAGACACTTTTTCTTCTTGTTCAGCCCCTTTACATTCAACGAAACAATTTTTGGTCTCATAAATCAACCTCATTGCCCTTCCCTTTGGTCTTTTACGATTAGAGCTCCTCTCTCTTGCTCCATTGTTGACCACCTAATCAATCATTTTTAATTCTCTAGCTCCCTTCTTAGCTGAATTGAGCTCACTAGATGAGCTAAATGGGTCTGTCCTGCCTCTATAGCTGCAAGGAGGGCTATGAATTAGTCCTCAAAACCTTCACACAAGATTCTCACACAATTTTGAATCTCATTTGCCTTGTGTAATACCCAGTTCGAGACCTGATTATTGCTGGTGTTGCTTGGGTGTAGAGAAAACAACGGAGCAGATTCTTCCAATGAACATCATCACTGACCAACTGGCTTGTGTGTGCCACCCTCAACTTGTCTGAGTCATGATACAATGCCTGCAAATACTCTCCTTGAGCCCCAACTGAGTTGAACACTACCATCACATTGTTTGGAATTTCTTCCTCCCCAAAAATACCCTCTTTACAATTCTCATCCATTGGCTGAACAAAACCCAGGATCTTTATACCTTCTATTTCCAGGGACGACATTGTTTGTGAGGAAACCAAGGTGTTCTATTTCAATTTTGACTGGCTAGATGAACATTTTTGCTTCAAAAACCAGCGCCATGTCTATTGTTCTTGTTGCCGGCGTTGCCACCAACACCTTGTCAGCCTGGATGCCGGCCACCGGCTCTCCTTCCTCGAATGATCGTTTCTGTGATGTCCCGGTCTAGAGAGATAAAAAATCTTCATAACTTCTTACTATTCACCTACACTCCACACTCCACATTTTATTTATTTTATTTTTTATCAAATATTTTTTATATGAATAAGAATAAAAAATTTGAAATAGTTAAAAAAAATAAAGTCAAAAAAAATTTAAAAAAAATATAAAATATAAAGTATGAAACGTGAGTAAATAATAAGAAGTTGTATAACAAAACCCATGTCTGCTCCAATTGTTTGTTTTAGCTTCAGAGGACAACCCAATTTCAAAGACAGTGAGCCTCATCTTTGACCTTTCGCTATCATCGGGCCGGATGGCCTATTGGGTCATGAACTTCCATTTTCCCTTTTTTGGCCCACGTTTACCTTATTTCTCTTGCGCCCACTTGTCTTTCCTAATCCCAAGCCCAGATCCATATCCTAGTTTATCGATTTAACCAATGACCCTCTCCCTTAGTTCTATAAGCTCGTCCGTGATACTTTGTATAGAATTTTTTCCTGCTCTACGCTCCTTGAACTGAGAGCCACCATCCTTTCTTTCGATGCAACAGACTTTTTCTCTCTACTCTTCTCCTTTACAATAACTTCCATCTAATTCGAAATACCCATACTATCCTTCGTTCCCTGGTTTGGCAATCCTACACTTCTCGGTATCTCGTGATCTATTCTCCCGGCGCCACCTATAATGGCTGCATGAACAGAACATGAAATTGCCTCAACGTATGATTTAGGGTTAACTCAACCAGATGCAACTTTTGTGCATAGTTTCTGTTTGAGCATTTCAACCCCCCTTTTCTCCTTCCCTCCGATTTTGCCCACATTGCCATACATCGCACAAAGCTCCATTGCCATCTTCCTTCAACCTTTACCTACCAATTCTTTAGGGATTGATGATATGACTTCTCCTTCCACTGCCTTTGTACTATACTATGGTTAGGCATCTACCAAATACATTAGAGGACCTTCCACTGCCATCGGAACAAGAGCCTTCATCCAATTCACTGTTGGAGTACCTAGGGCTAAGTCTTTAGTCACATTCCTTCCTCTCTCTATGATGTACACTACGCGACTTCCGGCAAATGAAACCTCGAATATCTTTGTCTCAATGAGGATCACTACCTTTGAGCATCCATCCTTGAATATTACACCTCCTGCTATGGACCAAAAAATGATAAACGTGGTGAAGATCATCGATGAGAAATAGTGTACGGAGAGAAAAAGTTATAGGAGCTATCCTGTAATAGTTTAGAATCTATTAATTTATTTTTGGTTTACTATTTTAAACCATATGTGGTACCTATTTACAACCCTTTTGTTCATGAGAAATAAAGGCTCTTATGATTCTTGGAGGCTGTTTTCCTCATATATGTAACTTCCATCTCAAAGTTCTGCTGGATGCACATCGCATTCTTGGCTTTATTTCCAAAATTCATATATTTAAAAGTGTAGAGAAGAAGGAAAGAGGATGGTAACGAGAATGAAACGCCTCCCAACCCTGATAAACCCCATTAGCGTGATTTGTGCGTTGCTAAGTAATGAATGGGAGTGTATAATTTCTTAGTTCTGTATTATTAGGGAATATTATTTTAATTGGCTTGACAAGTGCACAAGTGAAATATTTTATGAAATGATTCCATATCATGCATTGCACCCTTCATTAAGTATTCTCCAACTACAGTCTCTCCCTCGCTTTATGCCCTAAAATTTAGATATACATTTGAAGAAATCATCCCAATCTATAATCTAGGAAAGAAGATGAAAATGAAATATGGTTGCTTTTAGATAGTGAGGTGATCTCATATATTCTGTGAATAGTAATGAAAAAATAATGATAAAATATTGAATAGTTGTGAATAATAGTGAAAAGTAAGTGAAAAATAATAATTTTAATAAAATGTGGAGGTGCCGTCTTACTTCTCTTAAAAAAAATGAAAAGTAATAATAAAATAATAAATAATAGTATGGTATTAAGAGAATACTTTACTACCCAAACTAGCTAGCCTTTCTAGAAATTAAAATGATGATAGGCCATGACAATGCAAAGAGAAAAAAAAAAAGTGAAAATGAAAAGAGAAATGTTTTAGCTATAAATAGATTTTATAAAAGTAAATTTATAAACTTATTTCGTTTATATGATATGTCAAATTGTAAAATTACTTTTTTAATAAAGTAGATCTAATGGATCATATAAAATTATTTTAATTAATTTATAAATTGTTTTTTATAATTTTTTTTTTGTTAATAACTGTATCACTTTTCAATCGAAAATTATCATGAAAGTCACGTTGAAGGTAGGTATATAGGAGAGTAGGTGGGGATCTTTCCTTTTTAAAAGGGAAAGTGAAAATAATTTTGGAGGCGGAGATGAAGATCAAAAGGGACAAAAGTATGAGGGTTTTCTCTTTCTAAGCTAATTCTAGAGATCAAGACTACCCCTATTAAGCTTACTTAGATCACATACCAAATTAAATTCGATAATGTATGTAATAAAAGCTATATTTTAAAAAGAAAATGTTACAACTATATAAAAAGAGATCTTAAAAAAATAATTTTATAAATTGATGTGGTTTAATATGATATATTAGATTGTAAATCATTATAAAATATAATTTATCATATGAAAACACGTCAGTTTATAAATTTACTTTTAGCTATGCCTGATTTGGATAGCAAAATCCTCACAACTCATCCCATCTCATCTAATATCATCCTATCTCATCTAATCAAACACTACAAATACAAATACTTTTCAATTTCAAATCTTCAAATTTTTCATTTAATCATTATCTAATTATTAAAACTTTCATAAACTTTCAAATAAAATAAAAAATTTAATTCAATTTTTTCAAATCCCAAAACAAAAAATTATATTCTAATAATATTTTAACTTTATAATATTTTTATTCAACTTTTTTGCTCTCATTTTCTAAAAATCTATAAAAGATATTAAATTAAATTATTTTACTATTATTTACAGATAATCTCATCTCATCTCATTGTTCTACACATACAAGATATTATAATGCCCGAAATGCTTCCTTTCCAAAATATTCTCATCGTGCGTGATTTTGTTTCTTACTAAAAGTCACTTGAATTAAATATAAATAATAAGTAATATTACATACAAATCTTAAATAGATAAATTTTATATAAATCTTTTGTAAAAAAGTGAGCCCACTAATAAATCTTAAATATATATATTTTTACATTTTTTTAAGTGAATTTTTTTTTTATAAGAACTTATATAAAACTTATCTATTTAAAATTTGTATAAAGAATAATAACTAACTTTACGTCCCTTAAAAAGAAAAACAAAAACTATCAGAAAAAAAAAAACAAAAAAACAAAAAACGAAAACTAACTTTAGGTACAAGTAATAGCATCGCCGCCTGCCTTAACAAAGAAAAGAAAAGAAAAGAAAATTAGCATCGCTGCCTTTATTTATTACCGGATAGTAATATGGTTACTATCTATTTATTATTTAAGTGTATTTATATTTTTATCATATTTTTAGTATTTTTTTAACATTTTTAATTATTAAAAAATTAAAAAATATATAATTTTATTAACAGTAACTTTTTAACCATTAAATAAAATAAAAAATTTAAAGAAATCAAATACAAAAAAAAATAATAAATAAATAGTAAGGGTATAGTATTTTCTTTTATAGTAACCCTATATAGTAACCCTATATTTTCCTTTATTACCCAATACAGTAATGCATGCGGGCGCCATTTTGTGGTCGACGGAATAACGTGAATTAGAACGTACTGCAAACTCCGTACGTTCTATTAATTCTACCTCAACTCAAAGCTTAAAACGACGTCTATATATAACTGAGATCAGATCTGGCATGCCTAGAAACCAATTAATATTATATAAGTACTCATTTTCTTGTTTGTACAAAATAAGCTGGAAACAGTTTCATCATCGTCGTCGTTCATCAATGGCAGATGCAGCAAAGAGGTACGTATAGTACTGTTACTTCTTTTGTTTTTTCGCCTTCCATTCAATCGGCTCTCAATTTATAGAGTAAGGCTGTATTTGGATGCTCAATTGAATTGAGCTGAGTTAAGTTTTTTATGAATAGTAGTGAGTTGAGATTGTTGAATAAGTTTGGTGGAGTCCACTTAATATGAGTTTTTATTGTATTTGGATGTTAAGATGAATTTAGATATATTTATGAGAAGTTATAAAATAAATGGGTCCCACCATTAATTAATACTGCACCTGCGTACTTCCGAATGCGTTCTATGTGTTGGCACCAACTTGAGTTAAGGGAAAAAAAAAAAATCTCGGTCACGTCCGGAATTGCTGGCGTCATCAGTTCAGCTAAGGAAAAAAAATATAGGAAGGAATGTACTGCATCCAACGAAATGCAGGGTTGCTCAAAGAAAAAAGAAAAAAAAATGCATGGTCAAAAGTCAAAACTGAAAAAGTAGAAAAGCATGAATCTCTGCAAAGTCGGCAGTCCTGTCTAACATACAGTAAAAACAAAACTGCACTGAACTGTTTTTTACGTTTGAAACTCGGTTGATAGGCTGCTTGGATGGCAAATGCAGTTCAAAATTAAATTGCATTCAACTTAGTTGGGCAACCAAACGAAGCCTAATTCTACTCTTAATCCCTCTATTTTTCCAACACCACACACTTGGGTGAGGCAGATTTTTTTTTATTTATTTTTTTCAAAACGTTCGTTTCACTTCCCCCCTCCCATCTGTGTTTTACCCAGGCCTCCCTCCCCAAATCTCGAATCATCCCGTCCCCTCTGCATCAACCCCCCACACCCAAAATCCAATCCCCTCATATTTTGATTTTTTTTTATTCCATTACAATACTCAAATTTTGAATATTTAACTCAGATTTTTTCTCTACAATGAGTAATGCGGATGTTTAACCTATATTTTGAATATTTGACATTTCACTCAGTTGTGTTTAACGTTTGAGATAATATCATCTGTATTTGAAAATTCTGATGTTTAGATGTGCATTAGTTGGGCTCCTCAACTCGGTCATCCAAACATTTTGATGTTTAGAGAGAGAGAGAGAGAGAGGGGATTGGATTTTGGGTGTGGGAGGGGATGATTCGAGATTTGGGAGGAGGGGGGGTGTAAAACGCAAGTGGGAGTGGGGAAGTGAAACGAACGTTTTGAAAAAAAAATTAAAAAGAAGTCCGCCTCACTCGTGTGTCATGTGGTGTTGGAGAAATAAAGGGCTTAAGAGTAGAATTACTCAAATTTATATCATGAGCACTGCTCTTACATTTCATTATAATCATAATATTAAGACTAATTTCTTATAATTATTAAGGTATCTAATATAAGCAGTACAACATGATGTGGTTTTTATATAATATTATATATTTAATGCTAATATCTACTACAATATCTATCTATATACACATTTTATATCGTGTGATTTATATATTGTGTTTATCTCTCTAAATTGTAGAAAGATTTTAATTCTGAAATATTTTAAGGTGTTTTCGTCCACAATTAGCATCGATCTTGTTAAGATATATATAATCTTTATATATATACAAAAATCTAGCTATATTTTTTCATTAGTTTAAACTTTTAGAACAAATAATAATTTAAACAAATTAATTATATGTAATCAGCTTTAATCCTGGCCTCTGCTAATTACTTAAATAAGTGGGATTCTTTTATTAATTTCATGATCAGGTACGCAGTTGTTACGGGATCAAATAAGGGGATTGGATTCGAAATAGTAAGGCAATTAGCGTCGAAGGGAATAAAGGTTTTGCTAACTGCTAGAGATTAGAAGAAGGGCCTCGAAGCTCTTCATGCCTTGAATGAGTTTGGTCTTTCTAACGACGTCGTTTTTCATCAGCTTGATGTGGCTGACTGTAACAGCCGCTAAAAATTCAATGATGGAATTTCTATTATCTTTAGGAACCGTAGTAAATCCTATATGGTTGGAATCCAACTAAGAACCCATAAACGTGTTAGAAACCAAAAATCCTATATGGTTTTATCCAAAACCTTATTGAATCAGTTTCTAGCATCGTGTTTAATCGCTTAATTAAATTATTTTCATATGCTATTAATTTTTTAAATTTGTGTAAGAACATCATTATCCAACTTAGTTAACCTTGGATATTTGATTGAGCCAACAGAAATCAGATTTGGGCTTGATAGCAACCCAAACCCTCTTAAAACCCATGAATTTAGGCCCTTTCGGTTTAAGCCCATTAAGGCCCACGAAATTAGCCACCTTAGCAATGATTTTATCTATAATATTTCACCCTCCACCTACCTTATTAGATTTATTCAAGAGCACTTAAAATGTTCTTGAAGTGGATGACTAAGTGGACACCCCACTCTTTCAATTATAGACTCCACCTTGAAAACAAAATAATATCTTGTATATTTTAGTGGAAGAAAAGATCATTAATCAAGCTCCATTACAGACCTATCATCTTCTAAAACTTGTATAAATAGCCCTCTACCCCTTCCAACGAAAATCATCCCTCCTTTACACTTTGCTTTATTAGAATACAAAAAAATACTCTCGGGCCGTTTTTATGAACTCTTTTGCACGCCTTATTTGAAGCTCTTGTAAGTATTTTCTCATAAACTTTCCTTCATGAAAGTTGTTTACTTTTGAGTCTAGTTTACGTGGATATCTTATTTGTTCTATTTGGAGATCATTTGGTCAGTCAAAAGTTGTTTAAAACCCAGAAAGGTCATTCTGGACGATAACCAGAGAGTATGTCATATTTTGGAGTTTTTAACAAAGTTAATGGATTGATCTTGATCCGAAATTATTATGGAGTATTGTTAACATAGGTATATGATTATTGGTTGAGGATTTGTTGCATGATTAAAAGTTTTGGTGAAAGATTTTCTTAGATTTAGAAACTTCGAATCTTGAAGAGGAAAAACAGTTTCTGTTTTGAGAAAGTTTAAATCTTTTATGGTCTAATCTTATTGCAATGACTTTGATATTTTTATTTGAGATCCTAAGCTTCTTATGTACATGATATAATGTTGCTTTGAAGATATTTGATATTAGTTTCAAAGATATGAAATTTTTATGTAAGGAGATATTCGAATAGGCCAAGTGATGATGTTCTTGGCTAAATTAATGTTTTGGTTGATTTTTAACCATGTGATCTTGAGTTTAAAGCTTAGATCTATTTTAGGACACCTTTTTAAACCATGTGATGTTTTGGTTTGAAGATCACATCTTTATAAGTCATAGATCAAGAGGTTGATCAAAACAAGTTAGAAACAAAAATCAAGGGAAATGGCCTATATAAGTTTCGGTTTTTATAGAATTTTAATAGTTGTGTTTAGTTTTTAAATTTTTCTGAATTCATATTTAAGTTCAGAATAAAATCTACATGAGATATATAAATTTTGGTGATTTTTGGAGTTAGGATACAAAATCCTTAAGTTAAGGATATAATAGTCTTTTTCCACATGTAGAGGGTGAATTAATAATTTTACTCTTAAATTGATATTTTTCTATATTTCTAATTATTAGTGATTAAGTTATAACATTTAAAAATCACTACTTTCAGTCTCTCGTGATCGCACTTGAGTTTTGCCTAGAAACGCGAAGACAGAGGTAAGTTAGCTTTTAACTTACTAGCAGTTTGCTATGTATGGGTGATAAGTAAATGAATTACAGTATATGTATGTATGTTATTATATGTGCTATGCCAAGTCATTACATGTTTATATGTTACATATAATTTATTCTGTCATGAATTATTCATCTGCTACACAAGATTTTCTGTCACGTATTGCTAAACATTGCAAGTAGTATGGATACATACAATCTAAGAAGATTCTGTCTAAGGAGATTGGAAATTCCTAAGTGTGTCCATCGTGACCCTCCAATCTTTCCTGGGAATCTAGAAGTTCTGTCTAGGAAAGATTGATCTTTCTTGGGAACTTACTTAGTGAGTACTATTCATTTCTACGATAAAAATTCATCAAAATATTATCAGAAAAAAATGGAATGTCATGTATGTGATGTAATGTATATTCACTGTTGCAAGCATGTTATGTTAAAAATGTAATGTTGTGTTACATCAAGGCTTTTGTCCTTTCATATTCAAGTCACATTCTGTCTCTAATACAGTTTATGTATTTCAAGAACAATCATGTTAAGTTATTCATGTCAATCACGATCCTAAGTACTAGGATGGGAAAATATCCTAGTAAAACTCCTTTGTTCACGCTGGAGTGTCTAAATAGGTGTGAAATTCCCTGGGTTGACGAAGTATAGTCAACAGGTTGCGAATGGGACCTAACTAGCTGGTCACCGGAGCGCACCAGGCACTAACGCCGATGGAGCCACATTTTATTTTAATAAGTCATGGGGCCACAACAACTGTGGAGCATGAAGTATGGGGTCACAGCAATTGTGGCACATACACTACGTGAGACACAGCAATTGTGACACGTAGAATACATAGGGCCACAACAATTGTGGAGTATGTATTAACGCACTCACAGCTGGTGTAGATACCTGTGTTGTGATGCGGTAATCGGCAGGGACACATGGCTCTAGGGGACCCATGTAGCACCCACATGTTACGTTAATCAAGTTAAATGAAAAAGAATTCAAACTCATGTTATGCTCAAGCTCATGTTCATGTTATGTTTCAAGTTTATGTCAAGTTAAGTCAAGTAAGATCAAATCCATGACAATGTTATGTTTCAAGTTCATGTCATGTTAAGTCAAGTCAGATCAAGTCTATGACAAGTAAGTCAAGTTCAGTTCATTCATGTTCATGTTATGTTTCAAGTTTAAGTTATGCCATATGCTATGATTACTTACGATTTTGATTATGTACTTATGCTTTTACTGTCATGCATGCATTATTAACCTGTGTGTATGTTTTATGTTAACTTGCTGAGATTTGTAATCAAATCTCACTATGGTAGTCCCAACTACCATTCCCCCCGAATGGTAGATTTTGTTACAGGATCTAAAGAAGAACTGGGAAACAGCCAACTGGACACGGTCGATTAAGCGACAGTGCGGCTTCAAGGTTAATATAGTAGTTAACTTAAAATTACTATATGTACTATGAAGTTACATCTTCAGTACTCATTTGATCACAATCGTTTTGGACTAGTATTGTGATCTCTGATGTTTAGTATGCCTTTATGTATGAAGTATATTTTAAGCATTTTGGGATATTTGAATTTGGTGCATAGTACTGCTAAAGAAAAAAATTATCCGCTGCGAATATTGCATAATGCTAGATGTATGTTAAGAACATTGCATCTTATATGTCATGAACGGAGATACGTAACCTTATGTTGCATGTCTCGACACTTCAAATGTCCGTTCAATCCCAAGCGGAATTTGGGGGCGTCACACTGACCCCGCAAGTGTTGCTTCAATGGCCGATTTTGTCAAAACCCACTTTGGACAACTTGATATCTTGGTGTGTTTGTGTGTGTGTGTGTATATATATATATATATATATATATATATATAATTATATATTATTTTTTGTGTCTGATCCCCTATATATGGCCTTGATGTGAGTGACAAAAAAACACAACAATCAAAATTACTTTCTGATCAAGATTTGTACTCGAGTTCAACCACAAAAAATAAGTATCAACATTTATAGAGTTTGATATGAAACTTATATAGAAAAAATAAAGATGAACATTCACACTCAAATTTAGTCTAAAAAAAAATGTATAAACATATATAAGATCCGATTAGAAACTTATACAGAAAAATGTTTACCCTTCCCTTCGAATCGAGTGTTATGCTTAGGACACCTAAACCTTCATGTATCATTATTTCTTTCAAAGTTCAATTGACACAATTGTTACACTTTGATCATGACCATCATTCCCTTCATTTCTTAAAAGATACAATTGCTTTTCAATACAAGCTAACAAAATAAATATGTATCAATCTAACAACTATTACTACAAGAAAAATTGCTTCTTGCATAACTAAAAATCGCTGCAAAAAGCTTAGAAAGCGTCGCAAATCGTTTTTAGCGATGATGCAAGAGGGACGATAATACTGCGTCTCAAAGCTATCTTTCAAGTTGAAATGCAAGAGGGACGCGATTACACAACTCTTCTTTTTTAGCTTTGGGGACATCACTCCAACGTTGGTAACTCAAGTCAGTATGATGTTTACTACCATGTGGCCCTCCCAGTAAATATACTTGCATTCTTGCATGAGACTTTAGTCTCCCCCTCCTTGATCATCAAAGGAAAATGTCCAACCTTTCGCAACATGTCAGATTTATTGCTTTTTGCCCAGCCATGACCATGTTTGTACAAGTTCAATATAGGCACAAATATCTTAATAATATATATTGATTCCAATAACAAGAGCACACCAAGTAGCATGTTAGATATGCTAAAGAAAAGACTAGACATAAATGAATCGTTATTTACCTTTCGTATCGATTAGATCTGGAAACTCATTATCATATACCACATCTGGTGGTTGGGTTGAGTCATCGGATGAGGAGGGGATGTCATCTCTTAATCTCGGTCCGTGCATTGGTCTTGCTTCGGAGTCTTATGTAGCCCCTTGTGTATGAAGACCCTGCAGCCTCCCCCTCATCCACGAACTTCTCTTCTTATACTTCGCACTATTTCTGATAATCAAGTTTACCCTGGAGTGGTTGAGCTACATTCATAAACTCATTATACTTATCCAAAAACAAGAATAATTTCAGAGATTATCATGGTTATGCAGGCAATCTAAATTCAGCTTATTACATGTTTCATTAACCTTTGCCAAGTAATGTAGACATAAGTATGCTTATTTTACCCCTATGTTTGTACTGCCTTTTTAACAAAAGAAATAAAGCCTATGCAACAAAGGGCTCAACAATCAGTTCTTCAAGATTGTAACGCCAAACATACCAAACGTTAAAAAAAAAAAAAAAAAAAAAAAAAACCCACAAATAAAGGCCCTGTGAAGTCCAAGTCTGGTTTCTGTCTTTTTTATTCAGCTTTGGTTATGGACAGTGTCGAGTGATACATGATTTTCTATAAAAATCATGGTTTGTTTTCTTTTAATATACTTATTTTGTAGTTCTAGCGCACACAATATCCAAATGCGCTAAATAAATTTTGTAGCAGCATGCAAGAAAATAGTATGATTCCATGGTCTTCAAAATGCCTATCCGTTAACTCCTCAAAGTGACTACTTTCTGATATATTATTCGGCATCAAGCAATGAAATTTAAAAACTAGAACATTTAGAAATATAGTCAATAATTGATGCCTAGTTTATAGGTTAATATCTGGCAGCAATTTTAAAGCAAGCATACAATGCACATACAAGAAAGCTTAATTAAAATAGAGGTGTTTAAGGATGGTAATGGCAACATACCAAATCTGAAATTGCCAAAGCTAAAAAAGTTGTGTCTAATTTCTTCTCTATCTCTTCACAAGCAGGATAACTAGACCATCCAACCTTTTATATACTGTCTTGTTTTTGGTAACAGAAGACTGGTTATTATTTATAAAGGAGTCGGCTGAGGGTTTTAAAGAACACTTAAACAACACATATTCACATGTATTGAGAGCTTTAAGATCTAGGTAGAACTTCAAGAGATTATGCAAGAGAAAATTCTTGAGAGAAGGATTTTTCAAAAAGCTTATTCCATGGGATTGAGTGAGAGCATACTCTAAGGGAGAGTTGCCGTGTTAGAGTTTAACCACCAGAGGTTCTAGTAGGAAAGATAAAGATTGGAGAGTATCAGAGGTTTTGACTACCTACTATAGTAGAAGACAAGAGGGTCGCATGTCTTGGGTAAACGTGTCTAATTACAAAGGTTTTTCAAACGTTTTACTTGTAATACTCTCAATCGATAAAATTGGCTTTTTTGGGTTTGGTTGTCTCGTAAGGTTTTACCTTTAAAAAGTTCTTCAAAAGTTTTCCTTCGTAACCAAATTATTATGTTAATGTTATTAATATTTTATATTGGTTACTAATCTGTGCTAATAACGTTTGTTTAGCATTAACATGCATAAATAGGGTACTTGGGTAATTTCAATTGGTATCAGAGTGTGGTTCACTCAAATCTAAGTTCGATCCGTTCCCCTAGAAGATCATGACCACACTATCATCACTACCATAGTATAATGGTGATAACTATGCCTTTTGGAAGATAAGAATGAGAGCGTTTCTAAAGTCACTTGATGAGAAAGTCTGGCTAACTGTGGAGTCAGGATGGACAAGGCCCACAACATCTATAGAAGAGTGGACCAAAGAACAATTAAGCAACTGTAATTCGAACAACAAAGGTCTAAATGCCATTTTCATGGCAGTTTCTCTGGATAAATTGAAGAGAATTTCCATGTGTGAGACATCCAATGATGCTTGGGATATTTAATTTAGTTTTTTCATCCCGAAACAAAAAATTATATTCTAATAATATTTTAACTTTATTATATTTTTATTCAACTTTTTTACTCTCATTTTTCAAAAATCTATAACACAGATTAACTCAAATTATTTTACTACTATTCACAAATAATCTTATCTCATCTCATTATTCAACACATACAAGATATTGTAATGACTGAAACGCTTCTCTTTCCAAAATATTCTTGTTATGCGTGATTTTATTTTTTCTTAAAAATCACTCGAATTAAATATAAATAATAAGTAATATTAGGTACAAATCTTAAATAGAGAAATTTTATATATATCTTTTGTAAAAAAGTGAGTCTTACTAATAAAAATAAAAAATATTTTTTTATATGTTTTTAGGTAAAATCTATTTTTTTTATAAAGATTTATATAAAATATGTCTATTTAAAATTTATATAAATAATAATAACTAACTTTACGTCCCTTAAAAAAAAAACAAAAAAACAAGAAACAAATCTAACTTTAGGTACACGTAATAGCATCGCCGCCTGCCTACCCAAAAAAAAAATAGCATCGCCGCCTTTATTTATTACCGGATAGCAATAGAGTTAGTATCTATTTATTAGTGTATTTCTTTTTTATTTTTTTAATATCTTTAATCATTAAAAAATATATAATTTTATTAATAATCACTTTTTTAATTATTAAATAAATAAAAAATTAAATAAATTAAATAAAAATAATAAAAAATAAATAGTAAGAATAATTACCTTATATGTTCCTTTATTACACCATGCAGTAATGCATGCGCGCGCCATTCTGTGGTCGACGGAATAACGTGAATTAGAACGTACAGCAAACTCCGTACGTTCTATTAATTCTACCTCAACTCAAAGCTTAAAACGACGTCTATATATATAACTGAGATCAGATCTTGCATGCCCAGAAAACTCAACTCATTTTCCTGTTTGTCCAAGATAAGCTGGAAACAGTTTCATCATCGTCGTCGTTCATCAATGGCAGATGCAGCAAAGAGGTACGTATAGTACTGTTACTTCTTTTATTTTGTTTCTTTTTCTTTTTTCGCCTTCCATTCAATCGGCTCTAAATTTATATCATGAGCACTGCTCTTACATTTCATTATAATCATAATATTAAGATTAATTTCTTATAATTATTAAGATATCATGTAATATAAGCAGTACAACATGATGTGGTTTTTATATAATATTATATATTTAATGATGTAGAAAGATTTTGATTCTGAAAGATTTTAAGGTGTTTTCGTCCACAATCAGCATCGATCTTGTTAAGATATATATAATCTTTATATATATACATGAAAAATCTATATTTTTTCATTAGTTTAAATTTTTAGAACAAATAATAATTTAAACAAATTAATATGTAATCAGCTTTATTCGCGGCCTCTGCTAATTACTTAAATAAGTGGGATTCTTCTATTAATTTCATGATCAGGTACGCAGTTGTTACGGGATCAAATAAGGGGATTGGATTCGAAACAGTAAGGCAATTAGCGTCGAAGGGAATAAAGGTTTTGCTAACTGCTAGAGATGAGAAGAAGGGCCTCGAAGCTCTTCATGCCTTGAATGAGTTTGGCCTTTCTAACGACGTCGTTTTTCATCAGCTTGACGTGGCTGACCCCGCAAGTGTTGCTTCAATGGCGGATTTCGTCAAAACCCTCTTTGGAAAACTTGATATCTTGGTGTGTGTGTGTGTGCGTGTATATATATATATATAATTCTAATTATATATTATTTGTTGTGTCTGATCCCCTATATATAGCCTTGATGTGAGTGACAAAAAAACACAACAATCAAAATTACTTTCTGATCAAGAACTCAATAAACTTTAAGGTTGTACTTAAAACTAGGCCGGTGATAAAAAAAAAAATTAAGAAATATTGCTTGGTATGATGTTAAAAAACTGAGAAACTAATTAAGAAACAATGCTTGCAAGCTTGCATGGTCATGATCAAAAGTAAGGGCTAGCTGATTTCCCATCCTGCAGTACTGCTGCTGCTTACATCTCTGATGATAGTAGAGAATAATGAACGATGAGATCAAAACTAATTAGAAACAATGAGAAAAAGAAAATGTAACAACCGGTCACCATCATGATCTGCACTGCATGCATCGTGTGCAGGTGAACAACGCAGGGATTTTGGGAGCCAAAGTAGACTTCGATGTCATCTCGTCTTTAATCAAGGCGCCAAATGCAGATGTGCAGGTGTATATATATATATATGTTTTGATCTACATATATATGGTTATGAATAATAATTTGTGCAGACTCAAGACGCACAAACCTTATATATATATATATATATATATATATATTTATATATATATATATATATATATATATATATATATATATATATTTATATATTTATATAAAACTAATTTTAAAACTGAAAGCCGGCGTATTAATTACTCTTACAGCATAAAATTTATTAGTAATTATTGTAAGAGTAAGGAGCTAGCTGGTGTATAATTTTTTACCTTCTAATTTAAATAATATTTTTCCAAAAATGAAAAAGAAGTAAATAAAAAGGATTTTAATAGCATTCGAAAAACTTAATTAACGATTAATATATGGACGTTACGTCATGTACTATGTTATATATTAATGTTATGAAATGATTTCTTTTCATTTTAATTAGTGAAATCGATCAGATCGGATATCCTTAAATTTTAATATCCAATAATATTTACTTATCTTCATAATCCAAGTACCATTTTTAATGTTAAAATGAAGGCATGATCAGTTATATATATATATATATATATATATAATATACATGACAATTCAACGATATCACAAGTTAGCTTATATATATATATATATACATATTTTGTTACAGAGATCACTGCAAAAAGATTACTCCTTTTGGTCACAAATGACTCATAATTTGAAACTAAAATGATTATTTTTGCGACTAAAAATCTAGTCCAATAAGAGCATTTGATCTGTTGTAGAGGAATATTGAGTATATATATATATATATATATATATAAATTAATGTTGTTGTGGATAAATTTTATAGGAACAAGCAGCAGTACCAGTCAATCTTAGTGAAATAATGTCTCAAACTTATGAGTCAGCAGAAGAATGCGTGCAAACCAACTACTATGGTGCTAAAAGAGTAATAGAGTTGCTTCTCCCCCTCCTCCATTTGTCTGACTCACCAAGAATCGTCAACGTTACCTCCTCTGGCGGAAAGTTAGAGGTATACATGCATGTAACATAAATATATTGTCTTCTGAAAAATACTATATATTCATCATCTTTTGATATATATTACATTAAATTAATTAGTAGCTGATAATTAGTGAAAAATAATAAACAATTGATATTGATTAGTTTTTTTGTTGTCTTCGATCATTTGTTTTAGAACCTAAATAACGAATGGGCTAAAGGAATATTAATTGATGACAAGAGGCTAACAGAAGAGAGATTGGATGAAGTACTATATGAGTTTCTGAAAGATATGAAGGAGGGTTCCTTGGAAACCAAAGGCTGGCCTCCTCATACATCTGCTTATACTGTCTCCAAAGCTGCTCTGAATTCCTACACAAGACTTCTTGCCAAGAGATACCCCAATTTCTGCATCAATAGCGTCTGCCCTGGCTATGTCAAAACCGATATAACCGACAACAAAGGTATCTTGTCTGCTGCCGAAGGTGCTTCATATTCTGTGAGGTTAGCGCTGATGCCAAAGGGTGGTCCTTCGGGCGTCTTCTTCCGTCAGCAAGAAGAAACACTTTATTAGATTGAAAATTAGATCTTTAATCCTTTTCATATGGATCGGATCGACGAAATAAAAATTGACGCTATTCTTCATCTTAGATCAATGATCTCCAACGTCTTTTGTTATTTCTAGTCGCGTGTTGATGTGACTTGTGCATCATCTCAACTGGCTGTCTAGCTAAATAATGGGTTCATTGGTAAGTCTTGTGATTTTCTATGAACTGTCTCCCTTTCATGCGTACAAGTTTCTATTAAATATTTTAACATGAGAATTAATATTTGGATCTTCAATTTTCTATAATTCAAGATAATAAATAAATATTGTTAGAAAACTTAATTACCTCCCACCATTTCATTTTGATGAAGAATCTGACATGACTATGAAAGAAGAATCATTCTAACAACTTTAACTAAGAGTGTCTCATGATGACTAGAGACAGTTATGTTGTAGGCCTAACTCTTAATAGTTTTCATGACACTACTTCAATGAAATTTGACGATTTTCACATTTCTACTTAGTTGCATTTCCTTCTCATAAGAAGTACCTCAAGAATTACACTAATGGTTTGAAACTTCCCATGTAGCAAATAGATACATCCATACCATGAAATTATCTATGAAAGTAATGAATTACTTCTATCTATCAAACATTATAGAGAAAAAGGTCAACATTTGTCTATGGATTATCTCAAGAAACTCTCTATTTCTTGTGGCATCTTTTATTAATATGTTTGATTAGCTTTTCTTTACATATCTTGAGATTAGAAAATTTAAATGTGAAAAATATTTTCTTTACTAACCTCTGCAACTTTGCTTGAAGAAATTCTCCAAACTTTTATGCAACAAATTACGTTTTAAGTTCTATGCCATAAATTGTAAAAGTTTTTCATGAATTATATTTCGTTCCAATACATGCCTATAAGTGTAAAAAAATTTTAACACAATCATTATGAATGCATGATGAATACAATTTTTATTGGAATGACAAATGGAACTAACATAAATTGTATTTTGAAACAAGTTAAAACATAAATATTTGTACTCGAGTTCAACAACAAAAAATAAATATTAACATTTATAGAGTTTGATATGAAACTTATATAAAAAAAAATAAAGATGAATATTCACACTCAAATTTAGTCTAAAAAGAATGTATAAACATATATAAGATTCGATTAGAAATGTATACAAAAAAATGTTTACCCTTCCCTTCGAATCAAGTGTTATGCTTAGGACACCTAAACCTTCATGTGTCATTGTTTCTTTCAAAATTCAATTGACACAATTTTTACACTTTGATCATGACCATCATTTCCTTCATTTCTTAAAAGATACAATTGCTTTTCAATACAAACTAACAAAATAAATATGTATCAATCTAACAACTATTACTACAAGAAAAACTGCTTCTTGCATAACTAAAAATCGCTGCAAAAAGTTTAGAAAGCATCGCAAATCGTTTTTAGCGGTGATGCAAGAGGGACGATAATGCTACGTCTCAAAGCTATATTTCATGTCGAATTGCAAGATAGACACGATTACACAACTCTTATTTTTTAGCTTTGGGGACATCACTCCAACGTTGGTAACTCATGTCAGTATGATGTTCACTATCCATGTGACCCGCCCAGTAAATATACTTGCATTCTCGCATGAGACTTTAGCGTCCCCCTCCTTGATCATCAATAGAATATGTCCAACCTTTCGCAACATGTCAGATTTATTGCTCTTTTCCCACCCATGACCTTGTTTCTAAAATTTTACAAACATGGTCAATAAGCTTTATTTGTGCCTGTATTGAACTTTAAAGTTCAATAGAGGCACAAATATGTCAATAATATATATTGATTCCAATAATAAGAGCACACCAAGTTTCATGTTCGATATGCTAAAGAAAAAACTAGACATACATATTTTAGAAGATTTACTATTATGCAAAATTAAATGAATCGTTATTTACCTGTCGTATCCTTCCGATTTGGAAACTCGGTATCATATACCACATCTGGTGGTTGGGTTGAGTCATTGGATGAGGAGGGGATGTCATCTCTTAATCTCGGTCCATGCATTGGTCTTGCTTGGGAGTCTTGTGTAGCCCCTTGTGTGCGAAGCCCCTGCAGCCTCCCCCTAATCCATGTACTCATCTTCTTATACTTTGCACCATTTCTGAAAATAAAGTCTGCTCTGGAGTGGCTGAGCTACATTCATAAAGTCATTATACTTATCCAAAAACAAGAATAATTTTACAGATTATCATGGTTATGTAGGCAATTTAAATTCAGCTTATTACATGTTTCATTAACCTTTGCCAAGTAATGTAGACATAAGCATGCTTATTCTACCCCTATGTTTGTACTGCCTTTTAAACAAAAGGAATAAAGCCTATAAAACAAAGGGCTCAACAATCAAGTGCTTTATTATTGTAATGCCAAACATACCCAACGTATTAAAAAAAAAGAAAACCCACAAATAAAGGCCCGGTGAAATCCAAGTCTGGTTTCTGTCTCTTTTATTCAGCTATGGTTATAGACAGTGTCGTGTAATACATGATTTTCTATAAAAATCATGGTTTGTTTTCTTTTAATGTACTTATTTTGTAGTTCTAGGGCACACAATATCCAAATGCGCTAAATAAATTTTGTAGCAGCATGCAAGAAAATATTTTGATTCCATGGTCTTCAAAATGCCTATCCGTTAACTCCTCAAAGTGACTACTTTCTTACATATTATTTGGCATCAGGCAATGAAATTTAAAAACTAGAACATTTATAAATAGAGTCAATAATTGATGCCTAGTTTATAGGTTAATATCTGGTAGCAATTTTAAAGCAAGCATACGATGCACATACAACAAAAGCTCAATTAAAATAGAGGTGTTTGAGGATTATATGGTAATGGCAACATACCAAACCTAGAATTGCCAAAGCTTAGAGAGATGTATCTAATTTCTTCTCTGTCTCTTCACAAGCAGGATAACTAGACCATCCAACCTTTTATATAGTGTCTTGTTTTTGGTAACAGAAGACTGGTTATTATTTATAGAGGAGTTGGCTGAGGGTTTCAAAGAACACTTGAACAACACATATTCACAAGTATTGAGCGCTTGAAGATCAGGGTAGAAATTCAAGAGATCATGCAAGAGAAAATTCTTGAGAGAAGGATTTTCTAGAAAGCTCAGTCCAGATTGGAGAGTGTCAGAGGTTCTGATTACCTACTGTGGTAGAAGACGAGTAGGTCGCGTGGCTTGGGTAAACGTATCTAGTTACAAAGGTTTTGTAAACATTTTACTTCTAATACTCTCAATCGATAAAATTGGCGTTCCTGGATTTGGTTGCCTCGTAGGGTTTTACCTTTAAGGAGTTCTTCAAAAGGTTTCACTTCGTAACCAAATTATTATGTTAATGTTATTAATATTTTAAATTGGTTACTAATCTGTGCTAATAAAGTTTGTTTAGCAGTATTGAGCACAAATAGGGGTACTTAGGTAATTTCAATTGGTATCAGAGCGTGGTTCACTCAAATCTAAGTGTGATTCGTTCCCCTAGAAGATCATGGTGACACTATCATCACCACCATAGTTTGATGGTGATAACTATGCCTACTGGAAGGTAAGAATGAGAGCGTTTCTAAAGTCGTTTGATGAGAAAGTCTGGCTAACCGTGGATTCAGGTTGGACAAGGCCCACAACACCTATAGAAGAGTGGACCAAAGAACAATCGAGCAGCTGTAATTCGAATAACACAGGTCTAAATGCCATTTTCATGGCAATTTCTCTGGATAAATTCAAGAGAATTTCCACGTGTAAGACATCCAAGGATGCTTGGGATATTTTGGAAACCACACATGAAGGGACCAAAACGGTGAAAAATTCTAAATTACAAATGTTGACCTCAAAGTTTGAGGAGATAAAAATGCTTAAAAATGAGACTTTTAATGAATTTTATGCAAAACTAAATGACAGTGTTAATTCTAGATACAATCTCGGTGAAAAGGTGGAGGAGGCATGAGTTGTGAAAAAAATCCTGAGATCTCTACCTGAAAGGTTTCGGCCAAAGGTGACCGCCATAGAAGAGAGCAAGGGTTTAGACACAATTCGAGTAGAAGAACTGGTAGGTTCTTTGTAAATTTATGAATCTACCCTTCCACAACAAAAGAAAGGTAAGTCCATCACACTCAAAACTGCTAAGGATGAAAATCAGTTTGATAATGAAGATCTATGTAGTGATGACTTAGCATTTGTGGCCAGAAAATTAAAAAAATTCATGTTTAATAAAAAGAATTATGGAAAGATGAAAAAATGTAAGAATTTTACTAAAAATAATGTATCTAAAAAGTGGAATAAAGACAAAACCGAATTGAAAGATAAAGTCCAATGTCATGAATGCTCTAGTTTTGGTCACATAAGTCTGGAATGTCCAAATTTTAAAAGAAAGGCAAAAACCTTGAATACCACTTTGAGTGATGATTCTGACTCTGAAAGTTCAGATACATCCTCTGATAATGAAGCTGTTTTTATTGCTTTTTCTGCCTCTGTTACTAATTGTCTTGACAAGAGCGAGCAATATTCTGATAACAACATGGTTGTTTGTGATAGTGATTCTGATGTTGCCACAGAAGTTGCTAATCATGAATTAAGTATGCATGAAGCATATGAGGACTTATGTGAGGAGTTTGTGAAAATCCAAATGGTAAATAAAAAGTTGTACAAAAACCTAACTGCCACAAAGAATGAGAAGAACAATTTGGTGGAGGCGCTAAAAGTAACGGAACTAGAAGTGACAAAGCTACGTACGCAGAAAGAGGTGCTAGAAAAGAAGTTGGTGGCTTCACAAGAAGTGAAAGAAAAGACTCCCACTCAAAAACTCAATGAACTATTGAAAGTACAAAGAGATAGTTCCGATCGCACAGGGTTGGGATACAATACTTCCAAAGATTCACATCATAAAGAATCTACTGCCTCTACATCCAAAGGTATCACCTTTGTAAAAGGAAGTAATGAAGAAAATGTCTCAAAGAAACCTATGAATAAAGGCAAGTCAGTAATGAATTCTCCAGGTAAGTCAAAAGGTATGTTTGTCCCTACTTGTCATTATTGTGGAATAATTGGACACATGGGAACAAATTGTTTTAAACGTAGAAAAGAGAAAGAAAAAGGAAATAGAAATAAGTTTTCAAGCAAGGATACGAATCTAGAAATTAAAGTGGACAAATTGAGTAATCAAATAAACACTCTAGGTGAGAAACTTGGTGAACTATCTGAATTGTGTTTTCCTAAGAACATGAATAAAACGAATATCAAGACCAAGTGGGTAGTGAAAAAAAAGGTCGTATGCCTAGTAGCACACAAAGCATTCAAAGCTATGGACACTAGCATGTGGTATCTGGACATTGCTTGTTCTCTGAACATTGCTTGTTCTAGACATATGTCTAGAGATAAAGGGTTGTTTAAAAAGATTGAATTCATCAGTGGAGGATCAACAACTTTTGGTGATGGAAGTACAACAACAGTGGAAGGAAAGGGAAGTGTAGATATTCCTGATTTACCTACTCTTCATACTGTTCTT
Source organism: Cyclocarya paliurus (assembly GCA_029856935.1). Classification (NCBI taxonomy): domain Eukaryota; kingdom Viridiplantae; phylum Streptophyta; class Magnoliopsida; order Fagales; family Juglandaceae; genus Cyclocarya; species Cyclocarya paliurus. The sequence continues at coordinate 28,413,755 of CM056954.1, read as the reverse complement.
TTTGTTAATGGCCTCAAGACCAATCTGTTAAGTATTAGTCAGTTTTGTGATGATTATCTTTCTGTGCAGGTCTTAAAGGATGAATGCAAAGTCTACAATAGTGATGGAAAATGGATCTTGAAGGGCACAAGACTGCTGACAACTGCTACGGAGTTTCTCCTATGAACATGATACATTGTTACAAAGTAGAGCTAGATGAAACTGAGTTGTGGTACTACCATCTAGGCCATATCAACTAGAGAGACATGCAAAAAATCTCTAAAAAGGAAGTTGTATGTTGTAACACCCCGCTCCCCAATAAAGACATTTTAGAATTTTTGGGGAGCCAGTGTGCTACTACTAAACTTGAACTTAAAATTTTTTTCTTTTTAACAACACACCAGATGCGAAAGATTCCACAAATAAAATAAATTTTATTAAATACTTAAAATCTAAAATAGAGTTTGCGGAAGCACTCATTAAAAAAATACGAAAGTCTCTTATGCTTATCAGAATAATTTATTTAAACCTTAAACCATAAAACTAATCATAGCATAATCTGTCTAGGCCTCTGCCTTGCCTCCTGGGTCAAGTCTTGTCCTACAGTCTCATCCTCATAAATGTCATTACCTGGGGTGGTTTAAAAACATGAAAACAAACTAAAATGAGTCGAATACTCAATAAGCAACACATCATACAATAAACATAATAAACATAAGGTTTCTTGAAAAACATGCATACTCATAAATACATACGTAAATAACATGAACATGAACATGAACATGAACTTATCTTTCACTTGTCATAGGCCGTTACCCACTGTTGACCCCCGTGAGTTAGGGTTACTGAATCTAAGTAGATTCTGATTTCACCTGTGGCCACAGGTTGTGGAATCCATACATAAGAAAGATATACTGGGTGCACTACTAGCATATATGACCTGGCAATGTAATATGCCGATAACATAGATACCATCTTCATATCATAACATAGGCCGTTACATCTCTTATCATTCATATTTCATCATAATCATACTTGCATACTTGTCATATCATAGATTTCAAAAGAAATCACATACATACTTGTTGTATCTTGTCATATCATATCATAGATTTCAAATGAAATCGCAGTCTTTCATAACATATCGTGATACATGACTCTTCGCATAAAATCATGATTTTTTATAAATATTTTGATACATAAATCTTCATATAACATCATGCATGGGTTTTCATAAATATTTTAATGCATAACTCTCACATACAATCATGTCTTTTCATAAATCTTTTGATGCATAACTCATTTCATAAAATCATGAATTTTCATAAATAACTTAATGTATAATTCTTCACGTAAAATCATGGATTTTCATAATTTTATCATGTCTTGGATACGTCAAAAGGGGCTTCCAATGGAGGGTGTATACAGTGGCGGAACCAGGAATGTGTTGTAGGGGGCCGAGCAAAACTAAAATTAAAATAAAATATTTTTTGTTCTATTTTTAGGTTAAAATAACTTATAAGATCAAAATAATTTTGTAGAGGGGGCTAAGATAATTTTTTAGAGAGGGGGCCAACACAAGATGAGATTAATATAATCCTATTCAATCATAAAAAATTAATATATATAATTTGTTTTTTCAAACTTTAGGGGGGGCCATGACCTCCCCCTGCCCCAATGTAGGTCCGCTGATGGGTGTACATGCATAATATTTTTATAAAAGACGAGCAGTTTACCGTACATACGTGTAAGGGTATGATCATATTACTTACCTTACAACGCAAATCCACTATTTTCGACATGTAATCGATTGCTTATAAAATAACATGTAATTTGCATAAATTTCTGATTAAACATGTGATTTTATTTAAAACCTAAACAACTAAAATGGTCTATATTTCCTAAACCTAAATTCTTCCTAACATTAAAATATTCTCACCTGTTAAAAAATAAAGAGCAGGGGCATTTTTGGGAAAACAACATAATGGACATGGGCATTTTGGGAAAGTCTGACAAAACACAAAAAGCTTACGGAAAAGGAAAAACAGCTTACGGGAGAGGAGGGTGGTGCGATGCTCACCGAGAGAGGGAGAAGGTAACCGCAAAGGTGGGTCTGGTGGCTGGCCAAGGTTCAAAGTGGCTCAAGACTGGAGAGCTTAGTGCTGGTTTAGAGAGATTGAGAGAGAAACCGAGTCTTAGAGAGATAGAGTGATAGTGAAAGAGAATCAATGTTAGGGAGGGGGCTTGATGTTGGGAGGAGCAGAGAGATATTACGAAGTGCGTTGGTGACTTACAGTGCCGCTGACGATCCTGGAGATGGAACTCGGTTGTGGCCGACATATGGTGGCGGTCCGATGATTGAAAATTTTAGGTTACGTGGTCTCCGAGTGCTCTATTTTTGGTGTGGAAAATAGGGGTGCTGTGCATGGTTTGTGCAGTGGCTATCACACGATGGCTGAGCGACTGGAAGGGACAGCGTTATGGAGGGTCTCAGCATGTTGGGTGGCTTCCATTTGGGGCTCTTGTGTTGTGTTAAAGGGGCTGAGTGTTCGATGAGTTCGTGAAAGGGTGTTCTGCATGCATGAGTGTGCTTTGACATTGGGCGGCAGTGTATTTATAGACCTAGCTGGTTGAGAACCAAAAGGGAAACCCTAGAGGTGATAAACGTGCATGCGGAGGAAAAAGTTATGATAAAGCCGTGTATGCAGTGATAGATGGATATGAAACGTGAACTAAGCCATGCGTGAAGAGAAGTCTACCATGGTGAGGACTCTGGGTGTTGGTTTGATCTAAGGATCCTATTCAAGCTGGGAATCCAACAATATAGGAATGCATGCACGCACGGACTTGGGAAAAGAAATTCAAAATAATATAAACACTATCTAGTCTTGAAATATATCTCAATTTAATAAAATAAAAAAATTTAATCCTACTTCATCTATAAAAAATATTAACCGAAAAAAAATAATCCAATTATCAAACCTAATAAATATCTGTAATTTATCCCTAAAAATATAGGATCAATAAAATATCTGTAATTTATTCCTAAAAATATAGGATCGGGTTGTTACATATGTTGACTGGCCAAAATTTTGAAAAACAAGAAGATGGTGTGAGGAGCTTGTCAGGAAGGAAAGCAGACCAAGGCACAACACAACAAGATAGTTGATATTCTGACTTTAAGACCACTTGAGCTGTTACACATGGATTTGATGGGTGCTACTCAGACTGAGAGTCTCAGTGGAAAGAAGTATATAATGGTCATCATGGATGACTAATCAAGATATACATGGATCATATTATTGAGAGACAAAACAGAAACATTCGACCTTGCAAAGAAACTGTTCAGATGACTACAAACAGAGAGGAATTCCTCTATCTCTCGTATTCATAGTGATCATAGGAAAGAATTTGAAAATAGTCATTTCTCTTCTTTTTGTGATGTACAGGGAATACATCAAGAGTTCTCAACCCTAATCACCCCACAATAGAACGAAATTGTGGAGAGGAAAAATAGGGCAATATAAGAGATGGCCCGCACCATGCTGAGTAACAAAAAGTTGGCGTTATACTTCTGGGGAGAAGCTGTCAACACTACTGGACACATTTTGAACTGTGTAGTCTTTCGTCCAAGCACCAAAATCACTCCCTATGAGTTATGGAATGGAAAGAAACCCATAGTAAAGCATTTTAAGGTGTTCATGAGTACTTGCTACATTCTAAGAGACAGAGAAAATGCCCACAAATTTGATAGCAAGAGTGATAAAGGAATATTTCTTGGATATTCTTCAAACAACAAAGCTTACAGAGTATACAACCTACGGACTAAAAGAGTGATGGAGTCAATCAACATAGTTGTGGATGACTACTCTAAAGAGATGACCAAGAAGGAACTTGACAATCTTATCGAGAAGGCTAAAGAAGACTCAATCGATCAAGAGGACAAAGATCCATCGGAACCTACTACACCAAGCTTGGCTTCACCCCATGAAAAGGAGCGTTCTACAAGGATCAGCCACAATCATCCAAAGGAGAACATCCTTGGAGAATTGGATGAAGGTATGAGATTAAGAAAATGTGTTTTCCACCTGAAAAGGTGGAAGAAACCTTACAAGATGAAAGTTGGGTCAACGCTATGCATGAGAAATTGCACCAGTTCACCCGAAATCAAGTATGAGAGCTAGTTCGAAGACCTAAAAATCACAACATAATTGGAACAAAGTGGATATTAAAAAACAAGTCAGATGAACATGGAACCATTGTTCGAAACAAGGCCAGACTGGTAGCACAAGGATACACCCAAGTTGAAGGAATTGACTTTGATGAGACCTTTGCACCAGTAGCTCGTTTAGAATCTGTTCGCATATTGCTAGCAATTGCAAGCCACTTAAAATTTATGTTTTATCAAATGGATGTTGAAAGTGCCTTTTTAAATGTCATACTCAATGAAGAAGTATATGTAGAATAACCAAAGAGATTTTCTAATCAATTGTTTCCTGCCCATGTTTTCAGGTTGAAGAAAGCTCTTTATGGATTAAAGCAAGCACCTCGAGCATGGTATGAGAGACTAATGAAATACTTGATTGAAAATAACTTCATAAAAGGTCAAGCTGACCGAACACTTTTTCTAAGAAAAACTGGTAAGCATCTATGTATTGTTCAAATTTACGTAGATGACATTGTGTTTGGCTCCACTCTTGACAAATTCTCACATGACTTTTCCAAAGAAATGAAAAATGAGTTTGAAATGAGTATGATTGGGAAATTAAATTTCTTTCTTGGGATTCAAATTAAAAAAACTAAAGGAGGGATTTTTATTTCACAATCTAAATATGCTAAAGATCTTGTTACGAGATTTGGCATGGAAGGGAAGACACATCCTTGCATTCCAATGAGCACATTGGTTAAAATATGTTTGGATTCCATAGGTAAAAGCATTGATGTTACTCTGTATAAAAGCATGATAGGAAGTCTTCTTTACATTACTGCTAGTAGATCTGACATTACTTTTAGTGTAAGATTATGTTTGGAAGTTTCATCTTTAATAAAATTCTCATCTCATCTCATCTCATCATTACAACCTTTTCAAATTCCTATATAAAATATAATAAATAATTCAACTTTTTCAAATCCCAATACAACTTTTTCAAATTTCAATTTAACTTTTTCAAATCTCAAAACTAAAAAATAATATTTTAAACTTTAAAACAAAACACAAAATTCTCATCTTACCTTCCAAACATAATCTAAGTGTTTGTACAAGATTTCAGGCTAATCCTAAAGAATCACACATCACAACAGTAAAAAGAATCTTGAAATACCTGAGTGCTACTGTTGACTATGGCATATTATATTCAAAAGATTCAAATTTGACTTTGGTTGGCTATTATGATGATAACTGGGCTGGTAATGTTGATGTCAGAAAAACCACCACAGATGGTTGTTTTTATGTCAATAGCAATCTGGTAGCATGGATGAGCAAGAAGAAAAACTCCATCTTCTTGAACACTGCTGAAGCCGAATACATTGCGGTTGGAAGTTGTTGCACTCAGCTTCTTTGGATGAAAAATATGCTTGAGGACTATGGGCTCTCTCAAGATACTATGACTGTCTACTGTGACAATTCAACTGTAATTAGTATCTCAAAGAACCTTGTGCAACACTCAAGAACCAAGCACATAGATATAAGACATCACTTTATAAGAGACTTGGTTGAAACAAAGGTAGTGTCTCTGGAACACGTTAATACCGAACACCAACTGGCCGATTTGTTCACTAAACCTCTAGATGGTTTAAGGTTTGAATTTCTAAGGAAGGCCATTGGTGTGTGTGACATGCCCTATTTTTTTTTTAAAAATATATATATATATATATATATATATATAAAATGGGTGTATGTTTTGCTATTTTTTTTTTCTTTTTTTCAAAACATTTCATGTTGCTATCATTTTGCAAGATACAAGCTTTATGAGAATACTGGGTCCTTAAGCTTTGTGACTGCCACCTATTCATTTAACTAGGATCGAGGTAGATCTTGACTTGTATGAGTTTTTACTTATGATGCACACTCTTAAGGAAGACCACACAAGGATTCTATTCTCTACACTCTGAGGAACTTAATCTGACCTCCTAATAATTTAGTGACAACAAACGTATACTCATACAATGCCTAAAGAATGGAGGAGTCTATGCCTTGAATTGACTAAAACTAGTTGAACCTAGTACCAAATCGAAAAAGGTCTCCTCTTGCCATGCATAAAGGTCGATCCTTATAGAAAAAGTCGGGTGTTTAAAAGTTATTATGGAAAAAGATGAACACTCATGCATGGATTTGAACTCTAAAAAGTCCTTATAGAAAAAATCATTGTCTCAATCATTATAAAAAAAGATGAGCAACACAAACTGGACATATAGAGTAAATATATGGCTTTGTGCTTCAAGGGAGTTGCTTTTTCTAGTGTCTAGGTCCTAGCATAAAGTTTGACTTTTAAGGAAAGTTCACCCTTGTTGGAGCAAACCTGAAAAATTATAAAGAAAGGGGGAGTATAGAAAAGAAAGAAAAATAATAAAAGTTTTTTGAAAATTTTTCCTCACTCACACACACACGAATTCTTTGCAGGTCATCAATTACGAAAAATGCTCAATTGTGAAGACTAACCAATAAGAAATACTTCTCCTAAATAAGTGGAAAATTGTTGAGTGTAATAAAGCTTGGTCAAGGAAATTACTCAAAAAGGCACAAACTTTGTGAATGAAAAATAGATAATATTTTTTGGTTCTTTAAAAATTGTTTTCTTTTTCAAAAATTTAAAAAAAAAAAAAAAGGAGGCATGAGTAACTGGAATGAGAGTGGGGGGTTACCTCTAACGGCATGCTCTACATGTTAAAAAAAGAGAGGGCCCGCGTGCATGGCATGTTCCAAATTCTGGGCAGGAAATGAAAAAAGCTGCTCTGTAGCATTAATGGCACCCTGCACATCAATCACCCCTAAATCACCATTAAGCCTCGATTCTCTCCTCCATTCATCCTGTTCATCTTCTTTGATACACTATTAGAAAGAAATCACACCATTTTTGGTTCATGCATCTCAAGAAATTTGTGTTTATCTTCTGCACAAAATCAAGGTAAGTCTTCTCTTCATAATATACTTCTTAAGTTTTTTGTTGCTTTAGGAATTTGTTTAGGGTTCTCTCAGTCTTCGATTCCTCAAAAATCTGTGAAATCCTTGAAGTTTCGGAAACCTAGTTCGCTTAGGACTTGAAAATCCTTTTGAAAGGGTTGTATAAAGCCTTAAAAAGGGCATGCATATTGGGTTCTTGTAGAAGGTAACGAGCAAAGGCTACATGTGCGTCTATTTGGCTATTTTCTAAATGTTGTCCTCGTCCACCCTGTGCTGCGTTGGTCCTGTGCTTAGGTCTAGATATTTTCCTCACCTGGTAAAAATTGCTAAACATGTATGTGCCTTCTGGATAACCTTTTAGAAACACAAGTGTGATTGATTTAATTTTTTTTTCCTGGAATTATCTACACTGTCTTGGGCCTATTCAGTCAACAGTTTGAGAGAGAAATGAATCTTGTTATGCTGTTACTTTGTGTCTTTACCAAGATTAGGATTTTTTTTTTTGTAGATGAAATACAAATCAATTAGAAAGAAAGCAAAATTTGATAGCAAAGCACCTCCAGTAACTTCCTCCAATGAAGGAGAATCTGATTCTCATGTGAAAACTCCAAAAAACACTCCACAAAAATCCAAGGCAGTAGATAAAAGATCTATTTCTTCTAAAGAAGTGGGGAGTACATTAAAGCCTTCTACTTCTACCAAAGGATCAAAACCACCAAAATTTGTTAGTGAGGGAGCAGAAACAACCTACAAGAATGTGTTCTCCAAGAGGAATGTTCTTGGAGAACAAGAGGTAACTCTAAGTGATGTGAATGACCTTGCTTTTGAATTTATTATCTACATATTGCTAACAGAGGATGAGAAAAAATTACTAAGAGAGCTCCTGCCCCCTATATTGAAATTGTGAGAGAATTTTATGCCAACTCTTTACTCGGTGTGGATAATAATTCCATTACATCCGCTGTTAGGGGTGTTAACATGATCATAACTTCTGAGATTATTAGAGAGTTCTATGAACTCCCTAGTGTGGAAAACCCAGGTTATCCATACAAAGGCATGGGGACCCTATCAAAAGCCCAAATGAATGATTGGTTTGCTGGGTCCAAAGTACCAGCATGGCCCCCAAAGATCCATAGACTCTCTATGACGTCAATGCTACCTAAATATAGGTTCCTTGCCAAAGTTGTTTTTACAAATCTTTGGCTCATCATTAGGCATATTGAGCTGACAGTTGAAAAAGCCCAGTTTATGTATGCTCTAGTTAAAGGTGTACCCATAGATCTTCCCTCCCATATTATTAATGTTATTTTCAAGGCTTGGGCTGACATAACAGACAAGGAAAATCTATCATTTGGAGGTCTCATCACAAAGTTGGCCGACATTACTAAAGTTCCTTTAAGGAGCACAGAGGCCACAGTAAAGATGTATGAGAAGATCTCCTCTAAAATAGTCACCAAGTCAGAAGCTGTAGTTAATGGAAAGAAAAGTAGTCATGCCGAGGAATCCACATATTCCCATCCTGCCCCAGGAAAATCCACTGAAGTGATTGAAAAACTTCAGATTTTGCAGTCAAAATTTGATTCGTTTGTGGATAAGTGGGAAGAAAAAAGGGGGAAAATGGAACAAGTGCAAGAACACCTGCAGGATGAGTCAGAGAAGGTAAATGATAAGCTGTAGCAAGTTTTTCTAGATGTGGATCAGATTCTGAAGACAGTAAATCCACCTGAAGAAGAAAAAAAATCTGACTGACTGAAGCTGACAACACATAGGGGGACATGGGATGAATTTTTCAATAGAGGGAGCAACAGGGCAATGCGAATAGAATGTTGACACCACCACCACCACCACCTTTTTTTTATTATTTTTGAAGTTTATTTGTGTTTTCATATTGAACAATGATTTGCCTTTCTCATTTTGATTTCATTTGCAACATTAAACTGATATGCGTATGGTTAAGTTAAGACTCATTATGATACTTCAAAAATTTTGTCTATGATGAATTTTCTTTGAAGTATAACTTCCTATATGAGATCTTTGCTGGTGGTTTGGTTAGCTGTTTTGTAGGATTAAATCACATTCATCCAATGTATGTTTTGTCACCAATTAGCCAAAGAGGAGATTGTAAATGTAATTTATGTTTGGCTAGGATTAGATAAGGCTGTACTTAAATTAGAATTATGGATGAATGTAAGTTTAAATAGGACTTTAGGAGTGCATTTGATAAAGACAAGTATTTGAATAGAAGATATCCGATTAAGATAAGTGTTTGAATTTTAACTCTTATCAAATCTTGTTATATTATAAGATAAGAGTCCACAAGAGTCCTATGTATGTGTCGAGTCTAAGAGTCAGTTGAAGAGATAAAGATGCAAGATTTATTGAAGAAACTGAAGCTGATTTGAACTCAATGTAATCTAGAAGAAGTGATCCAGTCTGAGATGTTCGCAAATAGTTAGCAACGTATTTGACTGAGATTCTGGATAAACCTGTCAGCAGAATTCTTCTCCAAATCAATGACAACATTGCCTATTTATAGAGGAGTCTGCTAAGGGTTTTAAAGAACACTTGAACAACACATATTCAGAAGTATTGAGAGTATGAAGGTCAAGGTAGAACTTCAAGAGATCATGCAAGAGAAAATTCTTGAGAGAAGGATTTTCCAAAAAGCTCAGTCCATGAGATTGAGTGAGAGCATACTCTAAGGGGGAATTGTCATGTTAGAGTTCAACCACTGGAGGTTCTAGTAGGAAAGACAAAGATTGGAGAGTGTCAGATGTTCTGACTACTTACTGTGGTAAAAGACGAGCGGGTCGCGTGTCTTAGGTAAACGTGTTTAGTTACAAGGGTTTTGTAAACGTTTTACTTGTAATACTCTCAATCGATAAAATTGGCGTTCCTGAATTTGGTTGCCCCATAGGATTTTACTTTTGAGGAGTTCTTCAAAGGGTTTCCCTTCGTAACCAAATTATTATGTTAATGTTATTAATATTTTATATTGGTTACTAATTCTTGCTAATAACGTTTGTTTAGTATTAACGTGCATAATTAGGGATACTTGGGTAATTTCACTCTTCACAGTGGCCACTTCCTATGGAATCAAAGAATGACAATAAAAATCAACATATAAAGCTTCCAAAGAAATGCAAGCAACGTAACATATAACAACCAGAAGATGATTAACACTCACATATTTATAACAACTAGAAGATGATTAACACAAAGTAGTAACAGATAAGGAGCATATAGTTAAATTTGATTTCTCTAAGGTTGGTTCTAGTAATAGATAATGAACATTACTGTTGTGAATTATGAACATAATGTAACATCCATCATTTAATTGACTTGTCAGCAATCCATCTTACCAACATGTAAATAGGAACCAAATGCATCTGTGGTTAGCCTATATTACCACATAACTCCCTAAGAACAAAAGTGTGAGGAGTTGCTTTTCCAACAACTCAAGCATAATGTGCATGAAGAGATGTCTAAAAAGCCATTCTACCTGAACCGAGTACGAGGCCTGAAAAAGTTATCAAGTGACAATAATTTTTGTCAAATTTGAAGTGAATGATAATAGTGATGGAAAAACTAAAAATAATCAGCCAAATAATCTGAAAATGACTATTGACATGATCACATTCTTTGGCAACAGAAAATTATCCTTTTTTTTCCAAGCAAAACAAGAACTGATGGTTTCTGTCAACGTAGATAACATTTACAAGACAAACTAAAAGAATGAATTGTGTATGGGTCAATTGAAAAAGCATGTGATTCTGTGAAACTTAGATTTTACTTATACTCAAGCATGTCTTAATGGGTATCCATCATCATCTCAGATAAGAGATGCAAGAGTATAGCCACTGACCATACTAGCAACACATCTCATAAGCATGTTTAGGCTGGTGTGTGATATATATGAATAAGATTTGCATGTCTCTATAGATGTATATGCTGTATAAATTAAATAAATAACAGAAGGTACAAATTTAGAAAGCACTTGACAAAGAATCTGTACATACAAAGAACAGTACTGATAATTATACAAATTATAAGCAATTAATTAGCTGAAATGTGATAAGAAAATGCAGTTTCTTTAAGGTTTTTTGCCTGCTAATATAGGGTACTAAGTTAAGAGGAAATGTTAGTTGGGATTGTAGATTTTATTGCAGACCCTAACAGCAATAAAACCTAAAATTTTAGTTGGGAAATTTTAGTTGGGATTGTAGATTTTATTGTAGATTTTAAAACTTGAAATAAAACTTACCAGCAAGCCAGGCACAATGTAAAGCCTTCGTTGAAATACATGTCCACATGATTGATTAAGTAAAAGGAAAAGGAACTACATGTACATGATGCCATATTATTCCCTTTTAGATAAGAAATGCATTGAATTTATAGCATACAAGGGTAAGTACTTCAAGATAAAATGCAGTCATTCGGTTCTATGAAAATGATATTATACCCACAGAAAACCGAGCGGAGTTAGAGAGAGAGAGAGAGATCAGTGGAGCCTAAAACAGTGAAAGAGAAACTCACCGACGTCGGTGAGGAGGCGATTTTGCTGGTCGACACAAAGAAATTACTCAAACAATAAAATAACTTTTTAACGGCTAAATTTACATCCTGAAAATAAAAATAGTTGCAAATTCTACATTTTTTTTATAATGACAATTTTATAAAAATAAATTTATAAATTGACATGATTAGATGTTATAATTTAAAATGCACAAGTTGCAAAAAAATGTGTTGGAAAATTGAAAGGCTCTCAAGTACTAAAAGTTATTATTTAAATTAGATATATTATCTATAATTTAATAACTTTAGCTTTAATTACACCTGATTTAATAGTCATTTCATGACACATAACGACTAATGAGAGGGGATAATGTGGTTGAATAGGCCAACCAAATTAAAGCTCCTTTCAAGAGAATTGAAGGAACTTTCTTTTTAATTGGTTATAGAACTCAAAGGGTCCTTTTTTCCTTTTAAATTGGACAAATAACTGGGTTGATTTGGATTCAGAGACAAGATGAAATAGTTTTAGATGAAAGATGAAAATTGAAAAAAATTTTGTTAGAATATTATTTTTTAATATTATTATTGTTTTGGAATTTGAAAAAATTGAATTGGGATTTGAAAAAGTTTAATTGTTTATTATATTTTGTGTGAGAATTTGAGAAAGTTGTAATAATGAGATAAGATGAAACACTTTCTGAATCTAAATGAGAATGATTTCTTGAATGAATAGTACAAACAAATGGTTGGACTTCTTTAGAGTTCAAAATTATTAGTGTATAAGTGTGTTGGCATATTCATATGAAAACTTGTGTTAAATTATGTTGTAATAGAGTTAAGTAGGATAAAGTGAAAAGGGAATGAAATCAGCTTAACATGGCTCAAGCGGAACCCGTACAGAGTGTTCGCTCGACACTCGATCGACATAGCTCTTGAGCGAAACTCATACAGAGAGTTTGCTCGACACAACACTCGCTCATCATGGTACTCGAGTGGATGTTCATACAGAGAATTCACTCAACACTCGCTCGACACTAGCTCAACATGGTGCTCGATCGGACGTTCACATAGAGAGTTCGCTCAACTCATGGCTTGAACAACTCTTGGATATAACGTACACTCGACACTCCGCTCGAGCAAATGTTCAAAAATAATAAAAGGAAGCTCGTTCATTTGTTAAGTTGGCAAGCAAATACTGAACAAGTATTGTCATCATCCCGACGTCACGATTCTCTCATTTTTATACGTTGGAGTTGGGGCGTCACAATGATACTTGTATTTTCTTTTTTATATCAAAGTTTAGTAGATGGTTGCAACCTACTTGAGCTTTGAAGCACTAAGTGATAATTACCAAGTGGATTGACTTCTTGCTGCTGCAGGTAGGAGCCAAAATTGATTGGGATAATCTTCCACAAACTTATGAGTTAGTAGAAGCATGCTTGCAAACAAACTACTATGGCACTAAAGGAATGGCCGAAACACTCATTCATCTCCTCCAATTGTCTAATTCCCCAAGGATTGTCAACGTCTCATCCGGCCTCGGGCTTATAAAGGTATGACGATAACACATTCCTCTCATAGAAACAAATTGTCAGCACCTTGGTAAGAAACTTGGCTTAATTTGACACTAGCTCGGTACACATGAATTCAGGCAAGTTGGACCTTTAGTAGATGACTCAGCAAAATTATTGGTAACTGAATGAATTCATTTTGGGCAAATGATGGAAAGTTATAGATTTTGCCACTTCCTCTCAAACTTTTCGAAATGATTCTAAAGGGAAAAAAAGCATGTACACCACAATCAGTTCAGACAATTCTATTCACACATGGGTGATGTAACGCCCCGCTCCCCAATAAAGACATTTTAGAATTTTTCGGAGAGCCAGTGTGCTACTACTGAACTTGACTAAAACTTTTTCCTTTTAATAACGAGCCAGATGCAAAAGATTCCATAAATAAATATATAATTTAATTAATACTTAAAATCCAACATAGAGTCTGCGGAAGCACTTATTTAAAAAAATATACGGAAGTCTCATGTGCTTATCAAAATAATTTACTTAAATCTTAAACCATAAAAGCTAATCATATCATAATCTGTCTAGGCCTCTGTCTCGCCTGCCGGGGTCAAGTCCTGTCCTGCAGTTTCATCTTCATAAATTTCATCACCTGGGGTGGTTTAAAAACATGAAAACAAACTAAAATGAGTCGAATACTCAATAAGCACACATCATACAGTAAACATACTAAACATAAGGTTTCTTGAAAAACGTGCTTACTTATAAATATATACGTAAATAACATGAACATGAACATGAGCTTATCTTTCACTTGTCATAGGCCGTTACCCACTGTTGACCCCCGTGAGTTAGGGTTAGCGAATCTAAATAGATTTCGATTCCGCCCGTGGCCGCGGGTTGTGGAATCCATACATAAGGAAGACATACTGGGTGCACTACCAGCATGTACGACCTGGCAATGCAATATGCCCATAACATAGGTACCGTCTTCATATCATAACATAGGCCGTTACGTATCTTATCATTTATATTTCATCATAATCATACTTGCATACTTGTCATATCATAGATTTTCAAAGAAATCACATTCATACTTGTCATATCATATCATAGATTTCAAATGAAATCACATTCTTTCATAACATGTCGTGATGCATGACTTCTCACATAAAATTATGATTTTTCATGAATACTTTAATGCTTAAATCTTCACACAAAATCATGCATGGCTTTTCATAAATTATTTTAATGCATAACTCTCACATAAAATCATAACTTTTCATAAATCTTTTGATGCATAATTTCTTTCATAAAATCATGAGTTTTCATAAATATCTTGATGCATAATTATTTACATAAAATCATAGATTTCCATATTTTTATCATGTCTTGGGTACGTAAAAATGGGCTTCCAATTAAGGGTATACATGCATAATATTTTTATAAAAGACATGTCGTTTACCGTACATACATGTAAGGGTATGATCATGTTACTTACCTTGCAGCGCTACTTCCTGAATCTCACTTCGTAACTCGTCACCGAACGGTACGTGACGGGGGTTGGCTAGACGAGACGACAGTGGCTCTGGGTGGCCAGGAGTGAGGCGACGTGGCTGGTTTACTAGGCTGGGTGGTGCGACGCCAAGAGAGGGAGAGATAGTACCGAGAGAGAGTTCTGTTTTCGAAGGCAACCGAGAGAGAGAGAGAGAGAGAGGAGGCTGGCGGTGGTTGTGGTTTCTTTTAGTGTGATTTTAGAGTTAAAGTTCAGAAAAAAAAATAGTGAGTGAATTTTTGTAGTCAGTTTTTATTTTCTTTTGAGTTCAATTTTTAATTTCATGTAATTTATTCATCAGTCAGTTTCAATGTATGGCTCAGTAAATTTTATTTTTGTAAGTTTTTATTTTCAGTTTTGAGTTTGTTTAGTGAGTAAATTTTCAGTCCTCTTTGATAAATGTTGAGAGTTCATTTTATTTTTGAGAGTTTACTTTAATTGGAAGTTCAGATTTTTGGGTTGGAGAACACAGTCTCCATTTCCAAACATCGAGTTTATTCCTTACAATTTTTGTTTTTATTTAATTTCGAATTACTGTTATTTAATTTTCTCGCACTTTTAATTTCTTGCAATTTAAATTACTGTCATTTAATTTTCTCGCAATTTTAATTTCTTGCAATTTAAATTTATGTCATTTAATTTTCTCGCACTTTTAATTTCTTGCAATTTAAATTACTGTCATTTACTTTTCTCGCAATTTTAATTTCTTGCAATTTAAATTACCGTCATTTAATTTCCTCGCACTTTTAATTTCCTACAATTTTAATTACTGTCATTTAATTTTTCTGCACCTTTAATTTTTGCAATTTACTTTTATGTCATTTAAATTTTATTGTCCATTTACATTTCAGTTATTTAATTTCCAGCAATTTTAATTTACTGTCTTGTATTTTAATTTCTTTACTTTTTTTTTTTTTACTTTTCATCATCCACTCAAAATCAACAAACATGAATCTAGTCCATGACTAGTAAATTTTCATTTCCATTGCACTCCCATATTCATTGCACATATCATCATTTTTATTTTTATTCTCTCATTGTAACTATTTCCACCATTTTACACGAGTTTGATTTTTAAGCACTTTCCCTGTGGAGACGATCTAGAAATTTATTCCTAATTACTACACGACACGCTCCTGCACTTGGGATAGCCTTTGGGCTGCTCATTTTCGAACGAGTCAATGTGTATATTTGAAAACTGAGTTTTTATGTGAGAAATGATTTTTGGGCATGTGTATCACGATCCCAAGCCAAGATGAGGCATTATCTCGGTGGAGCTCCTCTGGTCACTCTGGAGCAGAATATATTGAGTGACGTCCTCTGGGTTGTGGCTGGGCGACAACGGGATCGGACAGGATGGTAACGCTCTCGTGCCGACTCTGTGGCCCCTCTTGCTGGCCGGGTCTAGAGGATGCTTGGCCACGAACGCGCTGGGCGTGGAATTGGGCATCGCTCGTTACGAAGTCACTTGCACGGTCGTTACCCGTGGTGTGACGAAAGGAGCCACGGTATGTGGATGGTCCCTAGGGGAGATCATGGTGCATACGGTAAAAAATGGATTAATGGGCTATTTTCTGGGAAAATGGTGTGTGTTGGATAAAAGATTTTTGTGTGAATCACTTTCTAGGAAAATGATGGATTATTGTTTTGGGCCATTTTCGGAAAAAATGGTGGGAAATAAATATTTTGGCGTGCGTTGGAAAACTTTCATTTTTGAAAAAAATGATGTTTTGGGTCTAACGCATATTTCATCATATGCATGCATAATTGTTGGTTGGATTAATGCATTTTTATCTCGTAGGTTATTTAGATTATTACTTATCTGCGGTACCGTTTTATGGTATCGCAGATTTTGATGCTAATGTTGAGCCTGAGGATGTGGCTCCTCCGGGGAGTGATTTGGGATCACTCGCTCGTGTTTGCCTTTTCATTCAGATGGACAATATTTGTCATATTTGCTTGTGAGCTGTTGTTACTGTAGCTTTCTCTGGTTTTACTACATTATATTAGATTTTTAGATTCTAAAAGCGAACTTATGAATGCCAATGTGAAAATTTCATGTCAAATGGAAGTAATTTTTTATGTCATTTAAAAGATGTTTCCATGATGCCATCTTATTAATGCTCAAGATTCTTGTAGAACTAATATCATGTTGGTCTGGTGAAGAACACAGAGAGAGAGAGAGAGAGAGAGAAGTGCATAAAAATTTTAGTTTGACAGAGAAAACGGGGATGCCCAAGCATACAGATGCTGTTTCTTGGTGTTTCATTGAAGGCATGTAGAAAAGAAAAGGTTTCTGACATGATCAGGTTTTCTTCATATCCTTTAGACAGTTGGTATCATTGAAACGCCAAAAACTTCTCATTCTTAAACAATATGGGATACTCAATTTGGAGTATTACAATGAATTTAAAGTTTTTTTTCTTTTATAATTGGTGGTGGTGTTTGTTCTTTTTAAACTTAGAAATGATTAAAATATTTAATGTCAAGTAAAAAATAATGTGACCCACTACTATTGTTCAATGTATCAGTTCAATTATCTAGATTTAAATGAAAATGTGTCATGGTAACTTGAACTAATGCATGCCTCTTGGGAATAGGAGTCTTAACTGCTTGCCAGCCAAACAAAGGGTTGTGTCTTTTGGTGAATTAAAAATATTTTCAACGAATTCTTTAATATTTGAGAAGTTGTGACTTCTCAAAAGCGCCCCTCCATTTTAGTTGTGACTTTTCACAAATACCCTTTCATATATATAAGTTGTGACTTTTCACAAGTACCATTTCATTTATATGTCTTGAATTTTCACAAGTACCATTTCATTTAAATAAGTTGAACTTTTCACAAGTGTCATTTCATTCCAGTTGTGACTTTTCACAAGTGCCATTTCATTCTCTATAAATAGAAAACCCCACCCTCAAATTTATGGACTCCAAATTCTCTACAAAAATTAGAGCAACACTTCATCTTTCCTTTTGTCTTTCTTTCTTTGGGCTTTGTTATTTTATATTGGGTTCGAGGATCTCTTTTTGTGTGCACTGACAAAGAGATTAATAGGAACCGACATTGTTGTATCTTGAGAGTAGATTGTCAAGAAGCCTAGTGCATATTTAAATTTGGAGGCTGCGAAATCTACTATAAGGAAAGCGTCCATCACAACATGCCTCAACACTGGGTTCTCTCTTTCTAATTTGTTCTTGTTATTTTACATATTCTCTATTTTGTTAAGCATTTCAAAATATTTTCCAACAATCTTAGTGTAGAAATTCTCTTTGTTAAACTAGAGGTGTGTTTTAATTGATTGGTTGCTACCATGACTTCAAATGAATCTATTGCACCCCAGAAATTTGGAGGAGTCAATTTTAAGCGTTGGCAAGAAAAGATGAAAATATTTCTTACAATGCTTGGATTATATTTTGTTATTGAAAATGATCCTCCTTCTGATAATTTACATGAACCAGCACGTACTATTAAATTGCAAACATATGTAGAAAAAGATAATTTGTGTAGATGTAGGATTTCAAATCATTTAAGTCATACACTTTTTGATATTTACCTACACATTAAATCTTCTAAAGATATTTGGAATGGTCTGGATAAGAAATATGGTGTATAAGATGTCGGAATGGATAAGTACACCGCAAGCTAATTTCTTGGCTTTAAGATGGATAATTCTAAATCTGTGGTAGAGCAAGCCCATGAGTTAACCATCATTTACCATGAATTGGCCAATAGGGAATAGGTTTTACTTAGCGTCTCCAAGTTGCTTGTATAATAGACAAGTTGCCTCCTTCATGGAAGAATTTAACCTATCTCTTAAACATAAGAATGAAGATATGACCATAGAAACATTCATTTCTACCATTAGGATCCAAGAATAAGACTTGGAAAATGATCTTGTCCCACCATTGGTTTATGATTTCCAATCTAAAGAAAATATTGTAGAAGACCATAAAACACATAAGAACCCATTACATTAGAAGTCCAAATTCAATAAGGGTAAAACTAATTATGGGAATAACTTGAATCCAAAGTCCTATATCAACTAAGATGATAAGAGTCTCATTTGTTTTAACTATAAAAAACTAGCTCACTTGGCCAAAAATTGTAGTAATAAGAAGAGGAAAAATCAAGGCAATGAATAACAAAGATTGCCTAACCCATAGGCTCATATGGTGCTTTCCAGGACCAACTCCGTTGGAACTGATGAATGGTATATAAGCATAAGTTTCCAAGTTTATCTGGCTTGTAGTTTTACTGATTGGATAGTAGACATAGGAGCTAATGTACATGTCACTTTTAACCGCAATATTTTTTTAACATATCAGGATACAAGTGGCATGAAAGTGATGATGAGTAACTCCATCTCTGCACAAGTATTTGTAGTAGGAAAAATTGAACTCAAATTAACATCTAGAAATATTCTTCCTTTAGAAGAAGTATTTTACGTACCAGAGGAGAGGAGAAACCTAATTAGTGGATCTTTACTTAGTGGGGTAGGCTACACATTATTATTTGAATCCAATAAAGTTATTGTAACTAAATATGGGTCATTTGTGGGGAAAGGTTATGTGAGTGATGGTTTGTTTATAATAAATACTCAAAATAATGTAGTAGACAAATTTGATTCTAATAATAAATTTGCATTTTTTACACGTTCCTCACCAATATGGCATACTAGATTAGGCCATTAATTATCATAATATTAAAAGAATGATAGATTTAGAGATTATTCCTAAAGTTCATGTTGATTTGGATGAAAAATGTTTAATCTGTGTTCAATCAAAACAGTCTAGAAAGCCATTTAAATTTGTTATAAAAAATTTGTCGCTACTTGAATTAATTCATAGTGATTGTTCCTATTTAAATGATGTCTCCTCTAAAGGTGGTAATAAATACTTCATTACATTTATAGATGATATGTCCAAATCTTGTTATGTTTACTTGATGAAAACAAAATATAAATCTTTTCGTAAATTTGTCATCTATAAAACTAAAGTTGAAAACCAATTGGAGAGAAAAATTAAAATTATCAAGTCTGATAGAGGAGGTGAATACTTCTCTAATCAATTGATTCAATACTGTGAGGAGAATGGTATTGTACATGAGGAAACCGCTCCATATTCTCCTCAATCCCATGATGTTTCTGAAAGAAAACATCGTATCTTGGTAGGTATGGTCAAATGCATGCCAACATAGAACCGCTCCATTTTCCTTCCACTAGTAGTCAACCTACCATTATATCTAATCTTGAGAGTACATCTGGATTAGAAAATAAACTTGAAAGAGGAAAACGAGTTAGAAAGGAAAATGATTTTGGACATGATTTTTATACTTATTCTATGGAGGAAGACTCGTTGACTTTCAAGGATGCCATGCTTTCCATTGATTCTGTTTTCTGGAAAGAAGTGGTAAATAATGAGATGGAATCTCTTAAGACTAATGACACTTGGAACTTATGTGATCTTCCTCCTGGATGTAAAACCATTGGATATAAGTGAATTTTAAAAAGAAATTGAGACCTGATGGTACTATTGATAAATTTAAAGTTAGGCTAGTTGCAAAGGGCTTTACACAAAAAGAAAGTATCGATTATTTTCATATGTATTCTCCTATTACCAGAATAACCACAATTCGTGTTCTAATTGCTCTAGCAGCGATCCATAAACTTGAGATTCACCAAATGGACGTAAATACCGCATTTCTTAATGGCGATCTAGAATAAGAGATATACATGGATCAACCAGAGGGGTTAGTGGTTCCCGGACAGGAAAGGAAAGTTTGTGAAATTATTAAATCTCTCTATGGTTTAAAGCAAGACCCTAAACAATGGCACCAAAAATTTGATGAGATAATTTTATCTTATGATTTCAAGATAAATGAATCTGATAAGTGTTTATAAACTAAAATAGTCTATGGTGCATGCATAATGCTATGTCTTTACGTTGATGATATTCTCATCTTTGGTACCAATATAGATATTGTTATTGATGTTAAAAACTTTTTATCTAAGAATTTTGATATGAAAGACATGGGAGAGGCACAGGTAATTCTTGGTATTAAATTAATGAGATCTCATGATGGTATTAGCATAAATCAATCTCATTATATTGAAAAGATTCTTAAAAAGTTTGAGAGATTTGAATGCAAACCTGTCAATACTCCTCTTGATCCTTGTTTGCATTAAGTAAGAATCTTGGACATCCTCTGTCAAAACTGAGATATTCCAAGAATATTGAAGGAAAATGTTATCATTCATTTATTCATCAAGAGAAACTTACATCCATAATCAGATACATGCGGGGATATCCTTATATAAACCATTTGGAGCTCCATCAGTACACTACTGGACTGATCTGGACTTTACTGTTGCTTATACTCTCTATAGACAAATGTCCAAGAAACATCACTCTGCCTAAACAGAGACTCAACCTCACACTTCATAGAAAGGGAAGACTCAACCTCTACGGATACAACTGTCCAAGAGAAGAACTCTTTTTTTTTTTTTTTAACTATATAATAAGGAAAACTAGAACGAATGATGGACCAACTCTAGTAGACTTTGATAGTGCGTGAAGGCAACAAGTTTGTCTCTTTTCAGCCACAAAATTCAGATTTGAAAGATCTGGTGGTGGCGATTCCGATGATATGGCGCGTGTGCCTAGAAGAGCTGTCGAAAAGGGTGGCGCGTGAGGACCATGCGCAGTGATTTTCTCAAAATCGCCATTATCCTCCAAAAGATTTATGGCCTAAGAGTTTTCTTGTGTTGCGCGTGTCTCGAGAGTTGTCGAAAATTTGTAAATTTGACTTTTTTTACCTTGAAGGAAGAAAAAAAAACTAAGAAATAAGGGAAGAAGAAGGAAGAGGAGGGGGAGAAATGAGAAATGAGGGAAAGAGAGAGAGAGAAGGAGGAGGAAGCCGCGTTCCTCCTCCGACAAAAATCAAATCTAGAGATTTTTTTTAGGAGTGAGAAAGAGTGTTCCGAAAGGAGAGAAGGAGAGATCCTCTTAAGAAAGAAAGAGATTTAATCTGAAACATTGATTAGCAACTTAGCATTGATAGGAGGAAATTATCGATAACAAGCGGTCTTCAAATCCTTAAATGAAAGACAAATATAATATTACTAGTACTATTTAAAATCTTTTGCAGCATCCACATCACATAATTTGATTTGTAAGTTTTTAAATTTATTTTTCAGAGAAATACTTTTCAAACCACTCCATACACCAATATGTGATTTGTCATTTTTATCATCTATTTAAACATATATTTACATATCAATATGTGTGTATTTAAATAAAAGGGTAAAAATGACAAACCATATGTAAAGGTGGGCAAAATTTCCAAGCTCTAAACTCCGTCAGAGTTTCGACAAGGCTTTGACTCGTATGGAGTCAGAGTTTGAGGAATTTACTCCAACTCCGAACTCTGACTTTTTTGAAAAAATACACATGATCAAAACGACATTGTTCCACTTCAAGAGGAACGACGTCATTCGCAAGGCAGGGTGACGTTTTGTCTTGATTAGGTGAGTAAAAGTGGAACAACGTTGTTTCGTGAAGTAAGGGGTCCAATACACAAGACCCCCTTCTTCCCCCCTCACTTTCACACAACAGTCCCTAGTCTCCCTCTCGCACAACTCAATTCACCTCCCCTGCCGTTTGCCATCACCTGAGGCCTTCGTTTGCGACTTTACTGTCACCGAAGTAATTGTAAGAATGATTTGTAACTTCCTCCTCCAATAGACTTGTTGTTCCTCCGAATAATTGTAAAATGTGAAATATGATTTGGGAAATGTGACTTGTAACTCCCTTTGTGAAATGTGTATGATTTGTTGTTCATTTCAACTTCTTTGTTGTTTTCATTTCAATGATTTCAATTTTTATGCTGTTAAATTTAAGAATTGAGGGATTTAGGTTTAGTAAAAATAGGGTTTTTGTTGTAGGTGATGTTCGCTCGAGTGGCATTCGAGTATGCCTGGAGCGAACATCACACATATTGTTCGCTCGAGTGTGGCTTGAGTGAACATCACACAGATTGTTTGCTCGAGCCTTCACTCAAGTGTGGCTCAAGCAGACGTTCATTTTTTTTTTTTGTGTTTTATTTATTTTTAAAACTACAAACACAACTAGACACATATGTTTTTTCCTTTTCAATGTATTTCCACTTTGTAGATAATTATCATAACATTTAAAATGACAGTTGTTCGTTAATTGTTTCAGATTATTTGCCCAAATTATGGATGTGAGACCATCTCATTGTCACCATGATTCTCCACAAGAGGATGACGCACAGCCGTTGGCATCACCAAGTGGTACTTCAGGCTGTAGAGCCCCATCTAGAGAAGCTACCTCATGTGCAAGTAGTCGAGTCCCAATAGATCTATAAGAAGTTGATATGCTTAATGAGGAAGAGGAGTTGATGAATGTTGAGGTCGATCCACTAGCACGACCTAGTAAAAAAAGGTCATGGACGTGGGAACATTTACCAAAGTTCATTGTCTCCGACCATCATTAAGGCCCTTGTTTGCACAGAAAATTGGTTAAGTTCAACGCCCATTGGAGTAGATACCATTGATGCCGAGTGTTATAGACTTAAATCAGGTAACTTTATGATTTTAAATGATTATTTACATAATTTTAATGTTTTCATTATTAAATTTATAATTTATAATTTATATGATTTCGGAGACCTAGCTGTGAACCCCAGACTAATTGTGGGTGACTAAGAGTTTTGGACCAAAACACCATGGGATGATTACCAAGTTCGGGAAACTTGATATTTTGGTACGTTTTCACACACACGCACACACACACATATGCAAGAATGCAATATTCCATGTTTTCTGGTTGTTTGACATTCCTTTTGTTTTTTTCCCTTTTAAGTTTTGAGGTTTTGAGAATAATAGAAGAGTCTTGTCCACAGTTGTTTGGAGGGGATGAGAAAGAAAGGGTGTGGCTAAAATGGACTAACAAGATTTTGTCATGTCTTGGTCATGGTTTTGTTTTGCTAAATTTACAAAGCAAATTAATTGAGTGAAAACTCTTAAAACATTCTATGCAGGTCAACAACTTAGGGATTATTGGAGTTGTAATAGATGGTGATGCATTAGCAGTTTCAAGATTTGGTAAGGTAAGTATTGTAAGTAGGATCTTTTTTTCTTTTCCTTCTTTAGAAGAAATATTGGAATTGGGAGAGGGTGGAAAGAGCCTTGTTTGTAAGATGAATGGTTAGACATTATCTTCCTATAAGCTTTGTGATCAGATAGAATCCATAACCTTAAAAGAGATGTTTTAGATGTTTTACGTCCAATCAAGGGTGGAATGGTGGCTCAATGGTCCTTGCATTACTCCTTAATTAGTGGTTTGGCTTGTACTAAGTCCTAGGTTCGAATCCAAAAAGGATACACTTTAGATTATTAGTATTAGTCACCTAAGGATTCATTAAATTGATCTTTAGTGGGGCTAAAATATAAATTATGTCCAAACCTGACTTAAGGGAACGTCTGTGACTTTCTGCCATCTAAGCCAAAGGGTAAGGTATTACTATGGTCACACTAGATAGGTAAGCCACCTTTGATCGCCCCCTTCCACCCTTTTCACATAGAGAAAAAAACAATTGTCCAGCCAAAGCCCTCTCGTGTAACTTTTTCTTTTATAAAGGGAACATTTGCGCTAACGTAAAAAATTAGAAATATAAAACAAATCTCCAAACAAGCATTGGAAACTCACTCTCTTACAAGTAAAAGATACATGAAATTGATGCCCCGCCTATGTAGAGGAACCACACAAATCTATCTTAAACTTGATGGTTAAACTCTATTGCAGTAATGATATTGTAGAGGGGATCTTGCAGAAAAATAGCTCAACGGTAAAAATAAACATGTTTGGTTTTGTAAACCTTAAAGAACACTTCAAATCATAAGGCAAGGTAAACAAACAACCAATTAGCTAGAATTATGTAGATATAGGACCTTTCCTTCAATCATTCATCAGCTCAATCCGTATGATTCATGAGTTTACACACAATTCCAATTACTACCCTTATGGGGTAGACAAAAAGTTCTAAACAACATACCTTAAAGCACACTCACATCCCAATGGGCTAGGCAAACAAATAAGCAAGCAGAACGATGCATATTTCCTTTCAAGAGTCATAAGCTCAATCCGCACAATTCAATTTAGACACAAGTATATTGCGAAAAAAATAGACAAAATAAGGATCTAATGTGTCTTACTCGGAAGAAGAAAACCCATGTAGAATGATATTGTCGTATTTGGCCAAAAAATAGCATAAACTTTTATTGAAAAGGCAGGGGATAAAGTTTCTTCTCATTGATGTAGGAAGGTGTCCAACTCAATTAGAGTGAAATAGTGTCTCAAACTAATGAGTTAGCCAAAGAGTGCTTGAAAACAAACTACTATGGCGCCAAAAGAATGATTGAAGCACTTCTTCCCCTTCTTCAGCTATCCAATTCACCAAGGATCGTTAATGTTTCCTCTTCGATTGGGCACTTAAAGGTATAAAACTATTGTAACCATGTCCTAACTCTCCCATTTGTTACTGCAAAAGAAGAGCATGCCAATTAAACTATAAGTTAACCAATTACAAGTCTTTTGATTGGTTTGAATTAAGAAAAAAAAAATAGATTCAAGTTTAAATGTGTTGTTGGGGTTTTATGAACCATACTTTCTTAATTACTTTGTAAGATTGTGAAGCTTTTACTTCCAAATTAACCTGTCTGACTGTCTGTTCTCATTAGTTAAACATTAAATTCTCTAGTTTTGTTGTTTTAGCACATACCAAATGAACAAGCTAAAGGAGTGTTTGGTGAGATCGAAAGTCTCACTAAAGAAAGATTGGATGAGGTGTTGAGTGAATTTCTGAAGGATTTTAGAGAGGGAGCCTTGGAAAACAAAGGCTGGCCAGTTGATTTGTCTAGCTACACATTTTGAAAAGTTGCTCTGAATGCATACACAAGAATTGTGGCCAAGAAGTATCCATCTTTCCAGGTCAATTGCATCTACCCTAGCTATGTGAAGACAGATCCAAACCACAACGTTGGCTACCTAACGATTGAAGAAATTGAAGAATGTGTTGAAGCTCCAAGAAGGTTAGTGTTGCTACCTGACAACGGTCCTACTGGCATGTTCTTTCTTCGTAATGATGTGACAACTTTTGATTAAAAGATTATCGAATTGTACAACCTAATAAAAAATATGCAGGTTGGTTGTAAATGTGGGTTGTATAAGTTCTGTATGTGTGCTGTCTAGATATGTAGAAGACTATAAGTGTGCAAGTCCAATCATAATTTGTTAGTAGTTATTATGTTTGCGTTTAAATTGTGACAGTTGGGTTGTCTTTAACTATTATAGTTGGGTTTTAGTTGGCTCAATTATGTAAATCAACTCAATAACCACCCAATTTGTGAAATGTACTCATTTTTCCACATTATTATGAAATAAGGTTATCTGTATCATGTTCAAAACCAATATTTTTTGTAGGAGAAGGCATCCTCAAAATTGCCTTGAATGAAATTTTCTCAAGTTTGTTCTCCTATTGTTCTTCACTTAACAAATCAGAGTGGCTTTCCTGTCTATAGTGGACAACACTCTTGCTTCAAAATTGGTTAAATTATCGAAAAGGCAAGATCAACAGGATAAAAATGATGGAATGATGTTGACATCAAGGTGATTCTTGTAACAGACCAAAAAACTCAAATTGTGAAGGTGATGGCAGAATTCAAGCAAGGTCTTCTAGGTTGGATTTTTCAAAACTTAAAGGCGTGGAGTTCGTTGGGTGGCTTTATAGTGTTGATTTCTTCAAAATGGCTTGAAGATTTTATGGGAACCACTAGTCAAGAGACATGGCTTCAGAGACAAGGTTTGACCCTAATGTTGAAGCCTTGAGTTCTACCATGCATGCTATTCTATCAAGGAATAGCAATGAATGTTTCCATAAGAGTTCTAGCCAAAGATACCCGAATGTCTGCATAAGTTGTTTATGCCCTGGCTATGTCAAGACCGATATAAATGGCAACACTGGCATCTTATCTATTGAAGAAGTTGCTAAAACCCCTTTCAAGTAGGGGTGGGCAGTGGGGTCCCACACCCTGTCTGCCTACCCTCAACTGTTCGACCCTCGATTGGGCGGGGCAGGGAACCTGTCAGTTAGATATGGTTGGTGGGGTATCCGCTTACATCTTTACACCTAGCAGGGGTGGGGGGCTGGTTTTTCCAAGGACCACCTGTATTTACCTTTGTCCAGCCCACACATATATGTAATTATATATATGTACCCACTACGTCATCATTTCAATAATATCCTTAAAACTCCCTTGCACTCTCACATTGTCGTTCGTCCCCTCTCAATTCTCAGCCATTGTCATCGTCACCATCTGCAACTTATGCCATCTCTAAGTACCTCTTAAATTTTTTCATTTTCCTTCAACCTCTGTAAGTATCTCGAAACCCTTTTAAAATTTTGTTTAGTTTTTCAATGGATTGCTCTATGGAAGATGGGATTGATCAATGGATTCGAAGAATGAGATTGTGTTTTGTATGCTATGGAGGTTAGATTGTGATTTATTTATGTTAACTTAGGATTCCAGTCCAAAACCTTAAATTAGATTAGGGGTTTGGATTGAACCCGTAGATGATTTCCTCAAATTTATATAATTCCACTTGCTTTTGCCGAATTTCCCCCACATTTGGTTTTAGTTCCTCAAGCTGATTCTTATAATTTTGCGCATCCTGTGACAATGCACCTGCATATTTTCACCACTTTGCGATGTATGTACTGATTCAGCCAAGGGAATCTCTCCCAAATCCCTTGCATATCCCAATTTTTTGCCGACAACATCCCTGAAGATGACTGCCACTACCTCCTTAGTACGAGCCTCTGGTTCCATTACATTCAGTTTCTCCACCATTTGATTCTTCACATTAATAAAAACATGTAGAGGAAATCGTCAGATTACAAAACCATGACTCAGTTAATTACAAAAGAAATTATGTACAACTTCTTTCCGTCTTTAATGTTACTCACATAAAGATCTTTAGTCAGGTCCGTCAGAAACTTTCCCTTCTTCCTCGATCATTGGGTCTCTTTAAAAAATTTACCAGATTTGTTACACTCGCCCACTGCAACATCTAATAACAAAAATCACTCATAGGACCAACTATAGGGGTTTCAGAATCTGTATCAACCACAAGTCATTAATATATTTTCATTACTTAAATGGAATAAGCACATAGTTGTTACCTTCTCTTCCAATATTCGAACAAACGACTTCCTACTAGTGGTATGGTTTGTACACTGTTGTTCTCTATTCCCCTTGTTTTGCAATGAAAAGGCCTTGTCCTATTAAAATCAATGCAACATGGTTAAACAAAAATCACAAATGCAATCACTATTGCCACAAACTTGTAAACAAGGCCAATTGCTGCCTTGTATTTAGCTATGTGAATTATATTTAGACATGCTAAGATCATTACCTTAAACTCCTTGCTCCCCCATCTTAAGCATAATTTTCTCCAAACCGCTTCATCCACCACCTCGATGCCTCTTGCTAGTGCCAGTTTATGACTTCCATAACCAATGTATATTTTATGTAAGTCATAGTGGAAAGAGTTGAATCTCTTTCGTAGTTGATCTGTATCCATCTTCTGATAGTCTTCCTTCTCCCATTGTAAGAGGAAATCAGCCTAAACACAACATAAATACTTGGTAAAATAGTTACATCTTTTTTTTTATAAGTAAATCAATTTAATTGAAAAGGCACTTTTGGAGATTGGAACCAATGCCCTCCTTTTTGGTAAAATAGTCACATCTTAAAAATCCTAGACTACATGATTAATGTCTTCATTACTCAGATGCGATTATACAGCTTCTCTTTTTCATCTTTCGGGACATCACTCCAACGTTGGTAACTCATGTCAGTATGGTGTTCATTATCCATGTGACCCGCCTACTAAATATATTTGCATTCTCGAATTAGACTTTAGTGTCCCCCTCCTTGATCATCAAAGGAATTTGTCCAACCTTTCGCAACATGTCAGATTTTTTGCTCTTCGCCCTGCCACGACCATGTTTCTTACTCAATGTTTCTAAAAGTTCAATACAGGAACAAATATGTAAAAATATAGATTGATTTCAATAACAATAGCACACCAAGTAGCATGTTCGATATGCTGAAGAAAAAAGAAGACATACATATGAATTGTTATTATGCAGTATTAAAAGAATTGTTATTTACCTGTTGTATCTATCCGATCTTGAAACTCGGTATCATATACCACATCTGGTGGT
This sequence comes from Cyclocarya paliurus, assembly GCA_029856935.1. NCBI lineage: Eukaryota > Viridiplantae > Streptophyta > Magnoliopsida > Fagales > Juglandaceae > Cyclocarya > Cyclocarya paliurus. The sequence continues at coordinate 28,384,761 of CM056954.1, read as the reverse complement.
TGGGTTGAGTCATCGGATGAGAGGCCGTCATCTCTTAATCTCAGTCCATGCATTGGTTCTGATTTGGAGTCTTGTGTAACCCCCTGTGCGCGAAGCACCTGTAGCCTCCCCCTCATCCACATACTCCTCTTCTTATACTTCGCTCCATTTCTTACAATCAAATTTTCCCTTGAGTGGCTGAGCTACATTCATAAAGTCATTATACTTATCCGAAAACAAGAATAATTTTAGAGATTATCATGCTTATGCAGACAATCTAAATTCAGCTTACTACATGCTTCATTAACCTTTGCCAAGTAATGTAGACATAAGCATGCTTATTCTACCCCCATATTTGTATTGCCTTTTTAACAAAATAAATAAAGCATATGCAACAAAGGACTCAACAATCAGGTGCTTCAGGATTGTAATGCGCATGCCAAACATACCCACAAATAAAGGCCCCTGTGAAGTCCAAATCTGGTTTGTCTTTTTTATTCTACTTTGGTTATGGACAATGTCGTGTAATACATGATTTTCTATAAAAATCATGGTTTGTTTTCTTTTAATGTACTTATTTTGTAGTTCTAGGGCACACAATATCCACATGCAGTTAATAAATTTTGTAACATGCAAGAAAATAGTATGATTCCATGGTCTTCAAAATGCCTATCCGTTAACTCCTCAAAGTGACTACTTTCTTACATATTATTTGGCATCAGACAATGAAATTTAAAAACTAGAACATTTAGAAATAGAGTCAATAATTGATGCCTAGTTTAAAGGTTAATAATATCTGGCAGCAATTTTAAAGCAAGCATATGATGCACATACAAGGAAACTCAATTAAATAGAGGTGTTTAAATGGCAACATACCAAACCTGGAATTGCCAAAGCTCGGAAAGTAGTGTCTGTACTGTATGTACCCTCTCCAATCTCTTGCAAACCAGCCTTACGACAAAACCTAAATTGATGCAAAATTTTAGACGTGGGCTTGCAATTCTCTTTTTGTAAATGGACGATGATCGGTGGAAGTCTAAGACCTAATTCTTTTGGAAAAAAATCTGAGGGTATGGTATGGCCAGTTGTTGTTTATTTGGGAGAGAAAATTGACATTTTTGTCCCTAGTGGAAGTGGTTTCCCTCCACGCCAAATGCCTTACACCTCGTATTGTCATCCTCAGTACTGGAAAGCAATAGTCGTCTATATATTCTACTTTGATGTCCCTTTTAACCCCCTCAATTTCTATTTTAATTTAGCCGATCTGTGAATACGTATGGATGACAACTCTGCATCCTAAAATATTTTAGGACCTTTACCTTCCTTTGTCCAGATCCAATTACATTTTGACATTTTAAAGGGAGGAAAAGAGACTATTATATTGAGATAATTCTTATATGGGTCGTATGAGTATAATTCCTAATCATTTTCCAGCACTAATTCCTGCATGATCCATGAGTTTAATTAGACAACTAGCTTAACCAATAAGGCTCCAACAGGAGAGAAGAATTTTCAGTGAAAATTTTGTGAGGTTGGTCCATAGAAAATTAAGTCTATATAACTACTCTAGCCTATTACCCTAATAACTCTAGTTCTTTTAGCTTCTTCTTCTCTTCTTCTTTTTTTTTTTAATAAAAGATAAACTTTATTGATTCACCCTCACTGAGGTTGAGGAATTACCATTTACAGCAAAAAAAATAAACCTCTAGTTCTTTTAGTTAAAGCCCACTATATATTTTATATTTGACTTATATCTAAATTATTATGGACCTAACTTACATTGAAAGTAAACAAATTCTGGATTTATGATATGTTTTTACAGGAAGTTTGATAGATAATGCCCCTGATGTCAATAACTAGTCTATATGTGCGCCTTTCTGCAAGCACTGATGGATGTCCAAAAATAAAATCATATCAGAAGGGGCTTATTCATCATATTTAATTCCTACCTTCCAGCCATCCTATATGAGCAATTTATCAGACTATTTTGATCGGAGGAATAAACAACATAAGCAACTGACTATACTATACTATACCGGCAAACATAAGCAAAAATCACAAACCCTCGTTGCCCGCTTCTCGTATTCTAACTAATGCAAATTTTTTCAAATGGATCATGAAAACCCACAAAAACATAACCATGCATTTTTCAACGTCCTATTAAACGACACTATACAAAGTTAACCATGGAAGCATCCACATATATAAACCAAACACAACATATTCAATTACAAAAATTTGCTGCTCAAACTATACACTTCAAATGAGAATTGTGTAATTTTTCCAAAATACATAGAAAAGACTATGATATGATCCATCCGACAAGAACTACATTAATTAATTAATGAACTGAAATGGATGAGTACATTTCCCTCACAACTTGCCACCCCATTGTCATTTGTATACCCCCAAAACCACAAGCCCATGTCTAGTTGTCAACAACAAATCTCGATGCGCAAACATCTTCTAGTATAGATTAAACACAATCAAGTGCTTCAAATACTATAAGACATCCTGTAGTAATATAAAATTTATTAGTCTAATTTCTTCTCTATCTTTTCACAAGAAGGATAACTAGACCATCCACCCTTTATATAGTGTCTTGTTTTTTGTAACAAAAGACTCTTATATATATATATATATATATATAGGAAACAGACATCATTTCATTCATAAAATCGACGTTACAGCTATGATTGGTCAATACAGAGAAAAACTTAGATTACAAGCCAAACTAGTCATCTGTGGGGAGCTTCCCCACACACAAATTTCTTTGCTGCAGACATTGTCTTAACTTCTTGGAAACTCTCTACTGACAAAACTGGTTTTTTTAAAAGTACCATTCTCTATAAAAAAAACAAAATAAAGATAACCATCCCCCCTGGAAGGACACAAACACCCCCTTCCTCCAAAGGAGGAGAAGGACAAAACACCCCCATCCTCCAAAGGAGGAGAAGGACTAGACCACCCCCCTCCTCCAAAAGAGGTGGGGATTCTCCTGCGATGGACCAAAGTCCAATAACCTATTTCTTTTATTTTCTAACACAAACAAAGACCAAAACTACAATGCTAAAAACACTATAAAAAGTGAAAAAATATTGGCCAAAGCGGCTATAGTGGCGTGTGAAGGAAGCCTTCTTGAGGTGGTGTGTGGAGGTCACATGCGCGCTTTGGACCCATCGTGTGTGCTACTCGCCTCTCCTTTTGGCGTCGTATTCGGTAGGCTGGAAAATCAGTGACTCAGGAAGCCCATGGTGGGGCACGTGTAGGACATTGGCCACCAGAAAATCACTGGTCGGCGTATCTCCTTTATTTGACCTTAAAAAAAACAAACAAAAAAGAAAAAACAAACATGGGAAGAGGAAGGGGGAAGGAAAACACTAGATTGGAAGGAGGGAGGGGGGAGGAGCCGAAGCTCCCACCCCCCAGGCTGATTTTGATTTGGGGTTAGAGAGAGGTTGAAGCTTCTCTCTCTAAAGGAATGCTAGGGCCAGCTAAATTTTTTCTCTCCTTTGTAGACTAGTTATTATTTGTTGTGATCTTATTCGCTATAAATTGTAGTTGATCATAAAGAATAGTACCTGAACCTTAGCTTTCTCTTCTCCCCAGAGCTTAGATAAGTTACTTTGACGGACTCAATGAGACTTTTATTGTGGTATAATGGTATTGTCACCATAGAAACTTGAATGAAACATTCACTCCACTAATTTAAGAACATGTGAGCAACATACGTAGAAACATTCACCCAATGTTAAGAATTATAAACATATCAGTAACAGCTTTAAAAATAAACTTTCCTATGCAAGAAAAGGCCTTTCACAAGATAGTAGGATCATAGATAAGTTAAATGACTGAATATAATTTTACTCCCAGAGAATGATGTATGTATAATACAAGCAAAAATACTTGGGATATTTGGACAATGTGGTGTACCATTTGATGCATAATCAACATAATACAGGGTAAAAAGTTCCCTTATGTGACCATACCTTCATTCGGACTTGGTGGGCAATCCTCATTATTAGTGGTGTCATCCTCGATCTCTACATCAGTATAACCATCAGCTGAGTCTAAATCATTGGAAGCAATGGAAATAGTATCACTGTAATCAACTTCTAAATCCTCTAATATGTCATTGATAAATGCTTGGTCATCAAGATTGTCATTACTTCCCCTGGAATCTCTACTAGCGGGAACTGTTTATGGCTAAACATCTAGCCTTATCCATGGGGACTCAAGGCCAATGTGGTCAATGTTGACCTCTCTGTAAACATCTGACGACTGTTCCTCCTAATATGCATCGCCCTCGCTAGAATCATCTCTGCCATCATGTATTCCCAATTGGGGAACATCATAGACATTCTTATACATGACCTTTTGCACGGCGTGCCAAGATCCACCTAAGTTTGTGTCTCTGAGTTAAAAAACTTGTGACGCTTGGTTTTCCAATACAAAGGGCTCATCCTTATACCAATTTTGGGACATATTGATACTTATAACATGTTCACCTACATGTATACCTCGAATCCTATTACCAACATCAAACCAATCGCAACTAAAAAACCAGACTCACCGCCATCCCATGTACTACAACTACAATATCTCATTCAGAACACCCTAGAAACCTACTATAGTTGATTGGTGTTCAATTGTACCTATCACACCACTTTTTGTGTCCTACGATTTATTTCATGATGCTTTACATGAAACGGTATACCGTTCATTATACAACTAGCATATGATGCCACCCAAGGGTCAAGCCCATAAGCTATTGCAAAAATATCATCAGAAACTTGGTCAAGGTTTCTAGCACACAGTGCATGAATCTAAAATATTAAATAGAAAAGAATAAAAGTAAATGCCAAGCAGTACGAGATGGATTGTCATAAATACTATAGGGTACTGGATATAATGCAAGCTTACACATTTCCTGAACCACCTCAAAAATTCGGCTTCATGCCTCCTTTCAATGTTAAAAATGCTCTGGTCCTTCAAAATGTTGTATTGCTCCCTACAAAAAATAAAATACATTTTTGTAAAATTTGGTGGGACCACGATGAACGTTAAGAAATAATGTGTATTAAATTGGTGACTATAGTTGCATATTCTTACCCAAGTATTGGACAATCTCAGTGCAATTATTGAGAACATACCATCTGGCAGTTTGAAATAGTGTCTTCTCTAATTGGATGGGAATTGAATTCCCGAGTGGGCACACTTTCTGGGAGAAAATTGACATAGAAGCTATGTTGGATGTTTCCATACCAACATCAACATTCTGATCCTCATGAGTGAACCTAGTTGGTACATCGTGCAGATACATATATAGAGGAGAATGTCAAGCATTCTACAGGAATATATGCTCCGCGATGCATCCTTCTGGTTGGGCTTTGTTTTTAAGGTACCGTTTAAATTTCTCCAAACAACTCTTGAATGGATTCATCCACCTATATTGAACCTGGTCTTGCAAGCAACAATTCATGTGGCAAATGGATAGCTAGGTGGATCATTACATCAAAAAAATATGGTGGAAATATCATTTCCATCTTGTAAAGAATGAGAATGCCAGTCTCAAGATGCGTCACTACTTATTTCTTACATTCGTGCAGATAATTCTCTAAAAAAAGTGCTAAGTTCTATCAATGTCAAACATATATCATGTCTCAAGTATCCACCGATTGCAACTAGTAGTAACCTTTGCATGAATATGTCGGCATCATGACTTTTCATACTAGATATATTACAATCACCAATATTAACACATCTAGAAATGTTTGAGGTAAAACCATCAGGAAATTTAACATTACTTAACCATGGACAAAACTCTTTCCTTTCATCTGCTTGTAGCATGAAATAGGCATGAGGGATTATAACTCGATCCCCATCTTCTTTCAAATGTAACTCTTTTCTTATACCGAGTTCAACCAAATCCTATCGGACATTGATGTTATCTTTTTTCTTACCTTGGATATTCATCAATGTATCAAACGCATTGTCGCAAATGTTCTTTTCAAGGTGGATCACGTCGAGGTTATGTCTAATTTTCAAAGATGACCAATATGACAATTCAAAGAAGATACTCTGATTTGTCCAATTTAACTCCTCGGGGGTGCGTTTTCTCTTCTTACAACCTTTGCCAAAAAGCACTTATATCTTCTCCCCAAAGCTGTCTAGGTGGAATCCTTTTCTTATAGCTCTCTGTCTTTTTACCCCAGAATTGGGGTTTTGTGCATGCTTTGGGTTAGATGGACAATATTATTCGCAATAATTTGAGAATCCAGAAAAACTACCACCCTGAATTTCAGATGGAAATTTGAGAATCAGTGCATCTCCAATCATGGAATAAGGTATAGTTTGATATGAATAAACACAGGTGTTAATTTGGAAGGGGAAGGTAGCCATTTCAAGGGATAGCTAAACGCGGCCAGCAGTGCCTTGGTAACCCAACATAGCCGAAATAGGATTTAGTTAGATTTTATGATGATAAATAACCATTCTCCAATGCATAACAATTCACTAAAATGAGAATGGCTATTCTTCAAAAATAAAAAAATAAAGATAAATTTAGTGTAGTGTAATTTCTTTTGCAAAAAAAAAAAAAACTATATTCCAAACTCCAAAATGTACAAAAAAAAAAAACAATATACTGAAACATTGTAATTGAGATGGACAACCAAGAAAAAAAAAATAGATATGCATTCTCACAATAGGATGGTGATGATCAATGTAAGATGTAGCTCCATTTAATTACAAAATATCCGACTGGACATTGGGTTGAATATAAATCCTATGTCATTACTGTGGTCCATCCACCTCATCCTACTCCAACTACTGCCAACCAGAAACTAAATCCACAATTGCAGCCTCATGTAATGATCCAAATCGAGCTTTTTTTATTTTTATTTTTTATTTTTTATGTATGGTTGAAAATATATATATTTATATATATATATATATAATAATCATGAGAAAGCTGCATGCAATGCAAGCCTCAAAGAATGATGTTCCAGAATTGGTTTCTTTCTTTGCATACTTTTTCTCTCTTTCATCTCACTTTTGATCTTCATCTTGAAAATCTCGAGTTTTTATTTGTTTATAAGCAAATAATTACATGAGGCTGCAATTTAATTTATTGCAGTGCATATATATATTCTGACATAAAAAGAAAAAAATTTGGCGTTTTATAAAATTTTAAAATCTTACATGATATACATAGACTCTCTTTTATTAAAACTCTATATCTCACGTATCCATGATATTCTAATGAGTTTAGATTAATTCAAATATTATCGTTTAATTAATAAGTCATAATAGGAGACAAACACCTTTAGATTTCATAATGGTCAAAAGTATATAAATAATATTTAATATTTTGACAATAATAGATAAGCTTTTAGCAGCAATTTTTGACTTCCGTTGGGATAGATCTGAAGTGGAAGAATAATATTGGCGAACATACAGGGTGGTGTAAATCGCTGGAAAAATATAGGGGCGGAGATTTATAGTACTTTTTCCAAGCGAAGATAATCGCGGGAAAAAATTAATTCCCTAGTTGTAGTGTTAATGAATGTAATTTGAGAACATTCGGATTAAGATTCCTTAATTAAATACTTTAAGCAAGAGAGAAAAACACATACATAAAGTGAGTCTCGCAACATTTAATAAGCATTTAATATTTTGACAATAATAGATATTATAAGTCTCAATTAATATATTTTATCCAACATCATGGAGTATCATTTTATATGTAGCTACACGTACATAATAAGGAACGAATGCAGAGTCAAGCCCCACTGTTACACTTACACCATTAATAATATTACATCTTAGTACCAATTTTTATTGTCAATTACCTAATTTGTAAGACCGAAATGAACATGCATGAACCACAACTTTGACCATCAAGATTAAGGATCCGTTTGGATTGAGAAGTGTTCTCCAATCATCATTACAATTTTTTTAAATTCTCATGTAAAATATAATAAATAATTTAATTTTTTCAAATTCTAAAACAATAATAATATTAAAAAAATATATTCTAATAATATTTTATTTAATTTTTAATTTTCATCTCAATTCATTATCCAAAAGACTCCTAAATATTAATCTATATATGTTTTCTTTGATTTCTTTAAGGAAATTAAATGCTTTAACTACGTAATTAATATGATTATAATTGATTTCTCATCAATTATATATATAAAATAATTTTATAGAAATAAATTTATGAATTGACGTGATTAGATGTTATAATTTAAAATGCACGAGTCACAAAAAAATGTATTAAAAAATTAAATTATTTATTATATTTTATTTAAAAATTTAAAAAAAATTATAATAATAAAATTAAATTAAATTAAATTAAATACTTTTATTATCAAAACAGAACCTTTTGTTTGCATAGCTTAGGGCAGCATGACAGTTCGGTTACATAATTAATTAGGCCATTAAACAGAGTGTGAATACGGAATTTCATATCTAAAACGTTTGGTTCATATGAATCGTTCTAAGACCACTGTACCACGCCTTAGATATCATAAATCTATCGTACTTCCTCACTTAGAAAAAGAGACAATAAAGTCAATGTTTTTTTTTGAATGGACAATAAAGTCAAATTAAGCATGCAGTTGTTCGAAGTTTGAAGCAGTGGCGGGGCAGTGAATGTTGACTTTAGAGACCCCATTAATGCTATGACAGATACATGATTAGGTGGTAATTAAATTCGATGATTAAAAAAGTAATTAATAAATAAGAAAAATGAATATTGTTTGCAATTAATCTAGATCAGACAACATATATAATGGATGTCAAAGGAGACAAGTACATGGTACGCCTCACATATTTTCTATTTCTCTTTTTACCTTATGAATAACCCATGATTGATGTGGGATTTTTAAAATCATTATTTGTCCAAAAAATCTAAGTTATTGGGAAAAAAAATTATTTATGTTATATTCTGGTTAACCGATCATGACACATCCAATGTCCCTGTTGTAAACAATCCATGCAAGAGTACTTTTTTTTTCTTTTCTAATCAAGCATAAGCATATTATAAATTAAAAGATACAAAGTTTAAGGTGGATCATTTCTACTATCAATATACATAAAGCATCTAGGAATATTATCTAAGGGTATGCTTCCAAAAACAAGATTGATAGTTGCCCATTGCGCAACTGAATGCGCACATCAATTTTGGAATCAATGTATCTTCATAAATTTCCAGTCTTCATGAGAATAGGATATGTGCTGAATGTCCTTAATAATAGTTGATATGTTCCAGAATGAAGAGGTATCTGGACTTGTAATGGAGGTAATTACTGATTGGGAATCCCCTTCAATTATTGCAAGACTTTGAGTTGAAGTCATATTGACTGCTAGCAGCTCTACCATTGCTTCTGCAATTAAAGGGATAGTGGTATGCACCTTTTGCGTTCTTAGTCACAGAATATCTCCACTATGATTTCTTTGGATTGTTGAGACTATTGAAAACTGATCACATACTATTGCATCAAAAGAGAAACTGTGATAGTCTGGAGGAGGAGGATACCATTTTTCTTTTTTGCTTTGTTGTTCAACTTTTTCCTTCCATGCATTTTTGTAATCTTCATAGGTGCGCTTGATCTGAATATTTGCTTCTTCAATTGATAGAGAAGTGTGATTATGAATGATGTCATTTCTCTTTCTCCAAATGAAGTCTAACATTATGACTGTAAATAGTTGAAAGTGACGTCTTTCTTCTTTTCGAAGCCCCAATTCTTTTTCCAGATAGATGATTATTTGGATCCAATTTGATATAGAACCAATAGGCAAATTTGCCAGGTTTAAAGGCCAACTGCTTTGTTGCCACAGAATCCTGTTGATAGGACATTCATCAAATAAATGCATCAGAGTTTCTTTCTCATAGCTACAGAAAACACACTCTTCAGTTTCTTGATTGGAGATGATTTCCCCAAGTCTTGTTCTAGTAGGAAGAATATTCCGAAAGAGCTTCCAAATGAGTAATTTATGACAATCATGAATTCTGAGGCTCCACATAGGCTTGAAGAGGATCATTGAAGGGTTTTGCCAGGTTGAGACTTGATCTTGTATTGTAGCATGATATGCATATTTGACTGAGTATTGCCCACTATGGTTTAAAATCCAAACCACTTTGTCCTGCTCAAATGCTCGTGTTGATATCGGAATTTTTTGTATTTCTGATATACTTTGCCAATCAAAAAGATCTTGCATTTTTGGAACATCCCAAGTCAGAGGGTTATTCTTGATGAGATTTGAAAATGTAAGAGTTCGATTTTCTAGTTCCATACCTTGGATTGGTTGTGGCTTGAAATTGACCAGTGAAGGAATTCATGGATCCCGCCAAATATTTACCGATTCTTCATTATGAATTTGGAAACATCGGCCTTTTTTTAGCAGATCTCTAGTTTTGAGTATTCCTTTCCACATAGATGAATCTGATGCCTTTTGCGAAACTTCCCAAAAAGTTGTGTTCCTAAAATATTTAGTGGCCATCGTTGAACGCCACAAGCCATTTCTAGATCCACTTAGTTACCATCTTGTTTTGGCTAGCATAGCTTGATTCATATTTTCCATCAATCTAATACCAAGACCACCTTCCTTCTTTGGTTAACAAATAGATTTCCAGGACTTCAGAGTCAAATTATGAGTTTTGTCTTTCGAGAATTCCCACCAAAAATTTTTAAAAGCAGTATCAAGAGTTTTACAAACAAACTTTGGTATCTGGAAAGTATTCATATGATAAGATGGAATAGTACTTACTACCGACTTGATTAACATAGTTCTGCCTGCCTGAGCTAGTAGCTTTAATTTCCAGCCTTCCAATTTTTTTTCCACTTTGCTCAACATTTTATTGTAATTCTCTTTCTTGCTTCTATGAAAAGAAGTGGGTAATCCCAGATATTTCATTCCGGCTGAGGTTGATTTATAAGGCAGCCATTGAGAAATAGATGCTTTTGTTGCCTGGCTAGTATTTTTAGTGATTAACACTGAAGATTTGCTTCAATTGACTTTCTGTCATGACCAAGTTTGATATTTTGCAAGGAATTCTGAAATGGTTCGAGCATTTTTTTCCGTGGCCTTAGCAAAAATGACTGTATCATCTGCAAATAAAAGGTGTGACACCATTGGACTGTTTCTACTAATTCGAATCCCTTCCAGCTTCTGTTGTGCTTCAGCTTTCAATAAGATTCTAGAAAGAGCTTTTGTAACTAGTATAAAGAGAAAATGTGATATTGGGTCACCTTGTCTGATACCTCTTTGAGATTTAAAGAAGCCTCTTGGTGAACCGTTAATGAGAATAGAGAAAGATACTATTGTTATACACTCCTTTATTAGATGTATCCATTTATGATTGAAACCCAGATTTTGCATCACTATAAAGAGAAAATCCCACTCCACCTGATTGAAAGCCTTCTCCATATCTAGCTTAAGTGCCAGTGAGCCTGTTTTTCCTGCTTATTTTTTGAGATGGTGAAAAAGCTCATGAGCTATGATGGTATTTTCCTTGATATTTCAACCTGGAACAAATGCTGTCTGGAGTGGAGAAATTATTTTTGGGAGAAGGATTTTAAGACGATTGGCCATATTGGTTATAATCTTGTAGTTGACATTTGTGAGACTAATAGGGCGATATTGACCAGGACTGTTTGGATAAGTCGTCTTTGGAATAAGAGCAATGTTGGTATGATTGATCTGCTTTAGAAGTTGCCCACTGCTAAAGAAATTCTGAACTGCCAATATGACGTCTTTTTTTTTATAATACTCCAATAGTGCTTATAGAATAAAGTGGTCATTCCATCTGGCCCTGGAGCTTTCTTGCTGGGAATCTGTTTTAGAGCTTCCAATATTTCATTTTCTTTTGGTATTGCAACTAGAGATTCATTCTCTATTTCTGAAATTTGCTTGTCAAAGAGATTATCCAGTTAATTCGGAACAATTGGATTTGAAAAGTAATATATAATTCTAAAATGATTAATAAAAGAAGTCTCTATAACAGTGGGGTCCATTGACCAAATACCTGGCGCCAGTTTGATAGAGTCAATAGCATTCCTTTTTCTTCGAATAGTTGTTGTCAAATGATAAAATTTGATATTGAGATCCGTTGAAGTAATCCAGGTGAGTCTCGATTTTTGCTTCCATAGTATTTCTTCATATTCTCTTTGCTTGTGAAGTTTATTTTGCGAAAATCGTTCCATTTCTTGATTGTAGGGAGTCATGACATCTTCTTGTACCTTGAGAAGCTCACTTTCAATCTGATGAATATTGTGCTTGATTTTCCCGAAATGATATTTGTTCCAGACTTTAAGTGCTTCTTTGGTTGATTTGATTTTCTTACATAAAATATAAGACGGATTACCCACATGGGATTTACTCCATGCTTCACTGAAAATTTGGTGGCTTAATGGCTCACGGATCCAGAATTCTTCAAACTTGAAGGAAGGCGCTTGATGAACATTAGCCGTAGTTTGTAACATGATGGGATGATGATTGGAAGCTGATAATGCAAGATGTTGCAATGTAGCATCTAAGAAAAGTAGCCTCCATTCTTGATTTGCAATAGCTCGATCTAATCTTTCTCTTATAAGGGCTTGACCATGTCTATTATTGGTCCATGTAAACTTTGGGCCCATGTAGCCGATGTCTATGAGGCCATTCCTATCCATAAGAGATTTAAGACCCCTATTAGGATTATAAGAGATAGATCTTCCTCCAAAATTTTCAAATTGATCAATGAGATCATTAAAATCACCCAGACAAATCCAAGGCCCTGGAAAGATTGATATAATGAATCTAAATGACTCCAGAAGCTAGCTTTGTTGTTCTATTGGGCTGGTGCATATAACATAGGTAATCAACCATGGATGATGTGCAGGATCAGAGTAAACTAAAACTGAAATTGCATTAATATTTATATTTACAGGTTCTATTTCTACACCCGGTCTCCACAAAAGTAGCAGTCCCCCTTTTTTACAATCAGCTGGGTAGTGAACAAAATTTTGGAAACCTAAACTATTTACAATAGATATGGTGCGATCATCCATCACCAAGGTTTCCGACAAAAAGATTACATCCGGATTATATTTCATAATATTAGCCCTTAAGTTTTTGATTGCTTTGGGGCGGGCTAATCCCCTGCAATTCCATGCTATTGTCTTCACTTATCTGGGGGAGGCATTTTTAAGCTTGCCTCGCTAGCTAATTTGGACTTTCCTGACGGGTATGTTGGTGGTCTACTGTAAGGATTAACTTTTGCCTTCCCTTTTAATTTTTTTTGCTTCCCAAGAGAACTTGAATGCATGTCTAGAAGAGTACGTGCCAAAGAATCTTCATCTGTTTGTGGCTTTGGAGGATGTTTTTCAGTAGAGTCTATTTTCTCTACTTTGATGAGACGTTGTGATTTCCTCTTTGGAGCTTTAGAAGACTCAACTTGATGCTGTCTTTTGGAAGAAGAGATAACTCGAGATTCTTGATGAGCTTTAGCAATATTACTTTGTGAATTTTCATTGTGGATATGATCGGATGATAAATTAGCTGCCACCTCTATCTACATCGGGCTATTTTCAGAGTTGACATTTAAATCTTCTATCAATTGAATATTCATGTGAGGAGATGATAAATCCAAGTCTGATGCTGAGTCTGTATATGAAGAAGTGAAAGTATGAAAGCCGATTGGATCACATGAAGTTGATGTGTTGTGCATATGGGCCATTAATGGACTGAGAATCGGTGTAGTGTTGTAGAGGAGCTCGGGCTTATTACCAAAAAAAACTTGCTGAGGCCTATTAGAGTGTATCGGTGGAGAGCCCATAAATAACGGCCTAGATTCCTGTTGATTAATGGAGCTGAGCCCAAGCCCAAGCCCAAGCCCGATACCTATCCCAAGTCCACTGCGTTCATTCTAACTCTTATAGCCTTGCATAGCCGTGTAAATCCATTTCCATTGTGTTCTCCATGGAGGTCGGTGCTGCGTTGACTCAAGAGTCGATAGGAATGAAGATGATTCTTGTACCCGAGAGCTGCCTTCAGCTGCCACCTACGCTGCTAGCCTTGAAGACATAAGGGATATTTTGCTCTGATTCAAGGTATGGCTGCTGGATTATGTAGCTGGCTGGACAGTGAATGAATTAAAGTTTCTTGGTTAGGAAAGTAATGAGCTAGGTTCACTGTAGCTGTGTAGAGTAGCTGAGTTGTCTCGCATGGAAAAATCACCCAGATTCAGAGAGCTCGAAGGAAAAGAGATCAAGTGCAGCCATTCCGGATTACTAGCTGGAATTTTTTTGAAACAATCCTTGGTAATATTGTCTAGACTGTGTAGTGAAATATACTGCTACTTGCTTACATTGAAACTTTGTTTTCCTTTACCTTTGGTTGAAACCGAAGGAGAGAAATTAGCAAATGGGGTTGTTTCATCATATTGCCCACCACTTGTTTGATGAAAAGTCTAAGTAGTCTCAAAGCTGCTTTGAAATTTTGCTCTTATCCATGAGCTTTATGATAACCTTATAGGAGTAGAACTTAAGTAACCACAAAAGATTTGGGAATGACCAAGCCTTCCACATGCATAACAAAAGTCTGCCAACTTTTCATATTTTATAGCTATCCATATTTCATGGTTGCTGAGTCTTGGCATTTTGAACCCTTGTTGAAGAGGTTTGGTGACATCAAGCTCAACTTTAAGCCTAATATACTTTCTGAATGCTAAACCATAAGAGGATCTTCCTCCACTTTGATCAAAGTACCAAGAGCTTTCCCAATTTCTATAGCATTATCAAGAGTAATATGATCTAGGGGTAGACCATTAAAAGCTGCATGATTTAAACTGATTTCATGGAGAGTAGCTCCCGGAGACCATGGTTTCAGAATTAGCAAATGCCCTTTAATATTCCATAGAGCTTGATTAAGCACTCTTAATTTATCTTGAGGTGTTCTAAAGGTGAATATAAACTTGTTTATATCCATATCTTCAATAAGAAAATTATGGATGAAGTTCCAAGAGGCTTTAATACTGGAATGAATAGCATACTTGTTCAAAGGTCGATCTGCAACTAACCTTCATACCAGGATTTTATCTGAAATAGCTTTGGCTGCCTCTGGAGCAGGTTGGAGATTAAGATCATGCCATGACAACGCCTTTGTCTGAAGGATCAGAGCATCCATATCCATTTGTTGAAAAAGCTTTAGAAGCAGAGACTAAGTATAGAGCAAGCCTGAGATAGCTGGACGAAAAGGAGATAAGAACTCCTTCTGAATATAAGAAAAAAGACCAGAAAAGTAGCAACAATAAATGCAGAAAATATTTTTCACTTCCTAGATAGAGAAGGTCTAACTTTTCACTAGCCAGTTTTCTCCATGCAAGAGTACTTTTTTTTTTTTTTTTTTGAAAATGGCGAATCTCATTCCTTTAAAACAGGACATACAGCTTGACTTAAAATAAGTCAATTACAACTAGTAAAAGCTCCCCAGCACACATTCGAGGCTGACATGGTCTAGTCCCCAGGCATATCTCTACAGACAAAAGTCTGAGAGATAGCACCTCTCTGTCCAAAAACAGAGATATCAGATACCAGCTAAAACAAACTCCATACCCGACTAAGCGGGAAATGGAGGAGGAACACCCCGACATCTCCGCTACGCGGAGTGGGGATAAAACACCATCCGGACCAAGTCCGAATGGGCACGCCATTACTAAATATTCTAAATAATAAAGACAAAATATAAATAAAACTACAATGTGAAAACACTGTAAATGAAAAATCAGTGCACATAGAACACAACACAAGGAGGGAAACCGACGGTCGAGCTATGGAGATCTAGTGACGCCGGTTCTGGATCGGCCGCTCGTTGCGACGTCAGATGTCTGCATGGTGGCGCGTGGGTTCCATGCGCAGCGAGCTCCGAATCGTCGATCCGCGCGTGCGGGCAACGCGCCGCACCGATGGAGGCCCCATTACGGGGTTTTGCAGATCGGCGGCAGGGAAGACTCCTCGTGGGGCGCGTGCTTCTAGATAGTCACCGGATTAGCACGAATCGACTCCCTCTTATTTAGTCGAAATCTGAGAAAAATACAAGGGAAACAACGAAACAGAACCGTCGGAGACACAGGGCCGACGTTAGGGAGGGAGGAGAGGAGAGGGAGGAGGGAGCCGGCGCTCCCCCTCCCCCCAGCTGTGATCGCGAAGTGGCTTCTTGGGATAGAGGGGCTTTCGGGAGAGAGGGGCTTTCCCCGCATGCAGTTTGATCTATATCCCATGCAAGAGTACTTGGTAACACATAATGTGTTCATGCTATTTTAACCTATGATGAAATTAACTTCAAAGAAAAAATTCCTCAGACCCATCCATCATAATCCCAAAAAGACTAATCAGTTTGAAGCTTCTCTATAATCAATTATAAAGTCTTTCACTTAGCAAGTAAACTCCCATGATTATGCCTATAACCTATCCACGGATCATTTATATTTCTAAAATAAATATATATGTAATTTTTTTTTTTTTACACATTAAGCATATTGTTGATCCGAAAGCTTATCACATCTGTTTACGTGAAAGAGTACTGGTATTTTGACTTTTTCTATGAACATTAAGGATCCCACAATATATAGTATATTATATACCGATAAATGTTACATTTATAAAATTTTTTTATAAAAATAAACTTACAAATCGACGTGACTTTATGTAATACACATTAAATCCACTTCACTGTTAAAATAATTTTGTAATGTAACCTAACATATCAAATTACGTCAATTTCTTATATATATCACTTTATGGATTAAGCATTTTTTATTTCTAAACAGCATTACTCTTATTTTTAACTTGCAACTTAAATGTTAAACCTAGCATGACTCAGTTTCCCATCTTTTTTCCATTTTTGGTTGTCTCCACCAGCCTTTTTTTTTTGTCTATCCTGATTAATATTTTTAATAGACATATACTTGCTAATAAAATACACGCTTTTTCGGAACAAGACATCCACGGACTCGAAAATTTATCTTTATCTGCAGAACGCCTTCCTTTCCAAAAGCTAGACCTTATCATCAATGGCCGAGGAAACAAAGAGGTATACTTACTATCACAACCTCCAACCCCATATGTATTTGCCATGTCTCTCTTTACTGACAGGGATTATCTTACTATTTCTTTCAGGTATGCTGTTGTTACAGGAGCAAATAAAGGTATTGGTTTTGAAATAGTTAGACAGTTGGCTTCAAAAGGGATCGTAGTGGTGCTGACAGCAAGAGATGAGAAGAAAGGTCTTGAAGCTGTTGAGAAATTGAAAGATTATGGTCTCTCTGATCACGTGGTATTTCATCAGCTCGATGTTTCTGACCCTGCTAGCATTGCTACTTTGGCAGATTTCATCAAAGCAAAGTTTGGGAAACTTGATATCTTGGTAAATATCATTCAAAGTTGATTTCCTTGCAGAGTTATGCATTTTCCCAGATCTATTCTTCTTGTGAATCTCTTGGAAATTTGCTTTACTCCGTGTAATTAGTTTTTTTTTTTTTGCTTTCTTGAAGGAATTAGCTTTCAACTCTCTGTTTTTCTGGGATTTTTATTTTATTCTTCCCTGACATCTTTTCTAGTTAAGTTTTCAAGCTGTAAAAAACTGTGGTGCTTCATACCACTACAAAAAAAATATATGCTTTGTGAGTCTTATGATCGGTTACCGTTAGTTCAGTGGGGTAAAGTTCAGAATATTAGGTGGGATAATAGTTCTGTTTTTACTGCAATTCCTTAATGTTTCCTAACAGCAGAACTGAAAAGATGTGACTGCCTCATAATCATTGGATTAATTAACTAAATGGCCTGAGTATCCATAACTTTCTTGTATCAGCTGGTAATCATGTTTAGGTATCTCTCTTGTATACGTCCGATATACATGGGCTATGTCTATTGCTTTCATCAATGAAATTCTTGTTTGCCTAGGTATATACCTACATACATACATACATATATATATACACATACATACATACATACATATATATATATATATATATATATATAACTATGCACTCATGGTTCTTGACTAAACCAAGGTGAATCTTGTAAGTTAGTACGGGGTAGAAACACTTTTAGTAAATGGAACTATTCAATAACTTTTCCTGGCGTAAAATCTAAGAATTGCTGATAGAAACAAAAATGAGTGATGAAATGCTAAAATTATGTGCAGGTGAACAATGCAGGGATAAACGGAGTGCAAGTAGATGCTGATGTGGTAAGTACTTTCCAGTGATTTTTGTCTTGCAGCATGGTAAAGGCAAGTTATAAACTGAATGCACCTTGGAAGAAATGTCTTGTGCGGTTTGTTTAATTGCCATGGTTCGACTCCAATAATGGATAATCAGATTCTGCAAAAGCACTAACATGGGAATTCTTCTTTATCTTTTACACCTAGCCAATGGCCATTGAGGAGGTGTGAAGAGAATATCCCCTGTTGAAAGTTGAAACCAAACTTTTTCTTTGGAAGAGCTAGCCTGATGCCTATTAGGGCTAGCAAGTTGTTTCTTTTTGCTTAAGCTTTTTTTTTTTTTGAGAAACTCATTTCCATTTACTAATTCAACATGTTACAAGGAGGAAAAGTCTCCACCATTACAATTTGATCATATCTGGAAAGAGCATTTTTTGCTAAACTATGGGCTATAGAATTACCATTTCTCCTTATATGAGAAACCTCCCACTTAGCAAAGTTTTTAAAAAGCAATTTTGCTTCACCAACAAACATACTAGCACTGTTATTCCCTCCTTGATCCCGTCTTAGAGCCTCAATGACTTGTAGTGAATCCCCTTCAATTATCACTTGCGTTAAGCCAAGTTCCAGTCCAAATTGAACTGCTTTAAGAGCCCCGAAGGCCTCTGCTAGTAGAGGATCTGGATAGAGGTGTTTCATGATCTTCATCGTTGCCACAACCTTTCCTGAGCTGTCCCTCGCTGCCACTCCCACACCTACTCTGCCTCTCATCTTGTCTACTGCACTATCCCAGTTTAGTTTGATCCATGTTGAAGGAGGGGGCTGCCACACCTCTACCGAGTTACATTCATGTCTGGCTGCACGCCTCTGCATGGATGCCTCCTCATTTAGCACATGCAAAATGTTCCTGGCCTCTTCCACTATCTCCTTTGGATGGGCAAAAACTCCTTCAAAAATAGACCTGTTCCTTCTCCACCAAATCTTCCTGGCCACCACAGCAAATTCTTGAATGAACTGGATTTCCATGTTCTGAAAGAGTGCTTCAAGAAGGTGTAGCATCGACATGTTAGGGAAATAGCATTTCTGTAAACTTTTGGAACATTGGCTCCACACGTCCCTGGCTGATTCACACCCCCACAAAGCATGAAAGGAATCTTCCTCCTCCCTATGACATATTGGACAGAGGGGGTGTTTAACTACTTTCTTCTTGAACAGGTTTGATTGGGTTGGTAGGGCCTCTAAGCAGGATCTCCACAAGAAGACTCTATCACCAGGCTGCACTTTTAAATGCCAAAGCTGTTGCCAAAATCCTGTAAGAGAGTGGCTGCTCGATGCTTGATTGGAGGTATGACTGCTTCTCTCTAGTTCTTTGTGGTATGCGCTTCTTACTGAGAAATCACCATTAGTTGTTCCTTGCCACACAAGCCTATCACTGCTATTTAGACAACTCACTGGTGTTTTCACTATGGCTTCAGCTTCTCTGCAGTTGAACACCTGCTGTATCAATTCCTGGTTCCATTGCTTTGTGGCTGTATCAATGAGGGTTGAGACTGTTGCATTTAAATCCATCACACTGGCATTACTCTGGGCCTTGCTGGGGTTGGGAGAGGCTATCCATTTGTCCTTCCATATTTTAACCTGACTTCCATTCCCTATCCTCCAAAAAGAGCCTGCTTCTATCAAAGGTCTGGCTGCAATGAAGCTCCTCCATATGTAGGAAGGTTTCGATCCTATTCTTGCCTCTTGGAAGGTGGAGCATGGATAGTAC
This sequence comes from Cyclocarya paliurus, assembly GCA_029856935.1. NCBI lineage: Eukaryota > Viridiplantae > Streptophyta > Magnoliopsida > Fagales > Juglandaceae > Cyclocarya > Cyclocarya paliurus. The sequence goes on along the minus strand of CM056954.1, from coordinate 28,364,798 downwards.
TTGGCCCTCATCACCTGTGCTGCAAGGGAATCTGGATGTTGGATGAGCCTCCAACATTGTTTAGCCAACATGGCAGTATTAAAAGCTTCGAGGTCCCTGAATCCCATTCCTCCTTCAGCTTTTGCTTTTCCCATATTTTTCCAAGAGATCCAATGGATCCGGTGCTCATTTTCTTGCTGCCCCCACCAAAAGTTGTTGATGATTCTGTTGATGTCTTTGAGCAGGGATTTTGGGAGTTTAAAAACCGACATTGTGTATGTGGGAAGGGCTTGGATGACAGCTTTAATGTAGATCTCCTTTCCTGCTTGGGAGAGGGTTTTAACTCTGTGGTTACTGACTTTGGCTCTGATTATATCCAATATTCCTTTGAAAGTCTTGTTTTTTTTCTTTCCCACTATGGAGGGCAGTCCCAGGTACTTCTCATAGGATTTACCATGTCTCACCCCAGCTATAGATAGTATGTATTGTTGAGTTGCCCTGGTTGTGTTCCTGCTAAACAAAATAGAGGTTTTTTCCATATTTAATCTCTGTCCTGAAGCTGTTTCATAGGTCCTCAGCATGGCAAGCATTCTCCCCCATTCAAAAGCATTTGCCTTGTAGAAAAGGAGGCAATCATCAGCAAAAAATAGGTGTGAAATGCTGATCCTACCTCTTGCGATGGGAATACCATGGACTAGTCCCTCCCTTATAGCTTTGCTCAGCATGCTGCTAAGTGCCTCAGCACATATGATGAAAATGTAGGGTGAGAGGGGGTCTCCTTGCCTTATGCCTCTCGTTGGATAGAAAGACTCTTGAGGGGATCCATTAACAATAATCTCATAAGACACGGTTTCAATACAATTCATTACCAACTCAATCCATTGATTGCAGAATCCCATTTTAACCAGCACAGCTCTGATGAAGCTCCATTCTAGCCTGTCATAGGCTTTACTCATGTCTAATTTCAGTGCTATGTATCCCTCTTTGCCTGTTAATCTAGCCTTCATAGTATGCAATGCTTCATAAGCCACTATCACATTATCTGAGATGAGTCTATTAGGAACAAAAGCTGATTGTGATTTGGAAATGATCTGAGGCAGTACATTCTTCAATCTGTTAGCCACTACTTTAGATATGAGTTTATACATCACATTGCACAAAGAAATAGGCCTGAACTCAGTGACTTTAGTGGGGTTCTTTTTCTTAGGAATTAAAGCTATAAAAGTTTTATTAATGACATTGAGGCTGCCATTTGAGTTAAGAATCTGTAGAAGGGCTTCACTAACCTGCTTGCCAATGAGGGGCCAGTGTTTTTGATAAAAGGCTGCAGGAAAACCATCTGGGCCAGGAGAGCTGAGACCTTCCATTTGGAATAAAGCCCCTTCAATCTCTTGTTGGGTGTAAGGGCTTGATAGTGAGGCATTTTGATCATCTGTTACTCGAGACTCCATGGAATCCAGGCAACCAGAAAAATCACCTGGCGAGGATGTGGTAAAGAGATCTTTGAAGTAGCCTTGGAAAAGAGTTCTAATGGACTCTTTCGAAAGAAATTCCTGCCCATCCTCATCCACTAGTTTCTTTACCACGTTATTTTTCCTTCTGAGACAAGCACATTGGTGGAAATACTTGGTGTTTCTGTCCCCCTCTCTCAGCCACCTCTGCTTAGCTCTCTGCTGCCATCTTAGATTATCTTCCTCCAGTAATCTGTTTATGTTCCTCTGAACCTGTTTAATCTGTTCATTCAAGTGGCCTTTGTTATCTCTTTGCAGAACTTCCAATAGGGCCAGTTGCTCAGCTACTTGTTGTTTAGAATTTCCTCTTGCTCCTTTATGCCACTGCATTAATTTCTGTTTGCATCTGTTTAGGCCCTCATTAAAAGCCTGCATTTTGTTCTCGGAGATAATGGGGTTCTGCCAGGATTCCTCAACCAGGTTTTCATAATCTTCTCTTAATGACCAGCTTGCTTCATATCTAAAAGGCTTGACATTTCTGTACCTATTGGATTGAAACTCTTCCATTGAAACCAGTAAAGGGCAGTGGTCTGAACTTAGAGCTGGAAGTGTGTAAACCCTTGAGTTTGGAAAAGATTCAGCCCATGATGCATTGCAAAAAGCTCTATCAAGTCTTTCTTTGGTGAATGCTGCCCCATATCTACCATTAGTCCATGTGAATTTGTTGCCTATAGAGCCCATATCACACAATTCACAGACCTCCACCGCTTCTCTAAAGGCCTCAATTTGACATCTTGGTCTCACAGCCCCACCCCATTTTTCTCCATAGTTTAGAATCTCATTGAAGTCTCCTACACACATCCACCCCATCGAGCTCTCTGGTTTGATTGCTTGAAGGAGTGACCAACTTTCCTTCCTTTTCATAGTGGATGGGTGCCCATAAAACCCAGTTAACAGCCACTCCTTTCCCACCTCCACCCCTCTGATCAGTAGAGAAATGTGGTGTTGAGTGTAATTGTATACTTCAGCCTCAGTTTCCTCTTTCCATAGGAAGGCTAGCCCACCACTCATTCCTTTACAGTCTATGACAAAACTGTGCTCAAAATCAATACGTTTTTTGATAGCTTCAATTTTATTCCTTTTGCATTTGGTTTCCATTAAAAACACAAAAGTGGGGAGCTTTTTTAGCACCAATTGGTGCAGGTCATGAACTGTCTGGGGGTTCCCAAGCCCCCGACAGTTCCAGCTGAGGCAATTCATTGAGCTTGGTGGGGCTGTTCAACAGCCACCACCATGACAGGTTGAGATGTATCAAAGTTTCCATTCTCCTCTAATTTGATTTTCTTGCTTATAGTCAGACCCTCTTTAGTTATAAGTTGATCATCTTTTCTTTTGTTTCTAGAGGGTATCCCTGGGTTACTTCCTAAGACCAGTGCCTGTTTCTCATTGCATGAATCTCGGGCCCTCCTCTTCCACCTAGTTGCTTTCTTGGCCTGTTTAAGAACTTTGACTTGGCCAGAGATGAACTGGTCAAGAGATTTTATTTGATTCATCATATCCTTCGAGAACTCAGTCAACTTAGTATTCTTGTTGTTACTCCTGGATTCAGAGTTGGTCTCCATTGTGACAGTATTCCCACCACTTAAGTCTTGCTTTACCACTCCTGCCATGTCACCTGTCTTCTCAGTGGGGTTGGTAACTACTAACTCTGGTTTGTGCTGGTCTTCCTTCCTTACCCTTTCTGGCTGTTGTTTTGACTTTGTCACCTCACCTATTCCCTTCCCCATTCCTGCGTCAGTTGCTTTTTCCTCTTTTTTAGCAGTTTCCTTGTCAGTTCTCTGACACTCCACCTTGACTTCTGCTTTCCCAGTAACAGTGTCTTCCCTGTCCTCCCCCTTCCCCCTCCATGGCTGAGAAGCATCATGCACGTTCTGGCTGATCCCTTCCATATACCTTTTGTGCTGCAGATCACTCTCCTTAACTATGGGAGCTCTTAACCATGAGCCATATTGTGTCTGACCTTCATCACTCCTTTCTTTAGAGCATTGATCATAAGAGTGTTTGATTACACCACATTTGAAGCAAAAAGAAGGCAGCCTCTCATACTTAAAATACACCCACGTTTCCTTTCCTTCCACTTTGATGAACATGCCTCTTAGGAGTGCTTTTGTAATGTCAATCTCAACCCTTATTCTAAGGAACCTTCCCCATCCAATGCCTCTATTATCAACGTGTACTTTAATACACCTTCCCAGATTACTGCCAATCTGATGTCCTACTTCTTGGTTCATACAATCAAATGGCAGATTGTATGCTTGGATCCAGAACTCCTCTTTATCAAACTGTACTTCATTAATGGACATGGATCCACTGAAGTTTTGTAAGCAGAGGAGCCATCTATCGAAAGACCACGGCCTGCCATTGATCACCCTTTCCAAGTCCTTCTTGCTGTGGAACTCAATGAGGAACTTGTTCGCACCAACTTCTGAAAATTGAATCCAGCTCTCACACTTCCAGACTTTTGACATGGTGCTCTTGAAAGCTTCCCTGTTAACAGTTTTTTCCGCCACTATCATAACTAGTAAGCACGAATGTGGCTGTTCCGTGGTTTTTCTTGACCTTTGGATTGGTATGGCTAAGCCTTCCTTCTCCTTCTCTGTAAGACTTAGTCTCTCCCATTGCTTATACAGATTCTCGTCCATGGTCTCTTCCTCCAACCAGCAGAGCTAGCCCAAGACTCACTCTAGCTAAGAGAGAAAACTCACTTGTAGCGAGACCGAACTTTTGGCAAAACTCACTTAAACTCACTTCTTTTTGCTTAAGCTGCTTAGCCTTCTGAAGTTGGGAGTTATTTCCCTTTTATCCAGGAATAGAATATGAGTTAAGCTATGGTTGTGATATCCCGTATTTTTGTGTATTTTAATTAAAAGATTATTTTAATTAATTCAAATATTGGTTCTTTTATTTTAAAAATATTGGAGTTCTCATTGGTTTATTTTTATGATTTTTAAGTTGTGAAATTTATTTTGATATACTTTCTTTATATTAATTATTGTTTTGTATTTAAATTGCTCTTTAATTTAAGATAGTTGTTTGTGGGTTTTAAAATTATTGTGTTTAAATTAGTTTTATTTAAATTATCATTTTGAAATCATTTTTCGTTGAATCAATTTTTGTGACCCAAGTTATGAGGATTGTACCTCATTTCTTTCCCTTACATTTTCTCTTTTTCTTTTTTTCTCTTTTTCTTTTCTTTTTTTTTCTTTTTTTTTTCCCCCTAGTTTTCTTTCTTCCTCCCGCACGCACGAGCTCCTCCCTTCTCTCCTTCATCCGATTCTTCATTAGCCTCTAGCGCCGCCCATTACCAACATCGCCTCTCCCATTTTCTTCTCCTCCGGCCGGCGACCTCACCCCTCCATTTTCAGCTCCTCCCTCGCCGTCGTTAGCCTCCACGCACGGCTTCAAGCTGCACGACGTTTGAGCTCCAGCACTGTCGTCGCGCCACCATTGGCCACTAGCTTCTCACCACAGCACCGACGGCCTCCCAGCTACTTAACCCACCCTTCCTCAGCCCCAATCCACCACCAGTGAAGCTCCTCCATCTCCATTTCCAATTTGGGCATTTTAGCTTCCAACCGCCACCTATGCCTCCACTCACGGCCAAAAACTACTACCATTAGCTTTACCAACACCTCTAAACCATTCCCTAGTAATCTCAAGTCTTCATTTGATCCCGTTCAAAATCTACCATTTTGAGACCCACGGCTTTATTGCATTTTGCACTGTTTCGTTGCTGTGTTGCCACTTGTAGCATTTTCGTGATCCTTCGAAAATTATATTATAGTACTGTAAGTATTTTTCCAAAGAACTTTTGAGATTTAAATGTATTTTTGCACTAACTAATATTTATTGTGATTTAGTTGGTCGTGCCGGATTGAGTCCCAGGAGTAAGGGAGTTGGTTGGATTGGAGGACAAAGTTGTTGGGTGATTGGATTATGCGAGGATTTGTTGGATGTTGGATATTTGTGTCGTGTCCTGTACATTGCATAATTGTACTCATGTTCATGTTTGTAAATGAAAACTGAGTTTTCGCATAATTGCATATATGTTCATGTGTATATTTGAAAACTGAGTTTCATGTGAGAAATGATTTTTGGGTGCGTATGTATCACGACCCCAAGCCGAGATGAGGTATTATCTCTGTGGAGCTCATCTGGTCACTCTGGAGCGGAATATATTGAGTGATGTCCCCTAGGCGACAACGGAATCGGACGGGATGATAACACTCTCGTGTAGACTCTATGGCCCCTCTTGCTGGCAGGGGCTAGAGGATGCTTGGCCACGAACGCATTGGGCGTGTAATTGGGTATCGCTCGTTACGAAGTCACTTGCACGGTCTTTACCTGTGGTGTGACGAATGGAGCCAGGGTATGTGGATGGTCCCTAGGGGAGATCATGGTGGATACAGTAAAAAATGGATTAATGGGCTATTTTTTGGAAAAATGGTGTGTGTTAGATAAAAGGTTTTTGTGTGAATCAGTTTTTAGGAAAATGATGGATTATGGTTTTGGGCCATTTTCAAGAAAAATAGTGGGAAATATTTTAAAAGAATATTTTGGCGTGCATTGGAAAACTTTCATTTTTGAAAAAAACGATGTTTTGGGTCTAACGTATATTTCATCATATGCATGCATAATTGTTGGTTTCATTAATGCATTTTTATCTCGAGGTTGTTTAGATTATTACTTACCTGCGGTACCGTTTTATGGTATCGCAGATTTTGATATTGATGTTGAGCCTAAGGATGTGGCTCCCCTAGAGGAGTGATTTGGGATCACTTGCTCGTGTTTGAGATTTGTCTCCCGTTTGTTGAATTATGTATTTCGGTATTATTATGTTTTAGGGGATAACTGTATTACTTTTTAAAACACTTTGTTTTTAGTGGTTTTGTACTAAACAATTATGGTAATTAGTCGACTTACTTAAATTATCCACTGCTTTATTTTGTTGTACACCATTGCATGTACATACACTTGGCACTTATCGTTGAGATGTATGACCCGTGTTGTCATCATTCTGACATCACGATTCTCGCATTTCTATATGTTGGAGTTGGGGCGTCATAATGATACTTGTATTTTCTTTTTTATATCAAAGTTTAGTAGATGGTTGCAACCTACCTGAGCTTTGAAGCACTAGGTGATAATTACCAAGTGGATTGACTCCTTGCTGGTGCAGGCAGGAGCCAAAATTGATTGGGCTAATCTTCCACAAACGTTTGAGTTAGCAGAAGCATGCTTGCAAACAAACTACTATGGCACTAAAGGAATGGCCGAAACACTCATTCATCTCCTTCAATTGTCTAATTCCCCAAGGATTGTCAACGTCTCATCTGGCCTCAGGCTTATAAAGGTATGACAATAACACATTCCTCTCATAGAAACAAATTGTCAGCACCTTGGTAAGAAACTTGGCTTAATTTGACACTAGCTCGGTACACATGAATTCAGGCAAGTTGGACCTTTAGTAGATGACTCAGCAAAATTATTGGTAACTGAATGAATTCATTTTGGTCAAATGATGGAAAGTTACAGATTTTGCCACTTCCTCTCAAACTTTTCCAAATGATTCTAAAGGGAAAAAAAGCATGTACACCACAATCAGATCAGACAATTCTATTCACACATGGGTGAATTCTGCTTGTATGCTTTAGTTGATTTATCTTAGTTTTTCTTGTCAACACTTTCTGTCGTCTTGTTGTTTCAGAACATTCCAAACGAAAGGGCTCAAGGAGTATTAGGTGATGTTGAAAACCTTACAGAAGAGAAGCTGGACGAGATAGTGAAGGAGTTTTTAAAAGATTTTAAAGAAGGTTCAGTGGAAGTCAAAGGTTGGCCAACTTTTCTATCTGCCTATACAATCTCAAAAGTAGCAATGAATGCCTACACAAGAATTTTGGCCAAGAAATACCCAAGTTTCTGCATCAATTGTTTATGCCCTGGCTATGTCAAAACCGATATAAATGGCAACACTGGCATCTTGCCTGTTGAAGAAGGTGCTGCAAGACCTGTCAAATTAGCCCTGCTTCCGGATGGTAGTCCTTCTGGCATGTTTTTTGTTCATCAGGAAGTGTCTTCTTTCTAAATGAAAAGGCAATCCATTTATTTAGATGGACAATATTTGTCATATTTGCTTGTGAGCTGTTGTTACTGTAGCATTCTCTGGTTTTACTAGATTATATAAGATTTTTAGGTTCTAAAAGTGAACTTACGAACGCCAATGTAAAAATTTCATGTCAAATGCAAGTAACTTTTTATGTCATTTAAAAGATGTTTCCATGATGCCATCTTATTAATGCCCAAGATTCTTGCAGAACTAATATCATGTTGGTCTGGTGAAGAACACACACACACAGAGAGGGAGAGAGAGAGGGAGAGAGAGAGGGAGAGAGAAGTACATAAAAATTTTAGTTTGACAGAGAAAACAGGGATGCCCAGGCATATAGATGTTGTTTCTTGGTGTTTCACTGAAGGCATGTAGAAAAGAAAAGGTTTCAGAATTGAAAGGTTGTGTTTTAGTTATTGGTAAAGGAATGTTCATAATACACAAAAACCTTTCGGTATTCAATTGGCATAAGTTTCAGATTTTCTCAATATCTGACATGACCAGGTTTTCTTAATATCCTTTAGACAGTTGGTATCATTGAAACACCAAGAACTTTTCATTCTCAAACAATATGGGATTTTAATAACCCACTCCCCAATAAAGAAATTTTAGAATTTTTGTGGAGCCAGTGTGCTACTATTAAACTTGAACTTAAAAAGTTTTTTTTTTAACAAAGCACCAGATGCGAAAGATTCTATAAATAAAAAAAATTTTATTAAATACTAAAAATCTAAAATAGAGCCTGCAGAAGCATTTATTTAAAACAATTACGGGAGTCTCATGTGCTTATCAAAATAATTTAATTAAATCTTAATCCATAAAACTTAATCATAGCAAAATCTGTCTAGGCCTCTCCCTCGTCTCCCGAGGTCAAGTCATGTCTTGTAGTCACATCCTCATAAATGTCATCACCTGTGATGGTTTAAAAACATGAAAACAAACTAAAATGAGTTGAATACTCAATAAGCACACATCATACAGTAAACATAATAAACATAAGGTTTCTTGAAAAACGTACATACTCATAAATACATAGGTGAATAAAATAAACATGAACATGAGCTTATCTTTCACTTGTCATAGGCCGATACCCACTATTGACTCCTGTGAGTTAGGGTTAGCGAATCTAAGTAGATTCCGATTCTGTCCGTGGCCACGGGTTGTGGAATCCATACATAAGGAAGACATACTGGGTGCACTACTAACATGTATGACTTGGCAATGCAATATGCCCATAACATAGGTACCATCTTCATATCATAACATAGGCCATTACGTATCTTATCATTCATATTTCATCATAATCATACTTGCATACTTGTCATATTATAGATTTCAAAAGAAATCACATACATACTTGTCATATCTTGTCATATCATATCATAGATTTCAAATGAAATCGCATTCTTTCATAACATGTCGTGATGCTTGACTTCTCACATAAAATCATGATTTTTCATAAATACTTTAATGCATAAATTTTTACATAAAATCATGCATGGCTTTTCATAAATTATTTTAATACATAACTCTCACATAAAATCATAACTTTCCATAAATCTTTTGATGCAAACTCCTTTCATAAAATCATGAATTTTTATAAATAACTGGATGTATAATTATTTACATAAAATCATGGATTTTCATATTTTTATCATGTCTTGGGTACGTAAAAAGGGGCTTCCAATGGAGGGTATACATGCATAATATTTTTATAAAAGACATATCATTTACCGTACATACGTGTAAGGGTATGATCATGGTACTTACCTTGCAGCGCTAATCCACTATCTTCGACAAGTAATCGTTCGCCTATAAAATAGACACGTAATTTGCATAAATTTCTAATTTAAACATGTGATTTTATTTTAAAACCTAAACTACAAAAATATCCTCTATTTTCTAAACCTAAAATCTCCCAAACACTAAATTATTTCTCAAACTGTAAATCTTAAAGAGCAGGGGTATTATTTTAATTTAACTAACCAACCTAAAACTTATTCTGCGGGTTGCATGCATTTGGGAATATAGGACTTAAGTGAGGGGCGAAAGGCAGGTGCTGACCTTGATCAACAGCTAGCGGTGGCTCGTGGCTGGGCACGGTGGCAACTTCGGCGAGTGGGCGACTATGCAATTGTGAGAGAGTGAGACAAAGAGTGAGAGAGACAGAGAGTGAGAGAGACGAGGTGAACGAGAGGGGGAGGACACGACTTGAGGGAGAGGAGGCAGGTTACCAAGGGAGAGGGCGGTGGTAATTTCACCATGCGTTCTGGGGAGGTGCTGCCAAGCTTGGCGATGTTGACTGCTATGGTGGTGGAGGGTGGTTCATGGCTGGGCAGCTTGCGAAGGGAAGAGCCATTCTTTGTTTTCGAATGCAAGAACAGAGGTCCTTCGGTGAGGTTGAACGTATTATTTTCCTATGTGGGTTCATGGCTGGCTGTGCGGCGGGGCTGCTTTTTGGTGGTTCTCAGTTGGACGGGCTGAGGAGGCTTGAGGGATTGCTGTGCATGGGAAGAACCGGTGCTCTGTTTTTCAGTGTGAAAACAAGGGTGTCGAGCGGTTTGTGCAGTGGCTATCAGACAGTGGCTGAGCAACTGAAAGGGGTAGTGTTATGGAGGGTCTCGACACTTTGGGTGGCTTTCGTTTGGGGTTCTTGTGGTCTGGGTTGGCTGGTATGAAGAGAAAGGCTCGGTGGTGTTGTCGTGGGTGAACGTTAGTGCGGACAAAATGTAGGGCTGAGGCTATGGCTTTCGGTGGTCGTCACGGAGGAGGTCTTGGGTGGTTGCCATGTGGGTGGTCTGCTGTTTGGTTTCCATGGTAGTTCAAGGCAGAGGGAGGAGTGGCTTGGAGGAATTTCCTGTACGTGTGTTGTGGGTTTGAGGGTGTTGCGGGTTTGTGAAAGGGTGCTCTGTGTGCGTGACTGTATTTTGACGTTGGGCGGCAGTGGACTATGCTTTTCATGCAGGAGGGCTAAACCTATTTATAAACCCAGCTGGTTGAGAGCCAAGAGGAAAATCCTAGAGATGTCAACGTGCATGCGAAGGACACGGTTGCGATAGAGCCATGCATGAAGAGATAGACAGACAAGGAACGTGTATGTGATAGAGAACGTTTTTTAAAAAAATCCTAGAGGAAGAGACGTGTATGTGCATGTGAGTGGATAAATACATTGGAGACGTGCATGGCCGTGGTTTATAGAGGAAATCAGTTAGGTGTTTTATCTAGAATTGTTTGGAGTCTAACACTAAGGAGTTTAGAGTTAATAATAATGTAATAATAATAGTGAGGCTTAACTCTAGGTTCAAATTAAAAAAATAATCTATTCGATAAATTCTTTTATGGGCTTTAACACATTTATTGGGCCTAACAAAATTATCCGCAATTTATCTCTAATAACATAGGATTGGGTTGTTACAGGGATACTCAATTTGGAGTATCACAATGCATTTAAAGCTTTTTTTCTTTTATAATTGGTGGTGGTGTTTGTTGTTTTTAAACTTAGAAATGATTAAAATATTTAATGTCAAGTAAAAAATAATGTGAACCACTACCATTGTTCAATGTATCACTTCGATTATCTAGATTTAAATGAAAAGGTGTCATGGTAACTTGAACCAATGCATGCCTCTTGAGGATAGGAGTCTTAACCGCTTGCCAACCAAAGGGTTGTGTCCTTGGGTGAATTAAAAATATTTTCAATGTATTCTCTAATATTTGAGAAGTTGTGACTTCTCAAAAGCGCCCCTTCATTTTAGTTGTGACTTTTCACAAATACCCTTTCATATATATAAGTCGTAACTTTTCACAAGTACTATTTCATTTATACGTCTTGAATTTTCACAAGTACCATTTCATTTAAATAAGTTGTGCTCTGTATCTCTGGTTGCAGCTCTAATCTACAAAAGTGGAATAAGGCACACTTTGGCAAAGTTCATACAAAACTCAAAGATGCAAAACTCAGACTAGCTTGGGAACAAGATAAAGATCCAAAAATTCGAAAAGCTAGTGAGGTTGGTGAAGCTGCTGAAGAAGTTAAAAAATGGATGGATAGAGAAGAGATCATGTGGAAGCAAAGGTCGAGAGCACTGTGGCTAACTGAAGGAGATCAGAACACTAAATTTTTTCATGCTAAAGCTTCACAAAGAAGGAAAAAGAACTGTGTATCAAAGCTTATGGATGATGGGGGTCAGTGGTTGGAAGGTGATCAATGTGATAACTTGATTTTTAATCACTTCTCTTCTCTATTTACTTCTGCAGGTTCCCGAGACCAAGATTTCATTATTGATAAAATAGAGAGGAGAGTATCTACTGATATGAATGATAATCTGGTGAAAGAGTATATTGCAGGGGAAGTTTTGCAAGCTTTAAAAGAGATGCACCCATCTAAAGCCCCCGGACCTGATGGTATGCCACCTTTATTTTATCAAAAATTTTGGCCCCAGATTGGGGAGTCAGTCACTGCTGCTATCTTAAAAGCTTTGAATTCCTGTGAGTTTTCACAATTAGTGAATCACACGTATATCACTCTGGTTCCTAAGAAGAAGTGTCCTCAAAGAGTTAGTGACTTCCGACCTATAAGCTTATGTAATGTTATTTATAAGCTTATGTCAAAAGTAATTGCTAATAGGATCAAGCAAGTCTTACCTGCTGTTATTTCAGATTCCCAGTCTGCTTTTCTACCAGGAAGACTTATAACTGACAATGTGTTGGTGGCCTATGAAGTGCTTCATTTCTTGAGGAGGAAGAAGAAAGGAAAGAAAGGATTCAAGTCCCTCAAGCTTGACATGAGCAACGCTTCTGATAGAGTGAAATGGAGCTTTCTTGAAGCTGTTATGAGGAAACTAGGCTTCCATGATAAATTAATCCAGCTTGTAATGAAATGTGTTATGACCCTTTCTTTCTTTGTGTTGATTAATGGGTCACCCACTGTTTTTATTACTCCTACAAGAGGATTGAGGCAAGGGGATCCCATATCTCCCTACTTATTTCTTTTGTGCACTGAAGGATTGGTTAGTTTGCTAAGGGCAGCAGGGAGTGACAATTCTGTTGCTGGTATACAAGTATGTCGTGGGGCTCCTAAACTAAACCATCTGCTTTTTGCAGATGATAGTTTGATCTTTTGTGCTGCTGATGCTGCTACAACTTCCAAGCTCCAATGCCTGCTTAACCAGTACGAGGTAGCTTCTGGCCAATAGTTAAATAAAGAAAAGACATCCATGGTTTTCAGTGCAAATGTTGATATGAATAAGAGGCAGACTTTTGAATCTCTGGGGCTCTTCTCAATTGCAGCAGTATGAAAAATACCTGGGACTGCCTCCCTTGGTAGGCAGGTCAAAAACAAATGCTTTTGTTGATATTAAGCATCGAGTATGGTTAAAGTTGCAAGGGTGGAAAGGGAACATGTTCTCCCAAGGAGGTAAAGAGATCTTACTCAAAGCTGTTGCTTTAGCAATTCCCTCTTATGCCATGAGCTGTTTCAAGATTCCAACTAAGCTTTGTAGAGAAATTAAGAGCATGATGGCCAGATATTGGTGGGGGTAGAGAAAAGAGGAAAAGAAAGTGCATTGGATAAGCTGGGACAAGATGTGTCAATCGAAGGCTGTTGGAGGGATGGGCTTTAAAGATCTTCATATTTTTAATATGGCTTTGTTGGCAAAACAAGCTTGGAGATTATTGCAAAATAAAGACAGCTTAGTCCATAAAATATATGCTACTAGGTACTTCTCAGATGGAAACCTGTTGGATGCATCCATTGGTAGAAATCCTTCCTATGCTTGGAGAGGTATATGGGAAGCAAAAAATTTAATGATCCAAGGAGGTAGATGGAATGTGGGTAATGGGAGATTGATTCATATATTAGATGATGCTTGGATCCCTGGAATTCGAAATATGAGATAGATGTTGTGGGCAGGCAGTTTGAACCAGAGTGATCCACAAGTCAGCCAACTTGAAGAGCAGGTCTCTTCCCTCATTGATCCTATTTCAAACTGGTGGGATATTACTAAAGTCAGAGCTCTATTTAATCCAAGGATGGCAGAAACGATTCTAAGATTGCATCCTAGTGCCTCAGGTGAAATGGATAAGTGGATGTGGGAGCAAGAGAAGTCAGGAAATTTCACTGTTAAAAGTGCTTATAGATTTTTCAAATCATGCTTACAACCTGATGAGGGTGAGCCTTCAAATGGTGCCTGTTTGAAAAAATTCTGGAAGGCTCTTTGGAGCTTAAAGGTACCCCATAAGGTTAAAATTTTTGCTTGGAGAGCATGTAAGGAGGGCCTACCTTCTAAGGCTAATCTCATTAAAAGAAAGCTGGATATAAGTGGCCTCTGTTGTTTCTGTGATCACCAAATGGAAGACTTAACCCATGCTTTATTGTTATACCCTTCTGTTCATGAGGTTTGGATTAAGAGATTTGATGTCCTGCTGGAAAACATCCATATCAGTTCTTTCTTCTCGACCGCAATGGAAATTTTTGCTAAAGGAACTATTGATGATGTTACAGATTTCTTTCTAATGGCTTGGGGTCTCTGGTTTAGAAGGAACAAGATGGTCCACGACCAAAGTTTCTTACCACCACAAGTTATAGGTTTTGCTATCTCAAAGAAGTTGTAGGTTGGGACTGCTGCATCTCAGAAAGGAATCCAAAATGTCAAAAACCTGCAGTACAGATGGTCTCCACCAACTCAGGATTCTCTCAAACTTAATGTGGATGGGGCACTTTTTTTCGAGCTAAATAAGGCTGGTTTGGGAATTATATTGAGAGATCATGTAGGGAATGTTTTGATGGCAGCCAGTTATGCAGAATCTGTGCAATTGGAACCTGAACAAGTTGAGGCAATGGCCTTATTGAGAGGTCTACAACTATGCTTGAATGTAGGTATATCTAAACTGATTATTGAGAGTGATTGTTTATTCTTGGTGGATGAAGTGAATAAAGAAATGGATTCTAATGCTTCCATTAGATCAGTGGTGGCTGAAATCAAAAGTTTAATGCTCAGAATCCCTCATTGTTCACTCCAGCATAGTAACCGATTCACAAATGAGGCAGCTCATAGATTGGCTAGACATGCATGGTCCATTGAAGATATGAATTTATGGTGGAATAGTGTTCCTTCCTTCATTGAGAATGTAATTTTCATTGATCAACACTATTGTACACTTTATTAAGGTTTTATACCTAGATGAAATGAAGCTACTTTCACTATCAAAAAATAAATAAATAAAAAATAAGTTGTGACTTTTCACAAGTATCATTTTATTCCAGTTGTGACTTTTCACAAGTGCCATTTCATTCTCTATAAATAGAAAACCCCACCCTCAAATTTATGAACTCCAAATTCTCTACAAAAATTAGAGAAACACTTCATCTTTCTTTTTGTCTTTCTTTCTTTAGGCTTTGTTATTTTATATTGGGTTCGGGGATCTCTTTTTGTGTGCACCGACAAGGAGATTAATAGGAACCGACATTGTTGTATCTTGAGAGTAGATTGTCAAGAAGCCTCGTGCATAATTAAATTTGGAGTCTGCGAAATCTACTATAAGGAAAGCGTCCATCACAACATGCCTCAACACTGGGTTCTCTCTTTCTAATTTTTTCTTCTTATTTTACATATTCTCTATTTTATTAAGCGTTTCAAAATCTTTCCTAACAATCTTAGTGTAGAAATTCTCTTTGTTAAACTAGAGGTGTGTTTTAATTGATTGGTTGCTACCATGACTTCATATGAATCTATTGCACCCCAGAAATTTGGAGGAGTCAATTTTAAGCGTTGGCAAGAAAAGATGAAAATATTTCTTACAATGCTTGGATTATATTTTCTTATTAAAAATGATCCTCCTTCTGATGATTTACATGAACCAGCACGTACTATTAAATTGCAAACATATGCAGAAAAAGATAATTTGTGTAGATGTAGGATTTTAAACCATTTAAGTAATACACTTTTTGATGTTTACCTACACATTAAATTTGCTAAAGATATTTAGAATGCTCTTGATAAGAAATATGATGTATAAGATGCCGGAATGGATAAGTACACCGCAAGCTAATTTCTTGGCTTTAAGATGGATAATTCCAAATCTGTGGTAGAGCAAGTCCATGAGTTAACCATCATTTACCATGAATTGGCCAATAGGGAATATGTTTTACTGAGCGTCTCCAAGTTGCTTGTATAATAGACAAGCTGCCTCCTTCATGGAAGAATTTTAGCATATCTCTTAAACATAAGACTGAAGATATGACTATAGAAACATTGATCTCTGCCATTAGGATCCAAGAATAAGTCTTGGAAAATGATCTTGTCCTACCATTGGTTTTTGATTTCCAGTTTAAAGCAAATATTGTAGAAGACCATAAAACACATAAGAACCCACTACATTAGAAGTCCAAATTCAATAAGAGTAAAACTAATTATGAGAATAATTTGAATCCAAAGTCCTATATCAACAAAGATGATAAGAGACCCATTTGTTTTAACTGTAACAAACCAGGTCACTTGGCCAAAAATTGTAGCAATAAGAAGAGGAAAAATCAAGGCAATGAACAACAAAGATTGCCTAACCCACATGCTCATATGGTGCTTTCCAGGACCAACTCCGTTGGAACTGATGAACGGTATATAAGCATAAGTTTCCAAGTTTATCTAGCTTGTAGTGTTACTGATTGGATAGTAGACACAGGCGCTAATGTACATGTCACTTTTAACTGCAATATTTTTTTAACATATTAGGATACAAGTGGCATGAAAGTGATGATGAGTAACTCCACCTCTGCACAAGTATTTGTAGTAGAAAAAATTGAACTCAAATTAACATCTAGAAATATTTTTCATTTAAAAGAAGTATTTTGCGTACCAGAGGCGAGGAGAAAGTTATTGTTTGGGGTAGGCTCAGTGGGGTAGGCTACACATTATTATTTGAATCTAATAAAGTTATTGTAACTAAATATGCGTCAATTGTGGGGAAAGGTTATGTGAGTGATGGTTTGATAATAATAAATACTCAAAATAATGTAGTAGACAAATTTGATTCTAATAATAAATTTGCATTTTCTACACGTTCCTCTTCAATATAGCATACTAGATTAGGCCATATTAATTATCATAATATTAAAAGAATGATAGATTTAGAGATTATTCCTAAAGTTCCTGTTGATTTGGATGAAAAATGTTTAATCTGTGTTCAATCAAAATAGTCTAGAAAGCCATTTAAATCTGTTATAAAAAATTCATCGTTACTGGAATTAATTCATAGTGATTGTTCCTATTTAAATGATGTCTCCTCTAAAGGTGGTAATAAATACTTCATTACATTTATAGATGATATGTCCAAATCTTGTTATGTTTACTTGATGAAAACAAAATATAAATATTTTAGTAAATTTGTCATCTATAAAACTAAAGTTGAAAACTAATTGGAGAGAAAAATTAAAATTATCAAGTCTGATAGAGGAGGTGAATACTCCTCTAATCAATTGATTCAATACTGTGAGGAAAATGGTATTATACATGAGGAAACCGCTCCATATACTCCTCAATCCAATAATGTTTCTAAAAGAAAACATTGTACCTTGGTAGGTATGGTCAAATGCATGCCATTATATCTAATGATATAATGACATTTTCCTTCCACCATATCTAATGGTATGGTCAAATACATGCCAACATAGAACCGCTCCATTTTCCTTCCACTAGTAGTCAACCTACCATTATATCTAATCTTGAGAGTACATATGGATTAGAAAATAAACTTGAAAGAGGAAAACAAGTTAGAAAGGAAAATGATTTTGGACATGATTTTTATACTTATTCTATGGAGGAAGACTCATTGACTTTCAAGGATGCCATGCTTTCCATTGATTCTATTTTCTGGAAAGAAGTAGTAAATAATGAGATGGAATCTCTTAAGACTAATGACACTTGGAACTTATGTGATCTTCCTCCTGGATGTAAAACCATTGGATGTAAGTGAATTTTTAAAAAGAAATTGAGACCTGTTGGTACTATTGATAAATTTAAAGTTAGGCTAGTTGCAAAGGGTTTTACACAAAGAGAAAGTATCGATTATTTTCATATGTATTCTCCTATTACTAGAATAACTACAATTCGTGTTCTAATTGCTTTAGCAGCGATCCATAAACTTGAGGTCCACCAAATGGACGTAAAGACCGTATTTCTTAATGGCAATCTAGAATAAGAGATATACATGGATCAAACAGAGGGGTTTGTGGTTCCAGGACAGGAAAGGAAAGTTTGTAAACTTATTAAATCTCTCTATGGTTTATAGCAAGACCCTAAACAATGGCACCAAAAATTTGATGAGATAATTTTATCTTATGGTTTCAAGATAAATGAATCTGATAGGTGTTTATAAACTAAAATAGTTTATGGCAATGCATAATGTTATGTCTTTACGTTGATAATATTCTCATCTTTGGTACCAATATAGATATTGTTCTTGATGTTAAAAACTTTTTATCTAAGAATTTTGACATGAAAGACATGGGAGAGGCACAAGTAATTATTGGTATTAAATTAATGAAATCTCATGATGGTATTAACATAAATCAATCTCATTATATTGAAAAGATTCTTAAAAAGTTTGAGAGATTTGAATGCAAACCTGTCAATACTCCTCTTGATCCTTGTTTGCATTAAGTAAGAATCTTGGAGATCCTATGTCACAACTGAGATATTCCAAGAATATTGAAGGAAAATGTTATCATTCATTTATTCATCAAAAGAAACTTACATCCATGATCAGATACATGCGGGGATATCCCCATATAAACCATTTGGAGCTCCATTAGTACACTACTAAACTGATCTGGACTTTACTCTTGCTTATACTCTCTATAGACAAATGTCCAAGAAACATCACTCTGCCTAAATAGAGACTCAACCTCACACTTCATAGAAAGGGAAGACTCAACCTCTACGGATACAACTGTCCAAGAGACGAACTCTTTTTTTTTTACTATATAATAAGGAAAACTAGAACGAATGATGGATTACAGTTTGGACCAACTCCAATAGACTTTGATGGTGCGTGAAGGCAATAAGTTTGTCTCTTTTCAACCATAAAATTCAGATTTGAAAGATCTGGTGGTGGCGATTCCGATGATATGGAGCGTGTGCCTAGAAGAGCTACCGAAAAGGGTGGTGCATGAGGACCATGCGCAATGATTTTCTCAAAATCGCCATTATCCTCCAAAAGATTTGCGACTAAGAGTTTTCTTGTGCTGCGCATGTCTCGAGAGTTGTCGAAAATTTGTAAATTTGACTTTTCTTACCTTGAAGGAAGAAAAATAAAATAAGAAATAAGGGAAGGAGAGGAAGGAGGAGGAGAAATGAGAAATGAGGGAAAGAGAGAAAGAGAAGGAGGAGGAAGCCCCATTCCTCCTCCGCAAAAATCAGATCTAGAGATTTTTTTTAGGAGTGAGAAAGAGTGTTCCGAAAGGAGAGAAGGAGAGATCCTCTTAGGAAAGAAAGAGATTTAATCTAAAACATTGATTAGCAACTTAGCATTGATAGGAGGAAATTATCGATAACAAGCGGTATTCAAATCCTTAAATGAAAGACAAATATAATATTATTAGTACTATTTAAAATCTTTTACACTATCCACATCACATAATTTGATTTGTAAGTTTTTAAAATTATTTTTCAGAGAAATGCTTTTCAAACCCACTCCATACACCAATATGTGATTTGTCATTTTTATCATCTATTTAAACACATATTTACATATCAATATGTGTATATTTAAATAACAGAGTAAAAATGACAAACCATATGTAGGGGTGGCCAAAATTCTCACGCTCTAAACTCCGTCAGAGTTTCAACAAGGCTTTGACTCCTATGGAGTCGGAGTTTGAGGAATTTACTCCAACTCCGAACTCTGACGTTTTTTTAAAAATACACATGATCAAAATGACATTGTTCCACTTCAAGAGGAATGTCGTCATTTCGCAAGGCAGGGTGACGTTTTGTCTTGATTAGGTGAGTAAAAGTGGAACAATGTCGTTTCATGAAGTAAGGGGGTCCAATACACAAGACCCCCTTCTTCCTCCCTCACTTTCACACAATAGTCCCTAGTCTCCCTCTCACACAACTCAGTTCACCTCCCCCGCCGTCTACCGTCACTTGAGGCCTTCGTTTGCGACTTTACTGTCACCAGAGTAATTGTAAGAATGGTCTGTAACTTCCTCCTCCAATAGACTTGTTGTTCCTCCGAATAATTGTAAAATGTGAAATATGATTTGGGAAATGTGATTTGTAACTCCCTTTGTGAAATGTGTATGATTTGTTGTTCATTTCAACTTCTTTGTTGTTTTCATTTCAATGATTTCGGTTTTTTTACTGTTAAATTTAAGAATTGAGGGATTTAGGTTTAGTAAAAATAGGCTTTTGTTCTAGGTGATGTTCGCTTGAGTGGTGCTCGAGTATGCCTAGAGCGAACATCACATAGCTTGTTTGCTCGAGTGTGGCTCGAGTGAACATCACACAGATTGTACGCTCGAGCCTTCACTCGAGTGTGGCTCAAGTAGACTATTTGCCCAAATTATGGATGTGAAACCATCTCATTATCACCATGATTCTCCACAAGAGGACGACGCACAGCCGTTGGCATCACCAACTGGTACTTCAGGCTATAGACCCCTATCTAGAGCAGCTACCTCATGTACAAGTAGTCAAGTCCCAATAGATCTATAAGAAGTTGATATGCTTAATGAGGAAGAAGAGTTGATGAATGTTGAGGTCGATCCACTAGCACGACCTAGTAAAAAAAGGTCATGGACATGGAAACATTTACCAAAGTTCATTGTCTCCGACCATCATTAAGGCCCTCGTTTGCACAGAGAATTGGTTAAGTTCAACGCCCATTGGAGTAGATACCATTGATGCCGAGTGTTATAAACTTAAATTAGGTAACTTTATGATTTTAAATGATTATTTACATAATTTTAATGTTTTCATTATTAAATTTATAATTTATATGATTTCGTAGACCTACCTGTGAACCCCAGACTAATTGTGGATGACTAAGAGTCTTGGACCAAAACACCATGGGATGATTACCGTTAGGCAAAACTCATCAAAGTCAGAGGTGGAGGTGAGTTCATAATATCACTCAGCTGATAGTTTAGAAGTCTATAGTTAAATGACTAAAGAAAAGATAGTTAAAACTTCATGCAGGAAAATTAGAAATCACTATTGAGTCATCGACTCAAATGCATGGACTGTCAAGACTGATGCAGGCCATTGTGGTTATTTCATATTTGAATGAACTTTATAATATTATTTAATATTTTGGTGCTGTAAATTTAAATTTATTGCAATTTGTACTTTTAAATTTAAATTTATGGTTTGCGATTTGTAGTTTGATTAGTTATTGTATTTAAATTTTAGCCTTTTAACTTATTTTTTACATTATTAAATAGGGGTTGATATTGGAGCGATCGGAGCTCATTTTCTCAATAGGGCAACTAGGCCTGAGTAGGGCAATTGGGCTTGAAAAAGCCCATTTTCTACTCCAATTGGAGCTCTGAGCTCCAGCTTCGGCTCTGAGTTCTGAACTCCGATAGTCAAAGCTCAGAGCTCCGATCGGAGTTAGAGGGGGTTTTGATCCCTAACCCCAATCAGTGTTGAAGGTTGGAGGTGGGCATTCTGACTCAGCCAGAGTCGAAGCCCACTCCTAATCATATGTTGGGGTGTTTTGTAGGTAATTATAAGTACATTTTTTTCTATTTTTTAAATCAAATTATGTCACGTGAATGAAGTGTGGTGTAACAAACTTCAAATAGAGTTAGATATGAGTTTATAATGTGTAAAATGTGTAAGTTTTGTGCAGAATTGTTTTGAGTGAATTCTCTCTTTTCAGAGAGTTTATAAGAGATGTGCAAGAGGAAAAAGACAAAGATCCTATTAAGGCCCTATGGATCGGGACTCCCAGGAATCCTCAAAGTTTTTACCAATCTATTGAATTTGAGACGTTGCCTGCCTACTGTTTGAGATGCCATGTCCAAGGTCATAATAATGATAAGACATGCAAATGGGAAAGCAAGAGCAGGAAGGTGAGTCTGAAGGAACCAAAAGATAAGGCTAAGTCAGATCAGGTTTGGGTTCCGAAGGAAAATAGGGTGGAGCTTCCAGTTATCATGGCTTTGGTTGGAGAATTGAGTAAAGAAGTAGCGAATCAGGTGATCATGGGTAAGGGCTTGGATACTGAGTGTGCTAAAACAGAGTAGGCTGAGAATTCTTCTGAACCGACTTCCGGAGAAACTATTTCAGAATTAAAGGAAGCTGAGATTAAGGCTAGGGATCATACTACTGAGGATGCCGAACTAGAGAAGGTTGTGATATCGCCAGAACCGATTACCGTTGCTGACCAAGGTAAATAGAGCATCTCTGATATAGCCCCTACTATTAATGATGTTTCGAAGGAGGGGTTGATGGTTGTTGCTGAGTCTTTAGAAGGAGGTCAGAGTATGTGGATGGGTATGGACCGAGATGGTTTAAATTCTAGTTTTATTAATACAGAGGCTTTGAATCCGGGTGCTACATGTTTTAATGTGAAGGCAGTTGCGAATTGTGAGGTGTCCAATGAAACTAATCTACAGCATTGTAGTATTGCTGAACTCATTGCCCAGGAAAGATGTAACCCGATCTTTGAAAGGGAGAAGACACGAATGAGTATCCTGAAGGCCAAGTCTATTCGGACTCTGAGTTCGAAGGGGCTTTGGAACATCTTGCTAAATAAAATCCTGTGGTTTCAGATTCGGATCTTCCCTCGGCTAAGAAATTGAATGGGAAAGGAATTAAAATAAGGGGTTTTTCCAGGGTTGTAAGCAAACCCTTCCGGCTCAATTTATGAAGATTTCTTACTTGTTTTGGGATGCTAGGGGGGTTGGAACTTCGAGGAAGTGTCTTAAGAAATTGGTTTCCAAATTTCATCCTAAAATCCTTGTTATTGCGGAGCCGATGGTAAGTAACTCCCGTTTAGATATGTGGCGTGATAGATTGAATTTTGATTGTTGTTGTTCTACTGTTGATGGTGGTGGTAAATTATGGATGTTTTGGTCTCAAGATTTAGATCTTGTTGTTGAGTGTTTGGGGGATCAAGTTTTGATTGTTTGTATTAAAGAGCAGTTAAAGGTTTTCCTTTTTACTTTTATTTATGTCAAATGCTCCTACTTGGAGCACAGAAGGCTTTGGGATTCTTTGAGGGATGCCAATATTCATAACTTGCCTTGGATGGTTATTGGTGATTTTAATATTATTAGAAATGAGTCGGAGCGCAGAGGGGGTAGACTGAGATTGGCCTTGGCTATGGAGGAATTTAATGAGTGGGTGGGTTCTTGTGGTTTGCTCGATATGCCTTTTAGCAGGAACTGCTTTTCTTGGTGTAATGGTCATTCTGGTAGATCGCGTCACTGGGCTTGCTTGGACCGTTGCTTTCTTAATACGATGGCCCTGGATGTCTTCCCTCATGCGCATATGGAATACTTGGAGCGCACTTCTTCTGACCATGCTCCGATGATGGTCTTGCTGGATAATTAGGTTGTTCCCTATGGTTTTCCTTCTTTTAAATTTCAATAGATGTGGGTCTCTCATTCTCAGTTTTTTGATTGTGTTTCGGCCTCTTGGAATGGTGTTGCTATTGGTGGTTCTAGTTTGTCTAGGCTTGGGACTAAACTCAAAAGATTAAAATTGTGTTAAGATCTTGGAATAAGCATATTTTTGGTAGGACGGATTCTCACATTGTTGTTCTAGAGGATCGTATTAAGGGTTTGGAGGTCAGCTTGCAATCTGCTTTTTCAGAAGATGTGGAGGATGATTTAATTGCCTCCCAGATGGAGCTTTCTGTTTGGCTGGATAGAGAAGAAAAACGTTTATCTCAACAAGCTAAACAAGGCTGGATTCAACAGGGTGAAGCTAACTCAGGGTTCTTTAGGGCTGTCAGTCATCGTAAGCATAAAGAAGTGAAAGAGATGAAGCTTGAGGATGGTACTATACTATCCACTCCTGAGTAGATCCATGATGGGGCTATTTCTTATTTTTCTCAGTTCTTGGTAGCTGGTAATAGTTGTGACGAGCTAGTGTTGGAGGATTTGGTCCAACCGGTTATTTCGTTGGAGGATAATAGCTTCCTTTCCCGGGTTCCTTCAGCTCAAGAAGTGTATGATGCTCTCTATTCTATTCCGGAAGATAGCAGCCCGGGTCCTGATGGTTTTGGATCGAGTTTGTATCGTTCTTGTTGGCACATTGTGGGTACTGATGTTGTTGAGACTGTGGCGGAGTTTTTTCAAGGTATGGTCTCCCGCATTTTTTTAATGCTACTTTCTTGGTTTTAATTCTGAAGGTGGAAAATCCGAGGAGCTTTGAAAAGTATAGGCCGATTAGCCTTTGTACGGTGTTCTACAAGATCTGCTCCAAAATAATGGTTAACCGTCTTTCCCCTCTACTTGCTAAAATTATTTCTCCGGAACAAGGTGCCTTTCTTCCAGGTTGTAGCATTTTTGAAAACATAAGTGTGACTCAAGAGATGATTCATTCTATCAATAAACCTTCGTATGGTGGTAATGTTGCTTTGAAGATTGATATGGCGAAGGCCTATGATAGTGTGGATTGGTCCTTTCTGGTGCATGTTCTTAAAGCTTTCAACTTCTCAGACTTTTTTTGCATGCTGATCAAACATTGCATCTCTAATCCTTGGTTCTCTGTGGTTATGAATGGAGTCTCCAAAGGTTTCTTTAAAGGTGGTCGTGGTTTGAGGCAAGGTGATCCTATTTCTCCTTACTTGTTCATTTTAGTTGAAGAAATTTTTTCGAGAATGGTTAAAAAATAGGTTGATATGGGCAAGATTATTCCGTTTTTTCATCCAAGGGTATTCCCTATTATTTCTCATCTTCTTTACGCTGATGATATGGTGATTTTTTGCAATGGGGGAAAGGCTTCTTTGAGAGCTATTATGGAGGTTTTGAAGACTTATGAAGATTGGTCAGGGCAAGTCGTTAACCATAAGAAATCCAAAATATTTTTTTCTTCTTAGATTTATCTGTCTAGACTACAGGAGCTTCTTCGTTTCATTGGTTTTATGGAAGGCTTTTTTCCTTTCAAATATTTGGGAGTTCCTATTATTTCTGGTAGACAGAAGATCGTTCATTTTGATGATTTGATTGCAAAAGTCCAGGCCAAGTTGGAGGGTTGTCAAGCCAGATTGTTATCCAGTGGGGCGCGGTTGATTCTTATCAAGCATGTGCTCCAAAGTATTCTTGTGCATAGTCTTTCCATCTTAAGGACGCCTAAAACCGTTCTTGAGAAACTTCAACGAATCATCAGTACTTTTTTCTAGGGTGTTAAAGATGGCAAAGCTAAAAAGAAATGGTGTTCTTGGGAGGATATTTGTAAACCGATCTCGGAAGGTGGTATGGGTATCCGTAATCTTCAAGATATGCAGGCTTCTCTCCACATGAAGTTAGCTTGGAATTTATTGACAGGTAATTCGCTTTGGTCCAATTTTTTTCTTGCTAAATATGTTGGTGATAGACATATTTCTATGGTGGATCCAAACAAAGGGTCCCTTTTTTGAAAATGATCTTACAGAGTATTCCTCTAGTTCAAGCTCATTCTAAATGGAAAGTTCGGAAAGAAAATATTTTTTTTTGGCATGATAACTAGCATGATCCTGCTCCTTTATGTGAGAGTTTTCAGATTTCTGATTTGCCGAATCTTAAATTGGAAGATTGTAAAACTGAGTTGGGCTGGAATCTGGAGTTATTTACTCAGTTGGTTGGTCATCAAAAAGCTGAGGATATTATCTTGCAGCTGGGTAGGATTAGAGATGGGCAAGATGTGCTGATTTGGCTTACAAATACTAATGGGAAATTCTCTTCTAAAAGCGCGTGGAATTGTATTCGTTCGAGGGGTCCTAATTTTCCTTAGGCTAAATGGATCTAGAATCCTGCTCTTCCTAAAAAAATTTCGATTACTATGTGGAAGGCCATTGATGATTGTCTTCTGGTGGATGACCGCATCTGCAAAATTGGTATTCCTATTGTTTCCCGTTGCGATTGTTGCTCGACTTATGGTGATGAGGACCTTAATCATGTTCTTGCGATAGGGGATTTTGCAGAAAAAATTTGGAGAATTTGCTCGGTTGTTCTTGGGGTGCCTTTGATGGAAGGTAGCTCTCGGAGACAGAGAGTGGACTATTGGCATAGGCGGGTGAGCAATTCTAATCGTCTTGGTCAATTACTTGGTCTTCTTCCAGCTATTATTACTTGGCGGCTATGGGGGCGTTGATGTAAGGCTAGGATGGAAGGTTTGATGGATTCGGTGCAATAGGTTTGGTGTTCCATAAAATATTGGGTGTCTTGGATTGGTTTAAAAATTAAGGAAGTGAATGTGCTCATTCAGCGTGACAAAGGTATTTTACATTGTTTCAATCTGCCTTTAAATGCCATGAGGAAGGAGATTGCCATTCCAGTGACATGGAAGCATCCTAAGCCAGGTTGGGTTAAACTGAATGTAGATGGTTGTTCTTTGGGTAATCCCGGTCCTTCAGGTGCGGGTGGTATTATTCGGGATTAGAAAGGGGATTTGGTTTGCGGGTTTGCTGTTGCGACTGGTCATAATTCTAACAACTTTGCTGAGTTGATGGGGTTATTTCATGGGCTTCGTCACATTGATCAATTGGGTCTTTCTTTTGTGGAGATTGAATTGGATTCCATGTTAGTGATTAACTGGTTGAGATCTCAGAGATGTGGCCTGTGGTACATGGAAGAATTTTGGGAAGAAATACAAAGTCAGCTAGCTGGTCTTCAAGTTTCTTTTGTTCACTACTATAGAGAAAGTAATTCGGTTGTTGATGGCTTTGCTAAAATGGGTGCTAAAGGTCTTACTGGATCTTGGACTTCGTTATCTGAGTTGCCTGCTTCCATTAGAGGCAACATTAGGCTTGACAGAGGGGGTCTTTCCTATATTCGTAAAGTTCGCAGAGTTTGCTAGGGGTTTTTTTTCCCAGGTATGTCTCTTTTGCACTTGGTTTAAGTTTTATTAACTCTATGTTCGTGCAGATTCGTCTTTTGCAGGTTGTTTCTCTATGTTTTGGTCTTGTTTTTTTATGTTTTTTCGTCTTGTTATTGAGTTGAGTTGGTTTTTTGAGGCCTGGTTTTGGTTTTATTTCTATATTTGTAGCCCTAGGCCTCCGGTTGTAATCACGGTTTTCCTCCACCACAAGTGAGGGTTTATCAATAAAATTGGAACGGGGTCACTATTAGACATGTAACCTTCGGTTCTTAGAAAAATATATATATATTTATATATTTATATAAAGCATAGTAAATTACTGTTCTTTGACAAAAAACCTAGTTAACTGATCAACTTCTTATTTAGAAGCTGTTGGACACAAAGTTGTCTGAAGCTGATGGAACCAATGCCACTGAGGTACATTGCTTCATCTTTCATGGTGTCCATCTATGTGACAGCACAACATGAACCCCATATATAGTCCCTTCTTCTCTCTTCATTTGTTCTAAATTTCAAGATAATTTTATTTTTTGGTTGTTGTAATTTCTGGTATGCAGTTGTAATAGATGCAAACAAGGGGATTAGGTTGGGAATATGCAGGGAGTTGGCCTCAAAAGGAGTGGTGGTAGTGCTCACTGTTGAACAGCTTATCAAAGAGTATGCTTCACTCTTTGGTCATTTGGTATTTTATGAGATTGATGTGGTTGACCCTCTTAGTATCACTTCTCTTGTAGATTTCATTCAAACCAAGTTCGGGAAACTTGATATTTTGGTACGTTTTCACACATGCACACACACACATATGCAAGAATGCAGTATTCCATGTTTTTCTGGTTGTTTGACATTCCTTTTGTTTTTTTACCATTTAAGTTTTGAGGTTTTGAGAATAATATAAGAGTCTTGTCCACAGTTGTTTGGAGGGGATGAGAAAGAAAGGGTGTGCTAAAATGGACTAACAAGATTTTGTCATGTCCTGGTCATGGTTTTGTTTTGCTAAATTTACAAAGCAAATTAATTGAGTGAAAACTCTTAAAAAATTCTATGCAAGTCAACAACTTAGGGATTATTGGAGCTATAATAGATGGTGATGCATTAGCAGTTTTAGGATTTGGTAAGGTAAGTTTTGTAGGTAGGATCCTTTTTTCTTTCCCTTCCTTATAAGAAATATTGGAATTGGGAGAGGGTGGAAAGAACCTTGCTTGTAAGATCAATGGTTAGACATTATCTTCCTATAAGCTTTGTGATCAGATAGAATCTATAACCCTAAAAGAGATGTTTTAGATGTTTTACGTCCAATCAAGGGTGGAATGGTGGCTCAATGGTCCTTATTAGCGGTTTGGCTTGTACTAAGTCCTAAGTTCGAATCCAAATAGGATACACTTTAGATTATTAGTATTAGTCACCTAAGGATTCATTAAATTGATCTTTAGTGGGGCTAAAATCTAAATTATGTCCAAACCTGACTTAAGGGAACGTCTGTGACTTTCTGCCATCTAAGCCAAAGGGTAAGGTATTACTATGGTCACACTAGATAGGTAAGCCACCTTTGATCGCCGCCTTCCACCCTTTTCACATAGAGAAAAAAACAATTGTCCAGCCAAAGCCCTCTCGTGTAACTTTTTCTTTTATAAGGGTAACATTTGCGCTAACGTAAAAAATTAGAAATATAAAACAAATCTCCAAACAAGCATTGGAAACTCACTCTCTTACACGTAAAAGATACATGCAATTGATGCCCGCCTATGTAGAGGAACCACACAAATCTATCTTAAACTTGATGGTTAAACTCTATTGCAGTAATGATACTGTAGAGGGGATCTTGCAGATAAATAGCTCGACGGTAAAAAAAACATGTTTGGTTTTGTAAACCTTAAAGAACACTTCAAATCATAAGGCAAGGTAAACAAACAACCAATCAGCTAGAATTATGTAGATATAGGACCTTTCCTTCAGTCATTCATCAACTCAATCTGTATGATTCATGAGTTTACATGCAATTCCAATTACTACCCTTATGGGGTAGACAAAAAGTTCTAAACAACATACCTTAAAGCACACCTCACATCCCAATGGGCTAGGCAAACAAAGAAGCAAGCATAACTATGCATATTTCCTTTCAAGAGTCATAAGCTCAATCTGCACAATTCAATTTAGACACAAGTATATTGTGAAAAAAATAGACAAAATAAGGATCTAATGTGTCTTACTCAGAAGAAGAAAACCCATGTAGAATGATATTGTCGTATTTGGCCAAAAAATAGCATAAACTTTTACTAAAAAGGCAGGGGATAAAGTTTCTTCTCATTGATGTAGGAAGGTGTCCAGATCAATTGGAGTGAAATAGTGTCTCAAACTAATGAGTTAGCCAAAGAGTGCTTGAAAACAAACTACTATGGCACCAAAAGAATGATTGAAGCACTTCTTCCCCTTCTTTAGCTATCCAATTCACCAAGGATCGTTAATGTTTCCTCTTCGATTGGGCACTTAAAGGTATAAAACTATTGTAACCATGTCCTAACTCTCCCATTTGTTACTGCAAAAGAAGCGCATGCCAATTAAACTATAAGTTAACCCATTACAAGTCTTTTGCTTGGTTTGAATTTAGAAAAAAAAAAATAGATTTAAGTTTAAATGTGTTGTTGGGGTTTTATGAACCATACTTTCTTAATTACTTTGTCAGACAGTGAAGCTTTTACTTCCAAATTAACCTGTCTGACTGTCTGTTCTCATTAGTTAAACATTCAGTTCTCTAGTTTTGTTGTTTTAGCACATACCAAATGAACAAGCTAAAGGAGTGTTTGGTGAGATCGAAAGTCTCACTAAAGAAAGATTGGATGAGGTGTTGAGTGAATTTCTGAAGGGTTTTAAAGAGGGAGCCTTGGAAAACAAAGGCTAGCCAGTTGATTTGTCTAGCTACACAGTTTCAAAAGTTGCTCTGAATGCATACACAAGAATTGTGGCCAAGAAGTATCAATCTTTCCGGGTCAATTGCATCTGCCCTAGCTATGTGAAGACAGATGCAAACCACAACGTTGGCTACCTAACGATTGAAGAAATTGAAGAATGTGTTGAAGGTCCAAGAAGGTTAGCATTGCTACCTGACAACGGTCCTACTAGCATGTTCTTTTTTCGTAATGATGTGACAACTTTTGATTAAAAGATTATCAAATTGTACAACCTAATAGAAAATATGCAGGTTGGTTGTACATGTGGGTTGTATAAGTTGTATATGTGTGCTGTCTAGATATGTATGAGACTATAAGTGTGCAAGTCCAATCATAATTTGTTAGTAGTTATTATGTTTGTGTTTAAATTGTGACGGTTGGGTTGTCTTTAACTATTATAGTTGGGTTTTAGTTGGGTCAATTATGTAAATCAACTCAATAACCACCCAATTTGTGAAATGTACTCATTTTGCCACATTATTATGAAATATGGTTATTTGTATCATATTCAAAACCAATATTTTTTGTAGGAGAAGGCATCCTCAAAATTGCCTTGAATGAAATTTTCTTAAGTTTGTTCTCCTATTGTTCTTCACTTAACAAATCAGAGTGGCTTTCTTGTCTATAGTGGACAACACTCTTGCTTCAGAATTGGTTGAATTATCGAAAAGGCAAGATCAACAAGATAAAAATGATGGAATGATGTTGACATCAAGGTGAATTCTTGTAACAGACCAAAAAACTCAAATTGTGAAGGTGATGGCGGAATTCAAGCAAGGTCTTCTAGGTTAGATTTTTCAAAACTTAAAGGCATGGAGTTCGTTGGGTGGCTTTATAGTGTTGATTTCTTCAGAATGGATTGAAGATTTTATGGGAACCACTAGTCAGGAGACAAGGCTTCAGAGACAAGGTTTGACCCTAATGTTGAAGCCTTGAGTTCTACCATGCTATTCTATCAAGGAATAACAATGAATGTTTCCATAAGAGTTCTGGCCAAAGAGTACCCGAATGTCTGCATAAGTTGTTTATGCCCTGGCTATGTCAAGATCAATATAAATGGCAACACTAGCATCTTATCTATTGAAGAAGTTGCTAAAAGCCCTTTCAAGTAGGGGTGGGTGGCGGGGTCCCACACCCCATCTGCCTACCCTCAACTATTCGACCCTCGATTGGGCGGGGCAGGGAACATATCAGTCAGATATGGGTGGTGGGGTATCTACTTACATCTTTACACCTAGTAGGGGTGGGGGGTGGGTTTGGCCAAGGACCACCCGTATTTTCCTCTGTCCAACCCACACATATAATTATATATATGTACCCACTACGTCATCATTTCAATAATATACTTAAAACTCCCTTGCACCCTCACATTGTCGTTCGTCCCCTCTCAATTCTCAGCCATCGTCATCATCACCATCTGCAACTTATGCCGTCTCTGAGCACCTCTTAAATTTTTGCATTTTCTGTCAACCTCTGTAAGTATCTCGAAACCCTATTAAAATTTTGTTTAGTTTTTCAATGGATTGCTCTAAGGAAGATGGGATTGATCAATGGATTCAAAGAATGAGATTTTGTTTTGTATCCTATGGAGATTAGATTGTGATTTGTTTATGTTAATTTAGGATTCCAGTCCAAAACCTTAAATTAGATTAGGGGTTTGGATTGAACCCGTAGATGATTTCCTCAAATTTATAGAATTTCGCTTGCTTTTGCCGAATTTCCCTCACATTTGGTTTTAGTTCCTCAAGCTGATTCTTATAATTTTGCGCATCCTGTGACAATGCACCTAATATTTTCACCACTTTGCGATGTATGTGCTGATTCGGCCATGG